>OY728146.1:826888672-828094005 GCA_963277665.1 Viscum album | reverse complement strand
AATGTATGGATGTATGATTGAGTTTATTGTATATTTTTGTTTTGAATTAAGTAATATTTAGTTACATTATATTTTAAATTTCAATAATTTCTTTTTTATTTTAAATTTTCTGCAATTTCCTATAAATTGTCTCTAATATAAACAACCACTAACGTAAATATAGGGATCTCATCTATCAATACATATTTTTATTTATCAATTTTTCAATTTTTCACGTAAACCTCAAAAGAACACTATGATTAAAATTATTGTGGCAGTTAATTTATTTTCATCTTACAAATTAAATAAAAAATTTGACAAATAAAACCGCGTCTAAATTAGTAAAAACAACTCATAAATTTATAAAAATTAACTTATATAATCTACCACTAATGAAATTCCAATATTCACTAATTTATTTTCTATCAAGAAATTCATGATTGTTTCTAAATTCACTACTAAATATTTTCGAATAGATTAAGCACTCTATGGTTAAAAAAAATAACATCAATGGATACATATTCTTTTTAGTTCCCCTCGATCATAATTTCCCAATATTTGATACATGATAAAGGAAATTAAACTAAAAATAAAAATTACATATTTCACCAAACACTAATTTCTGGCATTGTTCACTTCTTCGTGGGCACCCCTCATTATAAAAATGATTGATTTGAAGTTCATTAAATTCTTGGTGTTTATGAATATATGAAGCCCATGATGATGAAATCCAATTCATGAATATACTAGAAGAAATGGAAACTAATTTTTTACCTCAAAATGAAATTTTGTATTGATTCCCAATTTGTAGGCCCAAAATTTAGGGTAAAACGATGCACGTATCACAACTCAAAAAGTCTAGGTGATGTTTCTCCCATCTTAATAATCAAAAATAACAAGTGATATGGTGCATGATCTTGTGAACTAAAATGCTCGGGTGATAAAACAGCCGGTTTCATAGGATTAAATGGTGTGGTTATATGATACCCAATTTTATAGTTCCAATAGGTCAGGTGATATGGTGTTATTTTTTTCGAACACAAATGGATAGGTGATATGATGCCCAAATTTACATACCTAAATGGTTGGGTGATACGTCATATATCCTGTAGACCCAAATATATGGGTGATATTAAACCCAAAAAGAATACTCAAAAGGACATGATGTAAATTTCAGAAGCCTAACAATAAACCAAGAAGTGATAAAGAATCATAGAGGCGATCCAAAATATAATGATGAATCACAATGGTGATCCAAGTAGTCTGATGGTTATTTAGGTAAATATTATAACTACCTATAGTTGAAAATTACTATTGTAAAAAAAAATAACACTACCTAATAGAGATCATGGTAGTAGTTTATATAATAAGAAATCATTTAATTCTAGATGTAGTAGAGAGGTAGTTGGAAATAATTTTCACAAAACGTATAGTGTAAAAATGTAGAATAAGGTTGTATATGATATTATTTGTCTTAATATTATTATTCTAGTTGGCTAGGGGGATCCTTCCACTTTTGGGGGAATCTGGAGGGCTTTTCACTTTGAGTTAGGTAAACTTGTTGGATAACATATAAGAGGAAAATTTCAAAAATATATTTCCTAGATTGAGTTATGGTTTTTGTATTTATAAATGATGTTAATTATGTGTCGTATAAATACCATCTAACCCATTAACCCAGTTAATCGTTTGACTATTACCTCCTTTAATAAATATAACATTACTTAAAATACATAAATAATCTAACACACCCCATCATTATAGTTTTACCAAGCATGGATATATAAAAATTTTAAAAAAATGACACTAATAATTAACCCAAATAATGTAAACATGCATATTTTGATAAATAAAAGAGATTAAAGTATTAAATATAATCCATGTATGCTCTACCTACTTGTTATCCTCTAACCACCTCTCTATAAACTACACATGATGGAAATTGTTGAGAAATAACTTATTCTACCAATGATGATATGTACAATGTAGAACTCCCATGGAAATGATGACCATTTAGTAAATATTCTAGATAAAATTTTCATTTATGAGTGGCCTAAAAATTACTATTCAGAATGACCAAAATTTTTCGAACACAAAATTTTGGGTGAAACAATTCCTGATATTCCATAACCCAAAGGCTAAGTGACATGGTTCCATATATTTTGGAGCCAAAAGGCTAGGTTATATGATGCATGATTCTGTGCACCTAAAGGCATGGGTGATACGACACCCAGTTTTGGTGATCTTAGAACAATTCTACCCATTTTCATTAGTAAATATTTTCACCAATTGCTAATATAAAAATTATCTAATTTTCGTTAAATTCAAAAATAATCGAACAAAAACTATCTTCTATAAACTCTAATTCATTGAATTGATAATGACGTAAATAATGACATTCATGGGGACACAAAACACCCACTCCTTGAAAAACAGTTATACACATAGTGAGAAAACATGTGATCCCCTCAGAAGTTCCCCGATATTATCTTTTGTGACCACTAAAGGTGATCTCTGTGCTATAAAAGCAACACATGTTCCCATCAACACCACTCACCCCCACTGACTCTTTCCCCTCCCAAATTATAATCCCTATTTCCCCAAATTCACAACCCACATCCCGCATATTCTCCATCATCTAAATCCTATTTATCATAACCACCCCTAATCATAGTTTTCATCCCACACACCAAAAATATTCTAATTCCCACCCATAACCACCACAATTTATCATTAATCTTCTATATGATTCAGTACAACTATTCATAGTTTCCTCCCAGATCCCACCCTAATATATAATTTAATTATCTACCACACCCCTTAGATACCACAACCTCACAAATCTTAAGATACATGTGATATTTTGAGTTTCTATAATAAAACACCATGTTTTATATCATACAAGATTCAATAAATCAAGCATAAAAAACAACTATTTATTGTTATTTAAAGGTGAAAATTATATCCTAGCAGTTAAATTTTTTGTTATGAATTGGATTAAATATCTTAAGAAAATATATTTTCGAATTAATTTGTTATCAATTAATTAAAAAATAAAATAAAAATCAATAGAATATGAAGGATGTGTTTTAAAAAACGATTTTTATAACCACAATGGAATTTTATCTTAATAAATTAAATTCATCCCAATTAGTGAAAAATATTAATGAAAATTATATTTTTTATATATAATTAAATGATTATATATTTATGCAATATGTTTTTATTGGCTTTAGATAATAATAAATCCAATTTTATGCAAAAAATCATTTTTCTCTAAATGATGTTTTTCTGCCATTTAATTATACACCTATTTTAAAACAATATTTTGAAAGTTTTTTTGATTTTCATTAAAAAATAAAATTATTTTTAAAAATTGGGATAAAAATTTTATCTTAGGATAAATTATTGTTTTTTTCTTATAAGTTTTATTTTTTTATTAATGGTGAAAATTATATAAATATTTAAAAAATATTATACAAATAAATTATCAAGATAAATTATATTTTAAATTGGATATAATGAATATCCAGATAAATTATAATTCAATAAAAAGAATTCAGGTCATATGGATCATTTTCGAATTGAAATTGGATATAATTTGTTTTGAAATTTTAAACATATCACTTTAAAACCCCGCTTTTTTATTGTGTATGTGGGATTAATTTTAAATCTAATTTTACCAATTATTAGAAATTAATTTCGTAAAAGGGATTCAATATTAGGAATAAAATGATTCATATTAGTTTATAAGATAAATAAAATTTTTGGTATCAAAAATATACCATGGTAAAAAAATATCCGACATGGTATAGGTAAAATAATTAAAAGGGTTGAATTTAAAAGTTATAGGGTTAAAATACCAAAAAAAATTAAAAAATATAATTGGTTTTTGAGAAATTTATAAAAACTAAAATTTATTTAAATAATTTATTATTATCCATTTTTATTTAAATTAATACTACCATGTATGGCGTTAATTTTAAAATAATCTCTCTTTAATCACATAAACCCACCCCTCCTCGAGTATCAATATCCCCACTCATAACACCATATATCCTAAAAACAAGAATCTCCTAAAATATTAATGAAAACATCCCCCAAATAATCTATAAATTTCAATGTTTTTTTGTGTCACTTATATACCAGTGTTATGGCCTTTAATGGACCATTCAATAAAGTGATAATCAAGATGTAATTTTCTCAATGCACCTCTCTTGTTTTCTTTTATTCTTATAAATTTTCAAAAAATCATTCATAAATCAAAAAACTATGACTCTAGAACCATTTATATTCATGATATTTATTTTTATAATGAAATATCCCAAATACAATTCATTTATCATCTTTTAGTGATCAAGGAAATGAAAATATTTTCTATGTGATGTGGATAAACCTTCTCCGTGAATAATGATTTTTCGTTTTCCATTATTCCCATCATGGATTGTCAAAAAAATAAAATTATATTAAAATAAGATTGAAATATGTATATTATAACCTATTTCAGGATCTTTAACTAATATAAATATTTAAAATAGAATAATATAAAACTAGCTTGTGATGTTCAAAAAACAATCGAAAAATAAAGTAAACATTTATCATTAATTTTTTTCCAAATAAATTATCCTTATATAAGAGATAAAAAAGATATATGGGAACTTTAATAATTATTGAAGGGAATTAATACTATTAAATTCTATTTAAATATTTATATTCCCATTTGACAAGAACACCCATAATTATACAAAAAAGGAACTGATCCAAAAACAATGAAATGAACACCCCTGAAAGCCAAAAAATAATGAGATATTATTAATTTATGGGTCATAAAATATCCTAAAGTATTGTATAAGGAATTATAAATATGATAATTTTTATTAATTAATTAATAATATTCTTTAATCCATTATACATGAGGTTAATGTTTTTAAATTTAAATAGATACAAGAGGTAAGGGTTTCTCATCTCAATTTTACATCTGTCAGATATATGTCTTATTTGACAAATATTTCTTTTTTGTGATGAATATAAAAATATTTATATATAATCTCAAGAATATAATTATATTTATTTCATTAAATGTTTCATTTTATAATTATTAGTTTTACAGTATATATGATTCGGTTAATTAAAAGTAGTAAGGAAAGTCTTAACCCAATTTCCATTCTTTGGGTCAAACGGCTTCTTCTATGATAATGTCATGGTTAGATTATTTGTAAAATAATTTTTTTGATATATTATATATTATTAAAAAATAATTTATGTGGATTTAAAGTGGGTACACATGTTTTATTCATTTTATTAATTCACCCTTTAATTACATGATATTTATAATGGATTTTATTTTAAAAATTATATTTTTAAAACTCCCATTAAAAATAGAATTTTCCCTAAAGTATTTTTTTTCTAAAATTTATTCCAAAATATTTTTGGATATTTTTTTATTATTTTTATAAATTCAATTTTACAGATTTGTTAAATTATAAAAAATTAATTAAAAGGGTTTTTTCTATTTTCTAAATAATGTTTTTGTGACTTTTCCAAAAAAATACGTATTGAATGTTTTTTATCTTTATAGCATGAGGAAATTTCATAGTATTATTTCATTTAAATAATATGACTATTTCCTTAAAAATTATTGTTATTTTAAATGAAAATAGTTTCTTTCTGATGTTCATAGTGTTTCTATTTTCAGAATTCATTTATAAAAAGATTAATTTTTTATATACAAACATAATTCTTTTAGGTGGTTGAAATAGTTTTTGAAATGATTTGTGATTATAAAATGTTCATGTATATAAATGTTTTATTAATTATATGGTACACAAGAATTAATAATTGGGTGTCCTAGATAGAATTGGGAAAGAGTGTTATAGCTAAATATTGGTGGCCCAGATTGGATCTGGAAACATTGTTTCATTTTAACAGTTGATAGACCATATAGTACAAGGAAATCCCATTATTTTTTAACATTTTGTGGACCAGATAGTTCCTATAAATCCTGATAAGGATTAACATGGGGTCCCCTAGATAACACATGGTAATCCTATTACATCATTACATAGGGTGGCCTATATAGCATTGGGGAATCCCATTATAGAATAATTTGTTGTTGATTTTATTGAATGTTTGTCGTTTAGTTATTTGAGTTAAAAGGGTTTTGAAAAAGGTTTTATTAAATTTATGCTCTATTTTTTCCAAAAGGGTTTTTTTCATGCTATGGTTTTTAATGTTTTTCATTGAGACAAAATTGTGTGATTTTTTAAGAGAAAATTATTTGTTTTAATATTACAATGATCTTTCCGATAAAGGAAATATTACATGGGTTATCATGCTTTTTACTCGAGAAGATATTTTATTTATCTATACCCCTTACTGATATTAATATTATCATCCCTAGTTTCTAAATTTTTTTCATAGCGTAAAGGATTAATAGGGATGATTATATGTAAATTAATAAAATTGTATAGATATTCCATGAGAAGAAAATATGATTTATTTTAAAAGCATTTCCTTTAGTTAAAAATTATATATAGAGTATAAGTGTCCACTTTTAATGTATTTTAAACTTTCTAAGAGTTTTTCCTAATTCTATAAAACTCAAAACCTAAAATATCATTGGAAGAATAAAGTGACTTCCAATTTAGAAAAATCCAGAATATATTTTATTTAGAGTTGGGTTCTTACAGTTGGTAACAGAGCTCAATTTAGATAACATTAGAGGTTAGGATATTGTTCAAGCATATTTTACTTATCATATATACCCAAAACAGTTATCATTGTAGGGAGGTTCATTGTTTTTTTGGTAAATTTAATGATTTTAAAATAACATTAATAAGGATATATTAGTGTTTATACTCCTCATAAGATGGTATATTTTAATTTTATTAATATGCTCACACAATCCTTTTTGGATTTAGTAAAATTGTATTTCCCTATGGAATCAAATGTACAATTTAGGTGAAGAAAAATTCATTAAATGTATTAATGAGTAACTAAGTGAAATTGGAGATGTAAAATAATCTTTTGAGATTATTCTAAATTAACTATTAAGAGTATTGATTAACCACTTGATCCATGGTGAGTTTTTGAATGCATCAATCATGAGTGAAATAATTAATTTGGGATATTTAGGGGGATACAATAATATTGGTAGATATATTCAATTACAAATGTGTCATTAATGTGGAAAAAATAAAATCATAAATGTCTTCAATGGATTTGTAGATGTTTAATATGTGTTAAAGGGGGATTTAAAGTAATACACTATGAAGGGGGAAAAGGTAGATTTCATATTACTATGTGAATGGGAAATAAGTACATCCTCAATTACCAATTGAATGTTTTAAATATACTTAATATGGTAATTATTATAACTGATTTACAAGGAAAAATTGATCATTAATGGAATCATAATGATAGTACATATAACTGTTTTTCATTAATGAATTCCTTTATAATTTAATATAAGGAAAATATAAATCACATATGAAAGGTAATAATTATTTCATGGCTCATGTTTTTGAATTGTTAAATCATAGAAAAGCATTCCTATTTTTATCATAGGAAAAAATTATTGGAGAATAAGGTAAAAAATCTTGGTTATGGGATTATGAATAAATTTGAATAATTAATGTATCTTCATATAATGGATTCAAGAGTTATGTTAGATTTATAGATGATGAAATGTTGGAATGTATTGATACTCCTTTGATGATAGAATTCATTAGGATACATTAATTGATATTTACATATATGATGAAGCATTATATTTTCATTATTTGGGTATAATTTTAAATGACTTTAGTGTTAATATTGATAAGTAATCGGGATTAAATTCATGTCATTAATTTTTGGAATAATGTACGAAAAAATAAGATGAAAAATCATGGTTACTCTTTTGAGAAAGAAGATGAATAAAGGATTTGTTATTGTATTTAATTTCAAAATTAACGATACCGTGGTATTTTAATAATATGATTGGAATAATAAAAGTCCAAAGTATTTTTCTGTTGTAGGTTTTTGTTTTCATAAATTTTGAAACTTATGTTAGAAGGAATCAATACCTATGAAAAGTGTTAAATGGTTATAATTGTTAAGGTATATGTAACCCTTAATATTAGGATATGAAAAGGGATATTTGATGAGTAATTCATTTACATTTGGTAGACCTATGTTTAAATTCATTTATGTATTTTCTTTTGTTTACAAGACCTCAGAATTTGAATTAATTATTGGTTATTGATTTTTTTATTTAAAAATGAAATGTATAAGATAAGAATTGAAGATAGAATATATTAATGTTATATTTTAGTATGTTTCAAACTTTTATAAATTTTGAAAAAGATTACATTTATATAGTTTTAAAAAAATAACAATATGTAGGATTAGTGACAACATGTCACGTCTGGTATGGCCATGGGGTTCAAACCCACAAATAAAGTGATCCAAGGGTGCAACGCCAACCACTAATCTATGTGACGTCATGGTTAGTATGAAATTATATTTATTTTTTAAATATCTAATAGATAAAGGGTAAATTATGTTTGGAAACATATTTTTATTATATTGATAAACATGGGATTAGAAAATAATTTAGATATTATGTTCTAAATGTTATATCAAAATATATTAACAATTTTGGGAACCATATATTATTATGGTAAACCGGATACAATGTGATTTTATTAGAGAGATAAATTATGTGTATTATTTTATAAACATATATGTTTTACTTTTATTGAGATTATTTATGGAAATGAATAGTATATCATGATGATTATGTGACTAGGGAAATTACATTTTGGTATTAGACTTTATAAGACATTGATATTATATGATGATATATATTAAATGTATATTGGAATACTTTGTGATGAAACACATCCAAATTTTGGGTTTCAAATTTATTATAGAAAATTTTGAGGTATTTTAAGGACAGTTATTTTTGAATGATCTATGTTGAACATTGGGTATTACTATTGAGTTTTTGAGATTAATGATGTTTTTCTTCATATAAATCGAAATAATTTTTAGAATATTATATCTTGTACTAACCATTTTTTCATTAAATTTTAATGATAGGTGGAATGTTTAGTTATAATTTTATGGATTATGTGATCTGTAGAAGAGGATTCAGATGCTTCAGGTATGAATATTCACCTTTAATACTCATTTTTTGGAGAAAATATGATATTATGGTGGAAATGGAATAAATTATGAATTTATACATATCATTTTGTTGAGTCAAAAGTCTACTTTTGACTTTTATATCTTGTTTTGGAAATCACAAATAACTTTTACCATACTAATCGTACTGATCATGTTGATCATACTAATCATGTTGATTATACTGATCATGCTAATCATACTAATAATGCTCATCGTACTGATCATGTTAATCATACTGACCATGCAAATCGTACTGACCATGCTGATCGTACTGGTCAGGCTAATCGTACTGATCGTACTAATCATACTGACCATTCTGATCGTACCGACCATACTGATCGTACTGACCAAACTGATCATACGGACTATAATTTTCATACTGTATCTTTCAATCGTATCGTACTGACTCTGTCAATTGTTCTCATTTTTTTGTATATTACTTTGTATTATATCAATACATTACACTTTGTAATACTTATAGTACTCATACTTATATCACATGCATGCTTTTATTATTTTACCAAAATACTTTTTTTAGATCAATCGTACTCTGGATTATCATGTTCATATATATTTGTTTTAACCAATACGATGTCGTTGATTTAGTTACAAACTAATCAAAACGATGCAGTGATTTCTATTTAAAATGACCATTATAATGAAAGGTGTCCAAGTCCCTCCGAGTTTTTTGGAGAAATATGACAGTTGGAGGAAATGTGATCATTGGAACCTGAGGCCTATAAATAGGAGGTCATTTGATGCTGTGAAGGGATAACTATGATACTTTTCTTCTATCAAGTTCTATAGAGAGACTTTGTGACTTCCCTCATGCTTTGTGCTTTGTGCGACTGATCTTTGTATCGAGGGCTTTCAACTGATTGAAAGATAGAGGTGTCGATTACCTACAAAATCGAGGGCTGCAGGGGATTAGCAGACAGACGAACCGATCTTCATATCGAGGGCTACTTGGGATAGGCAGATAGACGAACCGATCATCATATCGAGGGCTACTGGGTATAGGCAGACAGAGGTTCTGATCATCGTATTGAGGGCTTACCAAGGTGGTGGTAAGACATACCTCTTATCCTTGGTGAATGGATAACCCTTCTCCTTGGGTCAAAAGAATAGTAATACTTTTAAATTTCCATTGTTGTTTGTATTAGAAAGGAATTTGTATTGTTTCCTTTATTCATTACACTTTCAATTGTAATTGATTCAATTACAATTATTTTATTACCTTTTTTATTAATCGATTCTATACGCATTATAGTAGAATACCTCACACATATATTACTCTGATTATTGTATTCATCTTGAATACAATTACTTTACATTTCTAATAGTATTACATTACATCATACCTTTATATTCAATAAAATTGTGGTTGTTTGAATTGTATTAGTTTAAGATCTTTTAAACTAATCTCTAAGTGTTTAAACACAATGTTTTCAAACCTACAATTCACCCCCCTCTTGTATTTTTCCATATAATATACATCCATATCTATATATTAGATCCATCAATTGGTATCAGAGGAGGTTTCCACTGATTTATACTATATGATTTTATTCTTTCATATTACTGTTTCGATTATTTACTACACTAGCGTGTGGAGTGGAAAATATTTTTTTCATTAGATTGAAGGAATAAATATTGGGTAAATTGATAACCTAAATCCTTCTAGACCACCTATCTTTGATGGGAATGATTATGAGTACTGGAGATATTGAATGAAGACATTCGTTATCAATACTGGTGTATACAATTTTATTATGCTTACTGGAGGTTACAAAATTCCTGACAAAGAAGTCAGTACTTTCACTAACCAAGAGAAGCTAGAATATCAACTTAATTACAAGGTACACAATACTTTGTTATTCTCTATAACCTGGAATATATACAACCAGATATCTTCTTGTGAAGTAGCCAGCTGTATTTGGAAGAAATTAGAAGTCACACATTTTGGTACATCCATGTTTATAGAAACAAGAAGAGAAATTCTTCGAGCAGAGTATCATGGATTTATTTTTCAGTATGGAGAACCAGTATGTAAAGTGCAACAAAGATTTATGACAATTATCAACAGATTACAATCTATGGGAGAAAAAGGTCTTGATGATTAAGCTCTTGTATATAAGATTATTGATATAATGCCAAATGAATGGGAGTCAAAAAGGACAGCTCTTGATGAAAATAGAGAAGTTTCCCTGATTACTCTTAATGAACTCTTTTGAACTCTTTTACAGCATGAGACAAGAATAAAGAGAGATTTTGATTACAATAAGAAGAAAAATGGGAATGGAAGTGTAGCCTTTACATCTATAACTAAAACACCTGAAAGGATAATAATATCCAAAGCCAAATAAGTTGTTATTTCAGAATCAAGTGATATTGATCACTTGGATAATGAGTTATCCAATCTTGCTAGAAGGATGGACACGATCATGGGAATGAAATATTTCCAATACAGATTCAAAGAGTAAGATAGGAAGGATAATAAAGATTCAGAAGTAACTTGTTAATAATGTAATAAAGTTGGTCACATAAGGCCTGGTTGTCCTTTAATAAAGAGAAAAGACAAAAATGAAAAACATTCTGAAGGAAATAAGAAAATGTATTTTAAAACCAAGAATGTCTTGAAAGAAAATGATACTTGGAGTACATGCAGTAGCGATTATTCGGACAATTCTTCAGAATATGAGTCCTCAGGACAGAGAAATATTGGACTTATAGCCTGATTACCAATTTAAGATCATTGTCTTATGACTAAGGTATACAATGCTAAATCTATTACAAATGTCTCTTTAAATGAAAATTATACTCATAATAAATAGTATTAATCATCAAATTATGATTCTTTGTCATCAGAAGATGATACTTTACATTCTTTTGAAGAAGTGTCTAGATTTGCTAAATTACTTGAAAATGAAAATTCTAAAATTAAGAAAAATCTTGATAAACAAAATTCTAGAACTTCAGTTTTAACCAAAGAATTATCAGATCATTATAATGATCTTGATATGGAAACTTCTGATTTTGAAAGTATTTTAAAAAAACTTGAGAAAGTCAAATCTGATAAAGATAAACATTCCAAGGATTTAGAAAATATAATTTCTAAGAAAAATTTCATAGAGCCTAAATCTAGTTTAAAATCAAATATTTTGGAGGATAAAAATCTAGTTTTAAAACTAAAGTCAGAAATCTTTTCTTTGAAATAGTGTTTGTCAAACTTTACTTATTTAATGGAGAACATTGAAAAAATGTATTCCCAAATCCGAACTTTGATAAATCATTCTAGAATTGGTTATATTCATTACAAACCTATTTTTAGTAATAACTATTTTGATCCACAAAATAACCCTTTTTGTTCTAAGTGTCAATGTGGTGGACACTGCAAAAGAGAGTGCTCTCTTAATAGATCTCTGTATTTAGGGTTTCATAAAGCTCATTTTGCAAAAAAAATGTGGATACCTAAAATTATTTTATATAATCATTCTGGATCCAAACAATTTTGGATTCTGAAAAACTAATTGTTTCTTTTTCAGGAAAAGTTTTCCAACAAGAATATTTGGTACATGGATAGTGGTTGTTCTCGACACATGACTGGAAAGAAAAATTTCTTTGAAAATATCATCAAAACAAAAGGATGAAAAGTTACCTTCGGAGATAATGCTCAAGGAAATATTGTTGGTATAGGTAATATTGTTTTTCTTGGAAAAGTTCATATCTCAAATGTTTTGTTTGTTAAAGGACTTAGGCACAATCTCATCAGCATAAGTCAATTATGTGATGATGGTTACCTTGTGAATTTCTGAAATGATAAGTGTATAGTTCCCAATTCCTTGGATGAGTTCATTATATCTACCCATAGGAAAGAGAATTTATACACTATTAACTTAGAAGACCTTAGGATCCAAAAATTACCCTGATTAAGTGTAATAGAAGACCATTCATGGCTATGTTATAGAAGACTAGGACACTGAATCCTATGAAACCATTGTAAACTTTCAAAGAAAAGACTTGTAAAGTGACTAACAGATCATAGGTATGATTCTTCTAAAGTCTATGATCCTTTTCAATTAGGACAAAACATAAAACTAGCTTTAAATCAATTAATTAAGTTTCAACTGCTAATGCATTACAGCTAGTGTATATGGATCTTTTCAGTCCCTCATAGACAGGAAGCATTGGAGAAAAATACTATTTATTTGTTTTAGTTGATGACTTCACTAGATTCACATTGGTCTATTTTCTAACAAAGAAATCTAAAGCCTTTTCCAATTTCAAATCTTTTAGAGCCCAAGATAAAAATGAGAAAAACATACCATTGATAACTATTCATAGTGATCATGGTGGTGAATTTAAAAATTGTGAATTTGAAACTTTTTGTAGTAAGATAGGTATTGCTCACAATTTCTCAACTCCAAGAACTCCACAGAAAAATGGTTTTGTTGAAAGAAGAAATTGTATTCTTTAGGAAATGACTATAACCTTGTTGAGTGAATACTCAATTGCTAATCACTTTTGGGCTGAAGCTGTTAGTACTGCTTGATATATTATAAATCGTGTTTTAACCAGCCCTTTTCTTAATAAAACACCTTATGAGTTATGGACTATCCGAAAACCTAATGTTTCATACTTCAATGTTTTTGGGTGAAAAGTATTCAGCCTGAACCCTAAATAAAATCTACACAAATTCACACCAAAATTTGTTGTAGGAATTTTTCAATACTATTCTACAACTTCTATGTCTTATAGAGTTTTCAATAAAAACATGTGTACTATTGAGGAAACAGAACATGTAAAATTTTATGAAACTGATCCGTTTGTTTTCAAACCATCCCAACCTACATCCTCAGATGTGTTTTCTAAATCTGATTATCAACCTTTGTTAGAAGATCCTTTGGATAAGGAAATTGTTCAAGAAAATACTTATGAAACATTTACCATAGAAGAATTTCTACTATATGTTGATGAACAAGTTTTACTAAACCCAAATCAATTGTTTCTTATGAATCATCCCAGTGATAACATAATTGGTGATATAAATCAACTTGTAAGGACCATAAATTCCTTCTGAAATGAACTAGAACATCTTGCATTTCTTTCCAAATTTGAACCTAAAAGTCCATGTGAGGCCTTAGGTGATGAAGATTGGATAAAAGTAATGCATGATGAAATAAATGAATTTGAGAGTAATCAAGTCTGGACATTAGTTGAAAGAACTAATGAAACAAGTGTAATTGGAGTAACATGGGTTTTCAGAAACAAATGTGATGAAAATGGAATCATTGTACGAAATAAATCAAGACTTGTTGCTAAGGGATATAATAAACAAGAGGGAATAGACTATGAAGAAACATTTTCTCCAGTATCTAGGCATGAATATATTCGTATTCTATTAGCCTTTGCTGCATACTTTAATTTGAAACTATTTCAACTGGATGTTAAATGTGATTTTCTAAATGGTTTTGTGCAAGAAGAAGTTTTTTTGAACAACCTTCTGGTTTTTTAGACCCAAAACATCCTGATCATGTTTTTAAACTTACCAAATCACTATATGGTCTTAACAATCCCCTAGATCATGGTATGATACAATTACCTGATTTCTTTTACAAAAAAAGTATACAAATGGTACAGTAGATCCAACCCTTTTTATAAAAATTAAATACAAAAATGTTTTGATTGTTCAAATTTATGTTGATGAAATCATATTTGTTTCAACTCAGCAATCTTTAACTGATTGTTTTGATAATTTAAAGAAATCTAAGTTTGGAATGAGTATGATGGGTGAGTTAAAATTCTATTTATGTTTTCAAATTTCTCAAAAACCAGAAGGAACATATATATCTCAACATATGTATATTAAATATTTACTCAAAATGTATTGTTACGACAATAATAAAAGTATTATCCCTACAATTGGTACCTCAAATACACTTGATATTGACGAAACTGGGAAACCAGTAGATCAAACAATTTTTAGATGTGTGATAGGATGTTTGCTATAAATGAAATATAGTTGACCAGACATACTGTTTTCTATATACATATGTGCAAGATACCAATCTAATCCAAAAGAGTCTCATTTAAAATTCGTAAAGAGAATATTTCGGTATTTAAAAGGCACTATGGATTTAAGACATTTTTACTCTTCTGGAAATGATTTTATTTTAAAAAAATTTAGATAGTGACTTTGGTGGTTGTAGAATGGATAGAAAAGTATATCTGTAACATGTCATTTCTTAGGAGATTCTCTGGTTTCTTGGTCCTACATAAAACAACACTCAGTAGCTCTTTCCACTACTGAAGCTGAATATGTAGCAGCTAGAAGTTGTTGTGCTCAAGTGTTGTGGATGCACAAACACTCACTTACCATGGATTGAGTTTTTCCAAAACCCATATTATGTGTGATAATAAAAGTTCCATAGCTCTTAGTAGAAACCCAGCACATCACTCTCGTGCAGAACACATAGATATTAGGTATCACTTTCTTTGAGGTCACACACAAAACGGAGATATTATTTTACAATTCATCAGAACGCAAGAACAAAATGCTGATATTTTTACAACTCCATTACCTTCCGATAGATATGAGTTTATAAAACAAATTCTATGGATGATTACATTAAAATAATAATTCATATCTACTTCATGTTTTACATTACTCCCTACATTAAACAAATACTCTTAGAAAGGGGGAGAACACTTCATACTGTGTTTCTTTTTATCTTATGATTTTGAATTATTCTTTTTCTCCTGGTATATGTTTTTGTATTGATATTTTTGTCATATTATTTTTCTATATATTTCTGTATTGACTGTTTTATCGTATTATTTATCCATATGTTTTTGTATTGACAGATTTATCATATTATTTATCTATCTGTTTATCATATTGATAGTTTTATCATATTATTTAACAATATATATATCGTATTGACAGTTTTATCATATTATTTACCTATCTTCTTATCGTATCGTCTGATCATGTTAATGAATTTTTTTCCATCAGCACGTCCGTTCATGGTAATGAAATTCGTTTCCATCGGATTATCCAATCATGGTAATGAATTTCTTTTCCATCAGCTCGTCTGACCATGGTAATAAATTTCTTTTCCATCGGCTCGTCTGATCATGGTAATGAATTTCTTTTCCATCGGCTCGTCCGATCATGGTAATGAATTTCTTTTCCATTGGATCGTCATTTGTGGTAATGAGATTGTTTTCCATCAGCACGTCAGTTCATGGTATCATCTTTGTTTTCCATCGACATGATAGTTGATTGTATTCTTTTTTCGTACGCTTGTGTTTTCCTTTGTTGTTAATTCTACTAAAACCAACAACTACCTTACGATCTCTTGCAGGTACATACTTTTCATTTTTTTAAAAAAAAATTCCTTTTTAATCATAACCATTTATTTATTTTCTTCTAATCCCAACTATAGAATACCAACAATCACGCCTTTTTTCGCCTATAAATAGCCCCCCCCCCTAAATCCCACACCGATTTTTAGGATTTGTGGAAAAGCTCTGATCCACCGATTTAAGTCATCATACGATCTTTCAGAAAATTTCAACTATATGTCTCATTCTTCTGCTAATACTCTTGCCGAAATGTCTTCAATGAATTTTTCAAAGAATGAATTTTTCATAGAAAGGATAGTTTCTCAAGAATTTTTTGATTCGTACAATTCAACAATCAAAAGAATCATTTTGTTTCAAGGCTGGGACAATTTTTGTGTTGAAAAACCAGTATCCCAAGATCCGGTTCTTATTGATGAAGTTAGTCATTTGTACAAACCCATATCATTTGATAAGAATATGACTATCAACTTTTCTTTGTACGATAGAAATATTTCTATGTCTCTGAATCAAGCTGCTCATTTTCTAAATGTTTCGATAAAAGGTTATTCTTTTTGTCCATCTCATAAACTACCAGAAGAAGTTGGTGCGTTTATCAAAGAAAATGTTGAAAAGTCTCTATTTTTTATAATGAGGAAAAGAGGAAAGTAGCTCATCTTTCTCCGGACAATAGATCTGTGCATCTTTGGATGTAAAGTTTTCTTATCCCAAGGAAAGGGGATAGAGAGACTTTGAAGGTTTTTGATATCTTCATGTTGGACTATCTTTTCAACATAAGAAAAGTAAATCTTATGGGATATATCTTTGAAAAAATTAATAATGTCAAGTCAGGAGGAATCAATTCTCATTTTATTATGTATCCAGCAATCCTTAAAATGTTTATTCTCAAGAGTATGAAGTTTTGTAATATTCCTTTGAAAGAAAAACTGATAGATCTGAATCTATCCTGGATTACTAAGAGTACATTGAAGAAGTTGAATGTTTGTTTTGATCTGAATTCAATACTTTTTGTAAAATATAGAGAAGTTGAATTGGATCAGAATCAATCGGCACTTATGCCAATCAAAGACAATCCTTCTATTGGTGTTCCTCAAATTCAGATCTGCAAACAAGTTCAAATCCAAAGAAGAAACCAAGATATAGTAAGGAAGTCGTGGCCAAGTGGAGAAAAGATAATGAATAGAGAAAGGAAGGTGATCCAATGTTTGGACTTGATCCTGCTGAAGCCTTTTTTGAGAGAATAAGGGTAGAGGAAACACTTCAAGAAGAAAAAAAAAGAATACTATTTTGAAAAGAATAGATCAAGACATTGATTTTTATAAAGTACTAAAAATGGTTGAGGATGCTAGTGCTCATCTAACGAAAGAAATACATCAAGAACCAATCGTATAGAGTCAACCAGGGAAATAAAAAGGGAAAAAATGTTGGAAGAGATAGAGGAAGTTGAAGAGGAGGAAGGATACTTTCTTTTATAATTCCTTCAATGTTCAAAAATACTAGAGAAGAATCTTACCAAAAGCAGAGTGAAGGTATTCAACAAGTTCCTCATGGCTATCAATCACCGGTTGATTCTTTTGAAACTCTGGATAAAACAACTTCTCAAGCATAGAAAGTTGCTCAATCTTCTCATACTGAAAAAGTTATTATCACCAGGGAAAAAGTAGAAGAAGAAAGAAGGGTGAAAGAAAAAGAAAAAGGAAAACAACCAGTTTTTGACTCAATCTAATCAAATAAACTGGATTCGTATGATGAGGATACTGATTCAGAACAGAAAATTTCTCTAAATAAGACTGATTACATTGTTCATGTGTTAAGGAGAATTGAGAATACCATCCCTTACATTCCTAGGATTTATGGAAAAAATTATTTCATTACTAACAATCAGAAAAAGATTCCCGGCTCTGTAAGGGAATTGAGAAAGAGAGTTTTGTCAGTTGAAGTCGATTAGAAAGTTATATCTAAATTTTCGGCAGCTCATAGGAAGGTTTGCAAAAGAATGACCAAGTGGTCATACAAAACAGATAGATTAGTGAATGACAATGAGATAGAAATTGATGATAAAAGGAGGTTGTCAAATGATCTAGTGATTTCTTTCAATAATCATGGAAAAGAAATAGTTGAAAGACTGAATTAGGTAACTCATGGAACTGATATTCCTTCAGTGAAAGAATTTCAAGAGAGAATGAATGCTTTTCAGTCTGAATTCTTGAAGGATTCATCGTTCAAATATGAAATAGTTTTTTTGATGAAACAAAATTCTGTGTTATCCCAAGATAACAAGAATTTTCAAAACAAAATTGATACTCTTGAGGATATAATCATAGTCCAGGAGGAGACCATCAAGAATCAAGACCATCTTTTTACTGACCAACAAGAGCTTCTCAGAACTCAGGGTGACTCAATTTCTGAAGACAATAACGAAGTCAATAAGATGAAAGCACTTCTTCATGAGCTGAAAATAAGGAAAAGGAAAGAGAAAAAAATTACTATTTTATTTGTTTTTACTTTCGTATGAAACATTTCTGTTTTGTAATGACATTTATGATACTTCTTCTTATGTCATGCTTTTCTTTTCTCTAACTCTTTCAGGCATCTCAAGGCTACCCCATCTTTTTGTAAATCACAAAGGGGTAGAATGTTTTATAAAGGGGGAGAATGTTTTAAAAAGGGAGAATGTTTTAATCAAATACATAGAAACCAAGGAAAATCTATGACTACAATCCTTAAGAAACTATATACCTAAGGGGGAGTTAGTTGTATTCAAATTTATATTTAGAAGAGTTTCCAATAACTTAGGGTGAGATAAGTTTTTCTTTTTGTCCTTACTTTGTGTCTTGTGCTTTCCAAAAAATGCGGAGATTATTGAGTCAAAAGTCTTCTTTTGACTTTTATATCTTGTTTTGTAAATCAAAAATGATTTTTACCATACTGATCGTACTGATCATGATAATCATACTAATCATGATGATCATACAGATCATTCTCTTCGTACTAATCATGCTGATCGTACTGATCATGCTAATCGTACTGACCATGCTAATTGTACTGACCATGATGATCGTACTGGTCATGCTAATCGTACCGATCATACTGATCGTACTGACCATACGGATCGTACCAACCATACTGATCGTACTGACCAAACTGATCGTACGAACTATAATTTTTATACTTTCATTGTCAATAGTATTGTACTGACACTGTCAATTGTTCTCACTTTTGTTTATCTTACTTCGTATCATATCAATAAATTACACTTTTTAATACATATAGTACTCATACTTATTTCACATGCTTGATTTTATTATTTTATCAAATGACTTGTTTTAGATCAATCGTACTTGATATTATCATGTTCATATATACTTTTTTAACCAATACAATGTCATTGAAATAGTTACAAAATAATCAAAACGATGTCGTCCTTTCTATTTAAAATGACCATTATAATGCCAGGTTCCCAAGTCCCTCCGAGTTATTCAGAGAAATATGACCGTTGGAGGAAATGTGATCGTTGGAACCTAAGGCCTATAAATAGGAGTTCATTCGAATCCGAGAATGGATAACTGTGACACATTTCTTCAATCAAGTTCTAGAGAGAGATGTTGTTACTTCTCTCATGCTTTGTGATTTGTGTGACCGATCATTGTATCGAGGGATTTCAAGTTATTGAAAGACAGAGGTGTCGATTACCTACAAAATCGAGGGCTGCTTGGGATATCCAGATAGACAAACCGATCTTCGTATCAAGGGTTGTCGGGGATAGGCAGACAGATGAACCGATCATCATATTGTGGGCTACCGGGGATAGGTAGACATACCTTCTGATCATTGTATCGAGGGCTTACCAAGGTGGTGGAAAGACATACCTCTTATCCTTGGTGAAAGGATAACCCTTCTCTTTGGGTCAAAAGAATTGTAATACTTTTACCTTTCTACTGCTATTTGTATTAGAAAGGAATTTGTATTGCTTCCTTTCCTCATTACACTTTCAATTGTAATTGTTTCAATTACAATTATTCCATTACATTTAGTATTAATAGATTCTATACACTTTATGGTAGGATCCCTCACACTTTTATTACTATGATTATTGTATTCATCTTGATTACAATTACTTTACTTTTCTAATAGTATTACATTACATTATACCATTATATTTAATACAATTGTGGTTGTTTGAATTGTATTAGTTTATTATCTTTTAAACTAATCTCTACGTGTTTAAATACAATGTTTTTAAACCTACAATTCACCCCCCCTCTTGTATTGTTCCATCTAATATACATATACATCTACATATTTGATCCAACACAAGTAAGTAAGTATCTGTATGTTATTAGTATAATAGGTAAAATAATTATTCAATTTTAGGAAGTGTATTTAGAAACAAATATGTTATCCTTTAACTTTTATTTCGCAAAATCAATGGAATTTTATGAAATCATAGATTTATGGTTTTTGATTGTTATATTTTTAATGACCATGTTCTATATCTGTCCCAATAAGATATTTATTGTTATTTTTGTCTTGTATTTCCATGTTTTCTTACACGGAATACTAGTTTGTTTTATCTAGGGTGACCACAATACATTCTCTTCTCTCTAGTAAGTGGATATTTTATTAACCATTTTTCTGATGTGGGATTTAACAAAGGAATTTTTTATTTAATATTTAAACACTTTTTTTATCCCAAGATCAATTTTTTTAGAAACAATTTATTTAAGTAGGGATAAGGTAACATACATAATTTTTATAATAAAACACAGTGATCAATATCATACAAGGTATACCACATCAATCCTACAAAAATGAATAATTATTATTATTTAAATGTAAAAATTATATCCTATAAGTTAAATTGGAGGTTATTAATAGGATTAACAATATTATGAAATTATAACGTTGAATTCATTGGATACAAATTAATTTGAATGGAAAATAAAAACTAATTTCACATAAAAGACGTGCCATTATGAAAAAACTATTTTTCTACTCAGAATGACATTTATTCTTAGAAATTAAATTAATCACTATTAGTGAAAGATTTCAGTGAAATTTATATTTTTTAAATCAAATAAATGATTTTAAAAATCAGTAAATAATTCATAGGATTATGTTAATATTAAATATAATTATAAGCATAAAAATGCAATATTCTTTTCTCAAGGTAGTTTTTTCCACATTTCCATGAAGGAACTATTTTAAAACAAAATTCTAACACATTTATATATTTTAATTAAATAAATTTACTTATTTTTTTAAATAGTGATATCAAAATTGTCTTAGGTTTAGTTTTTTGTATTTTTCATATATGGTTCATTTTTTATATATATTAAAAATTACTACAATTTAATTAAGAACTAATATTTAAAATTTATAATATATATAGTTTCATATTTTAAATTATTCTAAAATTATAATTTATTCTGTTATACATTAATAAAACTAATTTATTTCATAATAATGAATTCAAAAATTATGTTTTATATAAAAACATTTCAATCGTTTGGAATTATCCCATTAAAAAACATGTTTTTTTCATTGTGTCTGTGGGATTAATTTTAAATCTAGTGTTACTAATTACATGAATTGAGTGTTGTGAAATGGGTTTAATATTTTGAATAAAATGAACCAAATTATTTTATTTGTAAAATTTAGTTTTTTGGAATATAATTGTTACCATTGTAAAACAATTATCATGGTCTTTGTAAATATGGAATAAGGATAAACTTAAAAGGTAAATGCTTAAAAAACATAAAAATACAGAATTTAATGGGTGATTGAGGTATTTAACAAACATAAAAAGACTTTATGAACATTATTGATCATCCATATTCTTGTAAATTAATTCCACCTCTATATTATTGTCTTTAATTATAAAATAATCATTATTTAATCACTTAAAACCAACCCTCCTCAAGTATAAATACCACCATCATCACCCCATTTCTCCTAACAAGACTTGATGATCATAAAATATCTGTAAAAACCTCTTATTCCCACTCTACCCACGCCCATGGTCTTGTATTCTCACAAGAATATCATTTCCAATGTCCTTAATGTGTCCTTAAAAGACATGAAATTTAAGATGAAATTCTCTAAAAGAACCTCTCTTATTTTTTTCCACATATAATTTATCCTCATCTACTTTATCCATAAAGGCATGATAACTACAAAATAATTTATATAATGTATTTTTATGCTTCTAATGTGATATATCAAAACCATTTCAATTATAATGTCCTCCTATTAAATGAAATAAAACTATTGTTAATGTTCTAATGACTAATCATCTCTATGAATAATTATTTTTTGTTATCAATTACTTCTTCATAGCAGGGAAAAAATATAATTCTTATGAATTTAGTTTTAAATTTTTTAAATTATAACCTATTTAATTCTTTGTAAATAATATACTCACATAATATTAAATATGATGAAACTAGTTTGTGATGTTTGGATAAATTGCAAAAAATAAACGAAATATTTATCATTAGTTTTTTTGAAATGAATATTATAAATACAAGAATTAAAAATATTATATGGGACCATTTATAAATATTAATAATAATTAATATTACTAAATTCCAATTCTATAGTTGTAATCCCATTTAACAAGAACAACCATAATTATATAGAAATGAATAGATCATGAATCCATGAAACAAACGCACCAAAAACCCTAAAAATAATCAATGTTTATCAATGAATGGGTCATAATATGTGATAAAAGTATAATATAAGGCATTATAAATATTCTTATAATTGAATAATGAATTAATAATATTATTTAAACCATTATACATGAGATTATGTAATGAAAAATTAATGGTAATCAAGAGGTAAGGGATTCTCATCTCACTTTTACACATATAAGATATACATCTTATTCACAAATTATTCATTTTTGTGGTGTATAAACTTTTATTTGATATTCTATATTGTAAATATTATTATCTTAATTTTATTTAATGATTTATTTGTTAATTATTACTTTTATGGAGCAGAAGATTCGAATGATTACAATGTGGTAAGGGAATTCTTAACCCAATATCCATTATTTTGGTTAAATGCCTAATTATTTGATTACGTCTTGATAATATTATTTTTGAAATGTATAATTAATATATTATGTTTTATTTGCATTAATTTTATGTTTTTTTATAGTGGATACACATGTTCGATTAATTATAACAATTACTTCTTAAATGATATGATATTTATAAGGAACATAGTTTTATAATTTCTCTTAAAAATATCTTTTCCTACCATGTACATGATTTCTATAATTATTTCCAAAAATATATATTATTTTTTGATTTCATTCATATAATTTTAAATAATTCTTAAAAATTTATAAAATGTTTTGAATGTTTTATTTTTTTTCTATATAGTTTTCACTATGACTTTTCTAAAAAAATAAAGTATAAATGTTTTTAAATTATAATAAATGAGAGTATTCTCCAGCTATCATGGTTTTTTAATACTGTTAATATTCCTTCAACTATTCCCAAGTTTATTTTCAGATAAATTTTTTTCTTTCTGATGTGATAAATTTATAGATTTTTAAAAGTTTTTTTAAAGGATATTTTTATAAAAAAATTATTTTTTATGAGTTTAAATAAGGTTTTGAAATGCATTATGATTAAAATGTTCATAAAAATGATTTATTTGTTATATGGTACTTGATGAATAAATATTTGTTGGATCAAATAGAATCAGAAAAGGCTATTATCGCTTAACATGGGGTTGTGTAAATAGCATCAGGAAATCCCATTACAACTTAATATGGAGTGGTCGGGATAGTGTCCGAAAAGTGTGTTACTATATAACATGGGGTGTCGTAGATATCACTATATAGGACCTTTACAACATAAAATTGGGTGGTCCAAATATCTCTGGGTACCCTCATAATTTTTTAATTGGGTATTGATTATATCATATGTTCATTGTATGGTTATTCCAGTTTAAATGGATTGGAAAAGGGATTTGTAAATGTGATTCTCTGTGTTTCTAAAAAGGGTTTTCCTTTTCATGTTATGGGTTTTAAAGATTTTATTTGAGCTAAAATAGAGTGTTTTTTATAATACATTTATTGGTTTCAATATCTCAATGAACATTGATATAAATGTCAATATTACATGGGTTTCTATTTTTTTCTCTATACTAGTTTATTTATTTATATATGTCTCAATATGGGGATTATATGCACATCCAATGTATTAAAAAAATTAATAGATTAAATAATGAATAATGATGTGGATGAGGAAAAGATATATTTTTTAAGATATGTCATGAATAGGAAACTTGTTTTACTTTAAAAGTATTTTCATTTATGAAAAAAATGGATACTGAGTTTTACTTTCAACTTATAATTTATGGATTAGTTTATTAGATTTTTTCCTAATACACTAAAAAACACAACCTAAAATATATTTGGAAAATTAATGTCACTTCACGTTTTAAAATAACTAGAATATGTACTTTTTAATGATATTTTCTTACAATAAATTACCATAAAAACATACATTACCATAACTATTCTCCATTGGATACCACTATTATTATTCATTGGATCCCACCACAAATATCTATCAACTAATACCATGGTCTAACACAGATTCCCATCTATAATGGGGAAATCAGCTAAAAATATTTAACCAGAGAAACATTATTAAGACTGGGACTCATATTTTCTAAGAAGAAGATAGTGTCGTTTATATGTTGAAATATTGTTTTGTGGGTTCACTTTTAAAGAAATGGTAATTAAATATCATTTTTTTTATAAATAGTTATGAATTAGTGGTCCAAACTTTCATTACCCCTAATTCACTTATTGAATCATTATTCAATTATTTTCATACCATCCCATGATCAATAGAATTAAACTACTTACATGAATATGTAATTTTGATTCATATAGATAATTAGAATGATCACTATATTTCCTAACCTTGAAAATCCTAAGGTGTAAAGAAACCCTCATTCACCCTTGAGTTAATATACTATTTTCTATCACATACAGTGGACGTAATCCAAGTGTATTATTTGTGGATTTCCCAAAATATTAATAGCATAAAATGTAAAATTAAAGAACCATATACTAATAATGTAATTAAATTCTACCTAGGATTCATCAATATCTTTTTAATATCATAATTCTTTAACACGGGTGGTTATTGGACTCTACTTGGAAAAAACATAGAGTGTTTATTATTTCATCATCAACATTTTATAAAAAGGTAAATTGAATAACAGATGATTCTTGACATGTGGTGATTGAGATCCTACTTTTAAGAGAAATTACATCCCTATATTTTTTTCTTGGTAGCAAAGGTTCTCTTCATGTGTGGGATATGTGTTTCTCAATTGAATTCCATAATATATATAGATAGAAGGATTAGATTCACCTTGATGATTAACACATGTCAGAAGGAAGGGTTGGAATGAATTTTGTATGTCATCAGTACTTTTCCATGACACATCCCAGTATCTATTTAATGGTGGTGTGATCTAGTGTTTTTAGTAGTGGGTAAAGGAACAATGGTATTCAAATTTTATTTTTTTTCTTTGTTATTTTAAATATTAGATACCATCATTGTTTCGCCAACAAGAAATAATTTAGGAATATATCTACAATATAGATTCAATGATCATCAGTCGGAGAAGGATAACCATTTAGTTAGCTCATCAAAGTCAAATACCATGATAGGGAGTGGATTAGGTCATCATATATTAGGAAATATTCCCTTTTTTTATTTTTTTCATTGTTAAACAAAACACACTTCTCCCTTTCTCCTATAGCAATGTATGAATAGAAATTATATCATAAACATTATGACATGCGAACAACACTAATGAATTCATCCTCTAATTTATATATATTCCATATTGAATCCTCAGTTCAATACACTTATTAATACCCCTTTACCACATGGTACTATGCAACTACAATCTTTCAAACAACTTAAGTAAGACATCTGCGAAACTCTAATTCCTTGCGTGCAACTCTATCCCTTATCATGGAAAAACAACTTCCATCCCACATACAAATTGTGTAAAACTATTATGTTAAACTCACTACCAACACACAACATCTTATTACACATAACTCAATACATGTTTGCAAGTACATTATTACAAACAACTCCCTACTGGTGTGAAACTCTTATTCTAAACTCAAAACATTCACACAACTCAATTCATACTCACAAATCACTGCTTATGTGCCAACCACTACATTTGTGATCCAGTGCTTGAATTTTCTACAACTATTGAGAATATGCAAATGAGGGGGTTTCCACGTATTTATATGCATTTTTTTGACCCTATTCACTACTCACAAAACTTTTCCCCATGTACTCAAGTCTATCTATGATAGACTCTTTCACAAAAACTAACATTTCATGGAAAATCTATAACATGAATTCCCTTCTATCATTCTGCACATTTTGATTTACTATTTATAGAAATTTATGGTCTAAAACATTCCAAAAATACTAAAAACTTATTCATAGCTTCCTTTTCCAAAAACACTTTTCTAGATTTTCTAATTTTTAGACCCTATAATTTGATAAACTCTAAAAAAGAGAGACACCTTGTTTATGACCTTTTTTGAATATTCTCAAGAACATACATTACATTTTCAGTAATCCTTGTTAACATAGATTGTGAAAAACATTCTTTCCTAGTTATTCTATAGATTCTTAGAAAAAAGTGACTTTACTTTTTACCTCATGTTCAAAAATTACATTCTCTAGTGGTTATATTTAAGGGATTTTCATATAATATTTAGATAGTGGGGAATTAATTTTTATGTTTATCTCTTATTTAATTTGGTCAATCATGGGATACTATTCTTTTATGATGTAGATTTTGTGACCAAAATCATAATTATCCTTTAAGAAAATGTGGAATGCATGAACTCCTTATGAACCTGAATAGGTCGGGTAGTTTCGATCATTGTGTGCCCCATAGGATCTCACCCAATGTTGATAAAGATATCTTATCAAGGTGGAGTACTTCCATGATTCTCCTATTATAGTGGTTTCACATAATCATAAACTCATATCTAGGGATAGTAGAAGAAGGTGGAATCAGCATGGTATGTGGAACCATGTTTCTCCATCGGGGAGATGATAAATGGTGTTAGTGACTTTTGGAACAACAATCAGTCCCTTGATCTCCATCAAGAATCAATTAATAGATATTTTCCACTTTAATGTTAGTATAGGATTGAGATATTTAATTACATATTATAATATAGAGTTATGATAGTGTTAGAGGGTGAAGCTTACAGTAAAAATTATTACTATGAATATCATGATCAATATATTTATCATGATATGGTCTCTCCCACAAACCAAAGATTAATTTTCCACATTATTAAAATGACATAAATGAATGTTTTATAAGTAAATATACCATATTTATAGGGGTTCAATATTCGCCTAACCTAAATAGAATAATTTTGAACAATTCCATTTATTTGATTTTTATGATCAAAAATTGTTTTCAATGTACAATTTATGTCACTTATTGAGATGGATTATTTAATTAGATAAACACACATTTATCCTTTGTATATGAGATCAATTTTGGTTTCCCAATAACCCAAACGTATTCCCTTTTCAATGAATTTTTATCGTTTTCATTTGTGTTGGCTCCCTAAAATGGTTTTTGTCACATGGGTTTGATTATTTCAGATCAAGTTCCAAATTCCAATGACATAATTTTTTAAAATTAATTCCGCAAAAAAAACAATTCACTCACACTCTAAATCTTAGTTCCAAGACCATACTTCCATAAAATATTAAAAATCTCAAACATCAATCAATAAAAGTTTTAAATTCCCAGATCCGATTATTTACCTCAATTACATAATAGGATTCTCAATTTAGACCTGATATACATGAGGTTCAAGAAAATGGTGAAAATCTAAAATAAAATTATATAAAACTACTATTGATAGAATGTTATTTATAGGAAAATTAATTTTAGTTATTTATAGGTTTTCGTTGATCTCTTAATCCACACATGGTTCAAATGTTTTCCTAATTGAGTTTTAGAATGCATTTTACCAAGAAAAGATAGTACAAAATAAAAAAGTAGTTAGACCATAACAATGAAAACTAAAAACCCATTTGTTCTTGTTTTTCATCAGTATGGAGGATTATATGGTGCTCTATATTTCTTTTATAAAGATATCATAGTAATTCTTTAGTTGTAACTATTTTCCATGAATGGTTTTCTCTGAAAATTTTCTATCAAATATCAACAATACCTAATAGATAATTACTAGTTACTATGTACAGTCTAGTATTTTTGGAATAAATACTAAAAAGGAAATATTTCATCCTTGAAGAAAGTAGAAGTACAATGAACTCAAATTTAATTTTTTTCCATATTTCCATGTGAGTGTTTGGTATTAACATTGTACATCATGGAGTTTTCAAACAACAATCTCTTCAATTCCTCAAGATCCGTTATTTTTATATTTCTTTTTTATCCAACCTTGATAACCACTGAGTTTACTCATTTGAAAACCTAGTAGGCCTTCTATTGTAGTGAAATTGGTAAGTGAAAAAGATTTTTATAAAAGATATCACAAGGAGACATTCCTAAAGTGGATCTTATAGGAAAATCTATATTAACATTATGTACCTTATTTTTTCATACTATAGTGGTTGAAGTTTTGTTTCACTGGGTTTGTCAAGGTCATTTTGACTTCTCTATTGTATACCTCTTCAATGAAGTTTTTCTATGGGTGGAAGGTAGTGGAGGTTTTCTTGTTCACTCTAAATTTTCTGATGAGGACCTTTATATCCTTTTTATAGAAATGTGTTCCTTTGTCCCTGATTTTAGATTGAGATTATCCATACGTAAAAAATAATTTTTTTAGAAATTAAATTATAGTTTTTGAAATATTATCCCAAATTGATTTGTCCCCAGTCTATTTATACATATAGTCTGCTGAAATATATATATATATATAATCCAAATTTCATTGGAAATGGACTCATGGAGTTAATTTATCAATCATCAAATATTTCCCAATTTTTTTTGGAATCTAATACTTGTTTTTGGAAATTACACCTCTATATAAGAATTTGTGGAACTTTATAAAAAATAATAAGAATTTTGAACGATGGAAGTCCAAAAAAACACATCATCTAAAACATTTATAGTAGTTATTTACAGTACAAAATGGCCTCCAGATGAAATAATATGAAAAAAAGAAATAATAAAATGAATTTATTATTCTAGAATGTATCTATAATGACATGGATTTTTCAAATTTATCATATATAACTATCTTCCAAAACATAGTGTTTTGATAAAGATTTTAATTTGATATTTTTATGCATAATGAATAATGAAGTAATATTTTTTTGACCATAAAATTTACTATGTCAGTATACCTGGATACTTGGGCCAGGCTATATAGTTTTTCACTAGGGAAGGAGTAATCTAGACTAGTTTTTTGGGTAATTTGTACCTTTTCAATGTGATTAATCCAGCTCATATGGTCTGAAACAATATTTTCAAAGATAATTATTTCATTAATATCATTTTTAAACTCTTACAATAATGAATTATATATTACCAAGTAAGGATTTCCATTTTTATATATCATATTAATATTAAGGCTCCATGATTAGAATGAATAATTATTTTACTTCTTGATATAAAATAATTACATTTTTTAAACCTATAACAATAAAAAAACTCTTTCCCTATTTTTGTGTAGTTAGTCGTGGATGTGTCTTGGTTTTTGAAATATTTTCTATCACTCCTAGAATCTTGTCAATCATTTAAGATAGCATGAACCCTACAACACTATAGTAAGCATCAGACATTATCTTAAAGGGGTAACTCCAATATGGTGGGAAGGTGATTGTGGTATTGTAAAACATTCTTGCAATTTGATAAAGGATATATTGCATGAAATATCATATATAAAATCAATTTTTATTAGGTAATATAGTTAAAGGAAAATTTGTTTTTCTAAAGTCCCTAATAAATATTCAATAAAATATAAAATATCCAAAAAATGAACTAATTTGACTGATAGTGGTTGGGTAAAGTAGTCTTGAAATGATATAAATATTATCTTTATCGACATAAATTCATTTTTCAGAAATAAAATGGCCCAATCTATATCTTTTTTTCTCCATAAAATGGAATTTTTAAAAATTAAATACCAGTTGTTACTCAGTAGATATTTATAAAATCATTTCTAAACAATCCAGCAGTTATGAATACATGTTGCACACCTAATAAATTCATCATAGAATACCTCTAAAAAACTCTAAAATGGGTCTGAGAAGATACTTACCATGCAATGGTGAATGTTACCAGGGGAATTTTAGAAGCTAAAAAGAATCCTTTAGTAGGAACATATATTGGGGGGACATGTTAATGTCGTCTTATATTGGTCATAAGGTCCTATGGGAATATGAAAATATTTAGAAAACACATTGACGATAGCATAATTCCATTTACAAGATAATATTTCTAGTATTTGGTATATAAATGGTATGTGGAAATGTTCTTTTAGAGTTACATGGGTTAATTTTTTAGTGTCGAAACAAACACACCAACTATTATGCATTCAAGCGGGTATCAATTCATTGATTTCGTTATTCACAATTTTTAATAGGTTTTCATGGAATCAATTTTAATTGTTCCCACCCATTTGGATTCTAATATCGAATATATAAATTTATAATTTATGAATATCTCTACCCCTTTTTCCAAACTCAATGAGGGATTGGTTAACCCTTTCATGGGGTTGTCTCAGAGTCATGGATCCTTCTTCCAATTAAATTATATACATGAAGTTGGTATGGATAATTCGAAGAATATATCTCAATGTCCATCCAATGGCCCTATCATTATTTTATAGGATGTTTAGTAGTTGATTTTCATGGCCAGGTTCAATGTTTTTGTAAATTAAAACCTGTATTATTGTAATCTCTAACAAAAAAGTCATATTTTAAATTCTTGGTTGGTACATTTATGTATAAATTAATAGTTTTCATTGAATTTTTTATTTCTCTGTTATCCATGCTCTCTTCCTACACAATTAAGGCAAAAATATTGGTAAATATTTTAGTAACTCATCAAAATAATTTTCAGAAATATCATCAAATTTATCAATAGTTGATTTTTTTTCTAGATTATGTTGACATTAAAAAATATAATACTTAGTTGTTTGGTTATTTCCAAAGCTTCTTCTAGTCAAATTATGTTATCAAACATTTATGTTTCCTCTCTAGGGAAATAGGGGAGTTTAGAGTGCTTTAAGGTGAAAATAGATCGATCATCATGTGGATTTTTCTTTTACTCAAGGATATTGAAATCTATTATATCCTCAATGAATATTATGAAAACTGTTCATCCATTGACCTTTATGATTTTTTTAGTAGTATATAACAATGATATTCATAAAATAATTGGATAATGTCTATTAACTTTTCCTTATTACATATTGAGAATGTAGAAGTTAGCATGGAATGGTAAACCTTGTACTCTTACCAGGACATCCTCAATAAAAGATATTAGATCAATAGTGCCTCTGTTTTCAATATTTACAATCACATGGGTGGGTTATGTTGTACCATATTTAAAGAAAAATAAATAGAATAAGACATTATATTAATTGAATCTCCCAAATTACATAGTGTATTGTAAAAAAGTAAGCTTACTAGCTGTGTATGGAATTAAAAAAGTACCTAGATATTGAAATATTTATTGTATTTAAGTGGTGATAAGAGCATAATTTTTTTACCTAATCATAACTCTTAATTTAAATTTAATCACTTTATACCATCTAACATTACAATTTTTAATTTTTAATACCTTTGAATATGATGAATGGATTCTAGTAGGGGGATATTGATTTTGGATTTTTACAAAACATCCTGCATCTCTTTCTGTAGTGATACCTCCATGGTTATTCATGGTTAATTCATTATTAAAGGTAAGTTTATTTGGGGTTTTTATAGATAATCCATGTTTTATCTTTTTTCATTTAATGGTTCTTTCACAAGATCCTCCTTTGTTTTTTTCTATGGAATATTCTTTCCATTAATTACATCATGTTTTTATTTCTATTGGTAATCCTCTACTATATTCTAGTTATATTCCACTCCATGATATAATTTCACTAAAATTTATCTTAGTTCATGTAATTTTCTATGAATTTTTATTTCTCAATCCTTGGTTTATTATATTATTTAGGGTGTTCATGAGTTTAATGAATTTTTATTTTAATTCTTTTAAATATACCCTATGAGTTGTATCAGTATTATGATTATTATTTTGAGATTATATTACTTGTAGAAGAATTTAAATTTTTTTTTGGAGATTTTATATGAAGGTAACTTTTACATGGTTAGAAGTTCTGTCTTAGGAATTTCGGTGATTGATAATTTTTTTTATAAGCCTATTAGAATGGTGATATTTGAGTCTGCAGGATCATAGCTCTCAATTGGATCATGTGGAATTATCTAAATACAATTTTTCTACTTAGATGGTTCTCGAATTTCCTCTGAAACATTAAATCGGACAAATATGATTCCTAAACCTAAGTTAATCTATCAGAAAAATATCCCAGTAATATCATTGTTGTAATGACTTTAGGGGTGTGGTGGTTGATCATTCTTGTACTTTATTCGCATATAATTTTATCAAAATTAATGTCAATTGACAATATTTATTTTCTAATTGGGCTGAGTTTTATTTTTTTTACCTCATGTATTCCTCTAGTTTTAGTTCTAGTACCAAACTATTTTTATTTTTGTGAGATAGTTTTAATGATTTCTATGAACTCAGCTGGTGACTTATCAATCAGTTCTCCTCTTAAAGAAGCATCATGTAGGTTCTACTGCTTATTAATAAATCATTGTCAAAAACATACATATAATTAATGATTTTTCTTATGGATGGTATAGGAAGGATGCGATTATTATTTTAATACACTCCTAAAACACAATAACATTTTCTTTAATTTTTTTTCAATAAAATACATTTTGATGTTGAGAAAACTATAATTTAGGACAAATTTTTGGAAGAATTTTCTTAAATAGTTCCCCTAATTTGTCATCTTCTCTAGGATACAGATATTTGATCTAGTCCTTGGATACTCCTTAAAGTGATCAAGGGATAGAAATGTATCTGAATTTATCCTCAGCGACTCCTCTATTTATAAATCCAATTAAAATTTCATTTAAATTATATAAATTTCCTATCAGTATATTAAATAGATAGCCCATAAAACTAAAAAAGTATTACAATCATTTTCGTTTTGAGTTTACAGTATTATTGAGCATTAGGTTTTAATAGTCACTTGTTAATATGGATATTTTGTGCATAATTTTCTCTCAAATTTATATTCACTTGAGTTACAGTACCACTCAACACTTCAATTACCTTTATAAATTATGAGGATGGTGAAAATAATGATGGAGGATCAACTAATAGAATCATGAAAATAAATATTTAAATATTTTTAATGCGTTTTAATTTTTTATTCTTTCCAACATAGTTTTCTCATACTCGGGATTAAATCAAATGAGGTTGGAAAACATGGATATGGATATTTGAAAAAAAATATAAAAAATTTAATCAAAACATTGGATTTTCTATTATTTTTTCCAGGTTTGATGTTCACCTTAAATAAGAAACTCAGAAAAAAAAAATTTGACCTGATAAAATATAGTAATAGTCTGCCTAGGATATTCTCTAGAGAGGATAGTGTTTTTTATATGAATAATTAATTTTCTTTTTCACTTTTAATGAAACTATGTATTAATCTCATTGGTTTTAAAATTAATTAAATAAATAGTGGTAAAACCTTCTATTATCCACTCATTCACCCATTGAATCAGTATTCAATTAGTTTTTGACCATCCCCTCACCAATTGATTTCACCTAATTACATGCATCCCGAAATTTTATTTCAGATAGAGAAGTACTAAAATCCCAATATTTCTAACCCTTATAGAGCCTGGTTCATGGATACCTCCATTCACCCTTGAAATACTCTATTATTTTTTATCACATATAGTGGACATAACCCATGTGGCTTGTATTTGCAACTCCAAAAACAATTATAATATGATAAAATATAAAATTTGAAGAAACTTCTACTTTTTAGTGAATAAAATTCTATAGATGTGTTAATAATAGCATTGAAAGGTCAGAATTTATCAATATGTGTGGTGAATTGATTCTCCAAGGCTATACTAAATAGGGTTTAGTGTTCCATAATTTCAGATCAATAAAATAAAATTAAATAAAACATGATTCATAAAAGGTGCGGGTTGAGATCAATCCTATTAGGGAAATTTTTCCCTTTAGATAGTATTATGCTTCTACGGTTTGCTTCATGGGAGGGTAACATGCTTGTTTAATGTATTTTAGAATCTATAACGGGAGAAAGTTTACATTCAACTTGATGATTGACACATGTCAGAAGGAAGGGTCTGGATGGCTTGTGTAACTAATCAATACACTTAAATGATCTAGAACAATATCCTTTAAAAGGTTGATTGATCTAATTACTTGAAGTATGGTGTAAATTAAAAAAATCTTGGTCTTTTGGTTTGGGGCCTTTTATTTATAAATTATCCATGGAATAATTTTTTCCCACATTACATCATGTCAATCTAAATTTGAAAATAAAATTCACACATAATTTTCTAGTGAAGTCCAAAAATTACTTTTTCAGTGGAAATAAGAATTCATAGTAGGAGTAATTATCTTTCTTACCTCGTGTTAAAAAAGTTTGTTTTCTACTGGTTCTGTTGAAGGTAGTTTCCTAGAATCCATAGATAGTGTCAAAAAAAATTTGATGTGGATCCATCCATTAATTTATATTCTCATGTTGGCCTTTTAATTTTTCAAACATCTCTACTGTCAACAATAATAACTATATTTTATTATAATGTGAAATTTCATTGATCAATTTGAAACTATAAAAGCATAGTGTCTTCACCCGGAGTGTGCTCGGATATATATGAGCCTGAGTTAGTGCAGAGCTGAGACCGAAGAAGAGTACTTCCATGATTTTGCTAGTAGAGTGGATTCACTCCATCGTCATATCATATTCGGAGGTGGTAAAATAAGGTGGTATTGGCATGGTAGGTGGGTCCTTGTTTATCCTTAGGGTGGAAAATAAATGGTGGTCGAATATTTTGGAGTTGTACTCAGTACCTAGTTCTCCATTAAGCATAAGTCTAGAGGGATATTTCTATTTTGGGGAACTTGAATATTTGGGTCTATAATAACATCATAGAATGTAAAGGAAAGATTGGGTAAGTGGGTAATGATTGTATTAATCCAGATTCCTCTGAATTACATGGTTAACGTGTTTACTGTGAGATGGTAGATTAAAAATAAAGGATCATTCTAGGAATAACTACTATGGGAATAGTTGAATGCTAAATTAATTTTATTCATCCAGTCATAGTTTTTTCATTTTTTGTATTTTTGAGAATAGTTTAAGATTATGGCACTTATAGTAGGTATACTTATCATGATACTTTAGCGAGGTAAGATAGATTGGTGACTATGAGAAATAATCATGGTATGTTGAAGGAAGATCTCCATTCGTACTAAATAACAGTAGGTTCACCTAAAAAAACATATGGATAGTTTCCTCTATTAAATAGTGATCATAGATGTCACGGATAATCCTAGACTTTTTAATTTTACATCCTTTAATAATTTACTTTTTTTCATAGTACATAATTAGATTCCACCCAAATATTCCAAAATTAATAATTTCCTTTATCAATGATCCATAATACATATTAGAAAATTTACACATCACTAAACTCCACATTTAAATCCAATTTATAATTGTGTTCCAATTTCTAAAATTCAATAAAAACAACATATCAATAAGGGAATTAAACTACAATGTGGGATATTTTCGATGTATAAAAGTTAGAAAATATTTAAAATTGAAACTTACATCACTGTGTTAAGACATATTCAACAATATTCATTATGATAATTTTCTATTCCTTACTGATTGAGAAATTGAGGTCTAAATTAAATTTTTAAATTTGAAATTTGGTTTTCATTTCTTGGTAATAGATACATTTCATTTTATTTTTTTAGTGAAATTTCTCTTAGTTCTCTTTATATTATATCAAATTTGAAAAAATCTCATTGAAAATTTTGGATCTAGTTTATTTAGAAATAATAATTTAATAGATTATATTTTCAATGATAGATTATTTTATATCTATATTGGTGATTATTTGATGTAGAATTTATTCTAATTTATAAATAAATTCATTTAGCTGATAATATCATCAAGTAGTTTTCGAGACATTATATAACATATATTTTTTCAAAATAAAACCAAAGAGTGAATGATATCTTTTACAATTAAAATAGACATTTCTATATATAATTTGTTAATTTTTTTAACTTAATTAGTAAATTTAAATACCATAAATAATTATATAATGATTATTTTTTTCATTGGAAAGTTGTCTTTCACAGCCTACAATATTGTTATTTCATCGGGATTATTTGAGACATATTTTTTTTCATATTAACAATTGATTTTTATTTCATTTATTTATTACAAAAATCAAACATAAAATTCATCATTTATAGTTTTATTATTACTTTCAATAATTTTTTTTATATTGATTCTAGACACAAACATTTTCATTAGCTTTTGTGACTACAATTTAGTTATTTTTTTTATATTGTTTCTTGTAAGCATTTTTTTCACCTGTTTATGATTTAGCAATTATTTATTAATCTTTATGATTTTATTAATTTTTTTAAAAGTATGTACAAGGATTGTTTTAATTTTTTAAAAAATAAACATATAATTTTAACATTTTCATTAATTAAAAATAAATTTGAGTGTGAGTAATAAAATATATTCATTTGTATCATTTTTCATCTATTTTTTATTTTTTATGCTTAATATGAGTGTATATTGTATAAAACAATTTTTAGAAGAAAAAAAGTCTCTATTTGGTGTGATTTTGGTATATTTTTATTCTTTATATAATGACCAAGTTCATGATATTTTAATTTTTTCAGTAGATTAGGTTTGCTCCAGCCCCAGTTAAATTCTTTTAAAATTCAATCATTTTTTTATTATGAAATTTTATTTTGAGAATATTAATGATCAATTCTATTTCTCATATTCATGTCTTCCTAACCTAGAATTATACTCTTCTGGGAGAGAAAATACCTCTTTTTTAAATCATTGAAATAATTCTCACATATATTTTAACTATGTTAATATAATTTCATATACTAATTTAATTATAATTAAATTATTTTTACCATTACATAAATAATTCAAACTGTTTAATTCTTCCAAACATATTTTTTAAACAGATAGATTCATTATCTATTTATAGTGTTAATTGTTTATTATTGAAAAAAGGAAAATTGGATAATTGATTCAATGAAATGTTTCAAACGTTTTCCCATTTTTTGTATTGAAGTTGTCAAATTACTGGTGAGTGGTGTTTTTTTCATTTAAACCTCTCCTTTTAGGTTTCATCTCTTACCCACATTTCAATGTTTTTATTAGTTATGAATGGATTTGTTATTTATTATATGGGTTAAAATCCTAGATGTTTTTTTATTTCAAGAAGACATTACTAATTTTCCCTTATTGAATATTGATTTATAAATTGGGTGTTTGAAAAAAAATATTTGTTTTTTATAATTTTCGATTAGTTGTACATTTATAAGGAATTCTCTTTTTAAAACATGCATAAGTATTTGTTTTAAAAAATAAAATATCTTTATTAGGTTTGATTTTGAGTCTTCACCTACCCTAATTTATTTTATTTTAATTTCTTACTAAATTAACATTTCTTCATCCATATTTCCATGTTTTAAAAAATATAACATTTTTTCTAGAGAAAATATATTTTTAAGATATGAATAGTTTTGTTTTTTAAAATTATTATTTGGTTAATATGGATATTTTTTTATTAAAATACACACATTCCACTTCTTTTATGAATTAAAATTTTTTTAACAAATGTTTTTGGAAATTTTTGAACATATATTTTCCCCTTTATACAATTAATTAGTTTTTTTTATCATTTTTATAATTATTATGTCAAATAAAATTTACCACCGTTAATGTTTAATAGATATATTTGTTATTTATTATGAGTGGTGATGGTTTATTGATGAAATAAGGGAAATATATTAAGATATCTAATAAAATATCATATAAGGTTATCTATTTTTTGTGTGTATTTTTTATAATTAGTACAATTGATATTCAGTTTATTATTTCAGTTTTTCAACTAATTATATAAATTATTAAAAGATAGTTATTTAATATCAATTATCATGAACATATTCATCCTACAAAACATTGTTGTGCTATTTTATTCATCTGCTAAATTTTTAATAGATTTGGTTTTAATTATTTTTTGTATTCACATTTTTATTCGCCTTCTTAATGATTCAACAAACTAACATTATGATAACTAAAAAATTTAACGTGGGGATTTCTAATTAGGATATAAAAATTTTATTCTTCTACCCTATTTATATGGTTCTTCTTAAGTGACGCATAACAAAAGTTTTTTGTTTTATTTTTGGAATTAATATCTTAGTTTGAGTTTTTTACAATATTTTTATCTAATGATGTTTCGATATTATATCATAAAATATGGTTTCTTATAAAATATTAAAATATTAGAGGTTGTCTTGTGAACAATTCACCATTGTGTATGTTGTAAGATGAAAATAAAGACACATGGAAACTAAAGAGTTTCTCATAGAAAAATGAATCACAGATTGAGGTGTGGATTGGTTCCCAATAATAATATTGACATAATAAGTAGAATCTGAAATAGGAGATATTAGAACTTATAGAATAGGGAAACACCTAACTAGTAGATATTCATATTTATGGTTGGTATCCTATAGATATCACTAAGATTAATTATAGTAGGAGCTACAAGATAGATAAGACTCATCTTCCATCATCTATTTCCTTTTCTTTTTCTTTAAGGATTATTCTTTAATGATTTCCTTAGATACATTTAATATAGTGGTGATTCTGAGATATTCACTCTTATGGGAAAAAGTTATTTTAGTTAATAACTTTTAAATTAATGAGGGATTTATCTAAATGGATTATTATCCTTATTTATTGTTAGACAATCATTTTAAAAAATCATCAACTCTCATTGAAAATTGAAATTGATCAAACTGAATTTCAAATTTCTAATCACTTAATTATTTTAACATAAATACTACCAAACAAGAGAGAGTATCATACTGATTTCAAATGAGAAACTAAAGATGGTGATAAATGATCTTTCATTTAGGGATCGAGTGACTTCTACAGTTGAAAAGTAATATGAGTCATTTTTTGATAGGATAACCTAATGAAAAATTTGGTTTACTTATTTTGAAAAAAACATCAATGTTTATTTCAAATACATGAATGAAAAAAATCATTATAAAAACTAGGCTTCTGATATCCCCATATTTATCAACTAATTGATATTTTTAATTATTTACGACTTTTTATATTAAATTTCCCAACCATGACACGTTCACTCATAAAATCCATCAATAACATCATTATTTCTTCAAAAACCCCATTCTCATTAAACACTTATTCATTTCTTTTATATTTTTTAATTTATTAACTTGTTGACATGAAAACATACATCATTGAGTCCTTCCCTATGGAACAACCACTTCTAATCACTAAAATAGTTTTAAATAGGGTTATAAATAATTAATTTACCTAAATCCTTGATAATGAACATGGGTTGTATCAATTTTTCTATCATTTTTGGGAAGGAATGTATGAAATAGTTAAAATATACATATATATATATATATATATATAGAAAAAATAGATATATTTAAATGTTACAAAAAGGACTGCAATAAATTTAATTGAAAAATATTCTAACTAGTGGGTGAATGAAAAATAGTTCATCAATTTAAAAAAATGCCTCCATCCAGCCAATAGTTGAAAGATGCTTTAGGGGTTTTAAAAGTAAAAACAAAAAATTAAAATGGATGATAGTGGATAGGTTAGGAATTAAAATGACCAACCACATGGAAGTATAAATATTCCTAGAGATGATCTAAAAAAGAGGCATAGTTTCAATGATTTATTATTCCATGTAGTCTATAATAATCCATATTTCATTATTCTATCACCAAGTCATATAAGTTATAAAATAAAAAAATCAATGCTATAACAATTGTATTCCTTAAATGGAATTCCTATTGAAGACTCTCTAGACATCATTAAGAGTTGTTATGGTAGTGTTCAGAAGTTTCCACTAAGACGATTGAGTGATAAAGAATTTAAATTGAGGGTATTCACATTTTTTCATCAAAGTCAATTCCCAAAACTCACTTCAACAATTGGAAAATTATATGCGAGGCACATGGGATTAAATTTATAATAATTTAAACCATAAATTTTAGCCTAGGGATTATATAAAAATTGGGCACAAGATCACTATATTTTTACATGCTGGGGGAGATCTGTTCAACGAATCTTGGGTTATATTTCCAGAATTACCTAGAAAATTCTGAATAACCAATTCACTCGCAAAATCCTCATGGAAACATTCTAAAATAGATACATACCTTACCACCAAACCTTTTAGGACGAATACACTGGTTTTAGGTTTTGAGATAGAACTATCGAATAGTTTAAACAATCATTTAACACATTTTCACAAAAATCATAGTGGAAATTATCTACAATAAGAACTATTTTGAAGAAGTAACCCATTCCTATTACAAAATATGAACTGAATTTTTTTTATTTATTTAATGAGAATCTTCAAAAAATACTTTTTGAATAACACCTCCATTGAGAGATTTTTTTTTCATTCAGAATCATGCTATCCAAATTTTTATATAATGTCCCAATATTCTAAAAAGTTAATTTTTTTGTTTACGTTCCTTGGATGTATCAGAGGGATGACCCATTTTCCCATATCTATAAACATGGGTATAGAAATAACTAAAAATTATCTTGGAGAGAGTAGTGAGCTCGTATTACTTCCCATATCCTTGGTTTTTTATCAACAACATAGACATCAATTCAATCCCTAACCAAATTTGGAATCCTATATCTTTCAAGGGTGTGTTAGGGGAATGTTCCAATATCTAATTTTTTCAGATTTCAAAAAATACTAATCATGATTTGAATAATGTGAAAATTTATTCTAGGTTGAAAAATATAGAAATAAAAATGGTTCATTTGGAAAGAGATGATGGTGGTAGAAGAAAGGGTATGATTCCAATCACAACATAAATAACCCCTAGAGAAAATAAAATGGTTGTGATTATAAAAAGTGGTCATCCAACCCACCATCACACTAAGAATGTGACTAAATCTTATCTAAAAAATTAGTGAATCATGAAATTCATATATGAAAAATTCCAAATCTGGAATTCCTAATATCAGTACAAAAAACCATTGAATCATTCTTAACAAACTGAAAAAAAACTAAAATGGATTGAAAAAATAATCAAAATAATGGGAACACAAATCATAAAGTGGATGTTAATGGGATGCCTATAATTTTGAGGAATTTTTCTCTAATTATTTTTTTCCAATGGAGAATAAAAAATAATACCATGATTCTGAATGGTAAAAATATATCAATGCTATTAAGAAATGAACATTGATATTCCATTCCATGAGGCCATAATTAAAATCCCATGTTATATAAAATAAATCTTGAATTATTTTTTAAATAAGAAAAATATCATATAATTTTCATCATTTAATTTCATAGTGGAGTGTCATGATGTGTTGTAGAATAGTATACCTCTTAATCATGAGGATCCATAGATCTTTTGAATCTATTTCACCTTTAGTGATAGAGGGAAAATGTTTAATTGTCTCAATGATCATTAATAATTCATCAATTTGATTCATTTAATCATTTTTTAAATACTTGATTTTAGGAGTTACAAAACCCATAACTATTGTTTTGAAACATTCATATCGATTCATTACTCACCGATATAGTAGGGTGGATAATATCATAGTTGTAATAGGAAAATTATTTTTGAATTTTTATTTTCTAATATTTGATATGGAATGCGAACTTGAGGTGAATATCATTTTTTGTACCTTTCATGATGTAAGGATGTTTTTGTATATTTGATAAGGGGAAAATTAATTTTTAATCTAGGTGAAAGGAAAGGGGAATTTATTATTTTTAAATAAATTAAAGAACCCACACAAGAAAATATGTGTTGTAGAGATGAATTTTTTGGAGTAGAAGAATCATTGTATAAGGAAAAGATTATCTTATGAGGATGTTAAAATAAATTAATATGGTACCAAAGATCCCAGTTGAATCCTATTTATGAGTTATTTCAAGAAAGTAGATGGATCCTTTAAATGTGTTTGATGGGTGAATTCATAGAGAACTGAACAGAGTTTTCATTATAACACATTTTGACCCCAGTCATGGAATCTAGTTGTGAGGAATTCTTTTCTAAAAATAATATTAATGAATAATAATATTTTTACACTAACTACATTAAGAGGAACTATAAGGACCTTGGACCTTCCAGACCCAAGTGTCTTCCCTCAAGCATGGTGCTTCCGAATTTGGATACGAAGACCCCACTAGATTATTTGATATACACATTTTAGGAGAGTTCTCAAATTTTCATGTCATTATCTCATAAAAATATAATGAATTCATGTGTATAACATATTTGGTGACTTGAGGATGTTCAGGTTTGTCATTGGATGATCTATTTCAGATATTAATAGTATATTTAAACAATAATACATGCATAAAATCTCCATGGAACTTAAGTGTAAACAAATTGTGTAAGAAAAGAGAATGATTAACTCAAACATAAAATAAGTGATTCGAGAAGAAGTGATCATTTTTCTTGATGTTGGAGTAATATTAACCATTTAGATGTGTCCATTGGTGAGTCTTGTTAATGTTTTTTCTATGAAAAGTGGAGTGACTAAGAAAATAAATGAAAAAAATGAGCAAATCCAAACAAAATGGTCATCAAATGGAGGGTGTGTATATACTATAGAAAACATAATATTTCCACTAGTAAGGATCATTTACCAATTTCATTTTTAGAAAAAATTATAGATATATTTTATGGGTATTATTATTTTTTGTTCCTTTGTCGTTATTATTATTCCAACGGGATTCCTATTGTTCTTAAAGATCAAAGTAATACCACATTCACTTATCCATTTGGGAAATTTTCCTACTGATGAATTCCCATTGTATTGGGAGGATATCTATAAAAGTTTCATATATGGATGATGGAAAATTTCTCAGACAATATTAAAATAATAATTAACATTTTTATAGATGATTTCTCAATTTTTAAAAGTGACTATGAAAAGTGACTTCAATATCTGGAAATAATATTAGATGGATTCTAGAAAATAAATCTTGTTTCAAATTGGCAAAAGTTTCAATCCATAGCTAATGAAGGAATTTTTTGGGTCCCATGGATTCTAATATGAGACTGGAGGTTGACAATGCTAAAAATGAATTAATCCAAAATCCACCACCACATTAGAACATTAAGTGGATTAGGATTTTCCTAGTACATGATACCTTTTACTAGTTATTCATTAAGGATTTTTAAAATATAAAAATTCATTTTTTATCACTACATTTTAAGGAAAAAAATTTTGTGTTTGATGATAAATTCTGATAATGCATTAACCTACTTAAGGAGAAACTCACAACTTCACCAGTGATCACTGTTTCGTACATGGAGTACTATTTATAGGTGATGTGGATTATTAGTGACCTATTTGCAGGTTTTGTTTTTGTTTTAAGGAATTATAATGGGGTTTTATAATTTATTATTATAGAATGTAGTTGGATAATTCCTAGAATAATTATTCCACCACAAAAAAATGATTTAGGTTCTATTAGGATTCTTTTTCAAAAAATAGATAGTATTTTGTAGGCCCCAGGATTATTATTTTCACAGATCATTCATTCCTCAAGTACATAATATCTAATAAAGTTACCAATACTAGGCTCATTATGGTGAATTATTTGTTTCAAGAGTATGATTAGTAAATCAATGATAAATAAGGTATGATAATTTTTTTTAAGACGCTTTTTCTAGGCTTCTCCACACATAAATTTAGGAACCAAGGGAGATAAACACCACATTTACATATGAAAATTATTTTACTACATCTATGATGCCGTATTCTTAGTTTATAGATTATGATAATTTTCTATAAATTGATGTTATGACCAAGGACCTTTCAATAAATCAAAGGAAGACATTTATATCATAGATGAACTACTAATTCTTATATAACAATATTCTTTTTAGAATATATTTTGTTGTTTTTTGATAGGTGTGATTGAGGATAAATTGATCCCCATTCTATAGATTTTCGATTAGTCACCTTGGGGATGAAACCACAGAGGATAAAGAACTCCCCAAAACGTTTTAAATGTTAGGTTCCACTTTACAACATTTTTCAATGATTCTAGAAGTCTAGTTATCATTTACTACAAGTGTCAAAGTCAATGTAATGTAAGTTAAAGGTAAGAGATAACACAAAAAGGAATATTAGAGGATGATTTTTTTTATATGTGGGTATTGGATTTCATGTGACTGTTTTGATAAAATTATTAAAATGAATATATTCAATTGTAATTAGACAATATTTCTAAGTGGGTTGTGTTAGTGGATCATCCGAATAAGCATACTACTAGTGTGGAAAAATTCATCAAGAATAACAATTTTTCTATTTTTTCAGTACCCAAACAATTCAATACAATTAGTGGAAACCATTTCATGAATTAAAAGTTATATAATATTATTATCAAGTATTAGAATTATACCAAAACCGGAAAACACTTCTAGCAACAATCATGTGGATATTTGGAATAAAATAATATAAATCTAAAAATTTATTTTGGGAAAGTCTATTTTGATGTAATGAGATGATTTGTGTATAGAGTTGGTGGACGATATATGGGATTAAAAAACTAATTATAATACCCCCATAAGGATTTATCCTTATATATTTCTCTATGAAAATACGTTTCATCTACCTATGTAACTACATCAAAAGTCAATTTGGTAAGTGATGGAACTAAACATTGACTTCATGTCATCTCGTGATAGGAGATTTGTGGATCGAATTGAGTTTGAAAAAATTAGGATGGAATCATATTAAAATGATAATAACTACAGTGAAATATTTTTTTCATGGCCAAATCATTTAGAATACAGATTTCAATGTTATTCAAAGGTTCATGATTTTAAATTTTAAGCTGAAACATTTTCCTAGTAAACACAAAACAAAATATTGAGGAACCTTAATTATTCTAAGAGTCATTATTAATTGGATATTATTGTTTTTTTAGAGGATAACTGGCCATGTTTTGGTAAATTTCCATCAAATAAAACACTTATTTGAGGTTCATCCAAAGGGATGGACTACCATCTCATTTTTTGAAATCTTAATGGAATTTATATCTAACTAAGGGATATAAATTTGGAGATTCAAGGGAATTAACATGTGGTTTGACTTTTTTTATTTATTATTTCTATTGTTCAAATTTGATAAATACTACTATTTTATTCTTAGCTATGTAATCACTTTAAACCTTACTTTAACAGATGAACTCGGTACTACACTATGGAAAATCACTCTTATTTTATCATGGATGGTGGAAGTAGTACAGTCGATCTAAGGGATAAAAACTCCTATAATAAATATTTGGTGGAAAGTTTTCATAAAATTTAATTTCTTGATTTTTATGTCTATTTTATTATCCTTTTAGTGAATCAAAAAGACCAACCAGATTTCTTCACAAGAGGAAATTACGGGTACTCTTTTGAAAGCACTTTAATGGTCAAAGATTCCTTATTCATGGGAGTACTTCACTCGTTTCTTTAAATCATAAATATAAATTTTAATTATTCATATTGATGTGAGATAATTATGGGGTTTATAAATTTTGAATCTATTTACTTTTCTAGGTGTTAGTTATTTGTATTATAGAGAGTTGACAATTATTTTGAGAAGTATCTTAAATCATCGTTGAACCCATTAAAATCAGTTTCATTCAAATTATATTTTAAATCATTTTATTGTAATCTAATTTGTTTCACAAATTAAAAATTATTCTTTATGGTTTTAATAAACAAAAAAACCTATAATTATCTAAAGAAAAATCAAAATAAGTTATTTAGAAATGTAAAAAAAGTGATTAATGATCTTTTGTATAACCCCTTCTTATTATTTTGTTGCTGAATTATCAATATATTGTGAATGAAATTGTTCTCCGACATTATGATTCAATATTATGAAGAATTTGAAGTTTTAAGCATAGGGGAGAGTGGAAATTCTCTATGCCTTAGTAGATTTTCAATTTTGTACCCATCAACAATCCCTCAAATTCTTTTAAAATTTGTTTTTTTAAGAAAATAAAAAAAATTCAAAATAATTCCAACACCATGGGCCTATGAGGATTAAATTTTGAGCCTATTTTTTTCCTTCCAAGTGGTTAATAACATGATTTTCCTTGAGTTTTTAATTTATTTAGAAATAATTAGAGGCATATGACTACTAAGTGTCATTACATACCGTCCTTATGGATTATTTGTCTGGGAACTTAGAAAACGAGTGGCATAAGATAGATAATTTATTAATAATGATTATAAATAAAAGAAACCAGATATTTGAACTCGAACCTAGGTGATTCGCCATTTTGAATATATATATACGCTCAGTGACTCAACTCAAATGATAATAATATAAGTCTTTTGAATATGGATTATAATCGGAAAATCAAGAACCCATGCTATCTGGGAGAATATTCAACAACTGCCTTTTCATAGTCCAAAAAGTGTCTTTCGATAGTCCAGTTCACATACATGGATGGGAAAATATTAAAAAAAACCAGTAAATGGAATAAATGTAAAAAATGAGGTCATTAAGATGAATAGAATATTAGGCCCAAATGAATAAGGGAATAATTGACTTAAATCTAATAAAATTACTTGTATAAATGTAGTGAACATGGATCATTTAATTTTTTGGAACCATGGAGAGATTGATAATTCAAGGTACCAATTGTTATCATTTTCATTCCTTATAAATATAACAATTCATCACTCTTTGAATTGGAAATTCAATTATAATTGAGGTAGGGAAGAGGTGGATTCTTATTAGGGGCATGAAATGTTCAATGTTGTATGAATCTGTGCCCCCTTATATTTTAATTTTTATTTGAATATAAGGACCTACTGTGAAATATTCTTTGAAAATTCTTACCCACGTTAGTTTTTTCCAATATAATTAAATTCCTTAGCATGCTTAATTTTGATAAAATTTTAAACATCCCATTTCATGTTTTACAAGGATAAAAATTATGGAATTGTTCAAAGATAGACATGAAATTATGTTTGGGGAGTTCGATGTAGATATTTTTGACACTCTTTTTCAAAACAATCATTGGGGAATTTATTGAGTTTTTAATGATACAATTGTGATTTTAATGGATATTTATCAATTGAGGGTGAATTGAACTAGTTTTATTAATTAATTGAATATTTTTTAAAGTGATTTCTTTTGTGTTTAAATTAGGGAAATGTTTCTAATTCACCTTTTTTCAATTTTATGAGAACAATCTTTTTTATGATCTTAGTGAATTATTAGACTTATAATTTAATTATTTTATTTATTGTATGTTCATTTATTTTTAAATATTTAAATTTATGGATGTGATATCGCTATGATATGGGAAAATTATATATATATCAGAATATTGAAAACCATATCCATAAATAAGGATTTTGAGAAACTTATTGCTACTGTACGATTGAAATATGGGTCAATCGGGTAGAAGGGTCAGTGCTTTTTGAAACATCACACTCTTAAAAATGATTATAAACAAAGCGATTTCTTTACCAGTGCCTTCTTCAGATATTTTCTACAGATGGTGCTCTCTTGGGAAGGTCCTTTATAATGGTTTTTAAGAGGGTGATGTCTCAAATAGCACACCCCTATATATATTATTATTATTATTATTTATATATATATAAAATAAATTTTCAATCTATAATAATAATGATAATAATAAAAATGATGAAAATAAAAAAAAATATTTAAATATGATAATAATAAAAATAATAAATAAAAATAAAATATAAAATAAAATTTAAATTAATAGATTTATTATATATACAAAACAATTGTCATATTTATAAAAATAATTAATATTTTCTTTTTACTGTGAAGTAAATGACAGTCATTTTATAATTAAATATTATTATTATTAAATTAAAATTATGCGCGTATATGAATTTCAACGTAATTATTATTTATAATTAATCATTTTATTAATTTTATTACTATTTATTATTATTAAATAAATAATTTTAAAATATAATATTTAAATATTAAATATATATATTTTTTAAATATTAATTATATTTCTATTAAGGATAATATAAATTATTAATAATTGAATTACAAGTCATTAATACTAGCATTATTGTGAACATTTATATTTACTATATTAATATTTAATGTATTATCAATTTTAAATTATGTTATTAACTAATTTATTAGTTATATAAAATTCTATATTATTTACATCATTATTCAAAATTGTTGTAGTAATTATTGTAAATTTTTTAAAATATTATTATTTTTAATATTTTTTTTACTTAATATGTATGTAAAATATAAACTATAAGACCAATATTAATTAAACATAAAATATAGATTAAACATATAATAAATAGTTAAAAATAAAAAAAAATCATAAATATGACCAGCCAAAATAAATATACAGGTCACAACCTTTATTAATAGAAAACATAACATTTACACTTCCAAATATCCATTCACAAAAAATATTGTATAAATAAAATCATTATGAAATTTATAACAATGATTATAAAAATAAAAAATCATTGAAAATAAAATTAATTTCAAAAAATAAAAAAAAATATGTTACATAAAAATATGTTTGATGTAAAAATAATTTATAAGTACAAGTGACATGTTTTGAAACAACAATATTTTGTATCATTGAAATTATATTTCATCAACCATTTTTATAAAAATCCTTTTATTTTCAAATATTTCATATATGCATAACAAATTTTTTATGGTTCATTTAGATTTATGTTGTAGTTAATATTTTATTGGCTTTCAAACTCACCAACATGATACATTATTACATTTCAGGTAGGTGGCATTGGAATCCTATAAAATTTAATGTATATGACAAATATGAATGAAATTTGAAGCAAGAAATAAACATTTATTAAATATATGAAAATAAAAAAAACAAAGTAAACAAAAAAACCATTTTCACGATAAAAATAATATTTATTTAAAACATTATTTTTACACGTCAAAACATTTTACGCACATGAATCATAATATAAATAATATCTATATGAAATTTTATACATTAAATTTTCAAAAATATTATTTAAAAATAAAAGGAATTTTACAAAAATAATAAATGAAAAATTTATTTTTTGAAAAAAAATGTTTGTTGTAAAATTAATCTATATTTCCAAATGTAATCTTTTGAAACAAACATATTTTTTCCATTGAAATTTTTATCATCAACTTTTTTTACAAAAAAAATATTTTCTTGAACTATTTATTATATTTTTAATCCATGTTTCATGTTTCAATTAGATTGGACTTATAGTTTATATTTTATTATATTTCAATGTCACCTACATAAAACATTATATAGTTTCAAGTAGTGTACTTTTGAATCCAAAGAAATATTAAGTATAAGACCAATATAAATGAAACATTAAATAATGATTAAACATATAAAAAATATTTGAAAATAAAAACAATAAAATAAGTAATTGAAAATAAAAAAATTACATGGTTCAGGTTTTATTTGTTTGAAATGTAAAATTTATAGCTCAAAAAATTTATGCAAATAAAATATATTATAAATAAAATATATTATAAATAAAATCTATATGAAATTTAAAACATTGTCTCAGAAAATATAAAATAATTTTAAATAAAAAGAACTTTAAAGAAGTAATAAATAGTAATCATTAATTATATTGTTATTTTCTAATATTAGGAATTACATTTAAAAAATAATAATAAGTATATTTTAACATATTTACATGAATTACAACAATTATTATGAATTCCAATGAAAATAATATAATTGTTAATGTAACTAAAAAATTAGTTAATATTATAATTTAAAACAAATATTAAATAAAATTTTAAAATATAAAATATAATCATCGAGTATGCTTCCATAGGAGTATCTAGTTGTAAGGATCGAGCCAACGGCTCCGTCCGAATCTCCGACCTCCGAACAAGGGTAGTGGCAATGAAATAATGACCCACTCATGTTTCTATAAGAACTGCAGTAAGGTTGGAGTAGACACAGAGAGTACCTTGAATCATCTCTGGTGCGCCGTGGTCGTAGGCCTCCACTACCTGAAGCTGATCTTGTCTGTGTCTTCCTGCTCCCTGTGGTCGGGGTGGACCTCAAGGTGGTGGTGCTGGTAGAGCCTCAAAGAATCGCCCACCACCTGCTGCTCGGCCAGCTCCTCTGCCTCGTTTGGCTGCTCCCTGCGGACTGCCACGGTCGAACCTCTACCTCTGCCTAGGTGGTCCCTCAACCGTCTATTGCTCGTCTGCATGTCGGGTCGGGTAGTCACGAGCCATGTGGCCTAGCCCGCTGCACGCATATCACTCTCTGCTCCGTTGACTACCAGCTGCAGAAGACTCTTTTCCGTGCCACACTGTGGTAGGTCTTGCTACTTGTGTAGGCTCAGCAAAAAAGCTCTCTACGAGAATGGCTATCTCCAGAACTCCTACCTATGTCGGAATGCTGAGGAAAACCATCGAAGCCCTGATCTCATGTCTCAGTCCCTGCTCGAATGTCTGGGCCCGGATGAATGGGGCTTGTACCATGTCTATGGAGTAGCGCGAGAGATCGGTAAATATCCCCGAATACTGGACTACTGTCATACTGCCATGTCGTAGCTATAGTAGCTCCTGAATGTGCACCGCATGGAGGGTGGAAGGTACGAACTCCAAGCAGAAGAGGCTCTCAAAGTCCGACCAAAGAATATATGCCTCGTCATGCACCTGGAGCATCAGGCTCCACCATCTACCAGCTTCCACGTGCAGGAGACTCGCTACAAGGATCACCATGAGGTCAGATGCTGTCCCCACTAATCTGAAAACTCGTACAACAGCCTCCATCCAATCCTCCACTTCCTGAGGGTCCATATCCCTGTAGAACCTGGGCGTTCTTTGATGCTGAAACTCGTGCAATGCACTAAGGCGACGTGCACTCTCATCGGCTGGTGCTGGTGACATCGGTGGCTCGGCAGGTAGAGGTACCGTCGGTGCCTCCGCTGTAATAGGGCCCTACACCGAGACATCATCGCTCGGTGGGCTGTCGTCTCTCACAAAGCTCAGAACCCTAGCTGGCTGCCATCGTGGGGACTTCTTGAAAAAGAAACAGGTGTGCCGCAGTCAATACAGTATAACTTGTGAGCTGACACAAAGCAATCACACAGAAAACTTTTGAAACACACATGCAATCAATGTTTTTCTGCATTTCGTCGGAAGTCAGAAGTCAGGGTCCTGGTGTTTGGAAAAATCGGTCGCCACACCAACACTGGACTCCCTGGACTGATAACCATACTCAATACCTTTAACACTATTGCTTCACATAGAAGAATGATCTGGGTCCTGAGTTCTGCAGAAGAACTGAACTCCTCTGATACCAATTTGTCACAACCCACCCTCTAGGCCCGTGTCGTGACTACCCCAAGCCCGCCTTCCATAGTCAGGGGTCGGCGACTATCACCAAATGCATAAATCTAGATAAAAAGGGAAGGTATTGATTTTATAACGTAAACAAACACCACATAGTATGCAAGCGGAGTAAACACTAAGTAAACTGAGTACAAAAGTAAGTTCTAGAAAGTAAATGGGCTAGAATACAAACCCAACTGAAAGTACAGTACAACTGAAAGAAAGTACAACTGCAGGAAAGTAATGCAGCAACTCCGAGCCATCCTCTAGAAATTCCACCTGAAGTGTGGGTACAGATAGTCCCCTCTGATCCTAAGCTCCAGCCGTCCACTCCGAGTACGTCTCATCCAGTGATCGATCTCCAGGTACCGTCTAGCTCCATGAGCTCCCACTTCGATCAGCGTTGTCCATCGTCTGCATCCAACACAATGAATTACAGGAATATCCCGTGTAGGGGAGAGTATACTCTACTCAGTAGGGACCCTGAGACCACCAAAGGTCTCCTAGAATCCACAAAGAATAAACCACAAAGTAAAGATACAATCATGAAGTAACAACCAACTCTACTTAGGTATATTCCCAAACATATACCTAAGTCATCATTTCTAGCTCGACACTAGCACATGAGCCCAAGTACAACCCAATCCACATAAGAAAACATAACCCATTCCACATAGGAATTCACAACCCAATCCACACAGGAAAGCACAACCCAATCCACAGAGGAATTCACAAAAATATTATCGATGATAATGATTGCAATTCAAGACTAAGCTCACACAGGTATACTCTTCGTAAGATGATAGAGATGATCAGATGTATCCACTGATTAATCTAAGCTGTCAGACCCACATAGGATACAATACTAGCTATGCTGTTGGACCCACAAAGGAAGCAAGACTAGCTAAACTACCAGACCCACACAGGATACAAGTACAGAGGTCATGTACTACCGAACCCACATAGGATACAAGAAAAGTACTTATCATAGTCGAACCCATGGAGGATTCTAGTATGGTCATCGTTGTTGTTGAACCCACGAAGGATTTCAGTACAGTCATCATCATCGTCACAGTCACAGCCAGCTCTAGGGTTCCTGCACACAGCATGCTCGATTCCGGGAGGGTCCACTCCACGAGCCAAGGGGGTCGATACATCAACTGACATGAAGTCTGTAGTTGATATATCCCAAAGTTCCATCTCATCAAAAGGAACTTGATGTGAAAGACAGTGCATCAATCGGACGCTCGGTTTGATAGTTATTGGCTTTTTCGTCCCAGGTGCCCGATTGGTTTTTAAGTCAAAACCAACCTGACCATACTCCAACTGCATCCAAAACTCGAGCGGAGTAAGGAAAAATAACCGTCTCACTTAGAGGAATCCAACAAAGTTGACGGCGCATCAATCGAACGTCCGGATCTCATGTTATAAGCATTTCCGCTCCGAGGGCCCAGTTGGTTTCGTGTTTGAACCAACTCGGTCGTACCCAAAGTTCTCCAAAACCATGAGTGTAATATAACGAAAAAACCACCTCGATCTAAGGATCGCATCACAACTGATGGTGTATTGATCAAGGGTCTGTAGCCTATGTTATGGGCGTTTAAACGAAACTGTCCCATTTTAGGGGGGTTTGGGCTCGGACCGACCATGCCCAAAACCACCTAGGTCAACCCGAACCGGGTCGACCCAACCTGGGTCCAGGTCCGGCCGAGTTGGGAGCGGCCTGGCTCTGCTGGCGTGGCCTGGCCCAGTTGGTGGGGCCCGGCCCGGCGCGGGTGGCCCGGCCTTGCGCGGGCGGTCCGGCCCAGTGCGGCTGGTCCAGTCCCATGAGGGTATCCACTCATTGAGCAGACACGAAGGGGGGGGGGGGGGGGCGCTGCCCCCCCTTTCTTTTTGAAACAGCAGACCCGTAGGGGTCCACCCATGCTGCGCTGGTATGGGGTTCAAACCCCCAGTTTCATCGGGTAACGATCATCCATTAAGGCCAACCGGTATTGCTTCCACAGGACTAGCTGGTCCCGCCTTCCTGTCCGCTGGTGGCTGGATGAGTATGGCTGCCTCCCGGCTGAACCACCGCGGCCCTTGTCCATGGCTCTTTCCGTCCGGTGTGGCGCGACGGCAACGCGCCCCTCCATCGTGGCATGTCCTGGCCGCGGCCCTCCTTGATGCTCTGGCCCGGCAAGAAGGCTCCATGCCCCTCTGCCGCGGCCTAACCTAGGTCGCTGTCTTTTTTGGTCTCAACGGTGCAGCGTGATGGCGCCGCACTCCTTCGCTGCGGCCCACACCAGCCGCGGTTCCTTCGTTTCCGCGCAGTGCGACGTCACCGCGTCGCCTCCGTTCCAATCCAAAACGAAGTACAACAACAAAGGGGAGGAGGGTTGGCCTTGTTTGTGTTGTCTGACCTCCTCCCATTAATTCGATAACAAGCGGCTATTTATTTAACGAAGAATGCTATAAATAATCACGAATATAAAAACAAATCCCTACCTCGAAGAATTTCATGGAAGCTAGCATCGTGGAAATGGCGTCAAAGGATGAAGCTCTGTATACATCGATGAATAATGTTCGAGTAGGAAGCAGTGTCTCCCTTTCTTTGACATGGAGAGAAGATGGAACAGCATACGTCCAAGAAGGGAACATCATCACACACTGGGTGTGGAGAGAAGAAGAGATGGCTCTTCGATCTCTCCTTGTTGTGACTACGTTCTTCGTCGAAGCCTTGGTGTTCTTCAAAGTTAATTTATTCTCTCCCAAAATCTCCACACAATGATACAAAAATAATAAAATAAGGATTTTGCCTTATTTTATTACTCATTCTAACATTTTCAAAACATCAAAAACTCAAACTCAAAATTAAATTCATTGAATAGTTTTAATCAATCAACTTAATTTGAGGCTTGACATACAGAAAAGAAGGGGAGTGGGTGAGTTACATAATAAAGGTTTGTTGCCAAAATTAAGAGGGGGTTTAGGGAAATTGAAGGTGTGGGGATTGTGTGGCCCCCACCTCACTAATATCCTACCAAGTGGAGGTAGGATGTAGTGGGCCCCACCCCAACTTCCACATATAAGTTATAATTACTTAGAATTGAAATAAAATGGTAGTGCAAATTTTATTTCACTTTTCAGTTAACCCAATTATTTAACAACACCTCCTGAGCAAACACAACTCCAAAAAAGGTCTTCCAAAGATATTACCAGCATTGTGGTTTCATCGGTGCCCTCAAATTTTGATTCTGAGCACTAGTTCAGAAGATAGGAAAACTCGCTCGTTCGTTCCCTGAACGTACCCGAGCTAATCTTCGGAAATTGATTCTGGGCACACCGGGCCTCATGATTATGTGCCGTCATGAATTTCGTACTCGTAAAATCCCAAAGAAATTATGAAAAAAATTTCCTTGAAATTTACGTGTCTTTACATCTTGGTCATTGAAGAGTCACTATTCCTTATTTTAAGATAAATTAATAAACTAATGAATTTTATATTAACAAAACCCCTCTCCCGTCCAATATAAATACCACTCTTCACACCCTCATTTCCTCACACCCATCAAGCATGAATCCTTGTCTAAAATTAGAAAAAGCTTATTCCCTATTCCCTCCACCACGTCAAATAGATTTCTCTCTCATAAAATGACCAATCATATACACCTTAAGGAGGATCTCAAGAGGATGATTTTAGAGGCAATTTCTCTCCCTCTTCTTCTTTAATTCCCTTTCCATTTCAAGTTCATTTCGTATTATCTCCCCAGCTATCTTTTACTAAATGGTAGGGTAACTCCAGTATCATGAAAATTATGTAATTTAATGATACTAATGGGATATTATTTCATCCAACCCATTTTATCTTCCTTTTATTTTATTAAATAGGACATTGTTCGTGAGGTGTTAGTTTTTCACCTTAAGGAAGGACATGTTTACTTCTTCAATTTCTACCTTCATATCTGGTCATGAAACAATTTTTATGGTTGAAATAGAATATGTTATAAGAATTATGTCCTATTTAATGTTCTGGAACTTACTTATGTACATATTACTACGTTATAAATAAAAAAAAAGTTTCTTGTGATCGAAAAGCCACCCAAAATAACCCAAACAATCATCATTTAATTTGATCTAATGATTCATCGACATGTTATATAATATAACTCATTATAAGATCATTTTAAATTTTCTAATTTCATTAATAACATTTAATATCAGTTCTGGATTTTTACTCATGTTCTACGCGAACATTAATTTATGAATACAAGTGAACCACTCAAGAAAAAACATAAAAACAAACATTTCTGAACAATGTTTTTAAAATCTATAACATATCAAAAGGTCCATGAAATAACATAATGAAACCAAAATGACCACTATTCATGTACAGAGGGTTTTGGAATTTCTAATTAATGAATATAATGTTATTATATAGGAAATTAAATAAAATTAAGCGTTCGGATATAAGGTAAGAGGAAATTCTCAAGCCCTAATTTCATACTTCGAGTTCTCCCTCTTTCACTCCATTTTTGATATGGTTACACCTTAAACATCATTTTTTCATCACTGCATTTTTTTCTGTGATATACATGATCACCACTATTATTTAGGTCAAACAAAATGTTTTCCAACATAACTCTTCTTCTATGAACTCACCTTTTACTTCTCATTCAAGGTTGATGGTTCTTGTATCAAGTATGTTATTACATATTGGTTTAGGGAACCCAATGTTTATGAATGTGTTCTTATGAGATTAAACCGATACCTTTCCATGGGTTATTTATGTTCATAATTTATATATTTTATATGTGTCATGCATGATAATGATGATATTATGATGTGACGGGTGCGCCTGGAATTATATAGCACAAGATGAATGTTTGACTGTGACTAGTGCACCCAGAATTATACAATGCTTCAATTAATTGGGAAATGTGATGAATCAGATGAGTAAATGTGAAATTATTTGTACATGATGATATATTTCTTCACAATTATGTGTGTTATTTAACCACTAATACATTATGTTTCATTTTTTTAGCATTTCCACATTTAATATTCTATTTATGCTTCCTCTCATGTTCATGATCCTTTTTCAGGTTATGATTATGCTCACCCCATGCAATATTGTTCATACCTCTCCTCTTTCTGGGATTTCAGGTCACCCCTTTTTATGTATATCCTTAGGTGGATACACGTACTATAGAGAGGTCATGTTACAATAGGAAGATCGAGAAGAAGAAATTAAATAAATGTTTATGCATGATGATGTACTTAGTCTGTATGGTCCTAGTTTTCCCGAGGCAATAAACCTTTGGATCCTATATTTGTAATAATATTTTGTTTTTATCATAAAATAATGTAATAGTAATATAAGAAAAGGTTGGTTCTCTAAAGTTGGTATCAGAATCATGTTTTAGTTAATTTGGGAATTAGGATTAGTGAACCCTAGAGAAAACCTTTAACATGAAACTGTGTACAAATATTTACAAAAGAATCTCTACATAAATATCCCATATGTTATGATTTTAGTATAAGTTGTGAAAATTAATAAGTTAGGTATTCATTACATGTTGACTTATGTTTTGTTATAAACTTTTCTATTTTAGAAAATGGTGGGAACCAGGAGAATCTAGGCCAACAACTCATGTGAGGGTCAAAGCAACGATTGCCCGAACGACATTCCCAATGATTTGGGAGGTGGTGTTAAGAACTTCATGGTTATTATTGCTCAATTATCTCAGGTTATGAACAATAACTATAATAATGGGGAACGTCCTCCTTCACCAATGAGGGAGAAAATGGATATCGAATGTTTTATGTGGTAACGACCCCCGACGTTTAGTGGATCTTCTGATCCAGTAGTTTTAGAACAGTGGTTCAACTCCATGGAGAATATCTTTTGTGTACTTCACTATTCTGAGATGAAGAAGGTGACACTATCTGTTTATTGTCTAGATGGAGAAGTCGATCAATGGTAGGATTTGATTAAGAACACCAAGCCAAGAAAGGAAATTGAAGAGATGGAATGGGAAGACTTTTATATAATGTATCTTAGTAAGTATTTCCCACGAACACTTCGTACGAAGATGGAGAGAAATTTTATACAGCTCAAAAAAAATAAGGATAATCTGTCACAACCTATGAAATAAAATTCACAAAGCTTTCAAGGTATGCTTCAGGTTTTTTATCAACAATGATAAAAAAATCAATACATTCTTTAGTGGATTAAAACAACACCTTCGAATGTCTCTTTCAAATCGAGACTTTGGGAGTTATAAATATGTTGTTCGATGTGCTCTCAAAGTGGAGATGGAGTTTGGAGAATGGTCCCATGACTATGGTGATAAGAAATGAAATATGTGATTTAAAGCTGGTGGATCTAATGATAAAGGTGGGAAGAAAACTCAACAACCCACATGCTAAAAATTTTGGATGTTTCACCATGGGAACTACCTCAAAGGGGCAGGGAAATGATTCAAGTGTGGGAAAGAAGGACATCATGATCAAGAGTGTCAAAAATACATGAAAAGTAAGGATAATGTGGTGTATGAAATAAGAGAACCACCCATGTTTCAATGCTACAACTGTAGAGAGCTAAGGCACTATGTATTCCTGTGCACTAAACCTCGAGTTCTCGAGGGTAATCAGCGTCAGCAGCCACCAAAGCCAAACGAAAAAAGGAAGGCTTATTCCATCACTTTTGTGGAAGTGGATAATGATAATGAAGTTGTACAAGGTACACTTCTTATTCACTCAATAATGGAAAAAGTATTATTTGATTGTGGCTCTACAAATTCCTTTATATCTTGCAAGTTTGCTATAACTATAGAATTGAAGACTCAAAACCTTGATGTAGTGATATCTGTAAAATCACCAAGTGGTGCCATCATTGCAACCCAAATGTTTGACTCTTCTCCTATTAGCATATGTGGAATGATTCTTCTACAAAGTCTCATAATACATCCATTAGTGGAATTCGATGCTATAACAGGAATGGATTGGCTCTCATTATATATAGCACATATAAAATGTAGGGAAAAGGAAATATCTTTTTATATTCTGATCCATCCCATGTTCCTATACAAATGCAAGGAATATCAGAAGTCTCCTTTGAAAGGTCCTTCATCTATGTGGATGTTGATTCCCTATGAATAATCATACTTATCTTAAATGGTATGGTCCATGGATAGTTACAGCCTTGAGGAAATTCTCATCCTATGGGAATAAGAAAATGTATTTCCTAAAGAGTTAATCATAATTTCCCAGGATCGTGATGTAGAGTTGTCAATTCAACTCATACCTAGAGCTACTCCTATCTCAAAGTGTTCTTATAAAATGGCTCCTATAGAACTGGAGGAGATAAAGAAGAAGCTAAAAGAGCATCTTGACAAAGGGTTCATATTTCCATGTGCATCACCTTATGGTGAACCATTGGTCTTTGTGAAGATGAAGGATGGAACAATGCAGCTATAAATAGATTATCGGGAACACAACAAGATCACCATAAAGAACAGGTATCCTCTACCAAGGATTGATGACTTTTTTTAACCAGTTAAGAGGAGCTCAATACTCCTCATAGGTGGATATTCATTTCGGATACCATCAGGAAAATGTAAAGAAGGATGATAATCAGAAGACTGCCTTCCGTACAAGGTATGGGCACTATGTGTTTTTGGTGACGCCCTTTGGACTTTCTAATGACCTTGAAATCATCATGGATTTGATGAATAGAGTATTTAGACATTACCTTGACAAATTTTGGTAGTGTTTATCGATGATATTCCTATCTACACCAAGAGTAAGGAGGAAAATGAATAACATCTAAGACTTATGTTGGTGACATTTAGAAAGGAGAAGTTGTACGCCAAGTTTAGCAAGTTTGACTTTCAGATGAAACAAGTCACATTCTAGGTAAATGTGATCACAAGTGTGGGAATTTATATGGATCCTTCAAAGAAAAAGGCGATTGAGGAATGGACTAAGACCTCTAGTGTAACCGAAATCTGTAGTTTCTTGGATTAGCTACGTACTATTGACGTTTTTTAAAAAAAACTTATCACTATTATCAAGGCTTCTAACTAAGTTAACAAGGAAAGTGGTAAAGTATGTATAGATGGAAGAATGTGAGGGAGTATTCAAGGAGCTAAAGAGAAGGTTTATCAATACACATGTACTCACACTACCGAAAAGTGGAGAAGGTTTTGTGATATAAAGTGATGCTTCAATTAAAGGTTTGAGTTGTGTACTCATCCAAAATGATAATGTGATAGCCCATGCCTCACGAAAGTTGAAGATCCCTAAGAATAACTACCCGACGCATGATTTATAGTTGACATTCTTGATTTTTTTTCTTGAAAATATTGTGCCACTGCTTTTAAGGTGAAAAGGGTGACATATAAACCGACCTCAAGATTCTAATGTATATATTCACTCAAAAGGAGCTAAACATGAGTCAAAGGATATGGTTAGATATAATCAAGGATTAGGATTTCTCTATTCACTACCATCCTATAATTGTGAACAAAGTATGTGATTCTGTAGGAAGAAAATAACCCACTAATCTATCCATGTTTTGGATTGAGAAAGACCCTATCTTCTTAGATATTCAATGGATGGATTTGGAAATCATAAGGGAAGGGGATACATCCTAACTTTCCCAAATGATTGTGCAACCATCCATCCTAGAGAATATTTTGGAAGCGCAAAGGAATGATGTAGATATACAAAAGAGGGTGATTGCAGTAAAGGAAGAGAAAATGCAAGAGTTCTATATCGACAATGATGGTGTGATTCGGTTTGGAACATAGCTTTGTGTGCCTTTATCTCCCGGGATAAAGAAGGATCAATTGGACAATGCCCATAGCTCAACATTCTCTATCCATCCTGGGAGTACCATGACGTACCATGACAACTACGAACACTTCTTGTGGGATAACATGAAGATGGATATTGAGAAATATATATCAAGGTGCTTGGTATGTTAAAAATTTAAAGCAGAGTGACAAAAGTCCAAATGGATGATGAATCCATTGCCTATAGCCATGTGGAAATGGTAAAATGTTACTATGGACTTTATCATGGGTCTCCGAAAGACGTCAAAAGGAAATAATGAAATATGAGTTTTGGTTGACTGACTCACCAATAATTTCCATTTTATCGCTATTTGTGATGATCTCTCACATGAACAAATTGAAAAGATATATGTGAAGGAAGTGTTGAGACTGCACATTGTTCCACTCTCAATTGTCTCTGATAGTGATCCAAGGTTCGCATCTCAATTCTGGAGGAGACTTCAATATGCATTGAGTACTGAATTTTATTTCAGCACGTCCTATCTCCCCCAAAATGATGGCTAGTTTGAAAGGACTATTTAGATGCTTTAAGATATGCTAAGAGACTACCCTCTAGAATTCAATGGTGGATGGGATCAGCATCTCCCATTGTTTTAGTTCTCATACAATAGTAGCTTCCACTCAAGTATTCATATCGCTCCATATGAAGCTCTATATGGAAAGAGAAGTAGAACTCCATCCTGTTGGGATAAAGTTGGAGAAGAAAGGTACATGGACCCGATCTTGTTAAAGAGATGATAGATATGGGTCAAGTCATCCAGAAACACATCAATTCTGCTCAGATTCAGCAAAATAGATATGTTGAAAACCGTCTAAGGGACTTGGAGTTTGACTTTGGATATAAAGTCGTCCATCGAATATCTCTATGGAAGAGAGTCATATGATTTGAGATGAAAGGGAAGCTAAGCCCAAAGTACATTGGGCCATTTGAGATCTTTGACAGCATAAAAGTCGTGGCCTATCGACTTACACTTCCATCAAATATGGCTCAAGATCATGATGTGTTTCACGTATCACACCTGAGGAAGTACATACTAGACCCCTCACATATACTATACTCATAGGTGGTACAGCTGGAAGATGATCTCTCTTATAAGGAGAAGCCAATTGAGATTTTGGACCGATAGATATGGTTCTACGTAACATGACAACTCACCAAGTCAAAGTGATGTGGAGGAACCATAAGTTTGAAGAAGATACTTGGGAAAAAGAGGAAGTGATGAAGGATAAGTACCCTCACCTATTTGTGTAGAGTGATATTTTGGGGGTGAAATTTCTTAAGGGGAAAAATGTAACAACCCAAATTTTTTCAATGGAAATTCCTTTCTTATAATTATGTCATAAAATCACATGAAAACACAACATGATGAACTAATAAGTTCTAAGGGACCTTTAAACATATGTTTTTCACTTCGGTATTCAGAATTTTGAGAATTTAACATACACAGTTGTGTTCAATACTATTTTTGGAGTCTAATAAAACAAAAATAATTTTTGGTAAATAGTAACCAACCCTTATGATTAGTAACATACCCGATTGACTAGTGATACACCCTAATGAATAGTAACCTTACCTATGAGAGTATAAAAATAATATTCAAGTGAAAGTATGATGTACCTATATTTTAGAATAAGTAAATGAATTTTTTAAAACTGTTTTTTAGTAATAAACTATGATTTTAATTAAATATTAAATTAATCATATTTGGAAAATTATTTTTTAAAAATGGATTTTTTTATTCCACACGTCGGAAAATGGTTAGGCTAAATTTTCAGTATTTTTCTGAGATACTTGAATTTTTTATGAATAGTGAAATACTATAATTTACATAATTAGATAAATAAGATAATTATAGAGTCATTTTTGATGTTATGCTAATGTTAGCCCACTTGGTTAAGGATCACATGATAAAATTGATATTATTGGTCATTGAAGACTCACTATTCCTTGTCATAGGGGAAATTAATTAACTAATTAATTTTATATTAAAGAAATCCTTCTCCCCTCCACTATAAATACCACTCTTTTCACCCTCATTTCCTCACACCTCTCAGGCTTGAAGCCTTGTCTAAACTCTACCAAGAATCTTCCCTAGCCCCACCCCCACATACTAGAGCTTTTAATCTCATCAAAAGACCAATCATATAGACCATAAGAAGCATCTCAAGAGAAGGATTCAAGTGGTCATTTCTCTCCCCCTTCTTCTTTAATTCCATTTCAATTTCAAGTTCTTTTATTATTATCTACCAACCAATATTTGTCCAAATTTTATGGTAACTCAAGTATAATGAATATATTTTAATATTATGATACTAATGGTATATTATATCATCGAACACATTTTGCTCTTCCTTTTATTTTTGTGAAGAGGACGTTGTTCGTGAGGTGTTAATTTATCACCTTCAAGAATGACATGTTTACTTATTCCATTTCTACATTCAAATCTAGTCATGAAACCATTTTTCTGGTTTAACCAGAATATTTTATATGTGATATGTCCTATTTAATGTTCTGGAACTGACTTATGTACATATTAATAAATGATAAATTAAAACAAGTTCATTTTGATCGAAAAACTGCCCAAATTAACCCAAACACTCGTCATTTAATTTTATCTAATGATTCATCCACATGGTATATAGTATAACACATTATAAGATAATTTTAAATTCTGTAATATCATTGATAACATGTAATACTAGTTATGGATGTTTACACATGTTCTACCCAAACATCAATTTATGAATACAAGTGAACCACTCAATAAAAACTATAAAAACATACATTTCTTAACAATTTTTTTAAACTCTATAACATATAAAAATGCCCATAAACAACATAATTAAACCAAAATGACCCTTATTCAGGTATAAAAGGTTATATAATTTTTGATTAAGGAATATAATGTGACTATAAAGGAAATTAAATCGAAGGAAGCATTTTGATATAAGGTGAGAGGAAATTCTCAAACACAAATTTCATCATTCAGGTTCTCCCTCTTTCACTCCATTTTTTATATGGTCACTCCTTAAAAATAATTTTTTATTCATTTTTTCCCTTTTGTGTGATATACATGTTCACCACTATTTTTTATGTCCAAAAAAATGTTTTCCAAAAGAACTATTCTCCTAAGAACTCACCTTTTACTTCTCATTCAAGGTTGATGGTTATTGTATCAAGTATGTTATTCCCTATTTGTTTTGGGAACCCAAAGATTATGAATGTGCTCTTATGAGATGAAACCCATTATTTTACATGGTTTAGTTATGTTCATCATTGATATATGTTCTTTGTGTCATGCATGATAATGATAATATAATGATGTGATAGGTGCACCCGAAATTATACAGCGCTCTAATGCATTGGGTGAAGTGATGAATCTCATGAGTAAATGTAAAATGATATGGACAAGATGCTATCTTTGTTCAAAATTATTTGTGGTATTTAACCACTAAGACTTTATGTTCCATTTTTTAATGCATTTTCACATTTAAAGACTTATTTTTATGCTTCATCTCATTTTCATGATATTTTTCACATGTTATGATTTTGCTCACGCCATGATATATTGTTCTTGTCTCTACTCTTATTAGGATTTTAGGTCACCTCCTTTGATGTATATCCTCAGGTGGATACACATACTAATTAGTGGTCATGTTCCAATAAGAATCTAGAGAAGAAGAAATTAAATAAATGTTTATTCTTGATGATGTAATTAATATGTATTGTCCTAGTTTTCCCAAGGCACTAAACCATTGGATCCTCTATTTGTAAAACTATAATTTTGTTTATCATAAAATAATATAATAGTAATTTAAGAAAATGATGGGTCACTATATAGATGGTAATGTGGTTTCTTTTGGGTCTAGATAGTTGATACTGCATGAGAGGAACTACCTAACATATGATTGTCAGTTATCAATGATTGTGAATTCCCCAAGGTGTTGTTATCACTATATAATGGGAGAAACTTTTATTGCGTACAAATATCATAACACCTCAATATATACATTCTAAAAACATGAAAATAACCTTAAATATTAAATGTAAGTCAAGTATTTATAATCCTTGAACTATTAGGTTTCATAAATCCCCATAAATTTAAACACCAATTATAATGGTCTGAGTATGAAGAATTAGGTTTAGGTAGTATAAGATTTAGGAAGTGAGTGGTAGATGATGTATATGTCTATGAATATGTTCCTAGTTGTTTAGTAGTATCAAGGATGAGTGACTCTTAGGTATTTTATTATTACCTCTTCACTCATTGTGAGAGTGAATGGGAGTTAACTATAACATTCTAAATATGTAGTGATGAGTGAAACATATATATTGGGTAGACACCACCATATATGTATCATGATTTTGATGAAATATTTTATTTCAATGGTTTTGTTGTAGTACCTACCAAAATATGTGAGGATTTTATGTGTATGTCACATACCTCAAGTGGGATTTTTCACCTAGGAATTTAAATTATGTTCCATGATATCTTTATGCAGTATTGGTTCCCTAAGATAAATCAAGTCACAATTTTTTTCATATGGTGCTACACATTTCATCTATTTATGTTCGAGCACCAGAAAATACTTTTTCTTCTTCAGTCATTACACATTTTATAAAGGATTTTGGATGACGTGAGCAAAGTTTTTTTGATGACGTTTTCCAGAAAAACCTGAGGGTGTAATAGGAATTGGGTTGTTATATATCATTTGAATATGTTTTTAATATTTTCTAATATGATATGATTCCTCTATTCAAGTGTTGGTTAAGTTTTATCTACAATAATAAGTTTTCATTTGGTTCCTTAGAATATTATCTCTATTGGGGATGATTATTTCTGATCATACTTCTAGAATGAGTTATATAAAGTGCTTTATAAATAGGGTAATGTGATCACTACTTATAATCCTTATATAGTTGGTTATTCTAAGCAATAATTTCAAATGTTATAAGGCATGTTACATGATTGTATCTTGGATTTCTGGGTTTCATTGAAGAACCACATAGAACATGTGAGTTTCTTCTAGTAACATTATTATTAGGATTAAATTTCAGTGGAGCAATATGAATACTTATGTGATTGGATATTATGATCACCTATATTTTAGATAGGGTTAAGGGATTTAGTAATTATCAGGTAGAGTCTCATAAATGTGGGATCATAGTAAATATTACTGATTGGAAAGCAATTAAGTACCACACATAGTAAGAAGAGGTTGTATGACAATTGGTGGATCCATCTTATAGATATTGTGGAATGAGATTAGTTATTATTTTTATAGATTATTAGATTATGAAATAATTGTTTTTGTATAACTAGAAAATTATATTTTGAGATTATGATGCCATATGGCATTATAGAGAGAATCGATATTGTAGCATACCATCTAGATATTATATAGAGTTATAGTGTTATCCCTGACTTGATTCATGTATTGAACCTTCCATAATATCATCCTAACCCTTCCCATGTGATCATTAGTAACAACATAAACCTCATGGTTGATATGTCATTTTAGATGATTCCGGTTTATATATTGGATCATAGTGTTAAGAATCCATATGAAAAGAGTGTCCCTCTTATACTAGTGCATTGGAAGCAAGTGTATATTTGAGAGGAGATATAGGAGAAAGAGTTTTTTATGTTAACACAATGGGAAATGTTTTTTTTTGAGACATAATAACATATGGAAGTGAGGGAAAAGGATGAAAAAAATATATGGTGGGGAGAATGAATCAATATAGAACATATTGAGGTACATATCGATTTAATGTTTTTTTTCAATCCGTTTATTTTACAGTTTTTCATCCATTATGTGATTGATGGATATTAAAACGTAGTTTATGTTGGATATTGGGTTAGGATTGTGTATTGGGACTCAAAAGAGGTGTCACGGATGTTAATGAAGGCGAGTAATTGTGTCATTGGATTGGAAAAAGTATGTGGATGAGATTTCTAGAATATTTTAGCTATAAAAATGGTTGGAGAATGTCTACAGGTAATAAACATCAAATTAAATATTTTAGAATGAATCTAGGAATATTTCAGAGTTGTGATTTTAAGAAAATGGAAAAACTACAATACATAGTGGTATTCTCGTTTTGTAAAACCAATAATGTACCATATGTAATGGTCCCCAAATATAAGGGTCCACATTATTGGTGGATTTTGAAATGTACAATACAGGAGGGTTATCTTGATACATTTGGGTCATCCACATTTAAAAAATTGATAATGTATTAGAGTCACCTTATAGAATGTAATGGTAACCATTTTGATATGTAATGGTTACCTAATATGCAAGGTTCAATTTGTTTTTTAAATTTACTAAGTGTTAGAAGATAGTTTGATTTGTAAATTTATGATATGTAATGGTAACTATAGTATCTCTTATGATACAATGAATCTAAATACTTCATCATCATTTAAAAAATTATGTGTAAGTAAACTTCCCTAATATGTAAGGGTCATTTCATTGAATAATTTGATATATAAGGGTCGTTTACCTGGATAAATTAGAGTCATTAGATAATAAAATATGGAAAAAATTTGGGTCATTCCTTGGGATATGTAAGAGTAACTCATTAGTATGTAATATCAATTTTATATGTAAAGCATAGAAAATGGTAAAGTGTTGGGGATACCCTGTGTTACAAAAGATTTATGATATGTAATGGTTATACCATATAGAATAATCCTACAATTAAAATTTATTATGGATAGAGATTAAGGTTTGACTTGTGGTGATATATAAGTGTCTCTAGGTGTGATATGTAGGTGTCCTAAAGTTTATCAAAAATAGGTTTTGATGAAATTTTCTAGATTTCATAAAATATTGAATAAATATTTAATGCAAAATAATATAGGGATTAATGGGATCTTCAGGGATATTCATTCCATTTAATTTAGGGAGTTTCCTTGTATATGGTGTGCATTCCTTGAGCATCCTATACTCCTTTTTACCATGGTTTCAATGATTTTTATAGGTTATTCTCAGTTATTTTTATTTTAATGATTTAATTATTTTTATTCATTAAAACTATTTGGGATAGAATCAATCATATTTATTCAAAGAGAATATTTTAAAACAATAATTTAGGTGGTATATGAGCTATTATTAGTGTATATCCTTTTTTTTGTTCATTTGAATCACAGGTTCATAAAACTTATGTGTTCCAAACTAAAAAATTAATTTAATGGTATATAGTCTCATTTCATCTTGAATACACATGATTTTGGCCCTAATTAGTCTGTGATAAATAGTGGAAGATAAAAAAATTCCACCAATTTTTGTTTACTAGGTTTTATAAGATGGGAATTTTTTGAGGCAACTCAAGGGGTGCCCTAGGTTCAATATTGACCAATTAAGTTGAATATAGAAACCCATGGGTGATCCCTAAGTCATGAATTCTTGGTAAATTTGGATTGTTAGAACCATTTTTATCTTGGTTGTATTATTGGTTTTAATGTGATTGAAGTCTCATATTAAATTATAAAAATTAGATAATAGTTGACAATGTGATTGCAATGTTAGGAAATGTTAATGTGTGAATTATTTGTAAAGATATTTTCCTATATTTTGAAATGTGGATAATTTCTATTATTGAAATATAGTTTAAATGTGTATGGTTCTTAATCACAAAAGAAATATGTTATATATCTATTGTGGGACACTCTTTCCCCCTAGGTGTTGAGAAAATGGGGACGGTTTTCGGGTGAGGTTCTCATCTCATTATGGTGAATAGATATTGGAGATGGTTTTGGGGTGGGGAACTCTTCCCACTACATGATGAGATATTATATATTGTTCTATGGTATAAAACAATTCCCCCTTGGGTGACGAAATATTAGATATTTCTTTGGGTGAGGAACTCTTTCCCACAGTGTGATGATACATTGGAGATAGTCCCTTAGTGACACAGTCTTCCCACTATGTGATTAGATATTGGAGATGGTTATATGATGGAATTTTATTTCCATTGTGTAATGATATATGTGAATATAGTTATATGGTGGAAAAAAACCCCCCCTTTAAGCATCTAATGTATTATTATTAAAGACATCTGACACTGGAGGAAGTAGGCATTCTTAGTTTTACGTGTAACCAAATAACCTAAGTAATGAAGATACATTATTTTTTATAATAAAATTAATATGATTGTGCATAACCATACACTTGTTAGACTATATGTATTAAGGGATAAAATTGGTGGTGGTATATAAAATTTTAATCATACCCTAGTCAGACCACTCTGGGTACCAAAGTAATCTTTAGTGTTATAAGTCAAGATAATGAAAATGGATCTATATTTGATGGTCATTAATTTTTTATTAGAAAATGTTTGGGATATGGGATTGGGATAATACTTGAAATAAATTTTTTGATGTCTCCCAATTTTTTATTAAATATGATTATTTTGGATCCTAATATTATCTATTCATGGTAGATCATGATTACATATGTGTGCCTATATTAAATATATAGTTCCTCATATTAATATATCATGGATTAATTACTTTATTTATTTATGAGAATATAATACAGTTATTTATTATGGGTTATCTGGATGGTTTTTATTATTGTTACTTTTTAATTTTATTTATGGTTAATTAATCAATGGGGTATAGTCTCCCAAGATATTATTAAACCTCTGCTGGTAGTCGCAATCCTCCGGTATATAGGGAGGAACACATGAAGTCATGTGAAATATAATCTAGTAAAAATATTGTGAGATGAGTTAATATGTTACAATGTAATAATAGTGAGATGTTTATTTTATTTTTTTATAATATTTTGGAATGGTATACAAGATACAGTATGTTTTTGGACATTGTTATGGATTTTCAGATTGAATATTACTAACTGAAATATAAGGGAAGTAAATGTTACTATGAATTATACATTTGTTCATGATTTACATTTTCATGGTTCGGTTACTGAACAAAAAAAATTGATTCATTTTGAATATGATTCATGAATTATTGGATCTTCCTCATGGAAGAGAGTGGTAAGATGGTGTTGATTCATGAATCCTATCATAAATGTATGATTTAAATTTCATTTTGATGATTGATAACGATTAATTACAGAAGTTATAATCCAAATGGGATTTACATAAAAATGAAAAGTTCTTCATATATAGTTTTTTCTTATATAATGTGATAGTGAAATTTTTACCCACATTTTTTTATTGTTTTATCAATGTTTCTTGTGATTAATTATATTATTGCTAATGGTATTAGTTAAATAGGATTTCAATGGAAACCCATTATTTCCTTCAATCAATGGATTGTTTTTAGTATTTCAGTTTACTTGACCACATTTTTATACTTTTTAAATAATATAATGGAAATGAAATGATGTGGATCTTGTGTGTAGTTAATTATGGACCTAGTAATGGGTCAAAATAGCTTGAGAGAGTGACAATTATGTGAGATCCTGATTTTATGGGGAGTTCATATAGTGAAAGATGATGTTATTCATGTTACTACTTATCTTAATGGTGGTATTTCAATGTAGAATTAGATGAGTATTAATTCATTCATTTGGTATATTAGGTGTATTCCACCATCGAAACCTACAATGGAGTGCCAAGAGGGTGAGGGTGAGTATTCCCTATAAATAATTAATTCAAAACTACATATTAAAAATTTACCAATGAATGATAATCTGGTCCATGAGAGATTAATAGGGGCCATATTTTCTATGGATAGGGAAATTTAATGAACTTCAAAATCCATTTATGAAATAACATAAAATTTTTAGATGCAACACCCACTATTGGACATGGATGTGGGTATCCCACAAGTAGTTGAGCTCTAGTTTGAGTTATTTCAGACTATTTTTTAACAATTGGAGATTACCCCTTTAGATGAGGGTGAAGATTGAGATGTATGTTTAATGAGGCTCATTTAAGAACATGTGATACATTTTGGTCCAAGCGAACCGACATAATTGGATATCTTGAAAGGATTTTTTGGTCCATATATTTGAATACATAATATTTGATACCTTAATGTTGGATATGGCCTAATATCTCATGATCAAAACCCATATATGGATGTCTTTGATGGAGTATGTAACAACTTTTATAGAGCTTCAATGTTTTACGAAGATGTTGGATGGAGATAAGCCACATATGCTAGGAGATTTTAGGATTTATTGAGATATGATATGTGTATATAAGTGAATGTATTCAAAACCATCATTTTATAAGGTGTTTAATCTAGCCATAATTTATATGAGGAACCAGAATTAAAGTATAGGTTATATTTAGTGATTTACTATTGAAGGGATTAACAATGGATACATAAATATTATGAAGAACTAGTTTGATTTTTCCTATTTTGGTTGTGGCGGGAAAAGTTTATAATGTCATCTTTCATTATATCCATCAGGTAGTGTATGATAAATAGATTGTAAATAGTATTGATGTCCTGATCATATTCAATCATATTATACCAAACCACTTACTGACTATCAATTATATTGGAGTGTTTGGCCTAAGTAGTTGTATAAGAGTGTTATTAGACAACTATTGGAATATGATATGTAAGGATACAAGATTCAAAATACGTTTTGGTATTCTATAATAAAGTGGTAGAATGAGTTCCATAGGATGGTTTAGTTAGATTGGTGGACACGGTGCCCAAGGGAATTAGTAACGACTCCAGCCGGGTGGTTCTTTATAGGGGAGTAAAGTGGGAGCATAGAGATAAGGTTTTAAATAGTGTCACATTATTGATCCTATACTAACTGATCATGATGTAGGTCCATTTAGAATTTTCGAATATTTGTGATAACATACACTTCAGTATCCACTTTATTTGATACAAGTACGTCAAATTCATTCATTTCATCTTAGTTTTTTGAAGGATTAGAGTTATTCATTGATAAATTTTATCGGATAATGTTGAACGATATGTTTTTAGGGAAATAATAAGAAGTTATTCAGAGGTATTGTGAGTCTTCTATATTGTTAATTGGTTTTATATTCCCATTCTATTTCATTGTGCTATATTTGAAAATTCATTATATGATTTTCAAGATGAATTTTATAGCATAGTTTTCAATGTATATGAACTATTATATTCAATGGTTTTCATTTTCATATATTTTGGGTGATGTTTACACGTAAATGGGAGAGTGGGATGTTTAGGGAGTAAATTTGTGAGTTAAAACTCTATATCTGGTTGGGATTACAAAACAGTTTTCCATTGTTATAATGGATGATAAAAAAGGTAGCAGGAATACTTTCCTCCCATAGTTGACCAATTTAATGATATATTTGTTGAGGATCCATCGGTGTTTAAATTCAAACACAAGATAATGTTCAAAATTTATATTTATTCTTAATATATTGTCAATTTTAATTATTCCTTAATAGATGGATCATATAGAGAATCAAGAGATAAAGAATAATTTGGTTTATTTGAAGGTGATAGGGTTTATATGAATGAATATATTCCCTTAGAGTTATCTGGTATTTTTCTATAATATGAAATTTTCTTCTTTTATATATTTTGGATTATAAATTTTTTATCTTTATGGTGGTTATGAACCTATATCCACTTTCAGGTGATCAATACAAAAAAAAATCTCGAGTATGATGCTTCATTTCCAGAGAATTAATCGATATTGTAAATCAATGCCATAACAGTATGTGGGAATAAAATCTCTATAGTGTGGGTATAGTGGAAGAAATATTATTTTAATGAGGATAGATGGGGTTGAGAGTTTGGTTTGTGGGAACAGTGATAATAATTATTCACCATTGCTACCCAATAATGGTCAAAATGTATCTCAGGGATGAGTAGCTATATGATGGGAAGGTTGTAAAATCTCAATCTATTTAAAGGTATAAGCCTATTTTGTTGTTTTATTACTATGTTTATTTTATTTTTTTCAAGAGTCTATTTAATGTCTGAATATTTAAATGTTTTTTGGGATTGATCAGGTTCTAGTCATGTGTATTAGAACTCAAATGTGGTGGTAAAGATGTCAATGTAGGAAAAGAATTGGGCATCAAGAGTGGCTGGGGTTTGAAGTTCACTTTTCTATTATTTTTTGTTGTAGGAAAGGTTTAATGAAGTTTACATGTCATAAAAAATAATATTCTGTGTTTTAGAATAAATCTGGGAATATTTTGATGTTTTTGTAATTTTTGAAAAATAGAAAACTCTTACATGTGGGGTTCCCCATACATAATGGTATTCTAGTAAAGGAAAATAAAAAATGTCCCATATATATGGATCCTTATTTGTATTTGTCCACATATTTTGGAAATTTATATAATTTTTATATGTAAGGGATACCCAGTTACATATGGGTCCTCTTATTTTTAAAATTAGAAAATTTTTGGAGTCACCTAGTGATATATAAGAGTAATGAGTTTATATGTGATGGTTACCTGATATGTGAGAATATTTCTATTTGGAGAATTTGCATTATGTTAGAAACCACTATGATACATAATGATATGATAGGTAAGGGTAACAAGTTTGTTTCTTTTGATTTGTATGGGTTTTCAAGAATTTGTGAAATTTAAAGGATGATATGTAAGGTAATTTCACTACCATGTAACAGTAATTTTCACAAAAACTATGATGTATGTGGTCAATTACCATGATACATAAGGGTTATAAGGTAGTAATATTTGACACTCTATTGGTGACATCTTGTGATATGTAAGGTTAATAATCTAACACATAATAGTAATTTGATATGTAATGGTTTAAAAATTGTAATGTGTTGTGGATGACCATTAATTTGTATGGGACATGATATATGATGATTATCTATATATTTATGTCCCTGGATTATTGAATTTTTATTTATGGGGAATAATTTTTTTCTAGGAAATAATTTAAGGATTTTTAGGGGTAATAAGTAAGGGTCAAAGAGTTTGTAAAAAAACTAGTTTGATGAATTTTTCCATATTTTTTAAAATATTATGTAAATGTTACAAAAAAATTAAAGGTAATTTTAGGCCATTTTTTCCTGAAAACTATAAAATACCCCTAGATTGTTCTCTCATTCCTCTTTTCATCTCTTAGTTAGATCTTATTAAAATCCTTCTAGATAATTTTTTCATATGTTTTAGGTATTATATATGGTAATGGATATAATTCCCTCAGCATATTTTCTGGGGGTTTCCACAGTGTTCCTTATAATTATTTTAGTTATAACCATTTATTAGTATTTATATATTTATTTTATTATATCAAATTGACACAAAATTATCTATAATTATTAAATAAAAAATATTCCTACAATAATAATTTAGGTGGCATCTTATTTCTCCCTAACGTATATCTTTTTTGTGTATATTGTGTTGTTGTGACAACAAAATGTGTTCTTGACTAAGAAATTCATTTAATCTTATATTCTTACATTTCATGTAGAATTAACATTATTTTTAAATTATTTATTAATTATTAAGGGTAAAAACAAATCCCTCTTCCGCAAAGTGAGGTGTTCCAGATGTTTGTAAGAAAAGAATTTATAAAGGAACCAAGAGTGGTGACCTAGGTGAAAAAAGGATGAGGTAATTTATGAATATATGTCTTAGGGTGATTCCTTATATAGGAATGGGTGGTAAATCTATATATTGGTAATAATTTATAATTTTTTTTATTTAAGGATATAATTTAATTAAAGGCTCATATTAAATTTTGGAAATTACATAAATTTTTATAAGGTGATTACAGTGTTTGGGAATTGTTAAATTTTCATTTTTTTTATATTAAATATCTTTAATTAAGACATTGGGATTGAAGTTCTCAGTCATGATCCAAGTATCACTGGTATGGTTAGTGGTTGAATCGGTGATATCATTTTCTTTGTATGTTTTCTGCTTTCTAAAACAGCCTTCGCCTCCTGTTAACGAGTTTCTTCCCTGCTAAACACAGACAACCACAGGAACATAAGATTTACAAGGTTCACTACTCAACAAGAGTGGTTGTGTCCTTAGTATGGTACAGAAACATTCCAGTACCACACAATCCACTAGAAAACAATCTTTTTATGTGGAATACAATGAGTAGGATATAGCCTTACACTCATGTAGCACATTGAAAACAATATAATAGTGTGTTTTCCCCCTATTATCACAAATAGGGTAATGTATTGATTATGTGCTTCTGAATGAACTTTCACAAATCAAATCATTCAAAACAATTCTTCACTTTTCTACCCAGAAGCTGGTAGGAACCTCCAAGTGCAAACATCTTGTGCACCACTCCCATCTTTTGTGCCTACCTACTTGCGTGCCACCTGCTTGCACGCCTACTAACTACTTGCGCGCCACCATTGAGCACAACTCACAACTTGTGTTCCACCTTTGGCTTATACATACCCTACTTCTTGAAATCACCATCCTGCTTATGTACCTCTGAAAACATGCACCACAAGATTTTCATGACAAAACATTCACGGACAAACTTGCGTGGAACCCTACTTGCACGCCTTATAAATAACCCTCAACTTGTGTGCCCCTTCATCTTGTGGGCCGCCCTCTACTACATGCACAATCAGAGAACCTTCTACTACTTGCACAATCAGAGCTCTAAATTTCTCAAGTGTTGAGAATTAAAAAAATGAGGAGGCGAGTTGTCTATTTATAGGCATTTTGGTGACATGCGCACCACATACACTTATGCGATGATCCTACTTGTGAATTGCTCTATCACTTGTGCACCGCTCCATCACTTGCACGCCCTTCCCTCACTAGTGAGACACTTTCATTCCTTTGACATATTTTGATATGATGACGTTTAAATATGACTTAAGCACATCATAAACTTGCGCACCACTTATACATGGGCGCCACTTTTAACTTGCGCACCAATCATTAACTTGTGAGCCACTTTAGTTCCTCTATCATATTTTGATGAGATAATCTTGAAAAACGACTTGCATGCAACATACACTTGTGCGCCAATACTTGAGAGCCAATACTTTCACGCCACTTGCTTTCCATTCCCAAAAACAAGTATTTACTCCCCCTATCCTTCATAAGGCTTGCATCATAGGTTCTCCTGACATATGATATTTTTGAAATACATATCACCAAAGAATCATCTGATTATGGTCCTTTTTCAAAGTGAATTGATTTATATTCTTTAACAACCAAATACAACACTCTCCAAAGGCTAACTCTTCAAACTTCCTTATCTATACAACTTGGTGCCAACTATCTCCCCCTTTGTATTTTGTTGTCAACCATGATTCATAAATCACTAAACATTTTAACATTATGAAATGGATTACTTATCTACAATTATATAACTACATGAGCTCACTCATTATATGAAACAAGAATTATTGACATCCAAAACCATGTTGTCCAAAGGCAGTGTCTATGAAATCTCATTACCATATCTCATCAGCCTTCTTCAAAACATCATTCAGAACATCTTTTAAGCTTCTACTTCAGCATTTTTCACTTCTTCAACATTTCTGTAATACAAAAAAAATTGTTTCCATATCCACTCTAACAAACAATTTGAATAGTTAACACACATACCTGATGAATTCACATCTTACCAACAACTCCCCCATTATGAATGCATCTATAAGGATAGATTTATGAAACAATTCTCCCCATTGACAACACTATCCAAAGGAAAGATGAGAATGTGGATAGAAACATGTAACATTACCTTGATGAGAAGGAGGTTGGACACCCATGTTCATCATCAATTTTGCAAATGGTTCTTTCGATAAAGGTTTGTTGAATGCATCGGCAACTTGTTCCGATGTAGGAACATTCTCTAGCCTTAATTCACTTTTCTCTACTTTCACTTTGATTAAGTGGTACATTATATCAATTTGTCTTCAATGAGGATGTTGTACCGGATTTCTTGTAAGATTTATTTCACTCTGATTATCACAACCCAAGAACAATGGTAGCTTTACTTCAACAAGTATATCTTCTAACTGAGTCTTCATATATATTATATGGGTTGCATCTTGAGTTACATCAACATTCTCAGCTTCATCTATGCTATATGTTACTGAATTCTATTTCTTTGTATGAGAAATAACACAAAATTTCCATAGGAAAAAAACTTCACCAGATGTAGATCTTTGATCCTCAACATTTCCTACCCAATCAGCATCAGAAATAAATAAATATTTCTTGAGCCATCATACCTGATTCCAAAATTTGTTGTGCCTTTGATGTATCTGAGAATTCATTTTCCAGCAATCAAATGTGATTCTTTTTTAGCACTCTAAAATCTTTAACATAAAGTGAAAGCATAAATTATGTCAGGTCTGTAGGTTTTCAAAAACAATAGAATTCCAATCAGCTTTTGAATCTCTTCCTGATCATCTTCCTTGCCTTCTCCATCTTTAGGAAACTTGGTTCCCACTGAAATCAGTGTGGAAACTGGTTTCGAATTTTCCTTGCCAAACTTCTTAAGAATTTCCTTAGAATACTTTTCGTGACATAGAAAAACGTGATTCTTCTACTATGAAATTTGTAGCCCAAGAAAGTAATTCATTTCTCCCAGCATGGACATCTCAAATAACTTTTTCATCTCCATAGAAAATTTTTCACATGATCTTTCATCATTTCCATCAAATATAATATCATCGTCATAAACAATAACGATTAGTGAAATCTTCAGACATTCCTTGATGTAGATATTGTTGTCGACCCTCTCTTCTTAAAATTAATATTCTTTAAGAAAGTATCTAATTTAGAATACAATGTTCTCAGAGCCTGTTTTAGCCCATACTAATCCTTCTTCAACCTGCACACATAACCTTCATCTTTTCCAATAACAAATCCACAAGGTCGATCAATGTAAACCTCCTTATCAAGGACACCATTCAAGAATGCAGATTTTACATCCATTTGAATGATTTTGTAACCTCATTGTGCAGTAATAGAAAGAAGGTTATTGATTGTTTCTAATATTTCCACCGGAGCAATGGTTTCAACCAAATCAATGCCTTAAATTTGTGAATACCCTTTGCAAACTAGTCTTGCTTTGGGGTTTATTATTTTACCTTCTTCATTCAGCTTGTTCTGGAAAACCCTCTTTGTACCGATAATGTTCTTGTTGTCCGGCTTGGGTACAAGTTCTCATGCATGATCCCATTTTGGATGCTCAAATGCTTCATTTACATCATTTAGTTTAACTTTTTTATAAAGATAAGTAAGTGATATATCATTTTTTTTTCCTCTTCTTTAAACCCTATGATGTTTATCTCCAATAATATTCTGAGCCTCTACTTGTTTCCTCAACCTAGGATGAGTTATTCGAACTTCATCTTCATAACTTCATATTTCTATGTCAGATTCCTCTTCACTGGTAGGATAAACATAGTCTGTAGCATTATCATAATCATTAACCAAAGATTCTTTATCCTACTCAACTTCCACATAAACATATAACTGCTTTTCCTTCTCAACATCTTCAACAAATTTTACCTCTAATGAATCTATAATTCTTCATTTTTCATTGTTGATACATCTATATCATCTTCCTTATGAAGCATAGCAATGAAAAATTCCATCATATCCTCTTTTCTCATACATTCCAAGGTTTCCACCTTTCTTCTTTATAATACATGGACTCCAAATTACTCTTAAATGTTTTAGACTCGTAGTTTTTTCATAGAACATTTCATATGGAGTCAAATCTAATTTTGACCTACAGAAGAATCAATTATGAATATAAATATAATTTATCATGGCTTTCCTCCAATAATAATGAGAAAGACTATGTTCAGGTAACATAGTTCTCCCCATTTCCACCAGACTCTGATTCTTTCTTTCAGTAACCTCATTTTGTTGAGGTGTGTATATTGAACTGAACTCATGCTGAATTACATGTTTCTCAAGGTAACTTTCAAACTCTTCATTCTTATACTCACCACCATTATCGTTTCTCAATTACTTCTCTGAATAATCACATTATTTTTTTTTCTTTCCTCCATAAACTCTTAAACATTTTCAAAGAATATGTCTTATGTCTCATGTACATAACAAAAGTAATGTGAGTAAAGTCATCGATGAAAGTAAAGAAGTACATATATCCATTTATCGATTTCCATCTCATTGGTCAACATATATAAGAATGTTTAGGTTCTGAGGGTGGTTTTGAACAAATTTCAACTCCCTTATGAAAAGAGTTTGTAATCTTCCCTTTTTCACAGATAGTACATCACCAATCTCTTCTTCTTGATAAATTAGGCATATCTTAGACTCTGTCTCACGTTGATAAATTACACACTTTCTATGACACATATTTCTTATCTTTTTATGCCATAATTAATTTTCATCCACCATGTCCATGTAACAAGAATTTTTACTTCGGAAATTTGGAACAAGTTTCCTTCTGTACGATGGCCTCTTGTAACTATACTTCCATAATTTGCACAATTTACAATGAACCCATCTTTTCTGAATATAACTCTGTTTCCCTCATAAAAGAGTTTTAAAACACTCAAAAGAATATGTTTCAACCCATCAACATATAATGTTTTCACAGATTTAATTTTTTCTTTTTCGATGATGGTTGATCCAACACTTTTGATTCTCAAAGATTCATCATTTCCAAATGTAATAGTTCCGTCTTTGAAGTCTTTCACATTCTTCAGCAACTTTAAGTCTCCTATCATATGAAAAGAACACCCACTATCAAGAATCCATGTATGTTCTCCTTTAGTAGCATTCAAATCAGTTTTGACAACAAGAGGTTTTTGTTCTTCCTTTTCCTTCACTTTCTATTGTGCTTCCACCAATTTCATAGCCAGGTCAATGTGTTCTGGCCAAACAGCCATGAACTCTTTCTTTTCAGACCTATCATACATGGCCCATTTAGCTTTTAAAAACACTGTCTTTTGAGAATTATAAAGAATATTTTGTTGCTCCGGTAACACACTAATATTTCCCTTGGCAAGATGTCCAGGTCGACCACCTCTTTGACAAATAGTTTCTAGTGGTTGGAACCTATTCTCAAATTTCACACCAGTCTTCTCAGATATCATATAAAATTTATTTGGAGACATTCTATTTTTAAAGGACTGGTTCCGCCTCAATCCCTTTCTTTCAAAACATGTGGAGTACTTGTAACATTGTTGGTTGTACCAATACAAATTTTTCATGTGTCTGAATCCACCACAATACCCTCAATAACCAAAGAAATAATATTTGCCTCTGAAACTTCTATACTGACCAAATTCATGAAAACATTTATCAAAAACCTTCTTAATAGAACTATGTTGACCATCAATCTTCATGTTTTCATTTGTAACTCCCATTATTATTTTAGATTTTACAGCACGTGAAGTATTATAATTCTTTCTTGACTCCTGATTTTTATGTACTTCTGATTTTTCATCATTGCTGACTTTGACCACATACATGGTCTTTCCAACCTTGTTCTTATCAAAATCCGTTCTGTCTTTCATTTCTTCCTTTGAAGGTAACTTTTGAGGATCCTTTTTAGGTTCATTCTTACTGTAATATTCACCATCTTCTGAGATAGATTTTTTGAAATTAAAATTCATTTATTTAGCTTTATAAATTTTCTGTTGGAAAAGTTCTTATTGTTCCTCTTTTGCCTTCAACTTTACTTCAAGATGATCATCGCAATTCTTTGTATATTCAAGTGATTTTTTTAGATTATCAATATCTTTTTCTATCTGGATTTTCTCATCAGTAAAACCTTCTTCATTGTTTTATATGGAATTTCCATTTATCATCTTGTTGTTTTCCTTCTCAAGCCTTTTGATCTTCCTAAAACATTTTTTCAACTCTTCTTTTAGATGATATTCAAGTTGATTTTCTTCTTCTTCTGAACTATTTCTCTCATACTATTCATTATTTACTATAGCAATAATGGTATTATCTCAAGATTTTCAGCAAATAATTTCTCATAATAATCTTCTCTATCTTCTTAATCTTTATATTTAGATAAAAAACTTCTTATTTTTGATTTGAAGAACTTTTGTTATCCTTACCCTTTGGTATCTATTTATCTTTTTCATCTTGTTTCTTCTACAAACTTCTTGGCCTTCTATTATCATCATCATTGTATTCTAATTTATTCTTTTCGGGATAGTTATCCTCAATTTGACCAACGGCTCCACAATTAAAAAATTTCAAGGGAAGTTTACCCTTATATTTCCATGTACCTATTTTCACATTCTTAGAAAACATGGATAAAATTTCTTCAAAATTATTACGTACGTCATATTCAGAATCCGATTCACCAGCATCATATTTAATAAAAGTCTTTTTTGACTTCTCCCTCTTTGTAGCATTGAATGAAATTTCTCTATCCGATTTTGTTTTTCCCTTCGTAGTCTTCTCTCTTCTCATATCATACATAATTAGAGTGTTATGAAAATCATCCAAAGATAATGTTTCAGGGTCTCTATCATCTAATGAAGACACTTTAGCATCAAAATTTTCCGGAAGAATTCTCAAGATCTTTTTGCAATTGTAGAATCCTTGAACGTTTCCCCAAGACATCTCATTGTACTGACAATATCATTTATCCTAGTAAAGAAATCCCCAACAGATTCGGATTCTCCCACTTTAAAATCTTCATACTTCAGTCTCCAGATTTCTAGTTTAGCCTTCTTCACTTTTGTTTTTTCTTCATATTTTTCATCGGTTTGTCCCATATTCCTTTGTCCTTAGCAACACATTTCACTCCTAAAAATTGACTCTCATGGTGAGATGAGAGTAACACATTTTTAGATCTTCCATAATTATCAAGGTTCTTCTTATAGATAGGAGTATGAGGAACCTTGTCATAAATAGAAGGAAATAAATCCGTTGTAGTTTCAAGAACTTCATATCCAAGAGACATAAGATAAGGAATCATTCCATCCTTCTAGATGTGATAGTTCATTCCATAAAAATCAGAACCCCCTTACTGTTCACAAAATTTAGATTCGCCATCACAAAATCTCTTCAACCACTTACTCATAGAATAAATGAAGTGAACTTGTCCATCTAATACCAATTGATGTTCCTAGTCAAGATCCAAGCATCACTGAGAGAGGGAGGGGTGAGTCAGTGATATCTTTTTCTTTTTATGTTTTATGTTTTTTGAAACTACCTTCACCTCCTGTTAAAGAGTTTCATCCCTGCTGAATACACACAACCACATGAACACAAAATTTACAAGGTTCACTACTCAACAAGAGTAGCTACATCCATGGTGTGGTATAGAAACAATCCAGTACCACACAATCCACGAGAAAACAATCCTTTAATGTGGAATTCAACATGTAGAATATACCCTTACACTGGTGTAGCACTTTAAAAACAATCCAATAGTGTGTGTGCTCCCTCATAGCACAAATAGGGTAATGTAATGATTGTTTTTTTCTTAATTAACGTGCAAAAATAAAATATTTCAAAAAAATCTTCACTTTCCTACCCAAAAGCTGGTAAGATCCTCCATGTGTAAACATCTTGTGCGCCACTCCCTACTTGCATGCCTCCCTGCTTACGCACCACCTACTTCTGCTCCTACTCACAAGTTGTGTTCCACCATTGACCATAGCTCACAACTTGTGAACCACCTTTGGCTTATACACAGCCGACTTCTTGAATGCACCTCCCTGCCTGCACACCTTTAGAAACATTCATGACAAGACATGTGCCACAAAACTTGCATGACAAAACTTGCACGAAACCCTACTTGTGCGCCTTATAAATAACCCTCATCTTGCAGGAAACTTCAGCTTGTGAGCCACCCTATGCTACTTGCACAATCAAAGCACCTTTTACTTCTTCTGTAATCAAAGCTCTAATTTTCTCTTAAGTATTTATCTTCAAAAAATGAGGAGGCTAGTCATCTATTTTCAGGCAGTTTGGTGACTTACAAGTCGTTCCTACTTGTGTAATACTCTATCACTTGTGCGCCACTCCATTACTTGTGCTACCTTCCATCACTAGTGAAACACATTCATTCCATTGTAATATTTTGATATGATGACATTGAAATATGACTTGCACGCCACATAAACTTTCATTCCACTGATACTTGTGCACCACACTTGCGTAGCACTTATACTTGCACACCACTTTTTGAATTGCATGCCAATCTTTATCTTGTGCGCCACATTAGTTTCTTTTTCATATTTTGATGTGATGATCTTGAAATATGACTTGCACACAATAAACAATTGAGCACCAATACATTCACGCCACACATGCACACCAATACTTGCACACCACTGTTTACTTGCGCGCCACTTGCTTTCCTTTTCCAAAAACACTTCTTTACTCCCCCTATCCTTCATAAGGATTGCATCACAAGTTCTACTGACTTATGATATTTGTGAAATACATATTAGCAAAGCATCATCTGGTTATGGTCGATTTACAAAGTGAATAGATTTATTTTCTTTGACAAAAAAAATACAACACTATGTAATGGCTAACTCTTCAAACATCCTTCTCCATCCATCATGGTTGATATTTATTATTTAATTAGAGTGAATAAATTTTTGTTTCTTATTCACTTATAGGTATATGATATTGATCCATTTTAGGGTGATATTCCACATGGATAATAAGATATTGGATATGGTTTGAAGGTGGGGAGCTCTTCATCCTTAGGCGATGATATATTGTAGATGGTTTCAAGGTGGGTCAATCTTACCCCATGGGTGAGGAGATATTGGAGATGGTACTAGGGTTTGTAGATCTTATCACATGGTTATGAGATATAAGATATAGATCAAGGATGGGTGATATTATCCTCTAGGTTATGTGACATTATAGAAGGTTCTTGTGTAGTGTGCTCATCCCCCTCGGTGATATGATAATTGAGATAGTTGTGGGGTGGTGTTCTCATACCCTATTGAAAGGGGACATATTAGATATGTTTTGAAGGTGGGATTATATTTACCCATAGGTATTGATATATATGATGGGGTTATAGGGTGGGTCATCATTACCCCTAGTTGGTGTTTTGTTGTGCAAAAATTCATCTTAAAATAGCCCAGAACCTGCACAGTCGAATCTAGTGCTGAAATCATAAACAGTACAATTTCATTATTAATGTTGATAATTGTTACCCACCTTTTTTCATGAAATCCTTAAGACAGAAATAGAAAAAACTAGATTACTTAAAATACCAAGGACCTTTTAAGTTTTTAGTATTATATAATTGCGAAAACTCATTTATAAAAAAATACGCATGTCGTTATATATGCATTTATACCAAATAACCCATCTTTTCATAATTCATGTTAATTTATCATCCTCTTTCATATGAATGAACATTATTATCAAAATTCATTAAACATTATAAATTCTTCTTAAGTAAGTGGAAGCATAAGACGTGTGAGCTTAATGGATATCCCTTTTTAAATTTAACATTTTACACTTTTATATATTAAATTTAGAGATATTAAATTTTTTTATAAGTGGGACCTAAAAATTTAGTTTGGCTAAATTTTTGGCACTTTTTAGATAACTTTCATATTTTGATGAATAATGATACATACTAAATTATAATTGAAAAAAACATTTTAATAGAAATAATTTATACTATTAAATTATTAATTTGAGTGGTTTAAAGTATAATTATATAATATTTTTATCATTTAATATAATATAGGTCATTATAATAAATTTAACATTTAAATTGGATATAAAAATAGGTCAATATTTTGATACTTTTTAATTTTTAAAAACCAGCTTTTTGGTTTTGACAATGGGAATTAATTTTAAATTAATTGATGAAACATCTATGTTTTTAATTTTTTTAATATATAAATCATTTTTGAATTAATAATATCAATATTAGCTTATGATTAATTTTTTTATATTTCTAAAAACTATCAATTTTTGATAAATAGTGAAAATATTGCTTTATTGTTTAAAACCGATTTTTATTTAAATAATAATAATTATTTATTTAAATTTATTTTAAATTAAATATATAAACATGATACCTATATTAGTCCATTTTAATTAACTGGAGTTGTATTATAATGATATTAGATATATAAAAGTTTATGGAAATTTTTATCGTCTTTTACCCACCTACTAGGCATATTTGCAAATTTGCATAAAACATAATTTTACAGCTTATTTGTATTGAATTTAAAAAATTCAAGAGACATGGTTGATATCAGTATATAAAAGTTGGTTCAATAAGATAAAATTAATTTTTTTTGAATAGTGACTTTTGAATTTTATTTACCCCAGTTAATATTAAATAGTGTAATTAAAGGTTAAAATTATATTATAATTACCCTAAAACATGTCCAAATTCCATTAGATTTGTTTTTTTCGACCCAAATTAACATTAGTAATAATATATGATCCTTTTTGTTCCACATATATTATATTAGGGAATTTATTATAATTTTATTTAAAGAAGATTCAAAAGTGTTAAATTTAAATTTTAATAAATAAAACATTTTTAATATAGGGTAATAAATAAGATAATTTTGAATATAAATATTTTTTTAGAAAGAGTGAAATATTTCCTGAATCTTGGTACTTTATTTATAATTTTTAGAAATTATATAATTAAATTAATTTATTACAGAATGATGATGCAGTAATTACCTTATTAATGAATTATTAAAATGGTTGATATTATAAATACAAAAAATGTAAATTAAGACGTTTGATGCATTCCATGAATTTTGCAGTTTAATGTGACATGTTAGGGTTTATTTAATGTATTGTGTTCTATTAATCATGTTTTGTTTACTATCACAAAAATCAAATACTTAATATTTTCAAAATTGACGTAAAAGTGCTTCGAAAACAAATACTATATTATTAAATAATATAATAATCCAAAAAAATATAAGGATCTACCAAAGGACATATATAATGATTTATATTTCATTAATTTACCTATTTAGGTTCTCTTGGATTTTTATAGTATGTTTATCAACCATGTAATATAAAAATACTAGAAGACATGGTAAAAGTTAAACTATTTAACTAAGAGTTAAATCTATATGATAAGTTTAATATGCTGACCTAAACATGTATAAAACTTATTGGTTGAGTTGATTTCGACCCATACCCACATTGTCCAATAAATTTTAATCCATTATAAATGGAAAATGTTTTTATCATAAAATAATATTTCAATCTTTTCCTAAAGTGACCCTCACCTCTATTAAAAAAGGGTATATCACCTTCTCTCGAAATCACACCTCTAATGTCATTTTTCTTGGCCAAAACCTACTCTAATATCCTCCCAAATACCCTAATTTCATCCTAGATTCATTACTGGGATCATAAAGGCATCTTATATATCCATTTTCATTAAATCCAAAGGAACCACCCGAAGAAAAGGTAAATATCTCATCAACACATTCAAAGTTAATTTTTTTTCTTCCACATCCTCTTTATTTGTTGTATCTATATCAAAATAATAACTCCAGTAACTTCTACATACTATGATATTGTTATAAATATGGTATAACCATATTCATTATTATATCCATCCTATAAATGAAAATGTCCCCATATGTGCGCGTACGTGCGACTTACCGTCTCGACGTCGTGGTGTGGTTTGTTATTAAACAATTCAATGTTTGGATGGGTATAATAATGAGTATAATTTATTTAAATAAAATTTATAAAATTATAATAATTATTTATATGTAATATACCATCCAATTACAAATTATTTTACCATCCATAGAGTGATATTTTCACTTGTGTGTATGAACGGATTACCTTCTCCATGACACAATGAGATTCATTTCCACATTCACCATTCTACGATGATTATAAAAATATATATTATTAATAAATATGTGATATATTACATAATAATGCTACTAGATACACATATATATATATATACATATCTTACTCACTTACTTACATTCAATATGGTATGAAACTGGAAACAACGTTTATGCGTATGTATGGCCTACCATCTCAATAAATGGTGTTTTCCATTTCATATATCTATCTATTATAAATATTTATATTCTAAATATATATTATATATAAATCATGTTTTATATTTTGGATGTATTTAAATCATGGACTATGTGATGCGATCAAGAATAAAAAGTTAAGAACACGTACGATAAAGAAAATGATTATTACCCAAAATGTTATTTTAACATGGAAACTATTAAAAAATGGGAAATATAAATTCATTAATAAATCATGTATGATATAATAAATATTAATATGGTTGTTTTATAATTTAATAGCATTTTATTTTCATTATACAGAAGGTTAAACATACCCTTCACTAACGGAAAGTACAAGGAATGGGGTAATTCCTCAATCTCATTATTATCTGAGATTGTTTATTTGTGTGTATTTACTATGAAATATTTATCATACATATCTATGTCTCATAAAATCTTCTTCAAAAAGAATATTTTATGGTTTCATGGAAGGTAATATTAAACTAGATCATCATTTTTAATGTTCTAAATTTTTATTTACCTAAATTAATTTTATTAATTTCCAGAATTTAAAAATAATTTTTAAAGATTTATTCATATAGATATAATTATTTTAATATTTTAATTATTTTCAAAACCATTAAAAGTGGTATTGGAAACATCAATTCAAAAATCATTTTCAAATGACTTCATTTATAAATTATGATACTTCTAGATGATTTCATGAAAAATGGATATTTATCTCAAAGGGTTTTACTGATTATATTAAACTATGTCAAAATCCATTTTAGATAACATTATATATTGAGGTTGATTTATTATAAATACAATCATCAATATCATATTAAATGAGTTATGTTATGTTTGATTGTGAGTATGCTATTTTTATACCATTCACAATTTCTGGATAAAGTACTAACATTTCATATGGTTGTTTTAATATGACTGATTATGTTATGTTTCAACATTTTCATATGAGGAATGAATTGGTCATAGTTAGTGATGGGTGGAGCTTTCTACAGATCCTCTATGAATTGGTAGGTATCACAAGACAAACTAGTGTCTTGGTACAAGGCCTTGACAATACTTATTTGTAGTCTTGGCAATATGCTTTGACTATGTGGTTATTATGTTCGGCATTATGCATTCCTTCATTATGAAATTAGTTATTACATGTGATTATTAGACTAGTATAATATCCATGAGCATGTTTATTTGGTAATGTTATATTTATTTTTGTTATATTATGTTCAAGATTATGTTTAAATGGGCATTTTTTATTATTACAATTCTAGCCTTAAATGTTTACAGCATCCTCTAAATTATTTTCCCTTACTGAGCATCTGAGATCACCCATTTCTTATGTTTTATTTCACCTAGAGTATTAAAAGTGTATTATGATTTATAAGTAGGTTTAAACTAGAAGAATAATGTAATTTTAAAGGATTTTTTTATTTTGTGTGTGAATGTGTAGTGGAATATTCATGAATTTAATCTATTTTGAAATATTTCTAAACTGATCAAACTTTTGGGACATGATTCCTTATAATCATGCCAATGTATTAAATTAATTCTATGGCTTCAGGATTCTAGGGTCGGGGAATTATAGTTGGTATCATAGGATGTTTAATACAAACCTTGGAATCAAGATTTATAAAAACAATTATTAGAATACATTACCCTAAGGTAAACATTGAGGATTAGTAGTGAAGAACTTCTTAGAATTTTGGTAATGTAAAGACTTGGTTAATTTTCAAAGCAATACATCCATGGCTGTATGCGATTATGTAAAGGAGTTTGTGGCATAGATAAATCTATGGGTAATACTCGAAAACACCACTTCTATCTAGACTCGAATGGGAACTAGTGAACAACAAATATCCTTGTTGCACTCTTGGTTACAACAATCCTTGGGAAAATACTTATAATAATTCAAATTTTATATAAATACCATTATAATGGATTTATGAGTAAATATGTCAAAAAAACCGTTTTAAATATTATGAGACTAGATGTGTAAAAATATTCAATTAATATATATAATTTTAATAGTTTCTAGATTATACATTATGATATGATCTAACCTAGTGTTTTTCCTTATTTAGAAAAGGTTCCCAGTAGAAGGAATAAGAACTCCAGCAATACGGATGTCCCAAAGAGTAAAAAGGATCATATCTCTCATGGCCTTAAGCCAACATTTCTATGGGAAATAACCTCCCAGGTATTATCATCATTTGAGGAAATAGTATCATGTGTTGATAAGATATGTAAATAATTCGCTTATTCAAATGGAGTTGTAGGGAAGCCAGAGAAGAATAGGATGGTAGAGAAATATATAGATAAAGGTAAAATGGTAAAAAAGGATTTTCCCATATGTGATAGCTTTGGAAATAAGCCCCATAAGAAGTGCTTGAATAGAATCAGAGTTTGTTATAAGTATAAAGAGAAAGTACTTCATGTTCAAGATTGCAAGGGTACAAAAATAGTTTCAAATTTATAATGATTCATCTACAATGAGTTGGGACACAACACGAATCAATTTCCCAATCATTATAATATATCCAAAATGATGTTATTGTATAATAATCATGTTATGATACCACCATATATTAAGAGGAATGATTTGTGTTCTTAAGTTGTTATTAAAAAATTGTGTCATTTGAGTATTTTTTTAATTATGTACAAGTTTTAAGATTTATAAATTATATATGGATTGTATTGCAGTACGTTTTCATTAAGGATTTTAGATTTTATGGTACCAATTGATGTGACATAGTTTTAAGTTAAAATTATGGAAAATATATGGTTGGGGGAAATATAACTCTTAATATGTTTCTAAAATTGATATAATTATTTTTGAATAAAATATGATTTATTTTGGAATATTATATTGGATATTCTTGACTACCTTTAAACTAATTAATTGTTTGTTTATTCCCTCATTGTTGGAGTTCACAACATTTTTGGATATAAGGAGTATATCTAATATTCTATAAGAAATAAGGTAAAATGAATCTAATCATTATGGTTTTATGGTAATTAAGGTTGTTACCAGGTTTTAAGATAATACACGATGAAGTTATTCACATGTTATTTCTTGGAAAAAGAAATCATTAATATTTTTACCATCCTTAAAAATTTTGGACTATGAGTTTGGAAAAAAGTATTTTGGATAAGTCTAAATGATGGAATGGGTTTATTTGGATATTTGATACTATTGTCTAAGGTTAAAACATTTCTTGAGATTTTTTTTATTGTTATAAAAAGGAAAACCCATAGGTTGGGTGATAACATGTCACATCTGGCAAGGCTCTGAGATTCGAACATGGAACCGAAGGGTGACCAGTGTACATCACCTACCACTGGCTACGTTATGTCCATCTTTGAATAAAATATTTTTTTTAATTGATATAATAGATGAATTATAAATTAATTTTTTTGAAACCCTATATGATTATGATAAATAGAATATTTTGGAGTTCTATTATCTTTTGGAGTGAATGATGAGTTTGTGGTAAAAATTAGCTAAAGGATTAAAATAAACTTGTTAAGTATTTTTTTTATTCTATGTAGAAATTAATTCTTATACATTAGTGAAAATAACTCAAAACCAATTTTTTTATCATAATACCTTATTTTTTCTTGATTCGATTACATTTTAAATCATCAATGATTTAGGGCTTCGAGGACTTCAATATTCTATTTATTGTTCATTTTGTTGTGATTGATGACCTCAGTTACTCCCTATAAATATTTACATTTTCCCTCTTATTATGTGTCTCTAATTTCAACCAATTTTTTCTTATTCCAGATCATAATTGGGTGGTTACTTTCTCATTTCCCTTTCCCTCTTGTTAAGACTAAATTTAATTAACCAAATTTCAGATGTGGGTTTTCAACAATGGTATTTTCTATTTTTAACCTTTTAATTATTTAAAAACAGTTTCAAATTGCGAGGAAAGAATTTATTGAAAGAGAGGAGAATTGTTTATTGTTTATTAATTTGAATTGTTCAAAATTAAGGCCTTATTTGGTTTATTATTTATACCACATCAAAATAATCTTTTATGATTGATTTAATAAAGGTTTAAATAATGTTAAATTTGTGATACATATATTATATGTCAATTTTCTACATAAAAGAGATTAGAATATAATTTTTTTACCTTTCATGTAATTTCATATATTTAACTACATTCTATATAATTGAAAATATGAAAAATATTATATTACAAAATAAATATAATGTTTTTATATTTCAGATAATTGATTTTACATAATTAATATATAAATTTTAAGTTGTTTATAATTTTCTTTGGTTTTTAAACTACTAGTAAATGTTTATCTCATGTTTAAATATGTGAGTTTTTAATTTATTTAAAATTTATTCCCATATTTATTATTTATATTTATAACTTGTTAGTGCCATGAATTTGTTAATACATTAATTTAAATATTCAAGGTGTTTTTATAGTCTGTAATATATGCATATAGAGGGTTACATACAAAATATGATAATAAATTTTGTTTTTTTTTACATTGACATAAAATTCTATTGAGTTATTAGATTGAATTAATTAGATAATTATGGTACATCAAAATTAGCTGTTAAAATTATGATATAATTTACATATCTCATCTGTAATGTATCCTCAGGTATAGGTACATTATATTGGACATCCCAATGGAATGTAGTCTTATAATTTGTTCTTGAAAAGAATTGGTCGACTATCAATGCATCCAGGCTTACTCATGTGGGGAGTATTGATTTAATATAATTATATTATTTTAAATGAATGAGTTTCAAGTACCTTATTCATAGGATGAATTTGGATATATGTAAATATAATTGGATTTTGATTTGGGAAAGTAACATAATTTTCTTTGTTTTGTAAAGAATATCGTATCGATATTACTTGAAAATATTGATTTGGAATAGATAAAAATATTTAAATAAAAATAAATAGAAGCAAACATAAATAAATGGGATGCCTGAGATAATATTCTGAGATTAAATCTACTTCCAAATATTATGTGTTAGACTCCTTCTAAAGTGATACATATCATGTTCTTGATCATCCAATTGGGTAGTTTCCTGATGAATTTAGGTGCCCTTAGATTTTATTGTGTAAATTAAGAAAGTAATTAGGTGACCCTAATGGATAAGTTCCATGTTATTTGTATTTTATTTACATTTCACTTCATGTAAAATCCCTAACCGAAGTGATTCTAATGTAATTGATTTGAGTGAATCCATATAATGGATTTGTGTAAAGGGTTATCCACTTAGTTATCCAAGGGTCATATATGATATCATAGAAAATATATTTCTAATAGATATATTCATATATTATATACATCATACCCAGTGGAACTCATGATTAAATAAACATCCTGACCCTCTAATGGATATAATATTATTCTAAAGGTTTTTTCATTTAACTGTAAGCATATTTAGTAGTATTTCATATTAAATGAATGTAAAACATGATAATTATCTAATAAATTATTATGATGTTGATAATAGCTTTATCATAGTCAACATTTTCTATAAAATCAATATTATAGAAAAAATAATTATTCTAAATATATCTTCAAAGATTGGTTAGTTAAGAATGGTTCATAAAATGAAAATAATACATGCACTAGAACAACACCTTCTAGAGTGATCAATTGTTTAATTTATTCCACATCTGAATCTATATTATTATAGGTTCCTAGAATGATTCATTTAGGGTTTTAAAAGAATTATATATTAAATAAACCATGAACATTACTCACCACTCGTATACTAATTATGATTGGGTATTTAAATGGATTGGGGATACTAGAGTATTCTTTACATCCTATTCAGGTAAAGGAATTATGTTATTGTCATCTACAACATTTTTTTATAGTATGAATTAATAAAAGAAATTTTTACTATATATTCTAGAATTTGTGAGAAATTATTTACTAGATAATATGATATCCATGTTCTGGTGCTTTATTGATAGTATGAGGAGGTAAAAGATAAAATCGGAAGAAGAAATATTGGTTTCAGACTCTGATGATTATTTATTAAAGTGTCCAGTTAAGGTCATTTGGAATATGATTGATTAGGAAAAAATGATTAATTATTATATAGGATATGATTTTTTGAGTTTCATAGAGGGGTTTATAAAACTCTATATAATGTCCAGGTCAGGTATCAATATTATTGAAATAAATTAATAATTTTTTAATGGAATATTTTAACAAATTTTTTTTTTTTTTTGGTATTTTAAATGTACAAGCTATAAAAATCAATAGAAGAATAGATAGATCATGTTATTTTCATTTAAGTGATGAGGAAAATAGTTGGTACATCATTTATTTGAATGTAAAAGTGTTTATAAAGCTAAGAGGGATCAAAGTAAAGGATGTGTATAGTTTTCTTACTAGTATTACATGATAACAGGACATGTTTTCTAATCCATATTTATATGAAAAAATATTACATAATGAATTTGATATACATGGTTTATCATTCATAGGACACATTAAAAGGTTTTGAGAAGAATATAAAGATTAATATTATTAATTTGTGATAAACTTTTAACCCAGTCATTTGTTAAAATATGAGTAATTTAACTTCCACCACAATTAATGGAATGATTAAATAATTAAACAATATTTTTAAAAGATGATCCAAGCACATATAATTCCATTTATAATATATATTATATAGTTTATGTGTTAATTATTAAAACCAAGTAAATAAGTATTATTTCCTAACATAAATAAATTTTTGTATATTTTAATTATTTTAAGGGAATAATATATTGAATAAAATTATAATGGGAGTCTTTTCATACTTCATAAGTTCGAAATTTTTAAGATAAAAATTTTTTAAGTCAAAATTAATAATGATTTTTTACTTAATATCATAATAGAGTTTATGGTATGAAGGTGAAGAAAATTGTAAAGGGTTATATTTAGTTATTGTCACAACATGAATGTCAGTTTATCCAAAAGGATTTTAGTATATGTTGGTAAGTGATATAATACAAAAATCATATTAGTTATTAATATATTTCAAGGAAATTTATTATGGAACGAGTTCCAAGAATGTTGACGATGAACATAGTGTTTGATTTGGTTATATATAACCAACTAATTTAAAATATTTTACATTATATTCAAAGGAGTGAATATTTATAAAAATATAATATCATAAATATATTTTTCTTCGGTGTGAAATTGTTGTGATTATTTTACAGTGCATTTTCTCATTCATAAGATCATATTAGTTCCCCATTATGATGATAACCTTGAAATTCTATGATGATATTCCAAAAAACAGTTCTATAGTTAGATAAAATACTATGATAGAGAACATAATATATATATTGTTAGGTTTGATTAATCGTGTGAGAATGAGGCTTCTTATCATCAATTTCACACTTAATAATCTCTATTAGAGGAGATTATGTGAACATAACCACCAGTAGAAATTAAACCGGTTATGATTTCATTGGATATTCCTATCTAATATCTTGTGTCATGGTCCATATACATTATTATTGACAATAATTCATTCCATGACTCAAACATTTACATTTAATGACCTAAACCAGGATGGCATATGATTGTGGGATGTAGGGTCTGTTGGGAGCATCAAGAATGAAATATTATTAATTGATATGTTAATAAAAGATTTTCCCTTCAATATTTATATAATTTCATATCTTATGCCTTATATTGGAATATAACTATAGCATTACATTCTATATCCATGGTTCAATGACCCTTTTATTTCATGTAATCAATGAAATATGTGTCTAGCATATAGGTTGATGGCATGGATGTGAATCATTCTTGATGATATATTAAGAAAATAGTATAATATTACACAGTGGGAATTCAAATGTGGTTGTCCACATTGCTCTAAAAAATCATTTTCATGGGTTCCTTGACCCATTTCTAGATATAAATATTCTACTTTAGGAAATCCCACCTATGGCCAGTGAGAAATAATCCTAGAGGGTAACACAGTAAAAACATTTATTGATCACTACTGAATTATATTGGATTTTAATTACTAAAATAAATAATATTCTCAATATTGATGATTAATTTTATTCAAGTATTATTGATCACTAATAATCACAAGGTAATATATAATTATTTATCACATAATAAATAATTTATATAATTTTTTATAAATAATAAAAAAAAATTTAATCGATTGTGCATAATATTAACTTTTTATCAAATATTTCATTAATATATATTCACTATATTATAGAAAATTTATTTCTTTATGAATAAAATATTTAATTGGATACAATTTGTGTTTTCAATTAAATTAGGTAAATTTTTATCAGACAAACATTGTCCTTGATGATAAATATAAATTCTCAAGATAGTAAAATAATATTTTCATAGAAAAAAATAGCTCGTTCCAAAAAAATAATTGTTATTATTATATGGAAGGTGGTTCGTTATAGATTATCATATTATTTAGAGTTAATTCACTATTAAATAAGATTTTAATAAAAGTCCTATCTCTATTAAATAATGGTTATGTCTATTATGTAGGGTTAATCGAGACTTGAGAGATGTTGTGCACAATGGACATCTCTCTTGAATTCCACCTCTCATCCTCCTAAGAATAATAATACATCCTTCAAGACCGAATGATATTCAAGTGATCAATGTGTAAAATTCAAAAATAATGAATTTTCATGCTTGCAACAAAAAAATAATCTAAAACATTTAAAGACAAAAGGAGCACATGTGAATCACTCCAAGACAGATTCTATAAATGGATCCTACTAAGTCAATTAATGTAATCCAATAAGGTATTATATACAAACAACGTATTCATAAAACAAAGATCCTTGATTTGTTATCCTTTTTTTCATATCATAAATAAATTATTTATAAGTTTTTCAATAAAATATCCTCATAAGGTTATGAGTTTTTCTCAACATCAATATTTAATGGAAACTTTTTTGTTGGGCATTAAATTCACTCCATGTATAGTATTGTGAATGATCCATCAAATCAAGAAATTATTTTTTTATCACCCACAAGAAACTTCCAATGTTTCTAGAACCTTCAAATGGTACCAAAGTATTTTTATTATAAATTTATGATGTTTTATTTGGTTGTTGACCAATTATGTAAAATAGTGGTTATATATCTCTATTAAAAATCATTCATTATATAATACAATTTTAATTAACATGATTTCAATATAATAATTATAATTTTTCAATGATCCATTTTCTTAAAGGACTAACAATAGATGATGAATGATCAGAGATTCCATTAGGAAGTGCTTAGAGTATTGTCTGATAAGACTAGATTACACGACATGTTGCCAAATTACACATAGTGTACCCATGTGTACTACATCAGGATATACTATGGGATACATATCCTAACAAGATGTAACTATACACTTTTCATTTATTACACATTTCATGTAGACTGGTCCATTCTGGTGCACAAATTTTTGAATCACATAATGTGTAGGAGGTGTAGACGTCATGTAGGCCAAATACTTTAGTGGGAATAACTTTCTAACCACATTGTAAAATACATGGCCAGAACCATTTGAGACTAAAATCATGGATAAATAATCACATACACAATATATATCTAGTGTACTTTTCATGTAGTTTATTAATACCTGCATATGAAGTACATAGTGTTCCATTTAGATATTCAATAGGACTCACACCTAGAGTAATTAATGAAGTATAACCAGCATACATGATGTGTGGTAATGTGTCTAAAGAATTAACTATTTCCTTTGGTAGGTTGTGTAAGCACACTTCAAGTGCAATACCCAGCATGTAACTTGCTTGAACATATCATATATTCTAAATATGACACACACTAATGCCTTACGGAGTTACCCTAAATGCATGGAAATAGAGGTACACAACATTTAGCTTATAAGTACATGTTGTGTAGTTTCTAAGAAAATGATAAAATTAAATAACATTTAATAAATAAATGATGCATAGAAATATTATTATATTGATATGAACATGATGTTATTTATAGTTTAATATGTTTTTAATTAATTAAAAATATCTAAATAAATTTATTTTAATTAACTATATATAATTGATCTGTAATTTATTTTCAATGATTGAATTTATGATGGGTTTATCCAAGAGAACACATATGGTCATTAAGATAAACGCATACTAATCAATTGTTAATAAATACATTTGTGTTTATCCTAATAATAAGGAATGGATATAAATGAATGATATCCTCTTTAGTTTTGTGTATCTATTACCTGTGTATGAATGATCATGAGCATGATAAAGACATGGGTATATGATGGTATTATTTAAATTAATTTATTTTATGTTTTTTCTATTATTAATTATTAAATTAAAATTTTGTCCTTTTAATAATCCCTTCATCCATTATTATATAGGACTCAAGTGTTCAAGGTTATCTATGTAACTTCCCTCAAAAAAGCCTTTGGTTCCCCTCATGAGTGTGGTTGTTTTAAATATATGTAATAAATATATTATCATAAGGTGGATGGAGATGGTTCATGTTGGAACCAAGATGATACAAAATCAAGTGATACATAGGTGGATATATTGAATGTTTTAACCTATGACAAGACTGGAAGATGATGTTTTTCCTAAGGTCAAAGGTTTATTTTTTATCTTCTCAATAAATTTTTCATTCAATAAACTCAGAATTGGATCATTTATATTTTTATTATTTATTACATCCGAATTATATATTTTATGGATTCAATAACATTATCACATAACAAAATGAATTCATACCAAAATATGTATTATAAATAAATGAATTTTCTATAAATATTATATCGATCATGGTTAATAACATAAGTAAAAAACTCATAATATTGAAAAAACATGTTAAGGATAAAATGTTAAAATGTATTCATAAGAAAAAAATAACCCCATCTTATTTTATGATAGACTTGGTCATATATTACTTGATTAGGAATAAACCAAATATAAATAATTTATTGACCAAACCTTGTAGTGACACTTACTTTTCTAATAGGAGTTCCTCTGATGTTTTTTGGGTTGAATTTACCATTTTTAAATCAATAAGATTACCTCATTCTATAGTTGGTGTAATTTGGGGGTATGTGTGGAAAAAATTCATGTCTAGATTTCTCGATTGGGTGATCTACCCAATGGATCAAGGAGCTACAAGCATGTAGTTATTAGATATAGACCTACCAGAATAGCTTTATGTATCTTGACAAACCCTTTTCAAAGAAATGTGAAGAATAATATAGATCATTTCCCTATGAATTTTCTAGAAACTATACACTATATTTCTAATGATGTTTGATATTTAGACTTCATAAAATATTGATATACTTAATGAAATTAAAATCATTATCTCACATATAAATTTTATTCATGTGAAGTACTAATCATCTATTTTAATTATTGATAAAAATTGAAATAAGACCCACAAAATTGGTGTGATCGTTCTTCAATTAGGGTATGTCCATACAAATATATATTTATTGATATGGTTAAACCATTTATGGGATGAATTATTATCAAAGAAATTTTTTTAATGTAATCTCCAATTCATTTACTATCACCCCAGTAAGTGAGTAATGGTGATAAGGATATCAATCGGGGCAATGTAGAGAATTCTTCCAATTTATGTTTCATTGTATTATCAAATATGTATATAGAGTTGATGATAAAAAAAAAGACATAGATTCTTACACCATAGTATCAAAAATTTATTCTCTTCATAAATATAATTAAATTCATGAAATTTATAAGATTATCAATGCACAATATTAGTTTAAACTAGAAGATGGTAATTTAGCTATCAATCATTGCTTTAAAAATGTATGGGTGTATCAATCATTTATTGAAATTAAAATTCTAGTTAGATAATAAATTTTCCATTAACATTATTTCATTATATTTACCATGAATATTATCCTTGTTTTTTAAGAAAGGATAAATGGAATAGGTAATCTAAAAAGGAAACTTTGGTATATACTTCACCAAGTTTATTTGGAATGGTTGATACAAGTTTCTCTAGACCATAGAGTGGAAATATTGGAAGACTAGTCTGAAGATATCATGGATTATATAAATCCAAAATATCCATTATAACATCATTTAAGGGAACAAATGAATCAAAGGAAGAATAATGAATATGTGTCTATTGGCTTCTTATATGAAAATATTAGACACTAGAAAGTAAATTACATTGAATTGATGAAGCAGGTAGATGAAATAACTTAATGTATATTCATAATGTTTTTTTCAAAAAAATTCTATTGAATAAAATATTATTATAAAATTCATTTATTAAAATATAGGAAATTAACTAGACTAATAAGGTTATGGAGTGAACTGAAAAGGAGCTGAGAAAGATAAATTTTAATCCTTGACAAGGGGAGCTCACTACATCTCATTTATATATTTGATTGATTCATGGTTGTAATCGGTGTTTAAAAAATATTTATATCAATATATGGTGAGAAAAAATGAAGTATTATATTATATTTTAGAATAAATGTTTTTATGGTACTTTAATACTAACGTAATTATTCAGTAACTCTTGAATTGAAAATAACCTTTACAATGAATGATGAATATAAAATATAATACTCTTACCCAATTGTCTAAAGGTAGTATTTTTTTAAATGTAACTAAATGTATTTGAAATTTTTTTATTAACAAAAGTGTTTTAGACTAAATTGATATAAGATACTGGATATAAAAACAACTAATAATCATGATTTACATAAAGAGTACTTTTAAATAAAGATATATCATAAAGAATTTGAGAGTTTATTCAATATAACCACATGAACCATTATAAATATTACATAAATTCATATACTTCATGATATTCCTATAATAAATTATAGTAATTATCAATGATGTAAATAAGTTAACTTGGTCCACGTTGTGGAATATCTGGTCATGCATGTGATAGAATATCTTATTCAAGTAATCATTTCACATGTATTTCACGTAAAGGATGATCCCAACTCACATTCACTTATATACATGAATTTCATTATTGAAATAAAAATAAGATCAATTGTGTATCTTATATATATTAATAATCTTCTATTATTCCTTAGAATACATATTTTCAGAATAGAGGTGTAACAACTAACCATATATCAACTATATTGTCTAATGAATATAAAATCAATTGTGATATGATAATAATATATTAGGAAAATAAATATATTAACTTATGAATAATTTTTTAAAATGAAACCTTAACAGAAAAATAACATTATAATAGTATGTGGCATCTGATATAAAAATCCTATAGACACTATAAATAATTATTTATATTAAATATCAACAATATTTTTATAAAGAATCAAATATCATTAAATACAGTGGTACTAGACATCACTTATATTGGTTGAGGCTCTTGATGACCATTTTCTATCACATAAATACCAGACTCCACAGTGCATAGTGGGAAGGTTGGTTCCAGAAACACATACATAAAAGGAATTAATATCCAAAGAAGTTGTTTTTTTCACCATCTTTGGTGATACAAATTTTATTATTTGATAAAAAAATATTCCTAGAATGGAAAACTAAATAGTAATATTATTTGGCTGAAATTTATAAATTCATGTAATGGAATCCATGTATCAAGATTTAGGGACTTTGGGATTCTAATGTTTCTAAAGGATACTACTGTTGATTACTCAAGAGAAACTTGCTATGGATGAAATATGATGGTACTTTTAGAGAATAGTTTATTTTTGAAAGGTCTCATATATGAAATCACCTATAAACAAATCATCATGAATATAATAATTTTTTATGTTATTTTACCAAATTATATTTCTATGATCATCATATTGGGATATTTATTGTCGAGGCTACCTCATTTTGTGGAGTCCTTATGGAAGATATTGATGTGACACAACATAAAGGATACCATATGAATAACGTCTACAATGTATAAATAAATATCTATTTGACCTCAATAAATGTTAATAATAATTTTATATTAAAATTTTAATTTATGAAAAAATTAATCATATTGGTTGTAGAATATTTTTTTGAAACGAATGAGTGACTTGTTTCACTAACATTTTAGTGGGTTCACAATAAGTTTTCATGATAGATATGTTTATAACATGTGAAATAATGTTATGTCTTAACAATTTTTATGACTAAGGAATAGAAATAAAATGAGTGTGACATAAAGTATAAACCATGTACTTAGAAAAAAATATATACATAATAGATTCATGGGTTTTCTAAATCTTGTCATAATACCTATATTACAAATTTAATAATATCTTGATGTAGGCATATTATCCTTCTATTAAAACCTTCATGGGAATGAGAAGATATTGTCAATAATAGTATAATTTCAAAAGCTTATTTACTAGGAATATTTCTCATTTACCACAGTATGTTATGAATTTAGTTATTACTATTTAATTGTACATAAAATTTTAATATCAATCATATACAGCATAACTTAATCAACTTGAAGTTTGACCTATCCAATAGTATTTTGAAAAATTATAACTGGATAATCTCCTAGTGTCTAGAGAAGTGAGAACACTATTAATCAATGGTATTGAACTCTTGTATTCACATAGTTCAATTTGATTTAGTATTACTAAAATTGATAATATAATATGAATTGAAAACTTATTACATCTAGTTGTTTTGAATATATACAATATCCAAGTATGTTGTAGCTTCTAATTCATTTTAAGTAGAAGATAATAATGTCCTATTATGGGGTTGGATTATACCAAAAGAAATTGTTTTATCATTATGATAATGTTTTACTATGTTCTTATTTAGGAGATCAATCCTTTGACATGGGAACAAAATATGGACACTCGATTTTATCACAACAAGATGGATTTTACCAAGTTAACAATTTTATAATAATATGAGTCTTTATATAGACATATGTACATACCAACCCTAGTCATGTAAACATGATAGGACTATTATTAGTATCCATATTAAATGGAATCATGTTCAATATGAGTGAACTAATTATTCATTATAAGTTGGAAATATTGTAAGTATGATTTTGTTGGATTTGGTGCCTTAGAACCAACTACCTTGTAAATTAGATTAGATATATGTTCAAAGGAGTGAATATTAATATAAATATATTATCCCATATTTATTTTTCTTTTTCATAAAATTTATGTGATAATTTCTTAGAGTATATATCTCATTGATAAGGTTTTAGAAATTCCTTATTATGATGAGAACCTTGAAATGACCAGATGATATTCATAAAAATAGTTCTATTATTTGATAATGTACTATGACATAGAACATAGTATATAGAATGTTATGTGAATTTACTCTTAAGTGGATGAGTCTTATTCTCATGAAGTTCTCAATTGGTAATATCCATGATCGGAGATTATAAGAACATACCATCTAGTTGGAATTTCACATGTTTTGGCATCATCAAATATTCCAATATCTGTTCATCTGTATAATATCCCTTAAATTACATATAGATATAACTTAAACATTAAATAATATTTATTACATTACAAAAAACATACTACACCAGAACCATATAGGTTTAGTGTCTTCAGAAACTGGTAAACACAAACAACTGGTTCATAAAACATCAACAATGTATTCTGCTGATTTCATCAAAACTATACTCTTTTTTAACATATTATTACTTAATACCCTTACTAATAACCTGGTGAAAAGAAACATATGAATCTATGAGATTATGTTATCAGTAAGGGTAAAAAAGGAAATATCAATCAAATTATTATCATAAGAACATAACATTTGAAAATCGTATCATGTATATAAAATATTAGAATATCATGTCATGGGATAAATCAAAAAATTTCACTGTAATACCAATAGTCATAACATAAGACCTGAAATTTAGTGGCATACACATATACTCATAGAAAATGTTCTCATATTAGTCAAGGCTCATTTCCAAGACCATTATTACGGACAATTTTCCTTACTAAACCGAGTTTACTCTTCCTTCCAATACTGTATTACGAAACTGAATTTACATGTCATTCCAGTCATATATATATCATGAGATATAAATATTTTCCAAATTAATTGGAGGGATGTATATGTCACATCCATCTCATAATGAAACCTTTATAACATGTTCCACAAAAACATAAATCATTTATTATAGCATATCCTATGAAATAAAATGGGTTTGTCAAACATCATTTCATCATAATCCATTTAAAATAAATTGATTTCAAAAAAATAATTCCATCATAAACACAATAAAATATATGTAATAATAGAGATATAAACATAACCATATGAAATATTAAATAAATTTTTTTTGATAAAACACATGAACATAATTCCTATGGAAAATTCCCTTTATTTTTCAAAAACATTTTCTTTTATAAAAATCCCACGGAAGTTTTAAAGAATGTAATTAATCTGAAAATAATCTAGAAAATGTGTAGATTAAAATTCATGGGATTAAGGTGTCATGAAACAATAAAAATCCATTCATGTCGTATACGTTAAAAGATATTCTATTTATACTTTTGTTGGAAAAGTCAAAAAGGTACATCACATAGAGTAAGACAAAATATTTTTTTCATACATTTTAATAAAAAATCACAAAAGGTTAAATCTAAAATTAATTTTTTTTAAATAATATTACATAATTAGGAATCATGGATGTCTATGATAAATACACCCTTGAAAATACTTAGGTAAAAACAATATTAGTTATAAATGAAATTGTAAAATTATCTCTTACCTTATGTCTCATATCCTTCGTATGAATCCAAACCTACACTATGATGATTTTAATAATTTTATTGACTTATTCTGGATTCATAATAATTTTTATGTTATAATATATGATTATATTATAATCTGTTTTTTAGTAACATTTCATTGTAACATATTATTCAAATATTAACTACTTTATGTTCTTTTGCAAGATTTATCAGATAAGTTCTTCTTCCACTTCATAGGTTGTAGTCAAATAATTAATAGAATGATACTAGTATAATATATATAATATTTATTCATTCAATTAGTGTATATATTTAAGGTGTAAGGAATATCTTGTAGAATGAATCGCATCACATCATGGATGCGGTAAGACGTACGTACACACGAGTGATGATATCATTCCCAAAATTGTTAAACATTTTTGATTTGGATGTTGTATAATATTTAAGGATTAGAAACATGTTATAATAATAATATATTTTTATTATTTCTATCATTATATTCTTCCTATTAATGTGGTGGTGAAAACATAACTACACCCTGGCTTGGAGATGGTAAGTTGTATGTACACACGTGCGATAATTTCATTTTTCATAGGATTGAGAAGAGGTGAAATAGGTTTTTTTCATATTTATAATAACATATAAGTATATTAGTGATACTTATGTTATTACTTTATAATGTAATAACTAATGAATATAATGTGTAAGAACAATGAAATTTGAAATAATCAGTAGAAGATATTACTTCTTCCTCAACATGAATCCTTTAAATGTCTTCTTAGAGCATGATAGTTGGTCTTTGAAAATGACCAGACCCTCTAGAATGAATATAAGAATGTTTATAAGGAAATGGGTAGTGGGATGGCAATGCTTTAAGGCTCAAAATGCAGTGAATAGGCGAGGGAGGGCATTCCCATTTATAATTGACGTGAGAGGAACTTTTGGAGAATCCATAAAAAATAATTTATAATAAAATCCAAACCTAAAAAAATGACAAAAATGTCCAAATATCGAATAAAATATTTGATAGTGTTGTAATATCATGAACCAAAAAAATTTGAACAATTTTTTTTTCAATTTAAAACATTTCTTTTTAATTGAATCTTTGTTATTATTTTTAATTTTAATTATTTTAATAACATTCTAAAAATTTAACTGTTATAAATATTTAATTATAAGGGGTTAATTGACCATAAATGGATATTTAATGAAATGTTAGACCATATAATCATCACATTGTAAATTTAAAATATTTTTATGACTTTTAAATAATTTAATAAAATTTAATTTTTATAAAATATCAATACTATAAATTTTGACACTAATCATTTATTTGGAATTAAATAAAATCCAAACCTAAGTTAAATTCAAAAAAAATATTTAAAACACTGCTAACATGTCATATTAACCTATAAAATTCGTGTATCGCATTAATTAGTTCATATGATATTTCATTTAATTAATTTTAAACCATTATTTTGACATTCCTATTAATAAAATAATATCTAATTCACTCTTGGTTATCATTAATGGTAATTATATAATCTCTGAAATTATAATAAAATTATATTATTTTGGAAATTTTTCGGATTTCTATACAATATCTATAGTCAACATTATCTCCTAGTTATCCATATATTAAAATAAATATAGTTATATAAAATGAGATTGTGACATTTTGTCACATTCATTAGTTTTTATTATATGTAATTCATATTCCAAGTTAAGTGGTCATTAAGTTATTGGATTTTGAAAAATATACAATATGGGATAATTTTAGTCATCCAATAGAATTTTTATAGGAGTTAAGGTAATTGTATTATATTAATATTCCTATAATTTCTAGATTTACCATTAATCATGGTAATAAAAATAATTACCAAAATTTCTTTTCATATATCCCAAAAATAAAAGTAGCCTATTAAGATAATTTGGACCAACTAATTCCATATATGGAATTTATTTTTAAAAATTAAAAAAAAATATATTTGATAATTATTTTAAAACTAATCCTATTGTTGAAATGAGAAAATGGGTTTTAAAATGTTAAATATGACAAATGATTGAAAATGTTTTTACATCTAAATTTAGATTAAAATTAATGACATTGACCTATTATTTATTAAAATTAAAAAAAAATTATATTTATTCTTTGAAACCATTAAATAAAATAATTTAACCATATAAATTATTTCAATGAAAATAGTTATATTCTATAAAAATGTAACGTATTTTTACAGTTCATCAAAACATGAATGTTATCATAAAAATATATAAAATTCATCCAAAGTAAATTCTTATATCCTACATAAAAATAACATGTTTATTTTATCATATAAAAATTATTAATGTGTAAAAAACATAATTTAAAATGGGTTCACCATTCATTGGTGTGAAATTAAATCCTTTTTACAATATATATGTCTTTTCATACATCAAATATGGTTTTATTCATAAACTATGACTAAAATATCCATTTTATGAATATAAAAGAATATTATAACACAAATATATCACATTAATTTCATTACCAAATATAATTCACTTAAATATAAAAATATCTAATGGATTTATATTTATAATAAAAAATTGATAGCCATTTAATTAAAAATGCATTTTCATAAGTTAGTTATAATTATTCATGCTAACCTAACAGATATGCTATAATAGTAATTTTATAATAAGAGAGTCTTGCAGTTCTTTTAAACTCATGATAGTATGAAAGTCATGCTACTGAAGAATAAAAATTATTTAAATATGATTTTTAAAAAAACATCTGGTTGTTACATTCCACCACCGATTAAACAAATTTCACCATCAAAATTCATCACAGGGAATAAAATATATGAGGATACTTCTCCATCATCATATCCTAAAGTTACTATGTATCTTTTAAAATTTTTGGTTCCTCCATAAATATTTAACCAACTGAGTGATCTTGTTTTTTAGATATTTTTCACGATGATCCAGATTCCATTTCTGTTTTTCATCATAAGAAAAATATTTCTCCAGTGGTATGACTTGTGAGCTTAGTACATGTGAATTATTAGGTATGTACATTCTTAGGAGATATACATGGAACACATCATGAACATGAGAGGTATTCTGTTTAAGTGCCAATCAGTAAGCTACCTTCATACCATGATCTAGAATTCACAAAGGATTCATATACCTACGTATCAACAACTCCTTCTTTCCAAATCCCATAACTATATTTCTCTAAGATATTCGTAAGAACACCTTATCAGCCACTTCAAACTCTTGTTCATTTATTCAGTTGTCAGCATAACTTTTTTTTCAACTCTGATATGCTCTTATGTGTTGTTGTATAGATTTTACCTTTTCTAACATTTAATCAATATGATTATATCCTAATATCATTATTTCCCCATCTTCTAACTATCAAGATGGATTTTTACAAATTTTTCTCTCTAGGGATTCATAAGGATCCATCTGAATACTATAATAAAATCTATTTTTTAAGAAAATTATACCAATGGTAGGTGTAGATCCCAACTACATTTTAAATCAATAGAGCTCGCTCTCATCATAACTTCCAGAGATTGAATTTTCCTCTCAGACTGGTCATCTATCTAAGGATGATAGGCATTACTAAAACTTAACTCTGTATCCGGAGAATTATAAATACTTCACCAGAAAATAAAGGTAAATCTTGGATCCCAATCAGATATAATGGAAATGAGAAATATTTTCAATCATAACACTTTATTTACCTATATATTTTAAATATTATGAAGAGAGAAATCCTCTCTAATATAAATGATGTGTTCTGACATAATAAGCCGATAAACTATAACCTAGAGAGAATTATTACCTCTAGATGTTTTGGGAAGTCTGATGAAAACATCCATAGTGATTTTTTCCTATTTCCATTCTTATATGGGTAGTGGTTGTAACATACCCTTATAATTTTGTCTCTAAGCCTTAACTTGCTAAAAACCAAGCATCAAGAGACATATTCAGAGACCTCTCTTTTCATGCCATCCCACAATAAGTACACTTTTAGGTCCATCTTCATCTTTCTACTTCCAATGTGAATATATAATGAATAACTATGAGACTCATCAAATATCTCATTCATTAAATTTGGTATGGGAGGAATGAAAACCCTATTCTGAAGCCTTATTATTTCATCACAATCGAGGTGGAATTCAAGAACACTTCTCACCTTATTTTGTACCTCTGCATCTTTCTTCAACGCCTCCTTGATTTTTACTTGTATTTTTGGTTGAAAATTCATTTGAGAAAGATATGATTTATCCCTTCCATTTAAATTTAAAAATACATCCTTTTAAATTCCCAAAATATTGGATCAATTTTAATCCTTATCATAGATAATATAGCATGGTCTGGTCGACCAAATGCATCTTCCACCTTGTTTTCTTTTCCAGGGTTGTAATGTATTGAGAAGTTGCAATAATTAATCATATCCAACCATTATCTTTGTTTAATATTAAACTCATTTTGATTGAAAATATACTATAATCTTTTATAATGAGTATAAATATCTCACATTTCACCATAAATATAATGCCTCTATATCATTAATGCAGTGATTTCAACAACTAACTCCAAATCATGAGTTGGGTGATTTCTCGCATGAATTTTCAACTGTTGTGAGGCATAATCTATCACCATATCTTTTTTCATGAGAATGCATCCCATCCCCTTATTGGATGCATCTATAGAGATCATAAAACATTTACACTACAAGGTAGTGTGAGCACCGATGAACTGGAAAGCCTTTATTTTAGTTCTTTGAAATTATCTTCAGATTACTCCATCCAAATGAACATAACACCTTTCCGAGTTAAGATAGTGATTGGATTTGATAATCATGAAAAAAAATTCACAAAACGACTATAATATCTATCCAAACTAAGAAAACATTGGATCCCAGTCATAGTTGTTGGTCTCGACAATCTTTCAATAACAGTTCTTTTTTTAGATCCACATATGTCTCCTCGCATGAGATTATGTGACCCAAAAATGAAACTTCCTAACACCAAAATTTAAACTTGTTAAATTTGGAATAAATCTTATCCTTTCTCAAGATCTTTAGTACAATTCTCAAGTGATCTTCATATTCTTCTTTTCTCTATGAATAGATAATAATATAGTCTATAACAACTACCACAAACTGGTCAAGATAGTCTCTAAAGACTCGACCCATTAGATCAATGAAGATAGTGAGGGAATTAGTAATACCAAAAGAATCAATTTAAATTCATAATTTCCATTCATTTTATGGAATGGATTATTTGTTATATCCCCCTTTTTTACCCTTAATTGACGTTATCCTAAATGAATATTAATATTTGAAATGTATTACGCTACGGATATTGTGTAAAAAAAGTCATCAATACAAGGAAGAGGATTTTTTTTGATAATGATATTGCTATGTTCTTGATAATAAATGCATAGTATCATTTATTCATATTTATTCTTAACAAATAGAACAGGTTCTACCCAAGGTGACTCACTAGGGTGTATGAATCCCATATCACGATTCTATTGGAGTTTCTTCTTCAATTCCTGAAACATAATTGGGGTAATTCTATAAGGTTTCTTCAAAAAAGGAATAGAAACTTGTATGAATTCTATTGAAAACTCAACTTCACGATTTGGTGGAACATGTGGAAATTACACGGGAAAGACATCACTAAACACCCTTACAATGGTTGTATTCTTAATCGTGAGTTTTTTCCAACCATTTGAGATAAATATCCTTTATTTATCAGAATCATGACACATAATATAGATGACCTTTCTACGAGAAATTTATATTCATATTTTCAACGATAGATACTCATATATTGATATGGAATATGAAATGTGACGTAACTTCCATAGAAATTCACATGAGATTCATATAGATAATGCCAATCCATTCCAATAATCACATCAAATTCCATTATATGATGGATCACAAAATTTCCTAGATGAAAATGCCCACAAACTACAATTGGAGAATAATTATAAACTTTTTATGTGACCATTATGCCATTATAAGTTGTCATGGCTAACTCAACATCTAATTTTTTAGGCAATATTGAGATACCCTTATAGAATTATTCAGAAATAAAAGAGTGGGTGGATCCAGAATCAAATACTAAAATTCAATTTTAGAGTAGATGGTAAGCATACCTTTCACCACTTCATTATCTTACACCATGTTGCCGATAGTGATTCCATGTGAATCTACTTTTTCATTGGCATTATGATTTTGTTGAAATAAATCATCATCAATAACCCATGTATTAGGGAAATAATTGGAATAATGCCCCATTTTCGTGCACTTGTATCGTTGAAGTGTTTGCGGTTCATACTTCATAGCATTTTTTCGCATCATTTTACATGTTTTCCCCTTAAATTCGACATTCAACTTCCCGATGACCTTATTTTCCACACATAAAACATTTATTATTCCCTTTAAGAAAATTCCCTCCATGTTTCTTTCCACACATTGATCATATGGGAAAACTAATTTTCATTTCAGTGTGGACTTTATATTTTCTTTTGAATTCTATTTTTCGCTTCTTATCAAACCCATATTACTGAGGGGTTAATCAAATCACTATATCAAACTTGAGATCACATAAAAAAATTTCTTCATAATAATTGATGACACTTAGGGATAATACCCATTAAACACGTGGTTTTAAGACACTAAATAATCAATCCTTTTTACTCTCAAGTTGGATAATAATTCTAGAAGAATACCTTGTATATTTGGTAAAACCTTTTTTATAGGTACCAGCATATTCATCATCCTCTGGTTTAAGTTCAAGGATCACTTTCCCCACCTTTTTTCATAGAATATGGGGAAAGTACTTATTGAAAAATAATTTCTTGAACTCATCCTTTTCTATGGACTCAATTTCCTATCTTTTCCTCTTATTCTTGATAAGATTCCACCATTTCTTTTCTTAACCTTTCAAACTATAAACTAATAAGATGAATTTATCCTGTTCTGAACATTTTAGAACAGAAAATATATTTTTAGTAGTACTAATCCATTGTTCATCCACTAATAGATCAGAAGACCAGCTGAATGAAGGTGGATTCTACCTCATGAATAATTCAAAATAATGTTTCTCCCACATTGGTCATTTGGAAGACTCGCATGATTCATAGCTTGATAAATTCTTGTGATCATGGCTATATGAGTTTTCCTTCCAGCTCCCATAACATTTGGTTTCTCAGGGGGGAAATAATTTCATTTCCGGTCGTATTCTATATTAACATGGTTCCATTGTGTTCCTGCCATTTACTAGGACCAAGAAACATAGTGTGAGAAAAACTAATCATAATGGGGAAAACACTTAATTGAATAATAAATTTTCAATTTAGTATACTTTATATTTTATCCAAGGTTATTCATGAACATCTTTATAACACAAGGATCAGATTGTAACCTTTAATTAGACATATTCTTAGGTTCTTACTAAGGTTCTCTCATCTTAGTTTCCAAAGGTTAACTATACCATTGGTCTGATACAAATTATAACGTCCCATATATTACATATAGATATTAATTCAACATTAATGAATATTTATTTCATTACATAAAAAAACAACCCTAGGACCATACAATTTTAGTTTCATTCGAAACTATGAAACATAAACAACTGGTTCATAAAACATGTACATTGTCTCCTGCTTATTTTTTTAAAACTAAACTCTTTTTGGACATATCTTACTTAATTACCTTGTTTATAACCTAGGGAAAATAAACAAATTAATGTGTGAGCACAAATTTTCATTATATTTAAACAATGGAAATATAAATCATATCATAAACATAAGAACATAACATTTTAAAATCATATCCTTCATGTAAAAGAATATAATATAATTTCATGGGATAAATCATAAAATTGTAATTTACTCCCAATATTCATAACATAAGGCATGATGTTTTGTTTTATACACACATAATTATAGGAAATTACATCATATTAGTTAAGTCCCATTTCTAAGATAGTCATAGCGGAGAAAATCTTTTACTGAACCAAGTTCACTCCTTGTTCCAGTCTTATATTACTGAACCAGATTTACTTATCATTTCAATCATGTGTAACTCATGAGATATAAATCTTTAACAAATTCATTGGATAGATATTTAGGCCCCACCCATCACATAATGAAACCATTCTAACGTGTGCCACAAAACATAAATCATTTATCATTTAATAACCCATAAAATAAAATTGGTTTCTTAAACATCATTCCATCATAATCTATTTAAAATAAATTTATTCCATAATAATAATTCCATCATAATAAAAATCACATCAATTTAATAATAGGTATAGAAACATAACCCTATGTCATCTTAGATAGAAAATAATTTTGTTAAAACACTTGAACTTTATTCCTGAGGAAAATATCCTTTCTTTTTCAAAAATGATTTCTTTTATCAAAATTCCATGAATTTTTTAAAGAAAAGAATTTAGTTGAAGAAAATATGAAAACAAATTTAGGAAAAATCATCTAAATAAGGTATCATGAAACCGTAAAAATCCATTCATTATGTATAAGTAAAAAAACATTCTGCTCATACTTTTTTCGGAAGAGTCAAAAAATTACTTCAAATCGATTAACGACAAATGATTCATTTCATACCATTTAATAAAAATTCACCAAAGGGTAAAATTAAAATTAAATTTTTTTATAAAAATAGAAAAAAAATTACATAATTATGAAACATGGATGTGGATGATAAATATATCCTATTAAATACTTACGTATAAATAATCTCGGATAACAATGAGATTGTAAAATTATCTATTGCCTTAGGTTTGATATCCTTCTTTTGTATATGATCATATTGTATAATGAATTAAATAATTTTAATGAATTATTCTAGGATCCTATTAATTTTTATGATATCATATATTATTATATTATAATCAGTTTGTTAGTAACATTTCATTGTCACTCGTTATTCGAATATTAACTACTTTATGTTCTTTTTCAAGATTTCTCGGATATGTTCATGTTCCCTTTATTATGTTATAGTTACATCATTTAAAAAATTATATTAGTATAATATTTAAAATATTTATTCATTCAATTAATTAAATTAATATATATAATCATGTTTTAATGAAGATAATGTAAAATTAGTCTCACCGCATCATGGAGATGGTAGGTTTTACGTACACACGAGCGATGATAACATTCCCAATATTGTTGAATGGTATTTAAGTGGATGGTATATAATATTTCAGAATTAGTGAAATGTTATAATAATACTATATTGTTCTTATTTTCATCATTATACCCACCCATGTAAGGTGGTGGTTAAAAATATTTTAGACCGCTGTGTGGAGATGGTAATTTGTACGTACGCACTCACAGTAAGTTTGTTGTTAATTGGATTTATATAAGGTGAAATATAGTTTTGCATAGTTTTAATAAAATATCATTATATGTGTATACTAATTTTATTTATTTATAATGGAACAACTACTGAATATGAATTAGAAGAAGAATTAAGTTTGAAAGAATCAGTAGAAGTGATTACCTCTTCCTCGGCGTGCTTCCTCTAAATCTCATCTTAGAGCACTAGAGTTGGTCTCTGGTGATGAAAAGATCTTCTATAATGAAAATATGGAAGTTTATTAGAAAGAAATTCAGGTTATGTCCAATCTTGTAGGATTAAAATTATGTGAAGAGCATAGGGAGGAGGTTCTCTTTTATAAATGAGGTGAGGGGAACCTTTTTAAACTCAATAAATAATAATTTATAATAAAATAAAACCCTACAAAAAAACATTCAAAATTCCCCAATATAAAAGATGATTTGAGATAGGGTTGTAATCGCACCTGTAATGCCCCGACCCTAGTTACCCAGAGTCGGTGCATTATTACATAACATTGGCGTGATCAAAAGAAAGATCAATTCTCGAAAGACCGATTGGTTTAGTAGCCTTGAAAACACTAGATATATTCATAATTGTTACATTACATCATAAAATGAAAAAAACTACTACAACAACATATTTTCTCCATAATCCACACTCATATCCCTACATAATATCCCTGCAAGTCATTTATAATTTACTTCTTCACTTCCGGGGAAAAATAAAACATAGAAAAGGGGTGAGCTCAAATGCCCAGTAAGGATAACAATATAGCGGAAACTTTCATAAATAAGAATAAACATTTAAGGCAATGTACAACTAAAACAAAAGCCTTTCAAACATGAACTTTCAACATAGTATGGCATAAATAAAATGAAATAATTCCATTTACTTATTCACATGGATATTCTAGTAATCGAATAATCACATGCAAAATCAATAACCACTTTCATAATGATGGAATGCATAATGCCAGACTATCATAACCACATAGCCAAGGCCTCGTGCCAAGACTATAAATAAGATTTTTCCAAGGCCTTGTTCCAAGACACTAGTTTGTCTCAAGAGACCTACCGATGCATCGAGGAGCTACAGCGGGCTCCACCTATCACATATTAAGTCCAATGCATTCCCATATGAAAAGGTTTAAACATAACAGAAACATTCGTATTAAAAATAGTATAAGAAATGTCAATACTTTCACCATAAACCATGAATGGTATAAAAATAGCACATCCACAGTCAAACATATCACAAAACCTTCAATACAACATAAAAGTTTTGTATCATAATAAATCAACTTCACATAAGCGTAAAATCCAACAAAGGATGTTGACATAGATGAAATCTAAACTCTTTTTAGAGAAATATCTCTTTTTATTTTGAAATCATCTTATATAACATTTTCTTTGAAAATATTCTTATAAGCTTGTAAGGGAATCTTCGACGATTTTATAACGGCTGAAAATAACCACACCCACCGTATAAGTTAAAAAAACATTCTTACCTTAATTCTGTCGAAAAGGTTAAAAAGTGCCTTGTTTGGAAAACGACGAAAATATTCCTTTATAAACCACTTATAAAAAGTCAAAAAAAGGTATAATTGACTTTAACCCATATTCCTGTAAATAGTAAAAATGTTTTGAAATACATTTTGAAGAAACATGGATGTGGATGATAAAGAGATCCCAGTAGATTATTACGTATAAACAACCTCGGATAATGAAGAGATTGTGAAATAACCCTTAACTTGTACTTTTCCTTGGTTGGGGTAGGTTAACCTCCTGTATAATGGTGAAATAAGTGTTATTAAATTATAGAAGAATCATATATATTAATATGATATCATATATGATCTTTTAACATTTATTAGTTAATAATATCTTAGAATTATCGCCCTTTCGGGTGTTAACTTACTCATTTTCTTTTATATGTTTTGTTACATAAGCCGTGTTTGTTATGGATAGGTTGTATCTTATTCATATACAGAATTATATCAAGTCCTTAAACATCATTTTTAAATCATCAAATGATAATTATTCTTGAATGGATACGATGGAGAATGAATCTCATTGCGTTCGTGGAGACGGTAGTCCATACGTACGCACGAGCGACAATATCATTCTTTTGATATTAAACTATTATATAATTGGATGGTATATCATATATACAGAATCATTATCATGTTACATTTATTATTTACATGAGTTACACATCATTATTATACCCATCCAAATAATAATATATTGAATAACAATTACACCACGACGTGGAGACGGTAAGCCGTACCTACACACGTATGGTGACATGTTATTCAAAGGGTGGATAGAATACTGAATATGGTTTCACCATATTTATAATAACATCACAGTATATATATGATACTGGAGTTATTATTTTAGAATGTTAACAACAAAGGAAGAAGAAGTGGAAGAAGAAAGGAACTTGGAAAAGGGTGGTGAAATCATTACCTCTTCTTCGGGTTCTTCCTTTTGATTTGATCAAAAAGGATCCTTATTTTGGCTTTCTGATCAAAATAAGGCCTCTGTGATGTAGTGAGGGAAGTTGGGAGATTATTTGGGAAGAGTTTGGCCGAACCAAAAGGCTTTGAAGGTTTGTTCAAATGAGAAGGAGGAGTTCCCTTTTATAAGAGGGGTGAGTGGAACCTTTGGAAAAGATTGAATTATTAATTTATAATAAATTCATATTCACTTTATAATGGATCCAAAGTTTATTATTTAAATGTTAAGGTGGGGATAGGTCTAAAACCACTCAACCAACAGAATTTAGACAGGTTTTGGTCATTATATTAACCTTATCTTTAAGTATTAACTCTAAGTTAATTAGTTTCACTTTTACAATGTCTCTTTGTATTTTTATATTATATGGTTAATAAACTTACCATATATATATAAAAGACCCCGAAATGGTCCCTTAATGATGAAACTATCATTATATAAGTATCTTGGCCGATCCTTAGATTTTTAAGAATTTAATATCAATTAATAATATAATATTTTTTTAAAAACTCTTTTATGTCAATTTTGACACTATTCAATAATTGATTTTTGTAAAAATCATAACAGAATGATTACTTCAAAAAACGTTCATTGAATCAATCCTAACATGTCATATTAACCTCCAAAATAGTTTAATTTCTAAAAAGTCTCAAATTATATTTATTTGAGTATTTATAATATCAATTAGTTTAATTTTTCACTATTATGGTAATTACTGCATCATCATTGTGTCATAAGTAAATTAAATTTTTTAAAGTCTAAAAATTATAAATAAAATATCCTTATGTAGGAAATCGTTTTATACTTATAATGAATATTTACAATCGAATTTATCATATGTATATCCCTATATTAAAAATTTTTTAGTAAATAAAGATTTATTTTAACTCTTTTAACTCTTCTTTGAATTAAATAATAATAAATTTCCTAATCTAATCCAAGTGGACCTAAATGATAATATTTTATTCCTAAGGCTGTTTTGGTCGAGATACACTTGCCAAATTGAATTAGGACATGTGTTAGGGTAATTTTAATATCATTTTTACCCTTGATTACCCTATTTACTTTTAACAGTGGTAAATAAAAGTAAAACGATACTCTTCACCAAAAATTATTTTCATCTCATTGAACCAAATTTTACTTCTTGATATTAACTTTGTCTCTTGGATTTTCGAAATTCCATTCACAGAAGCGGTAAAATTTAGTTTTATGAAAAATTCAGTTTTTTAACTACCACTTAGTAGTTTCACTATTCATCAAAAATTGAAGTTTTTCAGAACAATGCCAAAATTTCACCCTAAGCTATAATTGATATTCCGAACTCAAAAATGATGTCTATTTTACAAAATTCCAAACATATAAGTTGAATTAATTAATTTTATAATTAATTTTCACTGTCACAACAAATATCCTGTTTTTAGGAAACAATATATATCAAAAGATTGATAAATGTTTATGTCCAATTTCAAAGTGAAATTAATTCTAATGAACACCACTGGATAAAATGGTAAACATATATTCTAATTATACTTTAATACCACTCAATAATATAATTTATCACTATAAATTATTTTGATTAAAAAAGTTGTTTTTAATTAAAATTTAGTAATTTTCACTATTCATCAAAATATTAAAGTTATCTGAAAAGTACCAAAATTTCACCTTAGGCTAAATTCGATATTCCGAATCCAAAAATGAAGGCCATTTTGAGAGATAAAATTTCAAAAAGTAGGTATTACTATTCATAACGGCTAGTTTGATCGGTTGTGGTGTGTGTTAAAACTGGAAGTTGCGTACAACACACGCTACTGTATTATTCAAAGGAAAGCGTACTGTGGAAGCATGAGATGTTTCATTTTAAATTTGTGATGTCCCCATTTAGTCAAAAAGGTTTAAATATTGTATTTAGAAAGGGTTCACTATTAAAAGTTGGTAAAAGTGCAATACTGAAAATGAATTTGTTCTTACATTATGTCTAGGAAACTGATAATATGGATTCTAAAATTATAAGGACTATATAAAGTTTAAAATTTAGTTAATACTATTCATAACCTCTTTTGAACGGCTTGTTTGGTAATTCATGGTGCGATTGAACCCGATGTTGCATGTAGATCCAGTTATTAAATTGGTTTGAAGAAATAACACACTATGAAATCTTGGGGTGTTACATTCTCCCCTCCTTCAATAAATTGCGTCCTCGCAATTTGAAATTGTTCTTCGAAAATAAATGGTTGAAAATAGAAAATATATTTGTGGGAAAACCCACATTGGAAATTTAGTTACTAAAATTTAGTCTTAATATGATGAAAAGAGTAATGAAAGGGTCACCACCAAATTATGATCTCGATTAGGAGAACATTGGTGGCAATTAGAGACATATAATTGGAGGAAAAATGTAAATATTTATAGGTAGTTATTGTGGTCATCAATCACAAACAAGTGTAAAATTGAGGTACTTAAATTCATCAATCTATGATAATTTGAAATACCATCGGTTCAACAAAACATAGGGTATTAGGATAACACATTTTTGATGTTTCAAAATATCTTAGTTGAAATCCCACATAGAAAAATAATTTAATGAGGCCTCTATTTAAAATCAAGAGTGGAAAGTATGAAGATTACCGAAAATAACACATACTAGGGTTCTATGTAGGAAAATATGGATATTGAAGAGAAATATAACCATCAATAATCTGATCGAGAGTGGTAGAGAACATGGCTATGAAAAGGCCGACAATCCCAAATCCATAAATTTGTGATGATCTAAGGTACCATCTAGGACAACATTTTTGTTCAAAGTTCCTTTTCTTAATTTTGAGGAATTTATTTATGAGATTCGATAAGATCATAAGGAGATATACTTACATTATAATTAAAGTTTTATTCATTAATAAATTTCTACACACAAACTCATCTTTCACTCTAAAAGATAATAGAACGTAAAAAAAATTCTATTTATACTATTCGTACAGGGTTCCAAAATAAATGAATTTATAATTCATCTACCAGATCTTTTAAAAAAAACTAAATTATTTAATCCAGGACATCTCATGGGCCAGTGGTAGGTGATACACCCTTGTCGCCCTTCGGTTGCAGGTTCAAGTCTTGCGGCCTTGCTGGTCACGACGGGTTGGTGCCCGACCTCCGGGTTGTCCTTTTATGGAAATCCAAAATTAATATCAAACTAGAATTTATCCAATATACTTCTGTCCAAACTCACAGTCCAACATTTATAAGGAAGGTAAACATAATGTAGATCCTTTTTACCCCATAATAGCATATTAATACCTTCATCATGTATTCTTATAAAACACTGAAACATCCTGAATTACCATAATCCTTATTGATTACATTCATACTCCCTTATTCCATATAGACTGCTGGATAAGCTTCATAAATCAAAAAAAAATGTTTTAAACCCCAACAATGAGGGATTATACAAATCATTAATCAGCTTCAAGGTAGTCAAGAATATCCAATATAATTTATCCAAATCAATCATGTATTATTCTAAAATCACTACCTCGATATCAGAACCATATTATGGTTTATCTTTCTCACAACCATATATTTTCCAAAAATTTAACCTGCTATTGAGTCACTTCTCTTTTTTGCATACAATCTCAAGTCCTTAATGAAATATCACTGCAGTACAATCCTTATATACTCCATAATTATTATAACAATTACATTGTTGATACAACACTCAAATGACATAATCAACATAAGAACTCTAATCATTCCTCTTCATCTGTGGTAGTATCATAACACGATTGTTATCCAATAGCATCATTTGCGGCATAGTCTGATGACTGGGACATAGGTTTGCGTAGTTTCCAAACTCCTTGCAAATAAAGCATTGTACATTTGAAACCATTTTCTTAAAATTTCAGTCACGTACTTTGTGCCCTTTTCCTCCACACTTATAACAAACTATCATTCCTTTCAGGCAAGTTCCAGGGTGTTTCTTTCCACAGTTATCACATATGGGAAAATTCTTCTTTTCCCTCTTCCCTTTATCCATCTTTCTCTCTTCCATTCTTTTCTTCTCTTGCTTCCCTTCAAATCCATAGGACTCAGCAAACTCTTTACTTATCTTATCAACACATGATATTATTTCTTCATATGATGATAATACATGCAAAACTATTTCTCTTATAAATTCTGGCTTAAGACCATGAAATATATGATCCTTCTTTCTCTTTGTACAATGTGCATTGCTAGAGTTCTCATTCCTTCTACTGGGCGCAATTTCTAAATAATGGCATAAATTAGATTAGTTTATGAATAACAATACCTAATCCCAAACTTGTAAAAACACATGACATAAATTAAATAGTTTATGGATATAATCCATAATCATAAAAATGACTCTTTTGAGGAAGTATCTACTCATAAACCCTTCATAATGGTTTGTAAAGAAAATGAGAGTTATCCTAAGCATATCCCCTGGGAGTATCGTAACCAAGAGTGCAGCAAGGCCCGTTGTCGTGCACCAGTTCCCGTTCGAGTCGAGCTCAAAGCGGTGTTTTCAGGTTTTACCCCTAGGTACATATGTGTGAGAGCCGCCTCTACCTGCTCATATCCAGACATAGATGTATTGCTCAGAAAACTCACAAAATCATTACAATACCAAAATTCTTGTAAGATCTTATATAATAATCCTCAAAATTCATCTTAGGTCTACGTGCTCTAATCAGAGTTTATCTAAATCTAGCTTCCAAGGTCTGTACTAAACTTCCTCTGATACCAACTATAACGCCCCGACCCTAGTTACCCAGAGTCTGTGCATTATTACATATCATTGGAATGATCACAGGAAAGATCAAATCTCGAAAGACCGATTGGTTTAGTAGCCTTGGATACACTATATATATTCATAATCTTATATTACATCATAAAATGAAAAAAACTACTACAACAACATATTGTCTCCATAATCCACACTCATATCCCCACATAATATCCCTGCAGGTCATTCATAATTTACTTCTTCACTTCCTGGGGAAAATAAAACATAGAAAAGGGCTGAGCTCAAATGCCCAGTAAGGATAACAATATAGCGGAAACTTTCATAAATAATAATAAACATTTAAGGCAATGTACAACTAAAACAAAATCCTTTTTAACTTGAACATTAAAAATAGTATGGCATAAATAAAATGAAATAATTCCATTTACTTATTCACATGTATATTCTACTAATCGAATAATCACATGAAAAATCAATAACCACTTTCATAATGATGGAATGCATAATGCAGACTATCATAACCACATAGCCAAGGCCTCGTGCCAAGACTACAAATAAGATTTTTCCAAGGCCTTGTTCCAAGACACTAGTTTGTCTCATGAGACCTACCGATGCATCGAGGAGCTATAGCGGGCTCCACCTCTCACATATTAAGTCCAATTCATTCCCATATGAAAAGGTTTAAACATAACATAAACATTCATATTAAAAATAGCATACGAAATGTCAATACTTTCACCATAAACCATGAATGGTATAAAAATATCCCATCCACAGTCAAACATATCACAAAACCTTCAATACAACATATAAGTTTTTTATCATAATAAATCAACTTTACATAAGTGTAAAATCCAACAAAGGATGTTGAGATAGATGAAATCAAAACTCTTTTTAGAGAAATATCTCTTTTTATTTTGAAATCATTTATCAAAACATTTTATTTGAAAATATTCTTATAAGCTGGTAAGCGAAGCTTCGATGATTTTATAATGGCGGAAAATAACCGCACCCGCCGTATAAATGAAAAAAAACATTCTTAACTTAATTCTGTCGAAAAGGTTAAAAAGAACCTTGTTTGGAAAACGACGGAATGATTCCTTTATAAACCACTTATAAAAAGTCAAACAAGGGTATAAATGACTTTAACCCATATTCTTTTAAATAGTAAAAATTTTTTGAAATACATTTTGAAAAAAACATGGATGTGGATGATAACGAGATTCCAGTAGATTATTACGTATAAACAACCTCGGATAACGAAGAGATTATGAAATAACCCTTACCTTGTACTTTTCCTTGGTTGTGGTTGGTTAACCTCCTATATAATGGTGAAATAATTGTTATTAAATTATACAATAATCATATATATTAATATGATATCATATATGATCTTTTAACATTGATTAGTTAATAATATCTTAGAATTATCGTCGTTTTGGGTGTTAACTTACTCATTTTCTTTTATATGTTTTGTTACATAAGCCATGTTTGTTATGGATAGGTTGTATCTTATTCATATCCAGAATGATATCAAGTCCATAAACATCATTTTTAAATCATCGAATGATAATTATACTTGAATGGATACGATAGAGAATGATTCTCATCGCGTTCGTGGAGACGGTAGTCTGTACATACGCACAAGCGACAATATCATTATTTTGATATTAAAATAATATATAATTGGATGGTATATCATATATACAGAATCATTATCATGTTAAATTTATTATTTACATGAGTTACACATCATTATTATACCCATCCAAATAATAATATATTGAATAACAATTACACCACGACGTGGAGACGGTAAGCCGTACGTACGCACGTATGGTGACATGTTATTCAAAGGGTGGATAGAATACTGAATATGATTGTAACATATTTATAATTACATCACATTATATATATGACACTGGAGTTATTATTTTAGAATGGTAACTACAAAGGAAGAAGAAGTGGAAGAAGAAAGGAACTTGGAAAAGGGTGGTGAAATCATTACCTCTTCTTCGTGTTCTTCCTTTAGATTTGATCAAAAGGGCTCCATAGGTTGGCTTTCTGATCAAACTAAGGCTTCTAGGTTATAGTGAGGGAATTTGGTAGAGTATTTGGTCAGAGTTTGGCCGAACAAAAATGCTTTGAATGTGTGAAGAAATGAGAAGGAGGAGTGCCCTTTTATAAGAGGGGTGAGGGGCAGCTTTGGAAAAGCTAGAAATATTAATTTATAATAAATTCATATTCGGTTTCTAATGGATCCAAAGTAGATTATTTATATGTAAAGGTGGGTATAGGTAGAAAAACACTCAACCAATAGAATTTAGACAGGTTTGGGTCATTATATTAACCTTATCTTTAAGTATTAACTCTAAGTTAATTAGTTTCACTTTTATAATGTCTCTTTGTATTTGTATATTATATGGTTAATAAACATACCATATACATCCAAGAGACCCCCAAGTGGTCCATTAATGATGAACTTATCATGATAAAAGTCTCTTGGCCGAACCTTATATTTTTATGAATTTAATATCAATTAATAATATAATATTTGTTTTAAAAACTCTTTTATGTCAATTTTGACACTATTCAATAATTGATTTTTGTAAAAATCATAACAGAATGATTACTTTAAAAAACGTTAGTTGAATCAATCCTAACATGTCATATTAACCTATAAAATTAGTTTAATTCCTAAAAAGTCTCAAATTATATTTATTTGTGTATTTATAATATCAATTATTTTAATTTTTCACTATTATGGTAATTATTGCATCATCATTGTGTCATAAGTAAATTAAATTATTTAAAGTATAAAAATTAAAAATAAAATATCCTTATGTAGGAAATATTTTATGCTTTCTAATTAATATTTACAATCGAATTTATCTTATGTATAACCATATATTAGAAATGTTTAAGTTAATAAACATTGATTTTAACTCTTTTAACTCTTCTTTGAATTAAATAATAATAATGTCCTAATCTAATCCAAGTGGACCTAAATGATAATATTTTATTCCTAAGTCTGTTTTGGTCAAGATACACTTGTCCAATAGAATTAGTACATGTGTTAGGGTAATATTAATATCATTTTTACCCTTAATTACCCTATTTACTTTTAACCGTGGTAAATAAAAGTAAAAAGATACTCTTCACCAAAAATTATTTTCATCTCATTGAACCACATTTTACTTATTGATATTAACTATGTCTCTTGGATTTTAGAAAATCCATTCACAGAAGCGGTAAAATTTAGTTTTATGAAAAATTCAGTTTTTTAACTACCACTTAGTGGTTTCACTATTCATCAAAAATTGAAGTTTTTTAGAACAACGAAAAAATTTCACCCTAAGCTATAATTGATATTCCAAATTCAAAAAAGATTCCTATTTTAAAAAATTCCAATCATATAAGTTTCATTAATTAATTTTATAATTAATTCCCGCTGTCACAACAAATAGCGTGTTTCTAAGAAACAATATATATCAAAAGATTGATAATTGTTTATGTCCAATTTCAAAGTGAAATTAATTCTAATGAACACCATTGGATAAAATGGTAAAAATATATTCTAATTATACTATTAAACCACTCAATAATATAATTTATCACTATAAATTATTTTGATTAAAAATGTTGTTTTTATTTAAAATTTAGTAATTTTCACTATTCATCAAAATATTAAAGTTATCCGAAAATACCAAAATTTCACCTTAGGCTAAATTCGATATTCTGAATCCAAAAATTAAGTCCATTTTGAGAGAAAAAATTTCAAAAAGTAGGTATTACTATTCATAACGGCTAGTCTGATCGGTTGTGGTGTGTGTTAAAACTCGAAGTTGCGTACAACACACGCGACTGTATTATTCAATGGAAAGCGTACCATGGAAGCTTGGAATGTTTCATTATAAATTTTTGATGTCCCCATTTAGTCAAAAAGTTTAAAATATTGTATTTTGAAAGGGTTCACTTTTAAAAGTTGGTAAAAATGCAATATTGAAAATGAATTTGATCTTACATTGTGTCTAAGAAACTGATAATATGGATTCTAAAATTATAAGGATTATATAAGGTTTAGAATGTAGTTATTACTATTCATAACCTCTTTTGAACGGCTTGTTTGGTAAGTCATGGTGTGCTTGAACCCGATGTTGCATGTAGTGCCAGTTATTAAATTGTTTTGATGAAATAACACACTATGAAATCTTGGGGTGTTACAGCACCAACCAATATATTTTGTACAAGTTATTTTTTCAATATAAATTATATATTTTTAATTGATTCTTAGTTATTCTATTTAATTATAATTGATGTAATAATATTCGGAATATTTTATGGTTATAAATATTTACTTATATTGTTTTAATTTACCATAAAAGATATTTTATAAAATTATAGATCTTATAATTATCACTTTTTAATTTGTACATATTTTTATGATATATAAATAATTTAATAAAATGTTATTTTTATAAAATATCAATAGTGTAAATTTTGACACTATTTATTTATTTGACTTTAAATAAAATCCATGATGAAGATAAATTCAAACCAAAATATTTTATACAATCTTAACATGTCATAGTCACCTATGAAATTCGTGTATCACATTAATTATTTCATATGACATTTCTTTTAATATTTTTAAAACCATATTGTTTATTTTTCAATTAATAAAATAATTTATAAATGATTATTGTATCATCATTAATGTTAATTAATTAATTTATAAAAATTATAAATAATTTTCTATGATGTAGGTTGTTTTTTTAGATTTCAAATAAAATATATAGTTGATATTATATTCTAGTTATCCATATATTAAAATTAATATACATATATTAAATGATATTGTGACATTTTTAACATTCATTAGTTTTTTATTATATTCATGTCATATTCATAGGTAATTAGTTATTATGTTATTCCATTTCAAAAAATATATGATAAAGGAAAAATTTATTAATCAAATATGATTTTTAAATGTGTTAATGTAATTTTATAATATATTTTTTTATCCTTAATTACCTGATTTAACTTTAACCATGGTAATAAAATTAATTACCAAAGTTACTTTTTATAATGCCCAAAAATAAAAGAATCATATTAAAATAATTTGGACATACATATTCTAAATATTTAATTTATATTTAAAAATTAAATACACCAAAGTTGCAGTAATTAATTTAAAGTTAATCTCGTTGTTGAACTGAGAAAACAATTTTTAAAAGCTAAAATATTGTAAAAAATTGAAATGTTTTTTCGTCTAAATTTAATGTAAAATTAATTAAAATTACCTAAATTATATTAAATGGTAAAAATATATTAAATTTATACTTTTAAACCATTCAAAAATATAATTTATCAATATTAATTATTTCAAGGTAAAAAAGTTATTTTTAATTAAAGTTAGCATAATTTAACTATTCATCAAAAAATGAAAGTTATTAAAAAAATATCATAAATTCATCCAAAGGAAATTAGTTTACCTTTAGTAAGAATAAAATATTTATGTTTTCATATAAAAATTATTATTTATTTTAAATCATAATTTAAATGTTCTTTTCCAATCAAAGGTGTTTAATTTTTTTAAAAAAAATAGGTTTTTATATATCAAATAGGGTTTTATTCCTACCCATTGACTAAAATATTCCTTGAATGAATATAAAAATTATTTTATTAAGTATATAACAAATATATATCATATTACAATCATTAACAAAAGTAATTCACCAAAAAATACAAATATCTAATTGATTTATGTTTTCAAAAATAATTGATATATAATGAATCCACACTAAATTTTCAAAATTTATTTATAATTATTCATTATAACCTAATTGATATGGTATAGTTATAATTTAATAATTTGGGATTCTCAAGGTACATTTAAACTCGTGATTGCATGCAAAGTAAGAAACTAAATAATAAAAATTATTTAAAGAAAATATTTCATAAAAATATCCTGGGGTTACCATTTGAAATGGTCTTTAGAATTTATTATTATCAATACTTCATGTTTTGATTTTGTGGACTTAAATATACTCACCAAAACCATGATTTCATAGGTTCAGTAAAAGTAGGTTATGTTGGGTTTGTCACAGATGACTTGATATTAATGGATATATCAATTATGGATTTCCCTTTCATCTTTATAGAATTTTATATCTCATCCTTTTGATTAGAATATAAGTGTCACAATAAATTACATATAAGTTGTGTAATGACATGTTTATTTCAGATTAAAAGTTATACATATCAATTATATAGGTTGATGACAGAGATGCGCAATATACAAGATGAGATATCAAGACAAAGGGATTACATTACCCAGTGATAATTCATATGTGGTTGTCAAAATTGCGACATTAAGTTATTTCACATGGGTTCCTTAACCTATAATTAAATAATAAGTTTACAATTTAGGCACTCCTACCTAAATCTTATGATAAAAAATCTTAGAGGGTCCCAAATTATGTATTTCTGTTGATCTCAATGAAATTTTATTTGTATTTATTTATTCGAATAATTATTATTATCATGATCGAGGAATTGTTTTATTCTAGTGTAATAGGTCATTAATATTCTCAATTTCATAAATATTTATTTATTCATTAATTAATCATTTATTTATTTATGTGATTATTTAATCAATAATTGTTCACTATATTGTGGGTAATTTTTTTATTCTGTTTATTAGAAATTAAAAAAATATTCATTTTCTATACTATGGATAAAATATTTTATTTATGAATGAAATATTTATTAAAATATTTATTTATGTTTTCAATAAATGTCATGGAGTTCAAGTGGACCAAGAATATGTTATGTGATAAATTATAAGTTACAAACTGGTAAAATAATATTTATCAATGTGGGAATTACCACAACCCATAAAATAAAATATTTATTATTATTATATGCAACGTGTTTGTTAAGTATTCTAATATTATTTATTTGTCGATATGAAAATAAATAATATTTTAATGCAATACCTAGCTCTATAAATATAATACTCTGTCTATTTTGTAGGGTTAATTGAGACTTGATAATTATTCCCTACATCAAAATTCTCTGTTGATTTCCTCCACTCATCTTATCAAGAACAAGAAAAACTTATTCAAGATTGAAGGATATTCAAACAATCAATGGGAATAATGTATGATGATTGATTCACCAGGATAGCTCTAAAAAACCAATCAATGTCATTTGGATATCAAATCATGGCATGTGGATAACCACTATAGTGATTCTACTCTTGTATCCACACAACACAATTAAGGTAAACTAAGAAGGGTTTATGTATGATCAACATAATCATTGAAGAAAGTTCTTTAATGAGGTAACATTTTTTTATCATAAATAAATAAATTATTAATTTAACGTTGAATGATCCAATATAGTTTCCATGTTTACTTATATGTCAATATTCGGTGGGGAAATATTTTGGGTCATAGTGTTCACAACCTATACAATATTGTGAATGATTTATCGAATTGGTAAAAGTTTATTAATTTTTCTCCCACCAAAGCACTACCACTATGGATAAAACCTTCAATTAGAAAGTGTTATATGTATAAAATATAATTCATTAATACCCCAACCTTCAATGTTAATGATTAAAATATTTTGATTATATTTTATGTGTAAAATATTTAGAATATGATTACTAAATATCATAATTATTAAAACTGACTTGATTTGTTGAATTTACTGGATAAAGTGTTGTGTGGGAGGTTTTAATTAGGTGGTCACATAGTATTATGAAATTAATTAAATATATATATATATATATATAAGTTAATAAAATCACATAAATTTATTATTTTATATAATAGGAAATATCTAAATTATCATCCTTAAATGTCGGCTACACACACACACATATATATATATATATATCGATTTATATGTAAAGATGTATAATGATAATTTTCATCTAAAAGATTTAATTTTAGTTATCCCTATAAATAATTGATATGGTTAGAATGATTATTATTATTCTATCGGGATATTGAATATGAACATGTGGTATAAAATGAGTGTTTTCAATAGATAAACTGCTTTGTATACCTCATAGAGCATCAGAAATAATTTATTTGTTATAATAAAAGTTCATGAATCTTATTTATAGTCCCCAATACCTTAATTTGGTTAGATACCAAGAATGTGAACATTTATTCATTGATTCATTTTTCATTAGACCCTTTTGGATTAGCTAATCATGGTTTAATTTGGTTTGTTGTTAATAATATTATCCGTAGGAGCTCAAATAAGATAATATTTTTCCTCATGTATAATGAGTAATATGTATATGAACTCAATTTATATTAATTGAGGAATTGTGTGTCCATTCCTTGATAATACATGTGATGTGATTATCTTTTCAGGAGAGAGACATATGATTTTCTCATCCTTAAAGATGAATGAAAGTTTATTTATTCATTGACCTTGTCTATCTATACTCAGATAATCTAGAATTTATGAGTGGGATATATGGGATTTAAATAATCCATTTCCTATGGTAATTCAATGTATTGGATAATGGGATATTTGGATAAATAACAATTTCATATGATGTAGTTTGTGGATATTGGTATAGATTCACATGGGTCCAATGGAGATCCCACTAGATCGTTTTGTAGTTTGACTATTGTTTAATTTTTCAAGGTCGATAATTGCTTATGTTTATGGATCTGGTGATTCATATTTATTGTTATAGATATAAATTCCCATGGTTTAATATTTTATGGATTAATGAATAAGGGATGTATTTGACTCTGAATGATTCTCAAAAGGTATTTTACATTTAACCCAAATTTTTTGGATGAGTTTTTATAAGATATTTTATACGATGTAATATATAGTGAAGTAAATGGTATATTTGTGAATATATTTTGGAATATATTCAAAAATAGGTTTAAATATTCTTTTATAAGTTATTTTAAATGATATAAAAAATGTGAAATGACACAATGTGTTTGAGGATTTATAACAAGTGGGATATTAAAAGAGATATGACCTAAATATTTTACACGTGTGTTCTGTTATGGAAACTATCATAGAATATTATATAAACATATCATATGGTATGAATATATAAAAATATGGTAAGTGATGTTTCCATGTTTTGGGTAAATTATCAATGTTGATATAGATATGTCATATAGACATCCCTTCACAATCATATTATACGAAATTGTTGAAATGTAGTTCCATGAATCATAAGGTATTATTTATTTAGAATTTCTCTAGCTCACTAAAGGTGGTAATGTTTTAAGGAGTTAAAACATGCATCTACTAAATATAATATATCATTTCATTTCCATTGTAAATAGATTATTGACTCATTATATATTATTATTACAACTGATGTATGTATTAACCCATAATAAATTAGTTTATACATGTTAACTCGAGGATAATCAATGGAGTATTAATAACAGTTAATTCACTATGAGATAGTAATTATAATCATGAAACCCTATCTAATACTAGGATAAAACTATCCTTCATATATCTCTCTTCAATTGCCTCATTTATTCTATGAGGCACAAGATTGATGTGGATGGTGGAATAATTATTCTCATTACGGTGAGTGATTTTTCACAACAGGTGGATATCTTTTGGGAAGGGATACCATTCCATCACATCTCATGTGATATTTATCAATAAATCATGATTATTATTGATTAAATAACTATTTTCTATGAAGGGGGCATAAATTATTCATTTTATAGTATACATGATTTCAGTTTCTTGGATGGAGGATGTTGGATTTGAATTTCAATTTTTCATCTACTATGTTTAACAAGGGTTGTTGGATCCATTGAAACCCATGATTTTACTATTTATGTGTAGATCAATGGGTTATTTTCATATAGGGTTAAAATTAAAATAATTGGGATAGGTCATTATAGGTGCAATTGAGGGAAGGATTATAATGTCACGACCATGAAGCCACATAAAAAGGGGTGCCGAAATGGTTGGCCACTAGGCCTCACAAGTTCCTCTCTATATGCTAGAGGCTATGGACACGAATTGATGGTCTAAAATTGTATGAGACTATATCCCTTGGAATAGACATCAATACAATTGAAATATAATTCAATGATCGTATTGTAATATGGTAATAATAAACAGTCAATATGATCAAATAGATGGCCATGCATAAATGTGTTATAATGTACAAAAATAGGCATACAATAGGTATAAAGTGTATGGAAAGAATACAAATTGAAGTAAATAAAAAAATATTACTAGATAAATAAAATATAATCATGATCCCTATCTCAGTACTCTATTATTGTACATCATCCTAGGCTATAAGGGTAAAAACAAGAAAGAAAAATACAAAAACCTCATCCTAGAACAACAATATCTGATTGGGTACCCTAGTGCAATGGAAGCCTGAACAGGGTAGGATATACACTCAGTAGGCCACCATAAATGGTGTTTAATTCATAATCTAGTCCATGAATATATAATATAAATATGTTTGTAAGAGTTAAGAAAGTAATATGGTGAAATAATAAATAAATGTAAAATAATTTGAGCTCAGGTATCTCAAGGAAACAAGTCCCAACTATACCTACATCAGCATAATCAGGGACGTCTCTACAAACAATACATTATATATATATATATGTATATATATATATATGAATATGTATATATTTATGTATGAATATGTATATATTTATGTATGTATGTATGTATTAATTCACTATACGATAATCTTCAGTGATATACATGCACCAGCATGGACCTGTGGCTTTGTGCCCAGGCCACTTCAAAATAATATCATATATATGGAATAGATGAGATTAACTAGTAGGACTCGTGGTGAAACTAAAGAATCCACATGTAATCATGAGAGTATTAGACATTTTAAGGGCCATAATTCCCATATAAAATAAATGTAAGGGATGTTGAACCTAACATAATAATCATGAATAATGTCATGTTGGGCATCCTTAATAACTAATCCGAAATGGTCATACCGAAACTCATATCCGAGCAGGAATGGAATTTCATTTCCACTAACCTAATTGATGTCCATAATCATGTCCATCATGATTGGCCAAGGAAGTTGGAAATTCCATTTCCACAACCCTAATCATGGTCCCTATATAATAATCCATTATAAGGTAATTCCACTTTCCCAATTATCCTTTATTCGTACGTTATATAGAGAGGAAACTGACATCTCCCATGGCACAATGAATCCTTTTTAATATAATTAATTTAACAATTAATAAATTTCATGTGATTATCCATTCCATAATCACATATAATTAAAATTAACACCATTAATGTTGTTAACAAAGTAATCTATGTTATGGGCCACCATTTTTAAACAAAAACAATTAATTCTATGGAACACACACATTCCATAAGATACATCACCAATAAATCAACTTTTTAATTAAAGGCAGTGCACCTCAAAAGGTGGATATTTTTAGAAGACATGATATTCCATTAATATATTAATTTAATTAAATTAATTTTATTCTTTTACAAGGAATAAATTAATTTTACATCAAACAACGACTTAATGTATCCCATCATTTCCATCAATCTTATTTAAATACAACACCCAAATGGGTAGCTTTAGGATAGGGAAAACAATAAAGTAGAGTGAGATTATTTAGATTCACCCAAAAGAGAGGTTAAGGTTGAGTTATTAACCTAAAACCTTAACATAATTTCCATGTTGATCAATTTTTAGGTCTAACAATTTAATTAGAGTAATTTCATAATTTATGACCAATGCACAGGAAGCCCGGTATGCGGTAGGATGATAATATAAAATAAGTTACACGACCATGATGGAAAAGAATATAGACCACCAACCTTCTGATATCGATGTTCCACTGAACTATTATTCGGCTTTGATCCATGATAGGATGGAAGAAAATGATATAATTTATAAATTCCCTATATATAGGAAAAAATAGGTCACATTGATTTAGCAATATGTATGGAAAGGAAAAAAAATAATATAATAATGAGGAGTTGAGAGCATAAAAATACAGTTCCAATTAACCCTAAATCACTTCATTCCAACATTCAATGGAGGAGATATGTTATTGAGTAGTTGGATGATAAATGAGAGCTCCCATGTGAGGGGGACTCTATGCATGGAGAGAAAGAAAGGATGGAAGAGTCTCAAAATGGAGGGGAAATGGTCTTTTTCCAACTCTTTATACAGATATACAATTTGGATACATGGTTTAGAATTTTTATTTTCCCAAATATGAGGTTTGAGGATTCCAGGATAGCTAGCTTGGATGGCCCATGCACATGGTTTGATAACACCTGCACAACCCATGTACACCTTATTCCTAAAAGGGTAGGCCATACATGGTTTCTACACATGATTTGTAAATATATGTTCCATCCATGTGGATCACCTTGACTCTCTTACTCAAGCCACATGGCATCCTAGTAACCTTGAAATGTTCATAAAACCCATTTACCATAAGGAAAAGGGGCCACACAGTTGATCTGTATGATTAAAAAAACTATTTTCCAACTGTGTTCCTTAGTCTATTTCATCCAAAAACTATGTTCTCAGTGCGTAACACTTTCAAAACTCATCTAAACTCCCAAGACACCTCCCAAGACTTAAGACTCATCCAAAAAACATCACATTTAATTGATCCAACACTTGAATTTACATTATGATGATCAATTTATGATTCATCCCATCCACCAAAAGAAATGTTCAAACTCGTGGACTTTTTTACCCAATCCAAAACATAGGATGTTATAAAGCTTAGAGGGAACAATTACATGCTACTTTTCAATGGTGACATTTATTCATGGAATAGTGTGGTACTTATTATGTCAATTATACCACCATTTAAATTGTGGAGTAACACAAAAGTGAAAAAAACATGAAATGAATCTATAAAGATTTGTTAATATTGATATATGAAAATTTGTTTTTCGAATGTCATTATTAAAATTATAATGATTATTAGGTAGTATTAATCTTTTCAAAAGTAATTAGTATCAGTAACCCTCGATTTTAGTTTTCAATGTAATATTTTTTTAATTACTATTCCCTATAAAAAATAACTATTTATTAACCTATAGAAATTTGATCGCTTCGAGACCGTCAAAAGTGGTTTTCTATGACACGAAAAGGGTTCCTATGACCACATTTAGTGGTTGTGAAATCCCTTTTCTCTACATTTAGTTGTTATCTACGTATGACTCCCCACAGAATGCCACCAATTTCACAACGCCACCTTTAAACTTGGAAATTAAAATTTAATTATATATATATGGAAACTGAAACCATGAACCTTACCTTATTAAGATAGTACACTTTTCAATGTTATTATGTTTTTATTATTATATAATGATATATTTGTATATTTATATTTATTTTACATATATATTATATATTTACTAGAATATGTATATATTTATATGTGTGTGTGTGTGTGTGCGTGTATGGAAAAAATATTTATTATAATAATTCCATACAATGAGGTCTCCACCCCTAAAGCCCTGTTCAGGAATAATTATTGGTTACAGTCTTGGTCCAATAACCCAATCCAGGCACATTTACCACTTGGATCCAATTTGTTTCACATCGTAGGCTTTTTGAACTGGGTTAAAAAGGATTCTAACAGAAAACACCATAAACGTTAATATTTATATATACATTTATATATTTAGTATATATACATAAGATGATATATTCATGTAAATATTTAAATAAATAACTATACTTATATATAAAAATTTTATAAATATAAATTCATTTTTATAATTTATTTTTTTAATTAAATATTTTGTTAATTTTTATAATTATTTAAATTAATTTATGACATGTTATATTTACATATATTTTTTATAATATACATAAATTCACTATTAAATATTATCACTTCATAATATAATTATAATAACTTATTATTATATAAATTATGAATATAATATTGATAATAATTTTTTATACTATTATTATTTAAATTTTTCAATAAAGATATTTCTTTATTTGTATGTTATATATATTTATATATTTTATAATATATGTTGGATTCCAATGAGAATTGATCTTTTTATTTGTTGAAATCATATTCAACCATGGATTAGGGGATCAATTAATTATTTTTTCTTGGTATGATGGTGTGTGTCATATTTTTTTTCATCAAGTCAATAGTTGTGTGAGAAAGTATAGTTCTCGATGAATGGAATGATGGAAGATTGATTATGGAGATTTCATGTAGACCTGTATGATCATGAATTTTCTATCATGTATATTATATATAGAAGTGGGATGAATTTATTTGGAGGATATTATGGTTAATGCAAAAATAAGTGTTCGAACATGCCAAAAAATAATTCATGCCCTTGTCAATTCAGGTGCTGGCAGTATGTGATGACTTTCCTAAAGTATAGGAGCATCATGAAAGAGTTGTATCATATAACGTATATGATAGTGTTACTTGAACATGAATAATGTGATATATTAATGACATAATGGGTCTATATGTGTTTTTATCTTACTGAAATTTACGCTAAAAGATTGAGAAAATGATGGTGGATGCAAGGGAGAGTTTCACTAATGCTTGAAAACACCTTTAAATTGAACACTAACCCCTCATTTGTATATAGAAATACTTATAAAATCATGTGGATAAAATTTCATGTAAGAATTATATGAACATACTTATTGTGTGATTAGTTTATGAAAAAATCAGTTTCCTGACAGAAAAAACTTATGTCTTTATAAGAATGTGAGTTTAACAGAAGATTAATTGTTTTCTAGTAGTAAAGAGTTCTGTGAATGTATTTCCATGTAAGTTTATAAATTTCAATCTTTTAAAGGTAGATCTTTTAACACAATATAACCTTATCAAAAATTAATTATTCATTAAAACATTATATTCTCAAAGCTCAGTGATTCATGGAAATCACTTGTGGGGCGTATTGGGTTGATTAAATCTATTCGTTAAATAAGGCGTCAAAGAATTTGAAATTTTGTTTCTCTCAAAAATATTACTATTCTATTCTATATCTATTTTCTTCTCTAGGGATTGAGTATTTATACACATACGTAAACTTCATCAATCATAAATCTTCTCATTATTACTACTCCAACATTTCCCAACATTCTCATATGTTCTTCATTTTCTCAACTCATCACTACTTGTGAAACTTTTCATGCCTAGAAATGATGATGAATTATTTTAAGAAACTCACAAAATTAATTTAGGTTAATCAAATAATTTATGGTCATAATAGTATCAAAGGATTGGAGAAGATTTCATTTCACATCAGGAAAATAGGGGGATAATAAAAATAGTTACAAAGGGCCTTTAATATGTGGACTTGATGAATCAACAAAATATTTGGTATTGAGCACAGTTTAAGAAGTTATCTCAATATATTACTATAATTCAATAATTTGTATCATCCATAATGTTAGAATGTCTGATAAATGATTTATGTTTCAATACTTAGTATCGGTTTAGTTTCAAGAGAAACTGTTTATTTTTTAATTATAAATTAAATATAAAGTAATAGGGAAGTAAAAATGATCTCTAGTGATTTGTTTTATTTAATCTGACATGTGATATCATTGGACAATTCTCTGGATATCTAAAGCTATTATAGCTGGATAAATATTATATCGGATATTTTTTCATTATTTTGTAATTAATCTGATATAGTTATTAGGATTATTTTGAAATGAATATATGAAAAATGGTATCCCACTAAGCAAAGACAGTTAGTGTATAAGAGAATAAAATGATTACCAGGTGTTCCTATAATGTTTTCATTAAACATCAAATTTATTGTTGGTATGAGGTCTAGTTTAATAAGTGATCATTAGAGATAATAATGATTCAATAAAAGGCATCCTTCAATGATTAGGATTCTTTTATAATTTATTTTAGTTTCAATAATCGATAACAGTTTAGAGTACGGTTGTGTTTCATAAAGAATATGTTTAGAGAGTTACTTTCTAGAAGATAATTCCCTACAACATCCTGAGATTTGTGGAAGTGAGATAGTGAAATATACGCCATGGGTGTTGTTTAATATATCATTTGTATCATACAGTGAGTTTGGACTCCATTTTCATAGAGGATTTGTTGATGAGTCGGTCAAAAGTGGTAAATTCACCAACTGAAAATCATTGTGAAAATATATTTAGTTGAAAAATGTTTTCAAATTGATTATATTATAAAAAAAATTGTTAATGTGGAAGAATTATATAGGATGATAAGAGATGTTGTGGTCTATTACCATCATAGAATGTATAGTAGTTTCAAATCATAGGTGGAGCACTATCGATTTTTATTGATTTCAAGGTCCATGTTGATAAAGTGGTATAATAACAGTACTCTTATGAACATCGTTAATAAAGAAGATGATGTTTAATGATATAATTCATGGTATAAATTGTATCAAAGCAATAGAGCTTGTGTTTTTTGGAATCAAGTACACAAGGGGAGAATGAAATTACATATAAAAGTGACATCCATGTTTCTAAAGTTATGATTTTCTAGATATTATATTATTATTACATATGGTATAATGCTTACTTTGGATTCTGTGTTAAATGGTAAGAAATAAGTTTCACGAATTATTGACCTTTCCCATCCCTCTAAAGGGGGTAGGAATTGAAGGTTCAAACATGAATATATTTTAGTTTTTACCAGGAATGGTTAGATGAATGGACCTCTCATGTGATAATATTGAAAACATTGGGTATAAATTTTTAAAAACAATTGGTATCATCTAACTAGTACAATTGGTATCTTTCAAAAATAGTATCAAGATAATGGTATTGGAGTCATGTGAGGGTTCCCAATAAATCAAAAGAAAAATATTTTTGGAAACCAAGGATAATTGTTGTTTCTATGTTTGATATTCATTAATAATTATAGATTAGTGCATTCTTACTTTATAATAACAATGTGGGAAAGGGTGTATCTAATTTTTTATTTCCTATGTCAATTATTTCATAAAAAGGTAGTGTTCACAATAAAGGTAAAGATAGAAGACTACATAGAGAGACACGATAGAGATTTGTATGGCCCTATAATGATAATCATAACTATTATATGTGTATCTGGGATGAAGTTGTCTAAAGTATCTTTGGGGAGTATCTGACAAATAGTTTTAGAATATGTCATAAAATAAATAATTTTAGTGACAATCTAGATTTTGAAAACATATGAGGACTTTCTTGAGAAATAGGAACATTGAGATGGAGCTGTATCATGAAAATTTCATGATGGAGTTCTTGGACCATGAAACCCTTTATATATTTATAAAGGCATGTGTCTATAAGGTATTGTGTTCATTTATTAAATTTATATAAAATGTTTGATCAATTGAATGCCTTTTCATGTGGGTAAAATGTTTAACGAACTTGTGGAAATATCTGTGAAAGTAAATATTTGAGACCACCTCATTAAAAATATAATAAATGAATGTGTTTTATGAATTGTTATTGAATTCAATAAAAATAGAGTTACATTAACATGGTTCAAATATATAATAATATTCATGAAAAAATGAGCTGCAAATGAAAATCATAAATATAGGAATCATGTTTTATAAGAATGGAATGTTTTATGAAATACATGAAATTATGTGGATTATGAATATTGTAAAATGTTATGTGAAGGTGGATTATTGAAAATAATAATTTAGAGTTTTGATAAGGTCTTATATTCCAATAAATAACCAATATTTATTGAATATAACATAGATGACATTGAAGTGGAAGATTCTTGAGAGAAAAATACACTGAATTAGCTAAAATATTTTTTTACAAATACAGTTACATGAACCACTATATTGTTTGAGAGATATACCTTAATCACTGTGCTTTATGAATAACATATTTGTCTGGACTGTTTAATTTGTGTGAGGGATATCTTATTTGTAAACTACTATGTTGAAAGGTTTCTTACGTAGGGACTTACGAGGAAATAATTTTATGAAAATATGATTTTCATGAAAGTAAGTGTTTTGTTAATGTTTAGAGGTTTTTGAGAAATTTATTGATAGGGATTCATAGTTAGTTAACATCAAATAATGGGATTAAAACTCATTATAATCCTTTTCAAAGGAATAATTTATTTCATGAACACTTAATTTTATTAGGTAAATGATGTTTCTATAGTGGAAGAGTTCCAAATATGTTTCTAAAGAGTTGTTTAATGATTTCGGGGAAACTATTGTTCTAATAAAAAAGTGATAGATAATTCATGCATTAGAATGTGTGACAAATTGATTTCCCTCCTACAGTTGTGATCAAAGGGAGAGGACAAAGGGAGAAACCATTCGGTGGCATTATAATGACCCAAAATCTTGTAAGGGATGTGACCCCTAGAATATGACTGACCCAACCTAAATCCAACACTGAAGATAAGTTTTTTTATTTTGACACGTTGGAACATTACTATTGTATTCTCCATGGATTTTTCAATTTCATTTTAACAATGTAAATTTCTCATGTCTTGTTTGTTTCCCTTAATTTCATTATTTAGGATGAAATTTTGTATTAGTGGGTTGAGAGATCCTCAATATAATCTAAGATGGGATAATATATTTATATCATCAATTGGATCATAATTAAAAGGTTAAAAAATGTGTTCCCCTTTTAAAAGTGAGTTCAAGATCATTTAGGGTTGTTAGAGTTTTAGGTTTAAATGGGGAAATGTGAACGAGTTTTTTCCACTGACTCACCCCCAGGGAATCTATCACTAAAGTTCCATTTAATTCTAACTATATAGATATATAATTATAATTTTTAATAAAAATAAACATAAATATATAATTACAAATACAAAATTTTATATTGTAAACAATATAATAAGAAAATAAATATATAAATTTTATTTTTAATTGTATTTAATGTATTTATATATTAATTTATATATTTCATATTATTATATATTATAATATATTTTTTTAGTTACTAATAGGTTTCCAAATAAGTATAAATATATAATTATATGTATATAATTATTGGTTTTTAATTAACTAACAACACGTTTTGATGTAGTGTTAGTGGTTAAAGAAACCAAAATCCAAGATCACCATGATAGATAAATAAAAACGTATGGTATATGTAAATATAGAATTTTTAAATGTTTAACTAACACCATTGATCATAAAAACATACACTCTTATCCATATTTTAGGAAGAACGATGTAGTTTTATCCAAAATCTGTCTCTCTAGTTGAGGTATCAAGGGGTGGTTGAATCACTCAACGCTTGAGAGAGATCATATTCCCACTATCGCATGTTATGAAATCATGATGTAAATGAGGTATGAGAATATAACTATGGGTAAGGGAGTTTTGGTAGGGGATTAGGTAGACTTAATTTACCCCACCACTACATGTTAATATGATCTATATATCCCTTAGTAATTATCCTTCAGCATGAATGCATTAACTCAAAAGTTATGAGTTGATGCATTAATATTATATAACTCCTACCTAATGCATACAACACCTGCATTGTAAGAACGCAGTTCTTACCATTGAGGTACGGGTTTCTTCTATTCTCATTTCCATAATTGTTTTTGAGAAAATAAGGAAAATAGGGAAAAATCTCAAATTATGGAAGTACATGCCATGTACTTTTCCACATGTTGTGTACTTTTGGCCGTGTGGTATGAGTACACGGGGCGTGTGGTCATGTTGGCGATGAAGGTGTAAGGACCGACTACATGCCGTGTAGTGGTCCCTTACACGTCGTGTAGTCATTCGGCATCCGAATAGTAAGACGGTGGACAGTTGTGCGATAGAACACGCCGTGTGCTCAAGGAGACAAGTCGTGTTGTCACATCAGCAGGTGAACAGTGCCACGCTGGCGGGAAGGCACCAGAGGAACAGTTAAAAAAATTGGGAGTACATGTCGTGTACTTAGAAATACACATCATGTACTTTGTTTTTTTCACTTAAAATGGGCAGTAGCCTCCCCTATTCACAGGGAAGGCTTGGAACGGGAAGAGGTATTGGGAGAGGATGGTTGAATCTTCTGAAATCCACCAGGTACATGTCAGGAATCTATTTCTGCCTCGGATGATCAGGTTGGAACCCCATAGGTAAGCCCTCAACTCCTCTTAATCCATTCTTTCCAATTCTTCCTCCAAGTGAATTTATTTAAGTTTAAGCGAGTTTTCTTCTACGTCAAATCTACATCGTTCTTGGAAGTTTCTAGAATTGATGTTCACATATATCATTCGTTGGCGTTTGAAGTAGGTGACTTGGTGTTTCTTTCCAACTGTCGTGCGTTTTTGTGTGTTCTTTAGCTACAAACCCATATTTGGGGTGTTGTGTGGCTGAGGTCGTGGCTATTTTGAATACCTATAATTGTATAAGAAATTGAATGTGATATAAAAATGTTGTTTGGGATAGTTTCTTGGATCCAAGACCACCCCGAGGGTGCGTTCCACTGTTTAGCCATTCGACTAGGATTCCTAAGGGTATGCCTTGTTTATATTATGCCTTTAAAGTAATGATTGTATAATTTCCTAGAGAGGGATTGCTTGTATATTGCTGGTTACATGTTGGGCATGCCCCGGTAACTTATTTAGCATGAGGGAAGTGTAGTGATTAGCCTATGGGAACTGTACTATTCACCTGTGGGCCACTTCTTTCGTGCCTGTGGGCAGCTAATTTTTTGCCTGTGGGCGACACTTCTTATGCCTATGGGCAATATCCGAATGCCTGTGGGTAGATTCTTGTGTGGTTTCTTTTTACCCGAGGGTATGAGTTTATGTGTATGAGGACATTGGATGTTTACTTATCATATTCACTGTGGTGATATTTATATTTAAATGATTAATTGGATATTAAAATTTCTATATAAATGATTAAGTTAGTTACATTTCAGTGCTTCTTAATTTATTGCATTTTACTACTCCACATTATTATTGCATGTTTACTCACAGTTGGGCATGGGCCTTTGGTGGGTGCCTATTGGGAATTTATTTCCCACACCCTATTTGGGTCATGTATTTCAGCCCAAACAGATTACGTTTCTGCAGGTGTAGAAAAGGGAAAAGGTCCCTATACAGGTACTTGATTGGTGATGGTGTGTAGGAGAGCATGGGACCGAGCATTGGCTCGCGATGCCGCTAGCTGTTTTGTTTTTCTTTTCTATACTTGTACTTTAGTTGTATTGTATTGCATTGCAGTGTAACATGTACTTGCTGTTTTATAGAATATTGACATGTTGCATCTTCAAATATATATGACTATTGGTTTCTCTTTTTGTTATCAGTTCTTCACATTAGTTATATATACTGTTACTACTTACGATATTATTATTTGTTTGAACTATATTACTCTGCACTATAAATTTACAAATGAGGGCATAGTTTCCCCACTATCAGACCCGGACCCTCACTGATTATCGGTAGCCTCTAGCATTTGGGGAAATGTGCTAGAGGTCATGTGGCGAACCGGGTTTGGGGGACCGTTGAGTGGCACCCAGAACCGGGATGTTACAAAGTGGTATCAAAGGAGTTATTTTCTTTGACATACTATTGTGAGCCTTAGTCAGGTATAGGACAAGAACAAAAGTTTGTAAAAAGCTGTGCCCGGGCGTAGCTAATCTGTGTATAGGGAAAATCCAATTTACCTCATATTGTAATTTTTTATGATTTTGCAATTTTACAGTTGATTTGTTTTAACCGATGGGTGACACACTTGTATTGTGCTGTTTATATTTTATCCATGGGTTCTATTTAGTTGCAACCTAGTGAGATGAGGGTATGCCATCTCATGAATCATTTAGGCACATTCTAGAAATCACATGCCATGCATAGTTTCCATGCCATGTGGGTGCATTAGAAATCTCATGTTGTTGTGATAGTAAATGCATGCTGTTGTGATAGCTTCTTGATAGATACCAGCGGGTAGATAGGGTATTTTTGTGTGACCCTATTTATAGAATGGACGCCAAACTTTGGTTTTTGGGGATTATGGACCCTCATTAACTAATATTTGGTGGATCATTGGCTGTTTATCTGGTTATAACACATATAAGATGCCAAACATTTATTCGCGAGGAGTATGGGACCTCACAGATCGGAATTTGACACTTAGGTGGTGTTTATCAGTATTTTCTGGGTTCTGGACAAGTTTCGGAGGAATACTATCCGAAAACGCAGTATACACGCCATGTAGTTCCTTCAACATGCCCTGTATGGTCTTCTGTTCAGGAAGAAAAATAAACTTTTTTGGGTACACACCGTGTACCCTGCCTATACGTCGTGTAGTATCTTCACGTGTCACAATCTGTGTGGTTAGCGACACAGGGAAGGAAAATTCTAGGGGCGAACACACCATGTACCGGATATACATGTCGTGTAGTGTTGACTCGGAGACCCGGCAATGTAACTAACAAACAGGGGACATTGTAGTCGTTTCTTGAACACGCTGTGTAAATGAAGAACACGTCCTGTAGTGTGACTTGGGGAAACAGCCATGTAACTAACAACACGGGTCTGTGTAATCCTTTAGAGTACACGCCTTGTGTATATAAAACATGTTGTGTAGGTTGAGCCATTTATCCGGCCATGTAACTAACAAAACGGGTTGGCGAAGCTCGTCTAGTACACGTCGTGTACCTATAGGACACACCGTGTAGTCTTGTCCAATGATAGACTATGTGGAGTTAGTCGTGTGGCTGGGGAAACGGGGTGGTGTACACGTCGTGTGCGGGTGTAACACGCCGTGTAGTATCAATTCGAGTAGTCGGTCATGTCACAAGTGACACGAGCAGCTGGAAATAACACCATACACGCCGTGTAAATGATATACACACCGTGTAGTTTTTTTCAACGGGAGCCATGTGGCTTAGCTGTGTAGGAGGAACCGAGCAGGGGAAGAAAAGTCATGTACACGTCGTGTAGTCAATATACATGCCATGTAGTCTTGTTTTCCAAATTTGTAATGTCTTCTTCCTCCTATTACCTTTTGGGTTTTTTCATTTTCGGTAATTGGTAATCTTGTTATGAGGTGTTCTTTTGACCCTGTAGAGTCATGCCACCGAGACAACATAGCATTGTTATCTAGGAGAGCAGCGATGACTATACTACATAGATGGTGGGCCATGGGCTACCAGTGGATCCTCCAGCAGAGCCAGATGCAGCGCCAGCCATTAAACCAGATGCAGGCACAAAGACGCAGTTCTGTGAAGGCTTTATCCGGTTCATGTAGACCCTTCAGGGAGAACCACTGGCCGCCACATCAATGGATGAGCTGACAAGTATCTTTCAACAGCATCATCTGCCTATATTTTCAAGGGATGGCAGACCACAGGCTTCGGAGTCTTGGCTAGGATCGATGCAGACTATTTTCAAGAATCTTGAGATGCCTCCAGGGCGGAGGGTCAAGCTCGCGACATACATGTTGCGTGATTCTGCCACGAGGTGGTGGGAAGTTACCACCCAGTCAGAGCATCATAGAGGCATCGCGTGGGGAGATTTTCAGTTAACCTTCTATGACTTCCTCTTCCCAGAGATACTGAGCGTAGATAGAGCTCGATAATTCATGAATATGCAGCAGGTCGCTATGTTAGTGATGGACTATTATGGTCATTTTACCGAGCTTCAGCGTTTTTCACCCGTTCTGGTGGGTGATGAGACGATGAGAGCCAGACGCTTTGAGGATGGTCTTTGTTATGACATACGGGCACTAGTGAATGTTTTCAGGTTTCCTTCAGTATATGATATTGTAAATTAGACACTGATTACAGAGAGGAACCTACGGGAATCTAGTGGTGTGGGCCACGGTGGTCCATCACCAGTTACTGGTACTATTTCTATTAGCAAGAGCAAGAGACAGATGAAATTCTCTCTGGGTGGAAGTACCAGTTTGAAAATGTTTCATGTGGCCAGGTCATGCACTAACAGTGTGGTAAAGAGGGGAACAAGAGACCTCAGTGTCCACGAGACCCAGTGGAGTGTCGAGCATGCGGCAGGATGGGTCATCTGCAGTGCTTTTGCTGGGCATTTCCACTAGTGGCTAGTGAGAGGGGTTCTGTATAGACTCCATGTGTGGGAGTATGACTAGAGGATTCTTACCAGTCAGTGAAATGGAATACGTCAGGGTATGGAGGTAGAGATGGTAGTTGTGGTCGTGGTATCCAAACACTAGGATCTCAGAGGCAGCAGGGCGAGACAGCTCAGGGTAGCCAGGATGTGTCGTAGGGCCGCGGCACTGGGCAGGCATATGCAGTGCAACAGACCCAGCTGGAGCAGGATCCCAGACCTTCTATAGTCATAGGTACTATTCTAGTATCTTTTGTCTTATCTTCAGTAATTTTAGATATGGGGGCTACACATAGTTTCATATTTGTATCCGTAGTGGAGAGCCTTGGGCACTGTGTTTCTACTTCATCTGATATCTTGAATTTAGACACTCTGTTGGGGACTGGAACGACTGGTGTATGTCTGTTCAAGGAGTGCCCCCTTGATGATGCGGGGTGTCACTTCCTTTTGGACCTCTATGTCTTAGAGATGACGAGCTATGATGTCATTCTTGGGATGGACTGGTTGGTTCCCTTTCAAGCCTTTGTGGACTGCTATTGTTGCAGGGTGAGTTTCACATCACCAGAGGGCGGAGTGTTTCAATACAAGGGAGAATGAGATGTTCAGGAGAGTCGAGCAGGACAAGACCATCATGGGTGAGGTGGAGTTACAACCCAGATGGTGAGTTTATATCTGGATGATCAAGGGACATGTCAAATGGATTTCACTCCAGTGGTGGATCGTTTCATGGATGTCTTCCCGGATGACTTTTAAGGACTACCTCCGGAGCGTGAGGTGGATTTCTCTATTGAGATCATGCCAGGAGCAGCACCGGTGTCCATTACTCCTTATATGATGGCTACACCTGAGTTGAAGGAGCTCAAGAGACAGATATAAGAGTTACGGACAAAGGGTTTTATCCGAACCAGTACTTCTCCTTGGGGTTCTTCAGTCCTTTTTACGAAAAAGGCAGATGGTACCCTCAAACTCTATGTGGATTATCAGAATCTGAAATGGTAGATGGTTAAGAACTGATATACCTTACCAAGGATTGGTGATCTTTTTGATCAACTTTGTGGAGCATGAGTGTTCTCAAAGATTGACTTTAGATTGGGATATCATCAGCTGCATGTTAGACCATCTGATATACCTCTCATAGATTTCGGGAGCAGGTATAGTCTATACGAGTATACTGTTATGCCATTCGGACTCACGAATGCGCCCGTAGTTTTCATGGCTCTGATGAATCATGTGTTCCATCCTTATCTAGACTCTTTTGTGGTAGTATTCATAGATGATATCTTGGTGTACTCTCACACATGACACGACTATGCCAACCATCTTGAGATCGTATTGAGTACACTGATAGAGCATCGACTATATGCTATGCTCTCAAAGTGCCACATTTGGATGGACTAGATTCACTTCTTGGGTCATATCATCTCAGAGGCAGGAGTTGTCAGGGACCCAGATAAGGTGAGAGTAGTAGTGTCCTAAAAACAGCCTAAGAATGTATTTGAGATACAGTGTTTCTTAGGACTGGCTGGTTACTACAGACGCTTCAAACAGGACTTATCCCTCTTAGCAGTGCCATTGACGGGTTTGACTAAGAAGGGTGTGAATTTTTTTTGGACAGAAGTTTGTGGGACAAACTTTTAGGACTTGAAGTGAAGGTTTACATCAGCACCGATCCTAATACTCCTAGAACATGAGAAGAGCTATACAGTTTACTGTGATGCATCAGGTATTGGGATGGGAGCAGTGTTGATGTAGGGCGATTGAGTTATTGCGTACGGGTCTCAGTATTTGAGGCCACATGAGAGGAATTACGCAACGCATGATCATGAATTGGCTACAGTTGTTCATGCGTTGCGCTGTTGGAGACATTATCTCTTGGGATAACATTTTGTGGTGTTCACGGACCACAAGAGTCTCATGTATATTTTTAATCTGTGTGACTTGAATTTGAGGCAGTGAAGGTGGGTTGAATACCTTCAGTCCTTTGATTTTGAGCTTCCCTATACACCAGATAAAGGTAATGAAGTAGCTAATGAACTGAGTAGGAAGACTCATATACAGGAATTGCATAAGGCCAGTGGTGAATGTCATCTTATGGCTTTGTTCTTTGAGATGCATTTTGAGGTGCATGACAGTTAGGGGAAACCCTATCATTCTTCTTTATATGTGACTTCTACCCTCCTGGATTGAGTTAGGATGAGACAACTATCTGATTCAGAAGGCCTAGTTCTGTGGGAGTCGGTGGCAAGTGAGGACCCTCCTCTTGGGTGGACGATATGCGATGATGATGTACTGTGTTTCAATGGATGTGTGTGGGTTCTAGGGGATATACTTGAGAAGCTGATTTGGGAGTTTCATGCTTCAGCTTGGGCAGTTCATCCCAGGGTTACCATGATGTAATATGACTTGAGACGTCAGTACTGGGGGCCGGGTTATAAGATAGAGGTATCTGGTTTTGTTACGAGGTGTTCCACCTGTCAATAGGTGAAGGCAGAGCATCATAGGCCAGCCAGACTATTACAGCACTTACCTATAACGGAGTGGAAATGGGATAATGTCGTGATGGATTTCGTGACTAGTTTACTGAGGTCACCTCGAGGAAGTTATGCAGTATGGGTTTATATGGACAAACTCAGAAAAGTAGCTCACTTTTTGCCGATCAAGGGGACTTTCAGAGTAGATGAGCTCAGAAGGTTGTATATCCGAGAGATCGTACGTCTTCATTGGGTCCCTTGTTCTACCATTTCAGATAGGGACACCTATTTTACATCTCCTTTCTGGAAGAGTTTTCATAGGGCACTGGGTACACAGGGGCTTCTGAGCACAGCATACTACCCTCAGACCGATGGTCAGTCAGAGTGTACGATACAGGTGCTTGAGGACATGCTGCGTGGATGCATCCCAGACTTTGGGGCTCTTGGGAGAAGCATATACCCCTTGTCGAGTTTTCCTATAATAATAGTTTTCAAGCGACTACTAAGATGGAACCATACGATGCTTTATATGGTAGTCCATGCTGATCACACTTGTGCTAGTTAGAGGCAGGTGAGGCAGCTTTACTGGGACCACGTCTCGTACAGGAGACATTTGAGTAGGTCCAGTTGATTCAGAAATGAATGGCTACTGTGGAGTCTCATCAGAAGTCTTATGTTGATAGCCGCAGACGACCTTTAGAGTTCATGGTCGGGGATCAGGTTTTCTTGCGTGATTCACCGAGGCAGGGACACATGCGGATCAGGAGACTGGGTAAACATCCAACGAGGTATTTGGGGCCATTGGAGATTTTGGAGAGAGTCAGGCCAGTTTCTTATCGGTTGCAGTTACCTCAGAGGTATGGATCCATGCATGATTTCTTCCATGTATCTCAGTTGCACTGCTATCATTCATACCCATCTCACATCTTTCAGCCAAAGGAGGTTGAGCTGGAGGAAGATGTGTCCTTTGAAGAGCATCTGATTCGTATCATTGACAAGAGCATGAAGGTTCTCTGAGGCTGATCAGTTCCTCTCTTACGAGTGTTATGGAAGCATGGCTGAGTGCAGGACGAAACCTGGGAGCGGGAGACCGATGTACGTGTTCAGTGAATGGAGTTATTGACAACTGTATCTTTTCCACCCGTGGAAGGGAAATTCTGGGACGAATTGGTTTAAGGAGAGTAGTTTGTAAGAACCCGGTTCTTATCTTTGAGGTATGGGTTTCTTCTTTTCTCATTTCCTTAAGTGTTTTTGAGAAAATAAGGAAAATGGGGAAAATCTCATATTTTGGAAGTACACGCCGTGTACTTTTCCACACACCATGTACTTTTGGTTGTGTGGGATGAGTACACAGGCGTGTGGCCATGTCGGTGATGAGGGGTGTAAAGACCGACTACATGCCGTGTAGTGGTCCCTTACACGCCATGTTTTCAGTCTATAGGAAAATAGTAAGACAGTGTCCAGTTGTGCGACAGAACACACCATGTTCTCAAGGAGACACGCCGTGTAGTCACATCGGCAGGTGAACAGTGCCACACTGGTGGGAAGTCGCCCGAGGAATATTTAAAAAAATTGGGAGTACACACCGTGTACTTGGAAATGCACGTCGTGTACTTTTTTCGCTTAAAATGGGCAGTTACCTCCCCTATTCATAGAGAAGGAATAGAAAGGGAAGAGGGCTTGGGAGAGGATAGCTGAATCTTTGGAGATCCTCTAGGTGCACGTCAGGAATTTGTTTCCTCCAAGAATGATCTCGTTGGAACCGCACGGGTAAGCCCTCCACTCCTCTTAAGTCGTTGTTGCCAATTATTCCTCTAAGGGAAGTTATTTATATATAAGAGAGTTTTCTTCTACGTTAGATCAATGTCGTTCATGGACGTTTCTGGAATCGAGGTTCACGTATATCGTTTATTGGCGTTTATGGTAGGTGGCTCGGTGTTTATTTCCAATTGTCGTGTGTTTTTGTGTGTTTTTGAGCTACGAACCCATATTTGGGGTGTCATGTGGCTTAGGATGTGGTTATTATAAATACCTAGAATTGTATAGGTAATTGAATGTGATAGAAAAATGCTGTTTGGGATCATTGCTTGGATCCAGGACCACACCGGAGGTGTGTTCCTATTTTTAGCCGTTTGGCCAGGATTCCCGAGGTTATTGCTTTTTTATATTATGACTTTAATGTAATTATTGTAGAATTTCCTTGAGAGTAATTGATTTTATATTGCTGGTTACATGTTGGGAATGGCCTGGTTACATGTTTAGCCTTAGGGAAATGTTGTGATTAGCATGTGGGAACTGTATTATTCCCCTGTGGGAAACTTCTTCTGTGCCTGTGGGTTGCTGATTTTGTGCCTTTGGGTGACACTTCTTACGCTGTGGGAAATATATGTATTCATGTGGGTATATTCTTATGTGGGTTTCTCTTTACCTGAGGGTAGGAGATTACGTGTCTGAGGACATTGTCTATTTACTTAGAATATTCACTGTGGTGATATTTTATTTTAAATGATTAAGTGGATAATAAAATGGAAATATAACTGATTAATTTAGTTAATTTTCAGTACTGCTTACTTTATTTCATTTTACTAATGCACACTATTGTTTCATGTTTACTCACAGTTGGGCACAGGCCTTTCGTGGGTACCTACAGGGAATTTATTTCTCACAACCTGTTTGGGACATGTATTTCGGCCCAAACAGATTACGTTTCTGCAGGTGTAGAAAAGGGAAAGGGTCCCTATACTGGTACTTGATAGATGTCGGGGTATAGGAGAGCATGGGATCGAGCATTGGATCGCGATGCCGCTGGCTGTTCTATTTTGCTATTATATAATTGTGCTTTAGTTTTATTGTATTTTATTGTAGTGTAACATGTTCTGGCTATTTTATAGAATAGTGACATGTTGCATCTTTATTTATATATGACTGCTGGTTTCCCTTTTTGTTATCAGTTCTTCATTTTAGTTATATGTACTGTTACTGCTTCCGCTGTTATTGTTTGATTAAACTATTTTCCGTTGTGCTCAACTTTGACAAATGAGGGAATAGTTTCCCCACTATCAGACATGGGCCCTCGCTGGTAGTCGGCAGCCTCAGGCGTTTGGGGAAATGTTCTTGAGGTCATGTGGCGAACCGGTTTCAGGGAACCATTAAGTGGCACCCGGAACCGGGACGTTACATGCATGAATGAAACTTCCATAATTTTCATCATTATAAATAGCTATATAATTTTTGATAATTGTGAGATATAATTAATTGAATATTGAAACATAACATTATAATATCATGAGTATATAAGACAATTGCATGAATACCATGCCTTATGATATGACCGGTTATACACAATGACTTCATAGAAAATAACTATACAATGTGGCCCAACAATTCCTTTTTATTGGCTCATATATAGTATATTTTAAACATGCTTTATGATATCCCCCAATGTTGAATATGATATATCCAATTATATCATATGAAAAATAGCTTAAGTGGATATCTCTTTCACTATCCCACTTTCACTACAACATAAAAGACTTATGTGTCATTTAACCTTATAACCTATCATATAATATAACATGTGAAATATTACTAGGATATCATTTGGATATCTTCCAGGACACTTTTGTAAATTAAAAAACCAATTCCTTGTGTATCACACCATATACAATACTTTGTCATCACCTATCAAATACTTTTTAAGATAACTGTAAAACCCTTTTAGTGTAACTATCTTAGTCAAACTCAATCCCCATTTACCCAACCACAATATAATCCCATAGAACCATTATTCATCAAAAAAATATGAATCCCTGGATCCATAAATTTATATAAATAGTTACCTTTATCAAATAATCAATGATATTCATGTTTAAAAGGGATGTTTCGTGGGGTACAAAAAACACATCAATCTATATGCATCAGTCTAACATTCATATCACATTCTAGTGTACACTATCATATATTCATGTTTTTCAAGACACTGAGTGCCTATTGGAATAAATGTATATCAATCCCATATTTCCAACACCTACATTATAAAAACATCACGTATAGACGGGCCATGTTGATGAATACATCCCATGTAATTAACTATATTTTATGATCACATCATATATCTTGAATATAAATATATACGTATTTAATATGCATTATTTTTGTGTTTTTCCACACTTTAAAACCTATCTCAATCAAGGGTCATGATTTTATAATCATCACATGAGATGAAAAGACATAGCATAGTTTATCGCCAAATTATTTCATGATCAACAACATATCAAACCACCACCTTATTTTCTAAATCTCATGGATTGGATAATAATTGTTTTAATTTATAAAGCATGTCATGATAGGTATCTGTAACATCCCATCCCAGATTCCACTAAAATGGTGCTCTATCCCGGTTTTCCACAAGTCATCAACCACACATCTCCATACACTATAAGCTTTCGCCTAGTAATGAGGGCCTAAGGTGTGTCTGTGTAGAGAATATTCCCTCTCATTAGAGTAAAAAATATTGGAAATAACTAATTCTCTTCATAAGTATAAAATAAAATGGGTGCTAAATTATTAAATAAACAAAAATATAAGTTTTTTTAATAATTAAGAAAAATCCACAAAATCCCCAAAAACCATGTTATACATGCAGAAACAATCACCCAATTGGCTGACCATACATTCTTGAGTACATAAAAGAAACTCAAAAAAAAATTATAGTAATATCCTAATAACACTAAGCTAGAGCACATACCGAGTCCCCAATACACTGTTGAGCTACCCCATCCCAATTTAAACAATCCACACAAGTGGCTCCATTAGATCATCCAACCTTATACCTCATCTTTATCCGTCCTATAAGTAGTTCTCAACCTGAAAATAAGACATAATATCTACATGCAAACCAAATTGAATGTACATGGGTGACAAATAATCTATGTAGACCCCCCCCATGATTAACTTATAAATATGTTCTCCTAAGATTATTCTCATGAAATATGTATTTCATGTCTATAAGACAAATAATATAATAAATATAATAGATTGTATAAATAAAAATAATCCATATCTAATACTTGGTACGGTGATATCGTTTGACCATACCTACATTAGCCAATGAAGGAATGTCTTAGAACAAAACACCCTCATATATATGCATACTCCCATATATATATATATATATGAGTAAAGTGACAATTAAAATATACCAAATATATATGATCCATATTTCTTTCATCTAGATTGAATAGACATCCTAGAAAGAAGGACACGAGTAGGCTGTTGTACCACTCAAGCCATGTATATTTATGTCAATCCATGGTTCTGTAATCCTATGAAAAAAAATACCTACTTTTTCCAATGTTGGAAATTTCTTTTGTGGAAGCTACATCACAACTAGGGGATACATTTCCTAACCATAGGTTAACCTGTACTCGCCTACAATCCCTGTAATGAATGATTTTGGTTAAAAATTGGGAATCCTATAAATAAGAAACTTAGATGGACGATATGCCACTCAATCCAAGGGAATCTAATCTGATTTATGTTCCCTAGGTCCTAGTATATAGGTGTTCATGACATTAGATCTTGGATGAACCCTAAAGTTGGTAACCCTTTGCTGATATATAAATGGAATTCTTTCCAGATCCATGTATATTATCAACATCCATTCCTATAAATGGTTCAACATCCCACTCCCATTCATGTATGGTGAGTTCAGTAAAATAATCATGCATCCACCAGAATGTTTGGAGCATCCTAGGAATCAAATAGGACAGTGTAATCATCCCCAAGTGTATCAATTATGTTTAGAACCATTACCGAAACTATGTTTAACTAATCAATTTGGTAGACCGTAATCATCCCCATCGCTTGAGAGATAATAATCATTCTTTAGAACATCAATGATGTGGAGCACGTTGGGTAAAATCATTCTCAATTAATCATCTGGTACAAGAATAATCATTCACATTTATTTGAAGATCATAACCATTCATGAGTATATCCCATAAACTAGAACACAAAAAGTTCATATTGGTATCTAAATAATATATAAGTAAAATTTTCAGGCTCAATAGTAAGATACCAAGAAGTACCTTTGGATATCCCAATAATGAAATAAAAAATAAAAAATCATATAATAAGGATCGTATAATGTACACTTGGGAATCTGAAGAAATGAATATGTACCTAATAAGGACCCCAAGATGTATTTCTAAACATCTCAAATCAAATATAACATGGAATTATTCTCTTCAACCACGAATCCAGAAGCACCTCTTGAAATCATAGTTCCATCATGAGTAACTACGTGAATGTACAAAAAAGGTGTGACGGTGGATGAACACCTAGACCCACCAATACATCCAAGACCTCATTGATTACATGTTTGGTATGGGTTATAAGGTGACACTCGCTACCATCTCATCCTAAACCAAATGTATCGGCTGCATGTTGATCAAATGTTAAATTCCCTACCGGGTCCATCAAATCAAAACATGGGATATACATCCAATTTGAAATCCCAAAAGTCCATGCATAAGTTACGGGACCCATCTGAGGAACCTCAACAATAATAAGATACCAAAGGTATCCAACATGGGATCCTCATAAGGAGTAACTATGCAGTGGAGTCCTACATGTGATCCACTAGGTTTAAAGATAATTAAAGTCATCCTATGTTGGATTCTCATAATGTTATACATAGGTATATGAATCACTCGTGGGATCCTAAAAAGGGTAAATAGGTATAGGGATCGTACATAGGATTTCCTACATCAAAATGTAAGTGAATGTGTCCCACAGGGGACTCTCAAAAAACAATATTAATGTTGAGGCATCTTACACGGGATCCTGTAAGTAACTAATCACTAGTTCTCTTGGCCTAAATAAATAATTACTTGAAATCATTCTAGATAGATGGATTATATCCCTTATAAGATCAACGGTCACACTCTAGGATGGTATAAACACCAAAACTATCTATCTCACTCACAAGAGATAACTAAATCTTATTATTGGAGGAATTATCTCTCCATTATATCTCATTCACCAAAAAACATATTTTAGTATCCCTTGAATCAATGCAAGGTTTAAAAAATCTAGATATATGTGTAAGCATTTGCAATATGGACTAATCATGTGTCCAATTCTTGCTCTGGGTCATGATGTGTCCAATTCTTGCTCTGGGTCATGACTATATGAAAATCCGTCAAAAGGGTAGCATGGGTGGAGTACATGGAATGTATACCCTGGTACACAGTGTGTGTAACACCCTAAGATTTTATGAAATATTTTATTTCAAATTAGTTTACTATTTATGATATTTCTCTTCAAATAAAAAGGAAACTCTATATTTCATTACAATTAAAATTTATTTTTTCTTATGTTACATGCAACATCAAACTATTTTTTTTGTCACACGCAACCCCAAGTTTTAATAAAATCATGACACATTATTAATATTATTATTTAAATGAAAATTTTATAACCTAGCTATTAAAATTATCAGTATGATTAATCATAAATACATTTTAAATATTCATTATAATTGTTTTTAAATAAATAAGACATATTGATAAATATTACGTAATTTTTTAAGTCTCTATATTTTTTTAAATTACTATTTTCTAAAAAAAATCATTTTTAATCTTTTTTTGCAAATTAATAAAAATACATGTTCATAATTTTAAAATATTAATTTTAAAAAATAAACATAATTTTTGAAATCATCAGGTATTAATTATCTTAATGTGAATTTATTTTATTTTTCATAAAAGTTTCATTTTTTGATAAATAGTGAAAAATACTTACTTTTAATTGAAATCTTAATTTTTGATTAATTTATTTAAAAATTATATTCTACTTTATCATTGGAATAAAATAAAATAATTTTATTAATACATCAATTAATATATTTATGTAATTTTATTAAATATTATATTGATTTTTGATATAAAAATATTGTAAACTTTTGAACGATTTCTATTTAGGAACTTGTTTTCTCATCACATCTATGAGATTATTGTTAAAATAAAATTAATTAATTATGTATATGGAATTTGAAAAAATGGATTAAAATTTATAATCAGTATAATGTATATTATCTAACAATTTATAATTAATTTTGTACCAAAACTAATTGAAAAAATGGTAAAAATGTTTCACCACAGTTAAGATAAAAATGGGTTTACTTGGGGTTAGACTAAAATGAGAAGTGTAAATAATAAACCAAAACATGTAAATAACCAATGTTAGGAAAATATTTCTACCTCATCCCTTATATTATCCATAATGGTTAATTTTGGAACCATTTTTAAGGATAAGAAACATGAGTACACCTTTTTCCGTCAAAAAATTACATGTGTACCCCTCACCTCACTTTTAAAAGGACACCACTCTTCTCCCTTTCTCGCGTATTGAAAACATTTTTTTGGGAATATATCCACATAAATAACTTCCCAACTTCCCCAATCTCATCCTAGAATTCTTATTTGGGATATAATTCCAACCTACGTAATTGTTTGGTGGCAATCTAAGGATGATACCAAAAGAAGAGGTAACATTCATCAATGATTATTTTTGTTTCATTTCTTAACCCACCTCATTAAATTATTATTATATCATTATAAAATAATAAAATAGTTATCTTATATATTTTTTTTTATTTTTTATCTTATTTTAATTACCTAAACCATATTTACTTTAATTAAATGGGTTATAAATCATCCTTCATGTGTATGGTGAAGTACTGCCTCATGACCCAATATCATTTTTTTCATTACCACATCTCACGGATGCGTATGATTATAGATATAAATTATAAATATGATATTTTTAAAAAAATTATACATATTTTTTATTTATATACTATATAATTTTTACATTCCATTCTTTATGGGATACAAAACATCACTCGTGTGTACGACGAACTATAACCTCTCAAGGGGGTGTGATATGTTTTCACTAATGCTTTACATGGAAGATAATGAGGATAAATATATGATATATAGATGAATTAATTAATATATTAATTACATATTAATCATTATTAAATGATAATATTTCATTGTTATTATTACATTTCCCTCACTAAGAGATGATAATGTTGTTCCTATATATGTGGACTACTGACTTTATGAATCTTTGTGACACTTTTCGTCACCACACCACAAGAATGATTTTTATAATTATAAATAAATAAATAATGTGGTATTTTTGAAATTATTGAAATTTTTTAGGATAATACATTACCTACCTCCTTTACTTAATGATCATTGAAAATCTGAAATGTTACTCATGTGTATGTAGGGCCTACCATATTCATAATCATAACAAACTTCATTTTTGAACACCAAATTTAGTGATTGGTATTAAAAAAATATTTGAATTAAATTATTATAATATATTCAGGACTATTATTTTTTATATGGCATAATTATTATCAAATTAATATTTCCTAAAATAAAAAAACCTAAATATATACAAAAGAGAAAGCAGTTACGACCCAAAATGTTACATTTTCATTGAATTGTTAATAAACAGGTAATAAAATGAAATATGTAAATCATATATGATATGTTATGTATACATATTGTCCATTAATAGATTCATAAAAATAAAATATTTATTATACACGAGGTTCAATTTTTTTATGGAAGTCTATACTAAAGGTAATGGATTTCTAGTCTCACTTTTATTTATGGGTGATATATGAAAATTCAACACACATTTATTTTATCTGGTTTATAAATAAACATGTTGAAATTTTATATTATAAATATAAATCTTTTAATTTAATTTAAAAATTAATTTTATGTTTTTTTATTGAGGATTCTAAATAAAAATATTGTGAAAGCGGTGAAGGATATATGCATCAATTTTCCATATTTTAGAGTTACATCATGTTATAAACCTATCATATTTTATGAGTTTTATACACAGTCTATTTTTTATTTAATATCACAAACATAATTATTATCATCTGATCTAATGATTTGTTTACTGTTATCCTTGCATGGGTCTTACGATTGAATGTTATCAAAGTGGAAAGGCTTATATGTTACAATCTCATCGTTTTTCAGGATTGTTTATGATTACGATTATAGAGATGAAATATTTTGATCCATCTATAAATAAACAATTTATTTTTATTATAATATATTTATTTATTTATAATCCATGTTTTCATTAATTTTAATTCTTTTTTGTTGTCACAAGTTCAGTATTATGTTTTAAAAAACATCATTATTTATCTCTTTGGTTGAAAACAAATTTTCTTCCAAATGAATGTTCTCTAAAAAAATCAATTTTTTAACATTGTAAAATTTATTTATTAATGACATAATTACCCACGTTTTAATTGCTAAAAAAATTATGAATGAAATATACATATCATTTTCCAAACAATGACAATTTGGATTGTACCAAAAATGTGAATGGAATCTTTCTTTTAAAGTGTACATCATGAAATGAATTTTCTTCTATAATGGAATTTATTTTATTTGAAGGTTGAACTATATGGTATAAAGGATATTTTCAATGAAAACGATTTTCAAAATGTTTTCAAATGTTTTTTAAAATTGAAAAAGATATTTCCGACATTAAATTTTCAAATTGATTTTTAAATCAACATTTATATGTCTTCAAGGTTAATTTAGGAAGGATGATTTTTAAATATGATTTATGTTTTAAAAATTGTTTTCAATGAGCAAAGGGTGTTTTCCCAAAGAATTTTTTTGATTGATTTTTAAGTCTTCCTTCATAATATTCAATCATTTTTTTTATATAAATTAATATCTATGTTTTTTATAAGTATTTAGTCTTGAAAAAGAATTTTGAAAGAAAATAAATTTTCCCCAAGAAATGTTCTGAGTGATTAATGTTTAAAAATAATTTTACATAAAAGATGACATACTTTTATGTAAATTTTTCTTTAATGGGGATATTATCCAAATATTACACTCTTATTTTTTCTCCAGATGGATAATTTTTATGATGATAAGTTGTTTATAAAACCTGTTTCTTTTTAATGAGATGTACCTAAAGGACCTCAGATCACCCTGAGAGTGGAGGGGGAATCCGGGTGTCAACGTTTCTTTTTAATGATATGTATCTTGTTCCCATGTTTCTAGAAACCTATAAACTATGTCAGAAAATAGTAGGTATGGAGATGAGATAGCACTTTTACTTGGTTCAATGTAAAGGGCTACGTCCAAAGAGAATATTCCGATATTGTGTCAGACGTACCTAAATACATTAATCTATACTAGTTGTGGAGTAAAAGAGTTCAGTTACAATAACTCTATTCTAGGAACACTTCCTTCACAAACGTTCAGAGATGACTCACCACTTCCCTTAGAACACTTTCATAAACTCCCCCTAGCTTATTTCTGTGAGAGAAATCTAATGCACTTTATTAGCATTAAGGTTTCTTCAATAGATTGGAATTGAATTATTTGTCTCTATCCATCATGAGACACTACGTTCATCATGGACCTGATTAGATGCTCACTAAAAACCCTGGCCACACTACAGTTATAAACAAAAAAACCATTCACAATGCCCCTTCGCAATGCTCAACCCTTCATGAAGATCAAAGGCTTTCAGAGAACAACCCTTCATGAAGCTCACTGGCTCATAGAGAAACCAACCTCATGAAGCTCACAAAGCCAATGTCGAACCTCCCATCTTCCTAAACCTCATATGCCTTTGGAACAGAAGCCTTAATCATGAATTTGGGAGTCTCTTTGCAAAGAACAGTCTCCCTTATGAAAACGTTCTTCGCGTATCACCCCTTACTTCAGAAAGTCACAACCAACACCAATTTTCTTTGTCAAGATTCTTCAAGAATGAAGATAGGTGGACTATTATTTATAAGCATGGTTGATCGCAGAGTTCCAGCTCTTAAGGTGTGAAATCTGGATTGGTCAATATGTCTTCGCAGTTCTTCCTCCATCTCATGAAGCTCGGTCAAAATTTATGGTTCTCAGATCTTTTCATAACCACATATATCTATGTCAAAAGCCTTCACATTACCGCAAAGCACCACCGCACGGCTACTTCGATTCATTGTTTGCGATGCTCATTGTAATTAAAAAGAAACACTGTCTCAAATCAAGATGCTTCATTTCTTCGAAAACCTCATGCCAGTCTTCACGAAGTCCATTCCTCTTACCTAGAAATAAAAAGATGATTCTAAAATAATACCTTTCATAAATCTCAAAGATCAAACATTCGTAATCGCATTGTACACTGCCTCAAATCTTCTAGTCTCTACGAAATCCACTTCATGAATTCTATCTTCATGAAACTCTAATCTATTCCATATTTTCATAAGGCCTTAATGAAGAACCTCCTTTTGATATTCTTTACATTATCCAAATATTGGACCCAAAATTTTTGTAAAGATAGGGAAACGATGTCACATTAAAAGCTACCTAGTACTTGACCTGTACGGTCCCTTTCCTTTCTATATCTCTGATCATCCATTAAAGAATTGATACAAATACAAACCATTCTCAGTTTTTGGGAAAGAATAACTATATTTCCAAAAATATTTCCCTTTGGGTTTATTGGAAATGCCATGATAAATTCACTAATGAGACGAAGATGATCAAAACCAAAACCTTTAAGAAACAACTCATCCATCACTCTAAGTCTATGTGAGTAGTGGTCATTGAAGAAAACAAGAGGTAAGACATGAACTGTATTCTCGTGTGTTCGAATCAAAGCTCTCTTGAAAAGAGATTATTTTATTTCCACATTGATGAAATTTAGTCATTTCCCCACCATTTTTAATAAATGTAAAGAATGGGATTTAAACATTTTAGAGCTCAGAATGGACACCCCATAGATCGTATCCCCCCTATTAACATACAACACATCCAAAAACATATAAACAGAGTTACAAAAATTAGGGAGAGGAGAATTTCATAATCTCTTTAAGCACTAAGAGGTGGTTAAACAATGAGGTTCAACCAATGATTCCCAAACACATCTGCTGATAGTGTCTTGGTCAGGATTTCAACCACTTGATTTTAAGTTCTCACATGATCCCTTTTAATCATGCCATGTTCAATTTTTTCATTGATGAAGTGATATCTAATTTCAATATTTTTTGTATGAGAATGCTGAATAGGATTCTTCGTAAGATCAATTATGCACATGTTGTCACAGTTGATCACCATTACTTGTTTCACCTCATCACCAATGTCATTCAATTGCTGCTTCATCAAAAGTCACTAAGTTCATTCCTTTTTAGAATAGATACACATAGCTTCATTAGTACTCAAAGAAGTATGATCTTGTTTCTTGCTCAACTATCCAACACATTTCATCTAATTATATAATGATCCACCCCTAGTGGACTTTCATTCAACTACATATCTAGCCCAGTCAGCATTAGAAAATTTTAATAATTCACTGTCTCTACCTATAGCAAAGAACATTCCATAATTCTTATTACCTTTAATTTAAATCATGATTATTTTCGCTGCTACAATATGTTATTCTTTAGGATTACTTTGAAAGTAGGCCGCTAAACATGTTGTATAGGCAATTTCCATCCATGTTGTTATCAGGTACAATAATTTCCCAAGGATCCTTCTGTACATATTGGGATCTATAGATGTCTCATATTCATTTTTCCATGTTTTGTTCCAACTACAATTCGATTCAACATTAATTTGGAGTCATGCATATTAATATTCTTCAATAGATCCATTGTATACTTTTCTTGGGAAATGAATGTATAATTCTTCTTTTTAATCACTTAAATCTATATCAAATATGTCAGTTCACCAATCATGGACATTTCAAATTCTAATTTCATGTGATTTGTAAATTTATCCATTGATCCCTGCCTCCTTCCATTGAAAATTATATCATCCACATATACCAATACCATGAAATAATCTTACTGAGAATTTTTCACCTAGAGGTTAATATCCAATACACCTTTTTTGAATTCATGCTTTCTAAAATACTAATCCACTCGAGTGTACCACACATGTGGAGCCTATTTCAATCCATAGAGTTTTTTATTTAAATTGTAAACTTTTGTTTCATCAGTACCAAGAAGAAAACACATTGGTTGCTTAATGTACACATCTTTTTTGAGTACACCATTCAATAATGTTTTCTTAACAACCATTTTATATAGATTATTTCCTCTTTGAATTTCTATAGTCAGAAAAAACATAACTGACTCTAATCTAGCCACTAAAACAAAGGTTTCTTCAACATCGACTCCTTCAATCTGGTAGTATCTTTTACATACCAGTAATTCCTTGTTTCTAATAACACTTTCATGCTCTTAAACTTGTTCTTGAAGATCCACTTTGTACCAATAACATTGTGGCCTTTGGTTCTCTTGACTAGATCCCATGTCTAATTTTTTTCTATCTAATCTAACTCTTTATTCATGGATTTGACCCACGATTCATCCTTGTAAGCTTCTTCAAATGTGGATGGTTACATAATAAGTATGAATACATATTGTGCTTTATTCTTAATTCTACTTGTTTTGCGGGTGTACTCTTTTTCTCCAATTATCTTAGAGAGATCAATCTCAACTCTTCGACTTCTCTTACGAGGTTCAGTTGAATTCTCTCAAGCCATGGTTTTCTCATCATATTCTTACTCTGATTGAACATAATGGTGTGACTCCTTTGTGTTATTTACACCTTCTTCTATTTATTTATATTCATTTAATCCATGTTCACTGTCATCCTCATTTTCAATCACATCATCATTTAAAATCCTTGATGAATTTGTGGTTCTTTTCTTCAATTATCTTAGCATCGCTGCTTTCGACAATCCTTCCTAAGAACTTTTTGAAACATTTTTAGGATTTTTTGTTCATTGAGTTTCCAAGGAAAGTTCTTTTATCTTCATTGTCACCGTACTTACCATAGTTTCCTTCTTTATTTTTGATGAATCATTTTCTTTAAAAAACATGAAATTATTTCAAAGAGGGATTCCTTCCATGCCATAATTCATATGGTGTCTTCGTCTCACCCATAAAAACCCCTATTTGATTTTGAATATATAATACAGCTTGAATGGCCTATTTTCAGTAATTTCATGTGAATATGACTCTAAATTAGAATAGTTCATTCCATGATGTTAAACTGTCGATTCCTGCACTCAACAACTCCATTTTTCTGTGGAGTTCTCACAATAGCTACCCCATGTTGTATTTGATGCTTCTCCTAATAATTTTATAATTCAATAGATGTAGAGTCCCCTCCAATTTCATATTACAGAACATTAATTATTCATCCAGAATCATTATTGGGGATTCAACGATATATTTTCATGCAGTCAAACACTTGTCATTTCCTATGTATAACCATCACTCATTCCATTATATTGCAATCATATATGAAAAGGTTGAAGTAAATTTATCCATGAGTTCCAGAAACATTTATTGGGCCACATATGTCTGTATAAATGAGATCAAAAAGATTATATGCCATTTTCTTCTTTGGATGATATGAACTATAGACCGACTTCCCCCAAATGCAAGCATCACATGATTTTTCTCATTTATGCTTCAGCTTGGGAATATCTATTATAATCATTAGTTTTTATATCATATCCACGTCTTGTGGATTGATGTTCCCCAATCTCTGATTCCACGTGTTGTTTTCTTCTGCAACAATCATGTAGCAAATGTTTTCTTTACTATCACCCTGATACGGGTTTCCTTCTATTCAGCATCCTTTTATAAGTGAATTTCAATCATTCCCTTAATAGTGCATCATTTCTGATCAAAAGTAATTATAATCCCTACGTCACATATTTAACTCACAATGAGAATATTATGATTTAGGCCATCCACATAAAGGACTTTAGATTTCTTTATCTCTCTATTAGAATGTTCAGTACTTTTACATCGTTTGATTTTCAGAGATCCATCATTACCAAAATGTATTATTCCATCAACCATTCTTTTCACATTCTTCAACATGTTTGCATTACCATTCATATGGGATGAAAATACATTATCCAGAATCTAGGTGATACTACATTTTTTAGCTTTGAGGGATACCTCTACAAGATTGGATTTGTCAATTTTCTTTATTTCATTCTAGGAGATATAGGATTGAGTAAAGGACACTATTTAGATTTCAATTCTCTCTTCTTTTTTCATGGGTTATTATTAATCAAAGTCTTCTTCTATAGAAGTAAACATATTTGAAATAGAAACGTTGTCTTGTTGACGATATTTGATTTGTCTCGAGATATATCATAAGGTGTCCATGTTCTTCCTCTACTTACAATCAATGACCTTAGGACCCAAGTTAGAACAATGAAATTGATATCCATAAAACCTGCCTCTTCTATAAGAGGAAGGATATAACTTTTTTCTTCTTTTTTGACCTCATATATATCCCCCATTTAGATAGATCCTTTCCTCTTCGCAGTATGACAATGTATGACCCAAATATACACTGAAATAACTCTTCACAGGAAGAAATGTATTGCGCTTCTATTAGTCCTCATGACTTCTTCCTTGGGAAAAATATTTGAATGCCTGTCATTTCTAGATGTTTGAGGAACGTTTTGTATTCTCCTTTCAGTTTAATTTAAGGGTATCTTTTTCATCATTTCTAGTGATTTTTTAACCTGATCAACTTTTATCCTTCCTTTATTTGAGGCCACTTTATTTGATTCATTTTATGTTTCACCATCACAACTGATTCCACTTATTCCCATGTATGCAGATCAATGATCATTCAATATCATTTCTACTCCATATGTCCCTCATTTTTAACTCTAAAGCAGCTTAGAATCTGAGAACCTACCAAATTGTATTTTCATATTTGTTTCTATTGAACATGATTCACTTTTGAACCTACTCCTAAGAGTAACAACTTCTCCTTCGAGTCCCAAGACATTTTTTGTCTTCTCCTCTAGTCTCTAGGTAAGGTCATTGATAATAATGTTTTGTTCATAGATTCTCATATTTAGTTCCTCTACATAATCCATCCATTCAAGAATAGATGATTTAACATTCACTAGTTATTTTATTCGTTCAATTTTAGCTTTAAGTTGATCGACATATTCTAATGATTCTTCCACCATTTCATTCAACTTATTCCATCCCTTACACTTATTCTCAAGCATAAAAGAAGCTTCATTAAGTTTTAACTTGGGATTGATAGTAGTTGTCAACTAGTAATCTATTGTTTATCTACTGATGGTTTAGATATTTCAATGATATCCATCATGGATGCATGGTTTCTAGTTTTAAACTCTAGTTCTTCTTCTTCACAGAATTAATTATCATCATCTTCCTCTTCACAAAAAAAACTCTTCAACATTACTTTCTTTCTAGATTTGAAGTATCCCCTTTTGAAAACCATTTTCTAAGGCTTCTCAATGTGTTTATCTTCGATTTTTTCATCGTGGATCTTTCTTGAGAACTGATAGGCAATGTGTCCAATGTTTCCACAACAAAAGAAAGACAGAGTTAATTTCCCTTTAAACATCCCTTTTCTCTTATAGAACATCTTGGAAATGAGATAAAGATTTTATTTTTCCTCATTATCTTCACCACTAGTATCTTTATTAAATTTATATTTTTTTCATGGCTTTGAATGCTATTTAATTTCTCACACGAGTTGTATCATGGTATGGATTGACTCAAATTTCATATTCCACCATGATATTCAGTAGATCATCAAGGGAATGTTTGAGAAGACCTCAACCCTCAATAGCTGAAACCTTTTCATTGTAAATGGGTGGAAGTCATCCCATTATTTTCTTCACAATTTTTATGTCTTTGATTTCTTCCTTTAAACCTCATATTTATCCAACCACTTTAGTAATTTGATTAAATAAGGAGTTTGCATTCTCATTCGGATGCATATTTATATCGTTAAACATATTATGAAAAAAATTTAGTTTTGCCTCCTTCATTTTTCTATCTCCTTTAAAAATATCTTCGTGTTTATCCCACATGGACTATACTAAAGTGCAAATCATCACCATTAGATAGATCAAATCATAATGGGATGCAATTAGAACATTCTACACTTTAGCATTTGAATCAAGAATTTTCATATCTGCATCGGTTATATTGAGCTCTATTGGATCAGTAATAGGTATTCCATGCATATTATCAAATAGAACATCCATTCCAAGAGATCTTAGATGAGATGTAATTCTTTTCTCCAAGATCTGAAAATTACATCCATCGAAGAGGGGGACTCCTCTTGTCATGACCCATCATCTGGGCCCATACCGTGACTACCCCATGCCCTCCTTCCATAGGCTAGGGTCTGGCAACTAGCACCAAGGAATAATTCCTTGTAAAAAGGGAAGGCATTGCCCTTGAATAGTAAACAAACACCACAGAGCAAGCAAGCAGTAGAAGTAAACACCATGTAAAAACTGGGTTTGACAGTAAGTGAGGAAAAGTAAGGGGTCCAGAATACAAACCCAAACTGAAAGTAATTTACAACTGGAAAGGGAAAACATCAACTGAATAGTAAAGCCGCAACATCGATCCATCCACTGAAATCCCACCAGAAGGTTGAGTACAGATAGCCTCCACAACTCCTCGGGTCCAGTCATCCACTCCGAGTACGTCTCACCTAGTGGTCCACCTCCAGGTATAGTCCTGCTCCGGAAGCCTCCACCACGATCAGCGTTGTCCGTCGTCTGCAACCAACACAACGTATTGCGGGCATAGCCCGTGCAGGGGTGAGTATAAGCTACTCAGTAGGGACCCCGAGACCCCAGAAGGTCTCCCAAAATCCAAAAAGGATAAACCAAAAAGGAAAGATAAAATCACAACGTAACATCCTACTCTACTTAGGTATATGTTCATACATATACCTAAGTCATCAATTCAAGGTTCCGCTCCAACATCCGAGTCAAAGTACAACCCAGTTTACAAAGGAAAGAAAAACGAAATCCACACAGGATAACACAACACAATCCACAAAGGAAAGAAAAACAGGATTTAGCTCACACAGGTATACTTCATCGTATGACAATAGAGATGATCAGATATATCCACTGATTCATCTATGCCGTCGGACCCACAAAGGATCTGAACCACACAGGATCGATAGGTAACTAACCCCCGCAATGACCCACAAAGGATCAGACCCACACAGGATCTATAGGCACTGGCCCACACAGGACCGTTGAGCGCTGACCCACATAGGATCGGACCCACACAGGATCTGTATCACTGATCTACATAGGATCCTTGAGTGCTGTAGTCGTCGCCGTCGAATCCACTGAGCATCTCTGCACAGTCGTTGTGGTCGTCATAACAGTCACAACCATCTCTAGGGTTCCCGCACACAGAAAGCTCATTCGGGAGGGTCCGCTCCATGAGCTGAGAGGCTGATACATCAACTGACACATAGTCCAGAGTTGATGTATCCAAAAGTTATGTATCGTCAACAGGAACTCAACATCGCAGACGGCGCGTCAATCGGACGTCTGGTCTGAAAGTTATTGGCTTTTTCATCCCAGGGGCCCAGTTGGTCTTTACGTCAAAACCATCTCGACCATTCTCCACATGCGTCCAAACCTCGGGCAGAGTAAGCCAAAATTTCCGTCTCACTTAGAGGAAACCGTCAATGTCGACATCACGTCAATCGGACGTCCGAAACTTATGTTATGAGCATTTCCACTCCGAGGGCCTGGTTGGTTTTGTGTACGAACCAACCAGGCCAAACCCAAATTACACGAAACCTTGAGTGCGATATACCGAAATGACTATCTCGATCCTAGGATCGCATCGGCACTAATGGTGCATTAATCGGAGGTCTGTAGCCCAAGATATGGGCAAAAGACCGAAAAGGGTTCAGAAACGGGGGGTCTGGGCCCGGACCGACCCGGCCCGACCCGGGTCCTGATCCGACACGGCTGGGCGCAACCCGGCCCAGCCGGCGCGGCGCGGCCCGGCCTGGGCACGACCCTGCTGGCGCTGGCCGGGTGGCCAGCGGGTCGGCTCGGCTGTTACGGCCGAGCCGCGGGCAGGGGGCGCGCTGCCCCCGCGTGAAGGAGTCTCGACCCCGTGTGGGGCCGCCCTTGCCAGTGGATGCGGCAGCCGGCCGCGTCCCATAACCCTCCGGTCCCACGCGGTCGAGGGTCCGTGCCTTGCCGCCGCGGCTGCAGCCGCCGCGGCTCCTCCCGACGGCGCGCCGACGGGCTACTTCGCGGACCATCAGACGACTTCCGGTGGTCGGAAAAAAGCGTTGTCTTCGTCAATGGCCCTCCCGGGGCATGTCCTTCACTGTGAGGACCTCACATCGCGTGTGAGGATTACTTTTTCGTCGTCCGCCGTTCCGGACACCAAGAACTAAAAGGGCGGTGGGTTCAGACTTGTTCGTTGGTCCGCACCCACCACGATAGCAGTTTTAAAAGTCTCACAACAAATATTTAATCATACACCGCGGGTATAAATCACAATGATATAGATGAATCAACCCCAACCTCAACGTTTTTGTCGAACGTGAGTTCGTCGCGGAAGAAGAGGATCATCGCATCGCGGAAGGGGTGTCGATGTCGTCGCGGTACACGGCGCCACGTAGTCAAACTCCGATGATTAAAAACACACAGATTTAATTGCACCAATTAAACCCATGTTGAGGATATATTTCACAAATAATTAAAAGAACCGAAATCCTCTACCTCAATCGGTTATTGATCGAAGGTTGTCATGGGGAAGGAACGTCACAGAAGAAACGTCGCGGAAGGAGAATCGTCGGCGTTGCGGTACACGGCGTCACGTCGTCGATCTCCTAGGGTTTGGGATTCATTGTTGTCCTTCGTCGAAGGCCGGCATTCTTTGCGTTCTTCGTGAAGGAGGATTAAGATCTTGAGGCCTTAGAGTTTTCTCCAAATCCTCTCAACAAGCCACCCCTCAAAAGACAACTGTTGGTCTTATTTTATTCCCATGCCAACAATTAGAAATTCAAAGATAAGAAATAAATCATTAATTCAATGAATTAATGGTAACCACTTAATTGCCCAATTAATATGGGCTTTTAGAATTTATGTAAACGCACCGGTTGACTTTAAATAAAATAGGGTTTGCGGGTGTGTTACATAGGAGGAACGAAACGGTGGGGCTCGTTCGGGCCCCACCTCACAAATATCCTACCAAGAGGGTAGGATATTTTGGGTTCCACCCTATCCACATAACTTATCTTAAGTGTATTTAAGTGACATTAAGTGAAATAAAATAAAATTGCCGCACCACTTTATTTTATTTCTTAACTTAACCCCAAAAATTAAAAACCACACACGAGCAAATGCAACTCCGGAAAAGGCCTTTCTAAGCAAATACCGGCACTGCGATTCCATTGTTGCCCACGAAATTTGATTTCGAGTACCAGTTCAAAAGTTAGAAAAGCCAGCACGTTCGTTCACTGAACGCACCCGAGACAAACATCGGAAAATGATTCCGGGCACACCGGGCCTCGGAATCAGGTGCCATCAGAAACTGCATTCTTGTAAAATTCCCAAAAAAATTAAGAAAGAAAATTCCTTGAATTTTACGAGACTTTACATGACTCCCATCTCAGGGCTTTACATCCCCGTAAAGATACATCATAAACAAGGGAAACAAATGTGGGTACTGATCATGCATCTGAGCCTCCCGCTCCCAAGTGCACTCCTGGAGGTTCCCGTGCTTCCATATGATGTGAAATAGAGGGATCGATCGTCCACGTAGGACCTGCTCCTGTCGATCCTCGATCTCCACTGGGACCTCCGCAAAAGTCACCCCATCATCAACGTCCAGCTCCCCATGGTCAATGATATGTGTTGGGTCGTGCACGTATCTCCTCAGCAGAAATACGTGGAAGACGTCGTGCACCCGGTGCAACTGAGGTGGTAAAGCCAGGCAATAAGCCACCTCTCCAATCCTGCAGAGGACCTGGAATGGTCCGATGAAGTGAGGAGATAACTTGCTACCTAGGCCAAATCTCCGTAATCCACGTCGAGGTGAGTCCCGCAAGAAGATGTGGTCACCATCATTGAACACTAGTGGCCTCCGCCTCCTGTCAATATAGGACTTCTGCCGGCTCTGAGCTATCCTCGTCCGCTCCTGGATCACCTAGACCTTCTCTGTCGTGGCCTAGACCATCTCTGATCCCACGAGTGTTGACTCCGAAGGTTCTATCCAGCACATAGGAGATCTTCAAGGTCGGACGTACAACGCCTCGTATGGTGCCATCCTGATGGTGGAGTGCTAGCTGTTGTTGTACGCGAACTCCACCAAGTGTAGGTGGTCTTCCCAGCTACAACCAAAGTCAAGAAAACATACATGGAGCATGTCCTCAAGAGTCTGAATGGTCCTCTCCATCTGACAATCCGTCTGAGGGTGAAAGGAAGTGCTCAGACGTAGTTGCATCCCGAACGCCTCCTGCAACCCCTTCCAAATCCGGGAAGTAAAGCGAGCATCTTGATTGGAGATGATAGATGATGGCACACCGTGAAGACGTACAATCTCCTAAACGTAGAGACGCCCTAAGCTCTCCACTGATCCTTGCTCTCTGATGGGTAAGAAGTGAGCCGACTTGGTGAGTCGGTCGACAATCGCCCAAATGGAGTAGTGACCTCTGGAAGTGTGCAGAAGTCCAATCACGAAGTCCATATATATCCCATCCCACATCCACTCCTAGACCTCCAAGGTATGTACCAATACTTCTGGTACCTGATGCTCTCCCTTCACCTACTGGCAGAGGAGGCATCGAGAAACGAACTCTGCCCCAACCTTCATCATGCCCGGCCACCAGTGCTGTCATCTGAGGTCTTGGTACATCTTTACCACTCCAGGATGTACCTTCAAGGGAGATTTGTGAAACGCTCTCAGCACCTCCTCTCATAATTCAACTGGTACCATGGTACGTCCTCTGAAAAGGACGTCGTCCTATGCTCCAAAGGAGAAACCATCAGGTGCCTGTCCTAAGGATATCTTCCCACGCCGCGTCTCACAGTCAGCGTCTCCACGTTGTGCCTCTCTGACCCGCTGTAGTAGTGGAGGAGTGACTGTGAGTGACTGAAGGAAGGCTGATTCATCTCTATCCACGAAGGATATCTGTAAAGTAGCTAGCTGCTCCGTCGCATCCTCAAGCAGCTGAATGTCCGTCCCCCTTCTGAGAGCATCGGCTACTAAGTTCCCCTTCCTCGGCGTATAGACTATCTCAAAGTCATAGTCCTAGAGGAACTTGATCCATCGTCGTTGTCTGAGGTTCAGGTCCTTCTGAGGGAAGATGTACCTGAGACTCTGATGGTCAGAAAAGACTGTAAAGCGCTCGCCCATCAGATAGTGTCGCCATGTCATCAGAGCGAAGACCACTGCTGCTAACTCCAAGTCATGGGTGGCATAGTTCTGCTCATGCGGCCTCAACTGACGTGATCCATAGGTGATCACTGCCCGCTCCTGAATCAGGACACATCTGAGTCTGGTCCCTGATGCATCGTAATATACTACGTACCCTACTCCCTCCTCCGGCAACCTCAAGATAGGTGCGCTGGTCAATCTCTGTCTCAGCTTCTAGAAGCTATGTTGGCATCTATCTGACCACACAATGGGTTTCCCCTTATTTATCAAAGCTGAGAGTGTTGTCGTGTCTCTAGAGAAGCCTGGCACAAATCTATGATAGTATCCAGCTAGTCCCATGAAACTTTGCACCTCCGTCACGCTCCTGGGTGGCTCCCAAGCTAGCACTGCCTCGATCTTCACAGGATCCACCGCAACTCCTACCTCAGAGATGTCGTGCCCTAAGAAGTGGACCTCACGTAACCAGAACTGACACTGTGAGAGATTTCCATAAAGCTGGTGCTCTCGGAGTGTGTCTAGTACAACCCATAAGTGGTAGTCGTGCTCCTCCTCAGTCGTCGAGTAAATCAAAATGTCTTCGATGAAGACTATGACAAATCGACCGAGGTATGGCTGAAAGATCCTGTTCTTGAGGCCCATGAACACCGCTGGAGCATGTTTTACACCAACAGGCATAACCAGGAACTCATAGTGGCTATACCGACATCTAAAGTCCATCTTCTGCACATCCTCTTCCCGAACACTGAGCTGATGATAGCCTGACCTGAGGTCTATCTTCAAGAACCACCGTGCTCCCTTGAGCTGATCAAAGAGGTCATCAATCCTCGGTAGTGGATACTTGTTCGTCACTGTCACCTGGTTCAAGCAACAATAGTCGACACAAAGTCTCAAGCTCCAGTCCTCCTTCTTGGCGAACAATATCAAGGAAGCCCTGGGTGAAACACATGGTCAGATGAATCCCTTGCCCTGCAAGTCCTCCAACTGTACCCGTAGCTCTCGAAGTTTGGCAGGAGCTATCTGATATGCTGGAGTGGATATCGGGGCTATCTCAGGGTACAGATCAATAGAAAAGTCTACCTCTCTGCGAGGAGGTAGTCCTGGAACGTCGTCGGGAAAGACGTCCGCATACTGATCCACCACTGCAGGAAAACTAGGACTCTGCACGTCAACGGCTCCTAGGATGAGGCTAGCCAACTAATGAATGATGGGATGTCCTCTCCTCTGCGAGAGTCCATCCTGTACTGCGATAGCTCCCTTCTCGCCAATGAAGGTGAACCTTCTCTCGTCGGTGAATACACATCACACCTTGCGCCTAATACAGTCAATCTGAGCATGGACTGTAGATAACCAATCCATGCCCAAGATGACGTCGTAACTCCATGAAGCTACTACAAGAAGATCCTAGACGAAGCTCTCGCCTCCTAGAGTATGCTCACACTGCTGGCACCAGTGTGTAATCGTCGAGTCTACTCCCGTAAGAGTCTCTAGCTGTAAGGATCGAGCCAACAGCTCCATCTAAATCTCCGAGGTCCGAACAAGGGCAGCGACTATGAAATAATGACTCACTCATGTGTCTATAAGAACTACAACAAGGGTGGAATAGACACAGATAGTACCTCAAATCATCTCGGGCACTCCGTGGTCGTAGGCCTCTGCTGCCTGGAGTTGTGCATGTCTCTGCCCTCTAGCTCCCTGTGGTCGGGGTGGACCTCCGGGTGGTGGTGGTGGTAGAGCCTCAAAGTGTCGCCCACCACCCTCTGCTCGACCAGCTCCTATGCCTCGTCCACCTGCTCCCTATGGACCGCCACGGTCGACCCTCTGTCTCTGCCTCAGTGGCCCCTAAACCATCTACTGCTCCTCGGCATGGCGGGTCGGGCAGTCACGAGCCAAGTGGCCCTGCCCGCCGCATGTGTAGCACTGTCTTCCTCTCGAAAGACTGGCCCTACGTTGTGTGCCCCGCAGAGCTGATCCAGTGTCCTCAGGTCATCTGCCTGAGGGTCTGGTCTTCCAGGACCCATGAGTCATCCCTCGACTGCCTACTGCAGAAGACTCTGCTACATGCCGCCATGCTGTGGGTCTCGGTGTTGATGAAGGCTCAGCAAGAAAACTCTCGATCAAAAGGGCTTTCTCCAGTACTTCTGCATGGGTCGAAATGCTGAGGGAGATCAGTGATTCCCTGATCTCATGCCTCAATCCCTACTCAAAGGTACAAGCCCGGAAGAATGGGTCCCGTACAATGCCTGTCGAGTAGCGTGAGAGATCGGTAAATCTCACCGAGTACTGGGCGATCGTCAAGCTGACCTGCTGCAGCTGAAGAAGCTCCTGGATGCACACTGCACAGAGGGTGGCTGGGACGAACTTCGAGTGTAAGAGGCTCTCAAAGTCCGACCAAAGAAGAGTTGCCTCATCGTGCAACTGGAGCATCAGGATCCACCATCGGCCTGCTATCGCGTGCAGTAGGCTCACTGCGAGGATCACCATGAGGTTTCTGGTGTCCTCACTAACCTGTAAACCCGTACAACTGCATCCTGCTAGTCCTCGGCTGCCTGGGGGTCTGTCTCCCCGCGGAACCTCGGCAGTCACTGGCGCTGAAACTCATGCAGTGCATTAAGGCGATGTGCATCGTCAGTGTCTGGGGCTGGTAGCATTGGTGGCTCAGTGGGTAGAGGTACCGTCGGTGCCTCTGCTGTCAAAGGGCCCTGTACCGAGACCTCATCGCTCAGCGATCTGTCGTCAGGTACAAATCTCGGAACCCTAGCTGGCTACCGTCGTGGGGCCATCCAGAAAAGAAACAGGTGCACCACGGTCGAACAGTATACCTGGTGAGCTGACATATAGTAATCACAAAGAAAACTCGAAACACACATGCAATCAATGTTTTCGTTAATTAAGTCGGAAATCAGAAGTCAGGGTCCTGGTGTACGGATACGTCAGCCACCGCACCAACACTGGACTCTCTAGACTGATAACCACACCCAATATGCTTAACACTATTTCTACACATAGAATAAATATCAGAGTCAAAAGTTATGCGGTAGAACCGAACTCCTCTGATACCAATTTGTCAACACCCATCCTCGGGGCCCGTGCTGTGACTACCCCAATCACACATTCCATAGGCCAGGGGCTGGCGACTAGCACCAAGGAATAATTCCAGGAAAAAAGGGAAGGCATTGCCTTTGTAAAGTAAACAAACACCACAGAGCAAGCAAGCCGGAGAAGTAAACACCAAGTAAAAACTAGGTACAACAGTAAGTGCGGAAAATTAAGGGGGACATAATACAAACCCAAACTGAATGTAAAGTACAACTGGAAAGGGAAAACAGCAACTGAAAAGTAAAGCCGCAGCATCGAGCCGTCCACTGGAAATCCCACCTGAATGGTGAGTACAGATAGCCTCCACAACTCCTCGGGTCCAGTCGTCCACTCCGAGTATGTATCGCCCAGTGGTCCACCTCCAGGTACCGTCCTGCTTTGCAAGCCTCCACCACGATCAGCGTCGTCCATCATCTGCAACCAACACAACATAGTGCAGGCATAGCCCATGTAGGGGTGATTATAAGCTACTTAGTAGGGACCCCGAGACCCCCGAAGGTCTCCCAGAATCCACAAAGCATATACCAAAAACGAAAGATACAATCACAAAGTAACATCTGACTCTACTTAGGTATATGTCCATACATATACCTAAGTCATCAATTCCAGGTTCGGCTCCAACATCCGAGCTCAAGTACAACCCAGTCCACATAGGAAAGCAAAACGAAATCCACACAGGATAGCACAACACAATCCACAAAGGAAATCAAAATAGGATTCAGCAAACACAGGTATACTTCTTCGTATGACGATAGAGATGATCAGATATATCGACTGATTCATCTATTCTGTCAGACCCACAAAAGAACGATAGGTACTAACCCCCGCAATGACCCACAAAGGATCTGACCCACACAGGATCGATAGGTAACTAACCCCCGCAATGACCCACAAATGATTGAACCCACACAGGATCTATAGGCGCTGGCCCACACAGGACCGCTGAGCGTTGACCCACACTGGATCAGACCCACAAAGGATCTGTAGCACTGATCCACGTAAGATCGCTGAGTTCTGTAGTCGTCGCCGTCGAATCCACTGAGGATCTCTGCACAGTCATCGTCGTCGTCACAGTCACAACCAGCTCTTGGGTTTCCCCACACAACAAGCTCGTTCGGGAGGGTCCGCTCCACGAGCCGAGAGGCTGATACATCAACTGACACATAGTCCAGAGTTGATGTATCCAAATGTTCTGTATCATCAACAGGAACTCAACGTCACAGACGGCGCGTCAATCAGACGCCCGGTCTGAGTGTTATTTTCTTTTTCATCCCAGGGGCCCAGTTGGTTTTTATGTCAAAACCAACCTGACCGTACTCCACCTGCGTCCAAACCTTGGGTGGAGTAAGCCAAAAGATCCATATCACTTAGAGGAAACCATCAAAGTCAACGGCACATCAATCGGACGTCCGGAGCTTAAGTTATGAGCGTTCCCGCTCTGAGGGCCCGGTTGGTTTCGTGTACGAACCAACCCGTCTGAACACAAATTACTCTGAAACCTTGAGTGAGATATACGGAAATGACCGTCTCGATCCAAGGATCGCATCGGCACTGATGGTGTGTCAATCAGAGGTCTGTATCCCATGATATGGGAAAAAGACCGAAAAAGGTCCGGAAACGGGGGGTCTGGGCCCGGACCGACCCGGCCAAACCCCCCCTGGGTCGGTCCGGCCTGGGCGCGACCCGGCTGGCGCTGGCCGGGTGTCCAGCAGGTCGGCCCGACCGTTGCGGCCGAGTCACGGGTGGGGGGCGCGCTACCCTCGCATGAAGGAGTCACGGCCCCGCGTGGGGCTACCCTTGCCAGCGGACGCGTCAGCCGGCTGCGTCCCGTCCCCCTCTGGTCCCGCGTGGTCGCGGGACCGCGCCTTGCCGCCATGCCGTTGAGGCGCGCCGGCGGGTTTCTCTACAGACCACCAGACGAGTTCCTGTGGTCAGAAAAACACATCGTCTTCGCCAATGGCCCTACCGGGGTCCATCCTTCACTGTGAGGACCTCACATCGCCCGTGCGGCTTACAATGTCGTCGTATGTCATTCCGCACACCAAGAACGAAAGGGTCGGTAGGTTCAGACTTGTTCGTTGGTCCGCACCCACCACATTATCAGTTTCAAAATTCCCACAAAAAATATTTAATCATACACCATGGGTATAAATGACAATGATTTAGAAGAATCAACCCCTACCTCAATGTTGTCGTCGAACGTGAGTTCGTCGCGGAAGAAGAGGATCGTCGCATCATGGAAGGGGTGTCACTGTTGTCGTGGTACATGGCGTCACGTAGTCAAACTCTGAGTATTAAAAACACACAGATTTAATTTCACCAATTAAACCCATGTTGAGGATATAATTCACAAAGAATTAAAAGAGCCGCAATCCCCTACCTGAATCAGTTGTTGATCAAAGGTTGTCATGGGGAAGGAACGTCGCGGATGAAACATCGCGGAAAGAGAATCATTGGCGTCGCGGTACATGGTATCGCATCATCGATCTCCGAGGGTTCGACATTCTTTGTTGCCCTTCGTCGAAGGTCGTCGTTCTTCGCATTCTTCTCAAAGGAAGATGAAGATCTTCAGGCCTTAGAGTTTTCTCCAAATCCTCTCAACATGCCACCCCTCAAAAGACAAGTGTTGGTCATATTTTATTCCCATTCCAACAATATGTAATTCAATGTTATGAAACAACCCATTAATTTGATGAATTAATGGTAACGACTTAACTTCCCAATTAATAGGGGCATTTAGAATTTATGTAAACACACCGGTTGACTTTAAATAAAATAGGGGGTTGCAGGTGTGTTACATAGGAGGAAAGAAACGGTGGGGCTCGTGCGGGCCCCACCTCACAAATATCCTACTGAGAATGTAGGATATTTCGGGTTCCACCCTATCCGCTTAACATAGCTTAAGTGGCTTTAAGTGGCTTTAAGTGAAATAAAATAAATTTTTTGCACCACTTTATTTTATTTCTTAACTTAACCCCAAAAATTAAAAATCACACCCGAGAAAACACAACTCCAGAAAAGGAATTTCTATGCAAATACCGGTGCTGTGATTCCATCGGTGCCCTCGGAAATTGATTCTAAGCACCGGTTCAAAAGTTAGAATAGCCCGCTCGTTCGTTCACTGAACGTACCCGAGCCAAACTTTGGAAAATGATTCCGGGTACACCGGGCCTCGGAATCATGTGGTGTCAGAAACTGTGTTCTTGTAAAATTCACAAGAAAATTAAGAAAACAATTTCTTTGAATTTTACGGGTCTTTACACCCCTATCATTGGTTGAATACTCCATGACAGTAAGACATATCAAACACCAACAACAATGCTCTGATACAACTTAAAAGACCCTAGAACACCATGAGAGGGGAGGGGTGAATTTGGGTGTCAAATTTTTCTTCTAAAAGTTGTAGATCTTGTTCTAGAGTTGGTAGGAACCTGTAAAATCTATCAGACAATAGAAATCAAGGATATGACACATCACATTTTCTTGTTTCACCGCAATGAGATACGTCTATGGAGAACACGCCAATAGTGTGTAGATCATACCTAAATCCACATGTCATAACTAGTTGTGAACTACAAGATTTAGGTCATAGTCAGTCTGTACTATGAACAATGCCATTAAAAAAGTACAATGATGGCTCACCACTTGGAACACTTCCATAAACACCCCATAGATCACTGCTGTGAATGAATTATGACTCAGTTTATTGAATTGAAGGTCACCTCAATATATTGGAAATGATGTATTTGTCTCTCTATATCATGAGACACTACTTTCATCAAGGACCTGAGTAGATTCTCACTGAAAATACTAGCCACACTTCACTTATTAAAAAAACCCTTCTCAATTCCCCTTCGTAATGCTCAAACCTTCGTGAAGATCACAGCCTTGCGGAGAACAACTCTTCATGAATCTCACTGCCTTGCAGTTCAACCGACCTCGCAAAGCTCACTAAGCCAATGCAGAACCCCCCCCCCATCTTCGCAATCCTCATGTGCCTTAAGAGAAAAATCCTTATTCAGGAGTTTTTAATTCTCTTCGCGAAGAAAAAGCTCATTTATGAAAACCTTATTTGGGGAGAAACCCTTTATTCGTGAAGTCACAACGAACACAGATTTTTTCTCTCAAAAATAATCCAGAATGAAGAGTGTGGCCTCTTATTTATAGAGACAGTCGATTGCGGAGCTCCTGTTCTTCAGGCGTGAAATCCAGATTGGTCAAAATGTTTTTGCGGCACATCCTCCATCTTGCAAAGCTCCTCCAAAATTTCCAGTTAGCAGAGCATGTCGTAATAGTAGAGTTCTCCGTAACTATGGAGCTCTTCATCAAAATCTATTGCATCAGTGCAAAGCACCACAAAAATGCTCATTCCCTTAGCTTTTTTTGATTGTAGTATTAATCTAAAAGGAACATTGTCTCAAATAGTGATGCATCATTTATTGAAAAATCTCATGTCAGTCTTCACAATGTCCATGAATTTTCCATAGAAATAAAAAATTGATTCTAAAAGAATACCTTTCACGAAACTCAATGATAAAACATTCATAATAACATCGCACACCACCCCAAATCATTCTGTCTCTATGAAATCCACATCATGATGCCAGTCTTCACGAAACTCTTACATTTTCAATATTTTTATAAGGCCATCAAGAAGAACCACTTTTTTCCATGCTTTCCATTCTCTAAACATTCGACCCCAAAATTTGGAAAACTTTGGGGAATTACATCATTTTAAAAGTTTCTTACTACATGAACTATATGATCCCTTTCCATGAAATATCCTTGATCATCCATTAGAAGATTGAAACAAACTCAAACCATGATTATTTTCCAAAAAATAATAACCTTGGTTCCAACAATTCCATGATAAATTTTTTATGAAACCCACTTCCTTTTCCCTGGTTTATCCTGTGATTAAATATTGAAATAGTGATGAAATATGTCTCTTTTCCATAGGTTATGATATGATGAAATTTGTATGAATCCCATTTCATTTAATGGGTTATTATGTGATGAATGATTTATGATCTTGAGGAGCACATAATTATTATCATCATTATGTGACAGGTGGGACATATATCCCATTTTAATTCATTGGGTATGGATTTACATCTCATCAGATATATTGGAATCGAATGGGGAGTAAACCTAGTTTAGTGAGGGAATTTTTCTATTTTGATGGTCTTGGGAGAGAACATTAAATACAATAATGGTTTGGGTAGTGAACCCATTTCACTATGATATCCTTTCCAGTGAACCATGACTACTGTTCAAATTATTTTTTATGCTTGTGTGTATTCATCAAATCTATGACTTTTGGGAATTTTTCTCCATTGGATCATTTTATTTGAATTCCTTATGATAAATGTTTTATGAACATCAAATCTATATGCCATGACTCAAGATTATGATCATTGATATAAATGGTATGGTTTTCATATGTTATGTTCATGTTCTCATACACTTATTTTAATGTTATTATTATGTATCTCTATTTTTTCACTTACTGATCATATGATATTTTCATGAAACAACCTGAAGGACCTCAACATGAAACTACCTCAAGCCCACCACCAATAGGCTAGGGGATAGCATCTAGCACCATGAAGGAATATCACGCACATTGGTGGAATTTTCTTTAAGTACATGTGTGTACAAACACATATTCAACCCCATACAGTATTGAATTCTAAAAAATTGAAAAAACAATACATGCATATGAATATAATTTGACAACCATTGTACAGAAAAAGTAATGCAATGCATAAAAAGGGTCCAAATACAAGACCAACCAAAACTAGAAAGTAAATTCCAACCTGCTCTGAATGAGGGGACTGCATAAGGCATGAAACTTGTGGTAAGATCTTATGTTGGGCTGAGTATAACAATACCCCAAAAGATGTACCAAAATCACAATGAAAAAAAGAATCAAGAGTAATATTCAGATCTACACAGTTATATGTATACAAATAAAAAAAAATCTAGATATAATCAACTAATACACAATGTTTCATGGAAAATCTGATAACTATATATCCATCCAATTATTATATATTGAATGTTCCACATAGCACTCATCTGGGAGATAACACCCCATGAGTCCAATAGGAATTATAATGTTCTATTGAGAAGTAGTTCTCAACTAGTATCACCAATAGAAATACATGATATAAAATCCAAGAGATATAATACATAGATGAGGATATCAACTAGGGACATGGGGGATACCAACAAATCAATATAAAATTACATGATAAGTATTGAATCAAAGCATATATTATGTTAGTCCTGATGAAAAAAAGAACTCTTCCTAGGGAGAGAAAATGGTAGAGTATCTCACTCTTAGACACATGGAAGCATTCTAACAATTATTTCTATGATTTATTGCTAAAGGTATCACATTCCTATTGGAAGGTGGTGATTCTGTACAAAGACTCCTTGAAAAGTGTATGATGAACTCACCCTTAATAAAAAAATCCAATATATAGAGGATAATGGAACCAAGGCATGTTTTATTGAGTAAACACAATGTACTCTGAGTATAAAGTGTGTCCTCTATTCAACGGGCGATTCTTATGTAAAACAGACCATTCCAATGTTTTTCTGATAGAAATTGTGTTCCTCAACCCATATACTTCATCTTGTTCCCTAGTATGTATCTTAACATATGTTCAATCAGTTTGTCCATGTTCATGTGGTGCACATGGAATGCCTCTTCTTATGTACTCCAGTGCATGTCTTGGTATGCTCCATGGTACACAACAAGCCACCAAGGAAGACAACACACAACAATTGACTGGGTTCACATGCTACCTGATCCTTAACCTCCCATGAAAACCCCATCAAATGTCAAAGGATCCAACATGTTGAGGAATCCCAGATTACATTCTTTGTAATTTTAGATTTTTAGAATCCCCTTGTTATTCCTCCCATAAGTTCATCCTCTCCTTTAGCATGACATCTAACCATGATACACCCTAGAAAAGGTGGATATAGCCTGACCGACCATCACTATCACTATTCACAATTTTTCAGTCTTCTGATTCATATGAGAATTGGTTCTCTTTCATATCATAGTCATCTTATGCACAAAATGAACTAGTAAGTTTATATTTTGGCCATTTAATTCAGCACTACCTTCATCGAATAATCATTTTTCTATAAAAATATTAGTTCTATGATATCAGATCATTACACCGAACAATGGGGGAAAAAATTAAATTCCTTGTTATTTTTTTCATAATATCAGGAAACTAAACCGTGATGATAAATGGTGAAAATAAGGCATAAAATTGAAATGAAAAATTATGGGGAACAAAAATCTATTGGTGTTTCTGTTTACCCTGATTAGTTTCCATTATAACAATGAATGAAGACATAAAAAATCGTCACTAAAAAATTATCCAATTAAATCCTCGAATGTAAACTCGTCGCAAAAAATGATTGTTCTGAAAAGAAATTTATTTGATGAATTATTCATGTAAATCATACAAATCAATAATAGGTCTGAAATTCAAATAAAAAACCTTCTACCTCAATTTATATTGATCACTGATGTAGAACAAAGTTGCATCGGGATTGTGAAAAGATCCCCTAATTTTATTGCACACAAATCCCAAAAGTATGATCAGGTGGTTGTTTTCTCATAGAATCACCTCTAATGGATATATAATGGTTCTCTAAATCACCATGTATTAGTATATTAAAATGAGAAGTCACAATAACCATATATTTAAAAACTTTCTAGGTCACTACATCAACGAATAAAATATTAATTCCATTAAATTGTTATAGTATTTTATGCATGTGATTACTTTTACAAAAAACTACCCATGATGATATATATTACATCATTTTTATGTTAAAATATTCTCTTTAAAATCAATTATTCCCTCAGATTACTTATCCAGGCTGATTATTAAGAGTTATTCCACTTTTTCAAAAAAAATTATAGTGTGTGACATTAAATATATTTAATATTTTTAAAAACATTATTCTAGGCACCCTGAGCCTTAGAATATCATTATGTTTAATTGCATCACTATGTAAATATTCATATAAATATTCCAAAGTCTTACATTGAAAAAATTGGGATATTGCATTTTCCCCCATTTCAAAACATTTCATTCACAAAAATCATCACAAGGGAAAGGTGGGGATACTATGATCTCATCTGGGACACATAATCCCGTGATCTCACACAACAATTTCATGTCTTGTTTACAATCACACATCTAAGGAAAACACTCACCCACAAAGTGTTTTTCTCATGTCACCTCTCAACATTAATAACTACATAATAAAGGAAGCTCCACTCACATGGTCCATGTCACCCAGGTCGGTATCTTACAATGAGTTTTGTACAAACATCATTAATTGAGACATGTGGACAGGAATATGAAAACCCAAAATACTATAAAATCGAGGATAAGTGGACCACCACATCACTAACACATAAAAATAGTAAGGTAAACATACCAAATATTCCCAAATATAGCCTAACACTCTAGTTGGAACTATATAACTCTCATACACTAATGGCCTCCCTCATCACTCACTAAGGACTCCTTATGTTGAAAATATAGTCTTTATACTCCCTTGGATTAAATTCACCCTTTTACAACCAACACTAGACCCAAAGCTATGATCCAAGTGCTATTCCCACTAGTTATGACAATCATTATTGTGTCCCATGTGGTTATTCGTAGAAGACCACAAAAAGGTGCTACTCAAATGGTGGAGTTAAAATAATCATTCTAGGAAAAACCACACTGAAGGTAGATTATCCTCCTAGATGTGGCTAAAAACTGATATGTAATCCTAAATAATATTCACTAGAACCTAAATGGTCCATTCTACATGGCCAGCATGAAATGGTAAAACACTATTCTCAACTAAAATGGAGTCTCTAATTGATTCATGCACCCTCTACCTAATCATTTCATGAGTTAAGTATCCTAATAAATAACGATCATTAAGGGAATTCTAAAAATCTAGAAAACCTTCTACGCACAAAAGTGTCATGACCACTCCAAAAATCGTTTTTGGTCATCACCCATAAATAACTGAAACAAAAAGAGTTTAACATAGAAACTAATTATATATCTCTTGGATTCCCAACATATTCTAAGAGATCCTGGTACATCCTCAACTATGCTAGATTTACAGGTAAGAGAAAAAAACATACTTAAAAGCTATTCTCACATCCTGACTAAAATCACCATCTATCCCTAAAAAATGATTACATTATTCAATCCATTTTTCAATTAATATAAGGAATTTATCTAGTGGATACCATATATAACATGATCTGTCACTCAATATTTAAAATTCATGCATCCCTAACATGCTAATGAATAGAAGTGTTATGAACCATAAACTATAAGTTCAATACACTATCTTATCTTAAAAAAGATTCAACTACAAGGAGGTCAACTACTTTTATTCTTCTTCCAACATCTAATAATAAGATCTCTTGTTGAGAACTTTTGAATCCATGTTCCCCTTCCCAGGAGTATAGAAAATTTCCAAGTCAGTGACTAGGTTGAATTATAGTTATTACCTCTATCTCAAGTTTAAAATACCATTATGAGAAGATATAATTAAACATATTCGGGTTAGAGTAGATGATAAACCATTTTCCCACTAGTTAGTGTTTCCACATCTTTAGTGAGAATATTTTCATTGCTTACTAAAGATCGTGGGTCACATAGTTTTGGTCATGTTGTCTCAACTAACATGAAAAATAATAAATATCCATATTATTCTACATCAAAATACAACCATGTCTGATCCATGATGAATCAAAATAGAGTACATACATGACACCCCCACTAGAAATCTCAATATGGGGGTACTTTTCAAAATATAAATCATCTTTTGAAATATCTACTGTAACTTTTCTATCCACGTGAAAGGGTTCCCTCTTCTAGGTGTATGCTATCATGGGTTCTACCACTTTAGGTATCTTGGTTATAGACCTCTAATAGTATCCTAATAAAATAGGGAAACTCTTCACCTTAGTAACACTCTTTTGTGGATCCTAAGTAAAAAATTCCTCAACCATCACCTGGCCCATAGCTACACCTTCTTATGACATGACATTCCCCGTGAAGTGGAACTATTAGATCCAAAAAATACACATTGAGAGATTCCAAAAAAAATTATTTCTCTCAGAGTGTGTTTAATACCATACTCAAGTGTCTTGCATGCCCCTCGTCAAACACTAAGGACACATGGATGTCACCAATGATGGAAACCGTGAACAGATCCAAGAAGGGTTTACGAATTCAGTCTTTATGTCTCTTAATTCCACTATGGTGTATAACTCCACAAAGGGTATCACCATCAACCCAAAACCACTATAGTATATTTAAAAACACACTTCTAGTATATTATACTCCCAAACTATATTTAGTGATGACCATCCCATTTCCAAATCTAATATCCACCTAAACTCCATCCACTGAGTGAAGGGATCATCAATTCATAGGATTATATACTTTCCCTCATGTCACCTTTCCCATGTAACACCAATCCACATCCAACCTAAAGATCTCATTCTCCTCCCATGAAAACAATATATTTATTCCACATAACACAAATTAGGTATTAAAAATCCCCTTCTCTAAAGACTCATCCAACTATACCTCCAACTCTCATAGCTACACAGGGTCATCTGATATGCTAGCACAGATATCTAGTCACCCGTACTGTAATTCCATGTAGGAAAAAAATTGTGGATTTTGAGGTAAACTTGAATCATCCTCAATAATTATTCCACCGTACTCCTCCACCTTCATAAGAACTAAAATCTCAACGAATCCTCTACCCCAATGGTTACATTATCCAATCAATAGGTAAATGGTTGTAACCTCCCACGAATGACTCATCGTTCCCTTCTTCTGATCACTCTTTATCAACGGAGGAAAACACTTTCCCATCAAAAAATAATATCATATACACCCGCTAATAGTAAAAATATGAGCATGGATGGTGGGAAACCAATCTATACATAGAGAAACACCATAGGGTCCTGTTACCACTATGGAAAGATTCTAATGTGAGTCTCTCTCTCTATCGTCCTATATTATAGTCACACATTCTGTAGAGGTGTGAAACCACTAATACACTCTTCATGAGCCTCCAACATAAGGGTCAATAAAAAAGGTCCCCACATGTATCACTAAGTCTAAAATAGGGGATACACTAAGGGAATAGTGTCTCATAACTCCTTGTGAAAACAAAAATAGGGGTAGTGAAGACATGAGTCATCCCTCAAGCTATAATCAACACTCCATGAGCCACAACCATATCGAACTCATTCTTTCTCTATCCAGCCTATTAACCACCATCGGGGGTTACTCTGACAAATTATCACAACCAAAATCATTGAAAACACAAGTTAGAGAAACTTTTCCACCACACCTCAACACTATTCTCTTTGGGTGGCACTGACTCTCCAATATGGTTTTGGATCGCGTCTCATGGATGCATCTCAGTGGGGGAATTTTCCCTTCCTTGTATATGCTCAAGGTAACACAAATTATTACCATCTCGAGGCTTTAATGATTCCACATGTTACCCTAGAGGAATCTCACAACTTGGACTACTAATAGAGAGAGGTCTTATCTATGAGGAATATTCACACCATAAGCTCATACCAATCCTTAACAACATGAGTAGGGGGAGTCTTGCTCACCAAGAAAAATATGAGACCTCTATCTCTAAATACTATTATAAACATTCTACAATGTTGTGTCATATATCAGTACCACTAGAGAAAGCTTCTGCTCCTTGGGGAAAATATGTCACAAGCATAACCATCATATCGGTTGGGGTCTGCACATGCCAGACACCCAGACCACTATATTGGGTTAAACCTATACCGCCTGAGGGTCTATATAATTGATGACCCTTATCAATCCCCATTACTAGAAATCACATAAATTTCCAAGCCTATATGTACCATCTTTTTTCCTTATCAGAGCTATTTAATTCTCGAAACATGAACGATCATCTAACTAATTCACAAATAGGTATATATTATGCTCAAAAGGTTGTAGTAGATCTCGGTTTCCAACTATATATAAGAACATAATGAGTGTGTCCTTGATCTAAAACCTCATCACTCGTATGGTAGTCATCAAAAAACTCTCTCAGTACCATATGTAGCATACATAAATGAGGCATATGGAATATTTTCAATACATTCAATGACCAATTATTATATCTGGATATCTATCTTAAGAAGTACATGGATACCATAACCCATTCTGTTAAGATTAGTGTACTATTGTTTTCCATAAAATAAGATTCTATATATTCCAAGTCAACAAGAAGGTTTTCCAAGTCTTGGTGAATTTATATATCAACCATCTCACCGAACATAGACACACAATCATTGGAATCATACTCTAGGCACTTTAAAAACAATTTCCCTAGTTACCAAACAAAACCTTTCAACTAGAAAAAATAAACTCTAAAACACTGATCCTAGACCCATGTAGTGTAATAACACTTCATTTTGTGTATAATCTCTAATACTATTATATCATGGCCCATCCGAATAACACTTGAGAAGAAACTACCCCAAGATAGCCTCAAATTGTCTTGGGGAAAGAGACTAGCACAAAAAAGGAATATCACACACATGGGAGGTATTTTCCACTGGTGACTATATTCACATGCACATATCTAATCCCTTAGAATGGTGAACTATAAAAAAACTAAAAACAGTGAATGTGTATGACTATAATCCAATAACTATAGCAAGAAACAAATTATTTTAAATCGTAAAAAGGGTCCAAATATAGGCCCAAAAAAATTCAAAGTAAAATCTATCCTACTCAGATGGAGGGGACTGTTGTTAAAAAGAACACCCGTATACAACTTGGTATGTCTAGTAAAAACTAGATCCCCATTTTTAAAGTCCACTGAGTTCTCCAAAAAATGGTTCTGCATATACAAATGAAATGACAAGTGTGGGAAGAGACGATGTAGGGGTGAGTATTGCAATACCTAGCAGGACACCCTAGAATCACATGACCTAATGCATCAAGAGTAACAATCAAATCTACATAGAAATATATCTACAACACAAATAACAATAATATATATATACATATACAACTAATACACATATTCTTAAGGTAATGATCACAACTATAAATCCATATCTGGATTCCAACATGAATGTCCCACATAGAACTCATTTAGGAGAATACACTACACAAGTCAGGCAGCATTGATGGCATTCATCTAAGAGGTAGTTCTGATTGGGACTTTCACTTATAATACAAGCTCGATGTAAAAATAGATGTGCTAAATAGATGATGGTCCCACCCAGGGACATACGGGATACAAAAAACACAATTGTGAATAACCAAATAAGTAGATGATTGATGCCCACTTAGACTTGGTCATGATGATACAAGGAACTCCACCTTGTGAAAGAAAATGACAAAGGATCTCACTTTGGACCTCAAGTAAGGATTCCAAAGAATCTATCCAAGAAGTCATAATAAAGGGATCATTGTCCCATTTTTAGGAGGATATTCCATACTAACCCTCAAAAAATAATATGGGTAATGAACCCTTAAATAAACATTTAGAATATATAAAGGAAAAGGTATCCAACTTACATTTTAAAGAGTAAATGACGTGTACTAGGAGTACACTATGTGAAATATGAGTATAGGATGTTTTCCCTTTTCCCAACTCGTGTAAAATTTATTATGCCCATGTCCCTATAGAATTAAACGATGTGCCTTCCCCAGTGTAATTAATCATGTGTCCCATTAAAAAAATTAGCTCATGTGTGCTCTGTTGGCCATGTTTGTGTAGGAGTACTCGACATCCCTATGAATATGTAGTTTATCTCATGGCTGTGTACCCTCCAAATTACAGGCTGAGCCCCAGGGGAAAAGACCACACAACATGTGATAGGGTTCAATCTCCATGTGATCTTTAAGCTCACATAGAAACCTATCAATCATACATAGGTACCACAGGTCATGTAATCATAGATTACATTTTATATAGGTTATGATTTCCAAAATCCAATTATTATTAATCCTTAAAATTCCTCTTCATCTTTTCCACCAAATATAGATGTGATTCACACCGGGAAAGGTTGATCTATTCCATATGACAGTCACTGTCACCATTCTATCAATTTCAGGCATCTGATTCAGATGGGAATCGATGATCGTTTTTATCATCACTACCATACTCGTAACATGAACCTTTAAGTACCTATTCTAGTCTAATTAATTATCATCCACCTACATCACATGATTTTCACGCCATAATAAGTCCAGATATATGATATTGAATCATTGTTCCCATAAATGGGTGGGCAATGATCTATTCCTTGTTATTCGTGTCAAACCATTTGGGAAACACCCCATTAATGAATGATAAAAATAGGAGAGAAAAGAACAATGAAAAATCTATGAAACGTACCACGTTTGATATTCATGTAAACCCAAATTCATTTCTATTAGGTTAATTAATGAAGAGATAACTAATAATCACAATGAAATTCTCCCAACAAATCACTGAAAATAAACACATCCCTAAAACCACTGATATGTAAATCAATCCAATGGTTGATTTATTCATGTTGATCAAGGAAATAAATAATAGTGAATAAATCCAAATATGAAAACATTATACATCAATTCAGATTGATCATAGATGAATAATGGATTGGCAATGTTATTAGTGGTGAGATCATCTGATTCCATTACACAAAAAATAAAATTACTGCATTTCGTCTATTGTTAGCCCATAGAATCATTTCCACCATCTTCCCAATGGTTTTTTTAATCCCCATGGATTAGTAGATAAAACTAATAATTCACTATGAATATATATTCAAATGAGAATAATGTTCTCTATGCCAAAAAATAAATAGAATACTTTATTTAAATTATTTTATTTATCTTACACCCAAGATAAATTTTAAAACATAGCCCACACCGAAAAAGATTATGTCATGCCTGGGGTAAATCCCATTATGTGATAAATTATTCTTTAGGACCATTGGGATTTGGAATATGTTGTATTTCTAATGTATTTAATATTAACATAAAAAGATGTATTATTCATGTATCATAAGGATGGGTTACTATAGTCAGTATTAGATCATAAGTTTAGTTAACCTTTAAAAACATGGAAAATAAAACCATAGTTAGATACATAAGGACGTGTTTAAGGATCAGAATAAGGATGATTCAAATTATCAAAAAATGTCATGGAATTTTGGTAAAGGATAGAGTGAGTGGTTTCCAATAAATTACATCCCTAACTAGATACTACATGTTGACATGGATTTGGAGTAGAGGTTCTTATGAGTAATAACATCTAAAAGGGTGTATTGATCCTGAATTTATAGTCACCTAGTTTGTGAAAATTGGCATTTCTACACATCTATGTTTAACCTCTTGGGGTATAAACATTAGAAATTCACTAACTCTTTATGAACCATCATAATGGAATAATATCAACTATGACCACTAATGATTAATGATAAACCAAGGGTGTCATAGATTATAAAAAATGTGTAGCGATTTAGACATCCTATAAGTTATTTATTTAGGATTATGTGGTTTTAAATATTTATTAGTTTTTATCAAACTATTATTTTTGTGTTTCTTCAATGGATGAAACTTTATGAAATCGGGTTCACATTTAATGTGACAGACATTTTTTTGATGAGAATCCAAATGGTATGATGACTGGAGTGAAGGATATTATTATTATTCATAAACAATTATCATATAACATGATTAACAATATGCACCTTAACATGTGGTTACACTCACCAAAAAAAGGGAAGGGAAATGTTTGCTGGGATTTTGGGTAGTGGATACTCGAGGAAGGAAGATTTAGTCTCCTATAAGTTAATATTGTGGGAAGAATCAATCAATAGAATTTCTTAATTGAATGATAAGCTGATTTATGTGTAGATAATAAGGGCATAGAATAATCAATTACCAAGGGAAAATAAGCACTTCATTTAACATAATAGATGGGAATATTGGTCTCCAAAAGGTATTATCAATAGATGAATGTATAAAATATTGAATTTTTTGTAATTATGAAAATCTTTGTCCTAATGGGAAATATCATGAAGTGAATTCTCAATGTCTTGTGAATTATTATTATATTGATGAAGAGGAATAGACTATATAAAATATTGAAGGATATGTGTGTTAAGGGATAATATGATGAATCATATTTAATGGTTTGAGAAGGATGCCGGTTGCTTGAAGTATTTATGTATTGGAATTAATGGATTGTGTTTTATGAATCATGAAATATATAAGTATTTTTTTATAATTTTTTCATTAAGGATTATTAAAAATATAATAAATATTTTAATGTACTATAAAAGTAATTTAATAGAATTGTGATATTTGGATTAAGGTATGATAACCCTTAATATGTTCTTGATTTTTATAAAATCATGTTTTTTTGCAGAAAGAGATGATTGATATGGATAATGAAAATTTGATAGTACATATTACCTTAATTATTAGTTGAAAAGTGGTTTATTCTAACATTGATGGATGTTACAATATTTTTTTGGATTTAAGAAATATATCGAATAATATGTGTTATATATAAGGAATGGAGAAGTATTTATTTTTCATAAATATTTTATGGTAATTCAGTTTATTATCACTTTTTAATCGAATACATGATAAAAGTATTCACATGTTTGGTATGTGACAAAAAATATACATTGTGATATATTGGGGATCAATGATTTTAAGAAATTTAGTGACCTTATTTTTAAAAAAAAATTAAATTGTTAGAAGGTTTAACATTTATGGAAAATTTTATTTTCAATTTTTGAAATAGGTTTTATAGATTAATGTATTACTCCACCATATAAATATTTATCCAAATTTGATAACCAATGTTGACATTTTTTATAGATTAAATTAATGGGTTATAATTCTTATATGGATCTTATTTAGTACTTTAGACATGAAAAAAACTAAACCCCTATAGTAAAATATGATGTTTAAATTTATCAAACCATTAATAGAGGATGAAATTATTCCAATGGAAAAAAATATATCAAGTATGTATATTTTCATATTTTCACATTCTAGATGGAGAATTCATTCCTTAACATTAAGAAAAGAACCTTGAAGTAAAAATTGGTCATGTTATAATACTTTTTAGAAAAAAATTAACTTTTTCAGTATGTTTTAGTTTATGGTTTGGTGGTCATTAACCATATCTAGATCACCCACATTTTTTAGATCAATGATCACTATTACTCTCTATAATTATTTATATTTTTCTTCCATGTCCAAATCTTCACCTCCCACCAATATTCTACTATGTGGAAACTAGGTTATGAGTTAATTTAGTTAACTTTTATTCTTCCAAAATTTCCTTTTTAAGGGATGTTTTTTTATTCATTTTAACTATATAGGTTTCATGAAAGAAGTTTCAATTTTTAAACCTTTGATGACCGAAATGAATTTCAAGGTGGGAATTTATTTTACAGGGGGATAGAATGTAACACATTTTGATTTTATGAAATATTGTTTCCAAATTAATTTAATCTTTTGATATTTTGAGTTACACAAAAAATAGATTATATCTTATGTTACACACAACACTGAGTTTTTCTTACATTACATATAAAACCGAGATTATCTTGCGTTACAAACAACACTGAGTTTTAAAAAAACTATGCACATTATTAATATTATTATTTAAACATTACCGTTATAACCTATCCATTAAATATTGTGGTATAAATAGTAATAACAATTTTTTTAATATTATGTATATTTTTTATATAAATAAAACATATTGATAAAACTTAATTATTTTTCATTATAATATTTATATATTTCAGAACTGCTATTTTCTAAAAAAATTATTTTTATTTCTTTTTATGAAAATAAAGAAAGAAATTTTTCAGAATTTTAGAAAATTAATTTTATAAAATAAACCTATGTATTTAAATCATTATTTAAAAATTATCTTTTGGTGATTTTTTGATATTTTCAGTGTTTTTTTCGTGAATAGTTTAAAATGCTGAATTGTAATTGAAATTTTCATTTTCATTTAATTTATTTATAAATTTGAATTATATTATAAATTGGCTTCAATTTAAAATTAGTTAAATTATAAATTTATTGATAAAATTTTGGTCATTAGATACAAGTTCATATTAAATTTCGATAAAAAACTTTGTAATCTTTTTAACTTTTCTAAAACCAGGTTTCTCTACACATTAGTAGGATTATTGTTAAATTATATACTTTTTTTCTTCTATTAATGGATTTTTTAAAAATTTATTACATGTTTTGAATCATAATAATTAATATTATATAATAATTTCAATATAATATTTTAACAAAATGAATATTAAAACCAATAATAAAGTCTTTTCCACAATTAAGGTAAAAATACGTTTATTAATGGTTAAACTAAATTATATGTTTAAAAAACCAAAGACATGTAAAACACCAGTTTTATAGATATATTTAGTCCTTATCCAATATATTATTGATAATATATAATTTTATAACCTTTTTCCCTATTAAAAACATGGGTATATATTTTTCGTTCAAATAATTACAAGTGTGACACTAATCTCACATATAAAAGACCACCCCCTATCCTCTCTTTCTCACACCTTAAGACAATTTCAGTTCATCAAATTCCTTACAAATTAACTTAACATATTCCAAGCTCTCATTATAGAATCCTTTTTTTCATATGAATCCAACCTTGTAATGCTTCTTCTACAAACCTAAAGGGGATACCCAAAGAAGAGGTTATGTTCATCAATGAGTGTTTAAGATATATTTCTTCCTACACCTCCATTAATTATTATTATACCTTGACGATTTTATAAAATCGTTCTAATACATATAATTAAATATTTTTATGCTAATTTATTGACCTAAAACCATTTCTAATTTAATTAAATGTGTTACAAAATCATCATTTATGTGTACAATGGACTACCTCCCCACAAATCGATGTCATTTGTTTTTCCATCCCCACCTCTCACAGATGGGTATGATGATGGATATAAATTATATATAGATATTTATAAAATAATTTATTTTCTATTATTTATATAATATATAACTTTTTTACTTTCCATTTTATATGATATATGATATCGTCGCTCATGTGTACGATAGAATAAAACCTCACAAAGAGATGTGATTCATTTTCCCTAACTCATTACTTGGAAGATAATAAGGATAATTATATGATAGATAATTGAAATAATAATTGTATTACTGAAATATTTATCATTTGAAAATATAATATATCATTTTATTTCTTACCTTTTCACTCATTTAATGATGATAACATCGTTCATGTATGTGTGGACTATTTCCTTCATGAAGCTATGTGACCCTGTTATAATCACCACACCAAACGAAAGATATGTATTAGAATATGTAAACAATAATATGGTATTTTTTTAAATTTTATAATTATTTAAGGATATGATATTACATACTATATTTTTGTAATTATTATTGAGAAATGGTTATGTTACCCATGTGGTTGTAAGGTCTACCGTCTCCATGTTCATGGTATAATTCATTTATCAAACTCATTTTTCATTATTATTATTGAAATAATAATTGATGAATACATATTATAATTATTTCATGATTCTTATTTTTGATATGACAGAACCACTATCAAATTAAGAAGACCAAAAAATTTGTATCAAAATATATATGAACAACATAGAGGCTATTACCCAAAATGTGACTTTAACATGAATTTGATAATAAATGAGTTATAAATGTGAATAAGTAAATAATATATGGTAATCTATATATATATATATATATTTGTATATATAATATATTTATAATAAAATTATATTTATTATACAATAGGTTTGAACATATAAAAAGAATCAAGGCTTAAGGTAAGGTATTTGTAATCTCCCTTTTATTTATTGGAGATAAAAAAATTCACCATTTGTTTTTGTTGTGTGGTGTATATACATACCCATTTAAATAATTAATCCTTTTAATTTCATGATTTTTAATGTCTTGTTTGATGTTATTATTTATTTTGGACTATGATTTATATGATTAGTAAAGTGGTAAGGTCTTTTTGCCTCAGATTTCCTTCTTTAATAATAATGTCATGTTATGAACCAGTATTCATTTATGAGGTGTATATATAGACATTTTGATGTGTAATATCATGAATTTATTTATTTTCATGTTACATAAATTTTTATTTAATGTTACAGGTTCATGGAGCGTAAGATTAAATGTTACCAAATTGGTAAGAGATTTATATTAAAATTTCTTTGTTTATTATGAAGGATTATGATTATGTTTCCAACGATGTAATTATACAATCTATCTCCCAATAAAATCACGAAATTTATTATCCTATGTGTATTTCTCTAGAATACATTTTCCACATTTTTTTCTACTATTTATGTAATCAAGAACAAGAGAGAATTTTGTGTTTTATAAAGATCAACTTTATTTTATTCTTCGGGGGAAACCACTTTTCTTAAAAAAACATGTTTTCTAAAATATGTTTCCAACATGGACTTTAATAGTCTCCAATTGACAGATTAATGAAATTTTCAACCATTTTTTAATTTGGAATTTTTTGAAAGGATCCTTCAGGTTTTTCCCAAATAATTACAATTTTTCATTATTGATGATGTAAAAGAAGTATTTGTTTTAAAGTGTACAACATGAATGAAATTTTTTTATTCCATGACTATTATTTTATTTACTTTTTTCATTATATGTTCTCAAATATATTTTCAATGAAAATAATTTATTATTTTCTTAAAGTGTTTTAAAATTAGGGAGATTGTGTTATTAAATAATCGTTTTAAGTGATTTATAAATATTCCATTATTAGTTTAAAGTTTATATTAAAAGGAATGTGTGTAAGGATTGTTTTATTAATTAAAATGTTTAATCAATGTGGTAATTATGTTTTACTCAAGAAAATGTTTAAACTATTTTTAAATCTACAATTGTAATTTTCAATGATTATTTTCAATAAAGATAATTTCAAAATAAATTTATTAATACATATTTTTAATGATGAATTTTTGTATAAAAGTTATTTTTATCAATATATGTTTTTATTGATATATCCATCGACGTAATTTTCTATAAAAGATGATATCCTTAGATGTTACTTTATCATTACTGGGTATATAATCCAAGGATACCATTCACAGTCCTTTGTATGGATTGTGTTTATGATGAATAGATTTTAATGAAACCCATTTCTCCTCTATATGTTATACCATGGTATAATTGTTTTATTAGAAACATTTTTTTTTGGTTATGCAATGATGAAATGAAGAAATTTTTATGAAACTTTTGTCTTTTCCACCAATTATGATAGGACAACTGTTTATGAAACCTATTTAACTTCATAGGTTATTACATGATGGATTTTTTATGATCATATGGAATATATTTATATAATATATGTTAGGTGAATGGTGAGACTTATATCTCCTTCAAATGCATTTGGTAATGATTTATATTTGATGAGATGGATAGGACTAGAATGGGGACTAAACTCAGTTTAGTAAGGGTATTTTTATATTATGATGGTCTTGGATGCGAACCTTGACTATTATGATGATTTGGTGAGTCAAATAATGATACTATGATAGGCTCAATAGTGATACTTTACTCATATCGAAAGATTTTTATTTATTATAAGTATTCCACAAATATATGACTTATTCCAATGTTATTCTCTCATAGATCACAATTTTATATTAACTTATGATTCATGTCCTACAAACTGCCAATCTTTATGTCTTGACTAAAGAATATGATCATTCATATTCAAGGTATGGTTTTAATTTTTTATGCTCATGTTACCATTCCCTTATGTTCATGTTATGATTATTTTTCTCTTTTATTTACCCGTACTATGTATTTGAGATCACCCTTTCTTTTGTTTAATATCCCTAGGTTATAAACAAATGTTTCAGTAGGGTATGTTTGTGAAGAGTACAAAAGGGTAAGATCATTGTAGGAGACATTGTATGCTATTTATCAAATAAGTATTATTATGATCCATTTTTAAAAAGGAACTCATCTATTATGGTTCTCATTCATGTATTTAAAATGTATTTAATATTCATCTAAAAATATGTAATATCCATTTAAAAAATCATGGATCACTATAGTGTGTACCCTCGAAGACCCACTTGGGTGTGTAATTCAGTTGGACATGGATTATAAATCACATACACATGGAATGTGTACCATGTACACTACATGTACTCTATAAGAGGTACCAACCAATTTACATCACATGGAATGTTCTTGTATTAAACTATTCCATTAAATTCTACATGGAAAGTAGCCCACTGAATGTGTGCCCATGTAATTTACATGATGAAGTACCCCTACATGGGATGTCTGGAAAGGTACTTGACAAAATTCATGACAACAAGTATATACAACGTGAACCCTATAAATTACATGTAATTATAAAAATAAAATCATCATATAATGGAAGGATTTCATATCATGTCTTCTTAAACTACATGTCATGTGATTGGAATTTTCGAATATCAAACCCCTCTAATCATTTTGAAACCCCCTTTTGTCCCTGAAGGTAATAGATCGACACTCAATGGAGTCATAAAATGTTATAATAGGTCCATAAAACAATAAATTTGTAAATATAGGCTTATTTATATCATAAACATAAAAATAGAGTACCTTTGGGAGGAATCCTCTAAGGATTCACCTGTATCCATGGTCTACAATATCCACTTGATGATTATCATAATCTCAAGATCTACAGAGGCTTCTATCTTTCTCTCCATAATTCATTCTCTCTCAATATCCTTCTCTCTCTACCCCTCTACCATTTTATATCTAATTATAATGAAGTCGAATCCCATATAAAATATGTGAGAAGCCTGGTGGCTGATAATAAATGAAATGATTAAAAAGAAAATAAAGAGAAAATGAAAAAATGTTTTAGCCCTAGACTTGATGCCTGACATGTATTTATGTCCTCGTTCTAGACTTAATGGCTGACAAATAATCTAACAATGCCTCTCTTTTCAAAATATATAGCCAAGTGAACATGTGAAAATTAATTAATTATGGTAAATACAAATTATTCCCCAAAATTTTGAACAACTAAGAATTCCACCAAATTATTATCCTACGGTAAAAACATAATTTGGAACCAAAATAGTGGTCATAAAAAATATTTGATATCATATTATAGGGGAAAATGACTATTTTATAACTTATAATAACCTGAAATAAAAAATTCAAATTTAAACCTAACTTTCAGTCTGTAAAAACATGGGTCATTATGATCTCCCCACCATAATCCCTCTCATCCCCGAAAACCCTTGGTGGTCAAATGATTCCTTTATCTCATCGTGAGAATCTACAAAACTATGCTATATTAATCGTACAACAAAAAGTCTATAAATGACGAAAAATCATTTATAAAGGTGTACATTTAACCATGACCAATATGACAGTCTCTTTCATTGGAAAACCCTTATCATAGTCGCAGAAATAAGATCATGCTCGAAGTCACATGATTCATTCATCATAAGACACAATGAATGGCGTAGCAAAACCACTCACATAATATAACCAATGAGGATTTATCAAAACATTAAACATTCCAGCATCCCCAGAATGTTTTCCTTGGAAAACATTTAATTATAACTCATCATGAGTCTCACCACCATCAAACTAATAATTTTACACTCCTCACCATATGTATTTCGGTATAATGATCGTAGACTTTAATCTCTATATGTTCCTTCATAAAATCAAGAATGATATTTAATTAAAAGGTTCTACTCGTATAGTTGGAACACTCTCAGTAAACATAGGACGATTAAAATATAGGATTCATGATTGTATCTAGGATAAGTATATACTAAGATTCCATTTATAATTGTGTATATCTCTCTATAAACTACACTTACCTTTATCAAACTCCTAACACTATTTCTCCCATAAAATTATTTTAGGTCCAAACATAGATCTACAACCTCACAACACCTGATTTATTCTCAATGTCTCCTCTACCATAAAGGGAAATAATTTATTTAATCAAAAATAAAAGTGAAACCATGGCCACAACCTTTTTTTGAAACCATTGGTCCTCATCTCTCACAGTAGCACTCACTGCTTTATGATTCAAATGGTACCACAAAAAACTGATGTGTACCTTATCTATTTTACACAAAAAAATTGTTTTATAAACCAATATAACATATCCATTACCTGACTCACACTCTCATGATTCATCTAAAACTAATGCTTATATGACCATAGTATAGGGAATGTCAGCCACTTTATGTTAGGAGTTCCCTCAGAACGCTTCATTAAAATTAGGAACCTCACCCATTCCAATTTTTATTCCATTACTTCTCATCACATGACATTGTTATTTTGAAATTTAAGATCTAAATTTGTAACTACTGGTTAACAAGTCCAGGATCTTGGAAATTCAAACTCATCAAAGTCATTCTTTAAACACAAGAACCATAGGTGTTTCCTCCAGAAATGAAGTCATCGACCTACCTATATCACAAAACATGGTCACCTACCATGTGTTGGTCCAAAAAATTGTGTAATAAATCTCACTTTATCAATAATGATTCATAAACCCAAGATTATCACTCCATCAGGTTTCTCTCGATCAAAAAATAATAACCTACAATGGTTTGATTCAACACTTAAGGTCTTTAGGTCTCCAACATAGACTTTCTAGTCTATTACCATGCTAAGAAAATAGGTCATGTAACATATCCCATAGGTTAAAACTCTCCCAAACATCAGATCTCATAGTGTGACATCAATTCTCCCTTCTCAACATAAGAAATCTAACACACTAATCAACCCTCTCTTTAAAAGTGGTAATGAAATGATTGACATAAATGGGTAAAAACAAACAACATCAGCCTACTAGTTCTATGATACTATCCATATATCATCATAATAGACTAATCTATGAAGGTTCATGATATTAACATAGAAAATAAAATGATATGATAGTCATAGAGTATCTGTATATGATAATACCCCCTTATTGTACATTTCAGTATAAATTTTTTGGTGTCTATCAGGATCATTAAAAATGACCAGAATAGATCAAATAAAAAAAATTATACAATATAAATGTTCAGCTATAGGGTTCAACTATATCACTATTAAATCATCTCAATGATTTGTGTCATGTTATAATTACAAGGATTTATTGAGTATAATGTAATTCCATGCTATGTATGAAAACACTATATAGGTTAAAATGAATCTTTAAATAAACAAAACTAAGTATAACACCATACGAGCAGTTCAAAACAAGAGAATCATATTCCCTATCAACATACTTTGGTCATTTAACCTGTTTTGAATGCGGACATTGTCATCAACATCAATTTAAAACATATCTATCCACAAACCAAGTCATTAAAAGAAATATAGGCAATCCCAAATGATTAAAATTTGACCAAGAACCTATATAGTAAAACACCGTTTCTGTTTTTTTTTTGAATTTAAACAAATATTCTATAACATCGGTAAAATCACACTCTAGGAGGCCTATAATTTGTGAATCCTATATGAAAAATTTAATACATGATACCCAACATTCCTTTCTCAGCCAAGAGTTAAAATAAATCATTTACCTATTTCTAATTGATTAAAATCCCTAAATCCATCAATTTCATCTCATCAATGGATTGAGTTCCGTATATCTATAATTTATCATCTATCTACAAAAAATATGGTTTTCTCAAAGAAAATGATCATATAAAATTGTAACATCACATATCAAGAAAAACATTCCCATATCCAAGGACACCCAGACTTTCTACAAGAAAATTGTTTCTCAATGCTCTAGTATTATATCCATCGAAATTTTGAAACATTTTGAATATTCTTTCCTATAATATCTAAAATAGTAATAAAATAGAAAAGGAACTCCTTTTATACCACATTCTTACATCCTGAAATGGATGCAACTAAACCAGTCCTCTAAGTCAGGTTGCCATAATGCCTTAAGAGTACCACTCTTTGTTCCTAAGGATGGTGATAACAAGTGAGGGACATAGATGTGTCCATGGAGAGACTATGATATCATATAATATTAAACAATAGAATATGTATCTAGATATCATCCAAATCAAAAAATAAGGAGAGTTCAGAAAAATTAAATAAACAGAAAAAGAACCATGCTATAATAATAAATGAGATTAAATAAAATATTAGTTATTCATGTCATACATATTAACTCAGTCACCCACTAGGTTGACCATACATGTATGAATACATAAATGAAATTGAATGAAAAGTATATTTCTCTTCTACAAACATTGAGCATGACCACATACCCAGTCTCTAAGATACAGTTGAGCTACTCTAGTGAAATAAAAATAACCCACATGAGCATATCCACTCTATCATGAATCGTTGGGCCTTCTCCTTGTCCATCATTTAATCTATGATCAACTTGAAAAGTAGTCATAATATATTTATTCACACAAAATTGAACGTACAATGTGAGAAAAAATCTCATACGCCACCCCAACGATGACCCTATATATATAATTTTCTAAGTATATGCTCATGTTATATTATCAGACTCTACAAGACACAACTGGAATAATAAATATAACATATAGTATAAATGAAAATAATACCATGTCAATCCTTGGGTTTGTGATCATGATCATCCATACCTGCATCGGCCCAAGCAAGAATGTCTCTTAAAAAATCACCCTCATGTGTGTATATATATTGATATTTCTATTTATTTATTTGTGTATATATAATACAATAAATATATATATATATGTGAGTAAGGGGAAAAAAACATAAGTTAAATTTAGATAATCCTTGGGTATGTACACCCAATCGACTGGTCTTCCTAGAAACAGGGCATTGAGCTAGATGTGAAACCTCTTAAGCTATGTATATTTAATTCGATCCTTGGGTCTATAATCCCAACCAAAAAATACCAAGATTGTATATTGAAATAACTCTCTTTGATCATGGTATTTTTCTACTAGTGGATGCAAGTGCTTACCCTAGGTTCACCTATAATCACCTCCATTGATCATAATGTTGGATTCTTGGTAATATCTATCCATATTGTATTATGGAACTGAGCTATACGTCATGCAACTCAATACCTGTAAATTCATGATCTTGTTTATTCCCTAGTTCACAATCCATAAGTAGTCATGATATTAGATCTTTCACAAACTCTAAGGGGATTGACCTTATGTGATCTATAATAGTTACAATGTAGGGATCCAAGTACATGGTTGAAATTAATTCATACAAATGGATCAACAGGAAACTCCCAATCAAGTCTAGAGAGTTAATTATTGTAATTATGTGTCAACATATCCCAATGAAGAATACTTGGGTTCACTCAGGAGAGTGTAATAATCCATAAATATATCAACAATTTGGAGGTCCATTTTTAACATTGTGGTTGAGTAGTCGATTGGGGATAGTGTAATCATCCCCATCACATAGTAGAGCATAATCATACTCATGTACATTATTGATGTGGATAGCCATTTCCTACACCGTAGAAAAGTAATCGATCAGGGGGAGAATAAACATCCCCACTACTTGGGGGAGCATAATTATCCTTGAGTATATCATATATGATAGATCCCATGAAGTATATCTGGTTATCCTAATAATATAGTAGTCAAACATGTACTCTCAACAACTAAATCCTAGGAAGTATCTTTGGGTATCCCAACAAAAAAATAATAAATAAAAGGGTTCAAAAAATGAATCCTCCTACTTTTTTCTAGGAATCAATAAAAATGATTAGGAACATAAGATAGATCCAAGGAAGTACTTATGGGAATCTGAAATAAAATATCGCATCATGTTAGGATCTTTTGAAGTGAACCAAGAAGAACCTCTAGAAACCATAGTTATATCATGCGTAACCATGTGAAGGTATAAACAAAATAATGAGTGTGTCCAAATTATTAGGCCCAATACTACTACAAAATAGTCATGGAATTCATGTTCTGTATGGTTTCTAATGTTAAAAAAGCTACCATATCAACCCAAACCCAATATACCAGCTCAGGGTCGGTCAAACATTGATGCACACACTAGGAACCTCATGTCAAAGAAATATAGAGTCATCCTACTTGGTATTCTCTACGTCCATACATAACACAATTCATCCCTATAGGTATCGTTGAAAATAATTTGCTACTAGAGGAATTGTACATTGGATTCCTGGAATGTGTAAGTAAATAGAGGCTTTTAAAATGATATCCTTAATAATAAAACATAAGTAATGTAATCCTATATTGGATCCTTAGAATGGTATAAATAGGAAGAGTCATCCTTCATGGGATACATGGAAAGGGTATGTATTTATAAGGATACCACTTGAGATTTCATAGTTTATAATGTATGTGAAGTTATCCCAAAAGGGACCCTTAGAAATAGTGGTAAGGTAAAGGCATACTACAATGGGTCTTTTGGGTCAAAGGATAAGACATCCACTTTTCCTAAAATAAAAATTCATTAAACATAATTCTAGAGTGATGGATCATAGCCCATATCAGATCAAGGGTCTCGTTCAAGGTTGATCTGAACACCAAACCAATATATCTCACTATGAAGATATAAATAAATCCAATTATTGGACGAAGCACCTCTCCATTATATCGCATTATAACCGAAATAAAGTTTAGTAGTCCTCAAATCACCCGAAGGGTTACACTATCATGATATATGTTTAATGATTCCCGCGATGTAGTATTCATTTGTCTTATTCATTCTATATTGTGTTAAGATATGAAAAATACCCTAAAGGTTGCAAGGGAAGAGTACACGGTGTCTATACTCTAGTACAAGGTGTCTACAATCGAATCCCCACATGGGAATGTACTTCAGCGAAACATGGAGTGTAAAGACCATGCCCATGGATTTTATACCATGTGTATGTTGTGTATCCTAAATGGGGTAAATTATTTTCTAACTCACATGTATTTTCCATGTATGAATCTTATTAATGTTCTTCAATATGGCATGAACCCCACTCAGGTTCTGGTCATCTACTTTACATGACCAAGTACCCCAACAGGGGCATTCTGGCTAGGTACTTGACTACATGGTTGAGTACCAATAATCAAATTGTATACCATACACAGAGTGTTTACATATAAAAATATCATCTTTCCAATATTGGAAGAACACATGATGTCTGTTTTGTATCTCAACATTGTGTTATTGGGATTTTTGAAAAATAAGCCCCTCAAATCGGTCTAAAACCCCATTTTCACACCAAATACTATAGATTGAACCTAAATGGCTCATATGTAGTCAAAATATTCCCTTAAAACTAGAAATTGGTAAATATATTGGGATCTATGAAATAAACATAAAAATGACCTACCTTTGGGTGGAATTCATTAAATCTTTTCATGTATCCACAGTCAACAGATGTCGCATGATGATCAGGATCCTCCCAAGCTCCAAAGTGGCTCCTACAATACTCTCCATCAATTTACCTCTAACCATCCCTATTTTCATTTATTTTTTCCATGAAGTTTAATACCATGGGTCATATTTTATAAGTCAATGAGAGGAGAATAAAATAACAGAAGAACAATAAAATGAAGAAAAAAAGAAAGGAAATGTAGAACGAAGCTTGGGCCTGGTCCGAGTTCCAAACATGAGTTCATAACTCACCTATGAAAATCCCCCTCATTCTGGACTCAATAGTAGATATAGATTATAACTCAAATTATCCATTAAAAAGATATATCTAAAGAACATGTTTTTATAAATTAATATTTTATTATTTTTATTAATTATTAATTACTCCATGTAAATTTGAATGGCTTGGGAATTTCACCAAACTCTTATCCCATGTTAAAAAACCTATTCTTAGGCCAGTGTAGAGGTCATAATAGTTAAATAAGATCATATATTAGTGTTAAATGACTATTTTATCACTTAAAATCACCTAAAACAAGAAATAAAATTTCTACTCAAATTCTAGTTTGGAAACATATGGGTCCTTATATCATCTCATAAACATCAAGTAGTAGGGAATCTAAATATGATCAATGCTCTTCTAGTATACCAAATATATAGTTTATAAAACTCTATGCTGTATAAAAGGTTTGTAATCCATTATAAACCCCAATTTTGTGCCTTAGGAACATATTTAATATTCCAATAAAAGAATCATACTCATACTAACCATAAGTTTTTTTTATAACCTATAATATTCCATTATAAAAATTTGTTAGGGATTACTCAATATTATACTATGAGAGGTAAATTATCATTAATTGTAATGATATATATATATATATCAATATATAAATATATGTATCAATTTTGAAATAATGATAATATAGATACATGATTTTATATGATATATATTATATTCTAAAAAATATTTCATGAATAGTTCAAAAACCCAACATAAGAACGATCATATCATATCATATATGGTAAACATGTACATCAATATTATATTTTTTCACATTACATGTTTTTGTTAACTCCTTATATACATCTGTAATTCCTACCACATATTTATTTGACCATATAGTAAACCATCCCACTAAACACTTTTATGAGTAACAAGTATGAGAAATTCATTTTTTAATAATGGATAGATTTGGAAATAGTATTCCTAATGTCCAACTCCTCCAACATACTCCAAGTCCATATCTATACAACATCAAATTTAAAAACATTACCTTATATTATTTACGGAATATGTCATCATCTTTATTGAAACCCTTTATAACAAAATTTTCCTTAAAACTTTTTGTTAATTAATGTAATTATTTAAATTATGACTTAACAAAAAATCCAAAAAATATTTAGAATAAAGTGGCATTCACTTTGTTATGGGTACTAATTGCACCTCATTAAATATCACTTTACCATTACATATCTTACAATATTGAAGATATAAAGTGAAACTCTCCTTGTATTTTGATTGGAATAATAATTTATTTTTCAACTTTGAACTTTTATAACTTCAGAACCACTCCCACTAGCCCCTTAGACAATATATTCTCTTTTGAATATATTTCTATATTACAAAATCTAAATTTTTTCAATATATAAAACGTATTTATTATTAATAATAAAATTTAAAACTCAAAGCACCATTTTCATCTGATATATGTTATTTTATGTGTTTTTTAAAGTTTTATCTTTGAAAAGAAGATTTATTTGATAAAATATAACCCTGATAGGTGGAAAGAAAACTTTACATCACATTTTAATAAATATTTGAATTAAAAAAAAGTTGGGAAAAATATTCTTGAATCTATTTATTTTTATAAACATGTTATAGAATCTAATGAATCATAAACCATGTGTATCATTTCTTATAGTTCATAAAAACACATTATTAATATAAAAAATATATTATTGTATAATAGAAATAAGATGAAAAGGATATCATTTACGTAGATCCATTTGATCCTACTTGTTTTGCTAAACTCATTATTTTATAAACTCTTTAAATCAACACTTGAATAAGAAATTTAAAATTTATCAATTATTTACATTTTTTTAACTACTGTATATTTGAAACATTTTTTAATTGTACATTTTCAATAATATTTTCTAAAAAACTAAAGTATTGATTTCTATAACATCAATATCTATCATGGGAATTCCGTGGAGTTTCCAAACCCAATCAGGAATCCGAAATAATTTTATATTATTGAATAATTAATTCTTAGATCCTTATTTTACCTTTAGGATTAAATGATCATCAATTTCTACTCAAAAAAATTATTGTACTTTCTATAAAACTTTTATTCTTTAAATTTCCATTTTTACCAACATTTACTATCTATGGGACACTATAACCTAGACATCATATGCCAATTTTATCTATACTAATCACATTTATAATATGAGGTAAACCTTTTTTGAAATCATTTATATTAACTTAAAATTTCCATAAATGAATGTAGAATGAATTATTTAACCAGAATTATCCTTATGGTAACCTATAGTATCACCAGGTCATTTACATATACAATCATATTAAATGTATGAGAAGAGAATACAATTATTTTTTTTATCTTACATATAATAACATTGTAACCCGATGTGAATCAATCTATACATATCATAAGCATCCTAATTATGAGGGTAGAACATCCTTAATTGTTAATATAATCAGAATGGTATTTCTCTAACACATCTAATATCATTTTACTCAATAAATGTTCTCAAGTTAAAATTTTATTATCTTATTACTAATGGATTCTCCTTTAGCTATGGATTTTCTCAAAGTTAAATTTTATGATGATTATTTTGTTTATCTACAAAAATAGTTTTTGAGACATGTTTCCTGTTTTACATTTATTTATTTAGAACATTTATTAAGTGTGATGCTACTAATATGATGAACCCTTTGAAATGATACATATCCATTACTTGTCCAAGATCCATATTTTACTAAATATTGAATATTCATTAGAATTCCCCTCACCACATTTTTACTTACGTATTTAAACAAACCAATAATATAATATATGACTCTAGGATAGTTGGTAAGGTAACTCATTTTTGAATCCATTAAATGGATAAACATATATCAATTCTTCTAGTAACCTATCAGTATCATGGGATCTTGCTTATGTTTAATCCATGGAAACTCTATAAAATGGAACTTTGTATTATTTTTTTCACCCATTACTTATTTTTAGATATAATATTTTCCATGGGAACCCAATTTTGGCCTGACCTACCCAGTTGGATGATTGTGGTCTTAACATGTTCTATTTTTGAAGGAAGATAACACTTATTATTTGGAAGATTACTTATCACCACGTAATATATGATGTTATTTCATTTGTTAATAATGCTTTCATTGTCTTGACCTTCACTTTTACAGACCCTTATGACACACCCTGGTCCCTTGTTGTGATTTTATCATCATTATAATAAATTATTATATTAATTTATGTGAAATGAATGCTTATAAAAAATTTGTTTTTTAATAATATTCCTTCCACTATATTTATATTTTCAAACCATATTAATGTGTAAATCATTACACAACAAACTTTTTTGTGTTATTTAACTAGTAATATAATCCAAATATATTTAATCATATACAAATACATCTTATGTATAAGGTTTATAATCTTTTCATGTGAAATATTTTAAATATATGAAATTATATATCCCATCCTGATTAGTCCTATAAAAATATATAGACATCCCTTCGCTATTTAGAATAAGGTATAAGCGTCCAGGTTAAGGGTATATTTGAACCAAATTACCACTAACCAATGATACTATAATCAAGAAATACTTTATTAAATAATAACCCTAATACCTAATAAGTAAAAATTATATTCAGTAACTAAATTCAAGATAATAAAATTAATTAAAAATTAAATTCATGGTAAATGAAAGGTATATCCTCACAGTTCTAAGAATGTATCTACTTATATTCAAATACAATAAGGGTGGAATATGAATTAAATATGGGTAATATAGAAGCTAGTGTAAGGTATAATGAATTGTATAAGGGTATAATATGAATTAAATAAGGGTATCTAGGAAACCTATGTAAGGTTATCCACTCACATAAAGGTATCTATGAGGTTATTTGGCCTGTATAAAGGTTTGTCCTAGCTCACATAAGGGTGAAAGTCTGCGTAAGGGTAATCTGAAAGGCTCACATAATGGTGTGAGGTAGTGTAAGGGTAATATGATATAATCAAATAAGTTAACATATCACATAATGGTATTCATCATCTTTTGACATTGCATTCCAATATAATTTTAACATGTTGAGAGCTTTCACATGGAATTGAGTTAAGGATATCATCGTGTAATATGTTTTAGAGGTGTTTATGGTTTTTACTACACTATAAGGAATAATTTGGGTCATGGTAAAAAGCTTCATTACTTTATGGTGCTAATGGATATTATATAAATATAATTGAATCAGTTTTCAATGTTTTACCATTTTAGATATGTCAACAATATAGAGAAGAATCTACATCACAGAAGTTGGTGATTATGAATATTTGGAGAGTGCAACACCATGGAATATTCACTATGACACAAGGGATTTTTTATTTTACCTTAAAGGATTTTTATGAAGTGGTAGTCATTTGTAAATATAAGAATATACTTCATGATACCCATAACTTTTGAAAAATTAATTGAGCATGTGTTTTTATTATTAAATGTAGGGTTAGCTATATTGGATAAATATTTTATGATCTTGGTAAATGAAGAGTAAAATAATTAACTCCATGATTTCGGTATTGTGAAAATACATTTTCCATATTTACATAATTATATGTTCATATTAGAAGACGAAAAAATTCTTAGGTCAGTTATCATGAGAAATTTATATCACTGCCAAAAGATATTATCCAACCTAATAGAAATGGAGTATTTAAATGAAATTTATAACTATGAAAATATTATCCACGTTACTTATAGTAATGAATTTATAATAGTATAACCTTTTTATGAAATTATATATCTATTATTAGAATAAAAATGTAGGAGATAATTCTTTCAGATATATAAAAATATAAATAGAGACCATAAACCCTCTGAAATATATTTTAATGAAGAAAAGATAAATTATTATGTTGAAATATTTTAATTACAAAAGAAGAATATTTGTTTTGATAAAAAAAATTAATTGAAATGAAGCTTTTGTTAAACCCAAAAAAGTGAATCCACTATAGTATTATACTAGAATGGATTTATATAATCGTAACAGAAATATGAATCCGTGGAATCTAATGAAATATTTTTTGAGGAATATGAAGAGGAGTTCACAGCTAAGCAGTGAAGAAAGTGATTATAGAATTATACTGGAAATGAATAAATGAGATTACATGGACTCTAATATAAATAATATTCATGATGTGATATTTATAATATGGAGGAGATTATAGACTCTTGATGTTACCAAGATTAGATTTGGTTCATAGACATCGATAAGTTGACATTGTTCTTGACTTACGATCCAATATTGCATTCCCTATGAATTAGTGAGGTAAAAGGGAAGTTGTGAGGTAAGTGATACCATGGTGTTTTTTCATATAACCCCAACCCATTATAAAAAACTTATCCTTGAATATAGTGACCTATAATAAACCAACATGTAGTGATCCTTGGTAGTAAACCTAGACTAAACAAATAGGAAATGATCCTTTTCAAGAGTATCCTTTCCTAAAAGAAAAAATTGTGATCATAGTGAATTTTGTAAAGTAATATCTTTTGTAGTATTATCCTTGGAAAATCCCATGGTGGTAAACCATGTTAACATCCATGAGTATTTGTTATTGTTTAATTTAATTCCCCTAAATCATTGTTAGATTAAATTGGTAATGATAGTCAAAATGTAAATTAATATATAAAGGATGGTCAATAAAAGGTAATCATATGAACAAGTGAAAATCATGGTGGACTTTAATTAAGATCTCTAGATCCATTAGGGTAGGAATATATTTAAATTTTACTTATTCCATTATTTACCCTATCCCATGGTACACAATCTCCTCTCATAAAAACAATTTTTATTTGTGGTATAGTTTCATTATTGGATTTTTTGGTATGATTTTTTTCATCTATTTCTTTAAGTTTAGTATTCAATTAGACCCTATGTTGTGGTGATGAATAGAAAACACAAAACATCAAAGAATAATCACAAATCAGTTTTAATCCATATGCTTTGAAAGGATTTTTGGGAATGGTGAGATTTATTTTTTCTAGTCTAATGATGTGGATCATAAAGGTTACCATGATTTAAATTTTTAATCTGTTCACTCATTAAATGATGATTCAGATATGAGTGAGGAGGCCGAAAAACCATGTTAAATTAGGACCACTAAAGATGAGTTAATCTATAGGATTCTAGAAAGGTTAAACATCCACTTATTAGTAGAATTGGCTAAAAATTTAATAAAATAAATTTTTATACATAAATAGGAAAACAAATTTCAATTCATTATGATTAATGTTATTTATAATGTGGAAGAAAACATTTGAGGCCTAAACCAAGTTTTTTCAAGTTGCAAAAAACCTCGTAGAGAAGAATTATTATCATGTTGAAGATTTCGATAAGATATCAAGTATGGTACAATAACTAAATGAAGTCCCAAGTGAAAAGATAATAAAATCAAAAGTGTTTCAAAATCTAAAGGTGAAGAAGGATGATTTTTAGGGTCATATGGATGAAGTGGATAGTGATGATAGAAGACATCAACAAAAAGGTGTGATTAAAATACTCTATTTATAAAATGAAAACTATAATAAATGATTAGGATTATATATTTCATTATCTTAACCAAGCCATGGAAGAGGATTTTTCTAGTGGTAAGACACTCTTGTTTGAATATAGTGCACATATTTAATCAAAGAGTGAGAAGATATAGTTGTTGGATGAAGATGTGGTGCCATCCATGAACGTCTTATATGATAAAGGTAATCCTAATCTCAATAATTATTTTTATTTTTTATATGATAACCTTTTATAGGTTATAATGAAATAGAGAATAAGTTTTTCATCTCAGAGGAGAACCATGAAATTATTTTCATGTAATAAAGATCATAGTTACTGGATAAATCCTATTAAGGCTATGAAGGGACACCACCAAAGAATGTGAAGAAGGGAAATATGAATATGTTTTTAAAAATAAAAATTTGTGAAGGTTCTAGAAATAGACATAGATGGTACCCCACAAGTGTAAAAATAACAACTGGATGAGGAATAAAAGAATACATAGTAACATGTGTTGCTTTTGTGGGATGCATAGACACACCATTAGTTTTTTGTTTGATGCATTTAGATATATAAAATACTCTAAAAATGGTGTAAAACCAAGAATATTGAGTCAACGTGAATAGAAAATGATGTGTAGATCTTATTCCAACAATTATAACATTTCTAACCACGTAAAAAGTTGATGTTATAGAAGATATTTTACTAGGATTAAAGGAATATTTCAGGATGAATGAAAAGGGAAAATGGTTTCTTTGAGAACTAGATTTCAATGATTTTATAAATAAGTCCTCTATACTGAAACTGAGGTAGAGAAGAAATCTAAAACTACCTCTACATATTACATACCCTACATCATGGTGGGATAATTAACTTTCATGGAAGTAATAATAGATGACACTTAATGATAAATCAAAAAGCACCATGAGAATGGGACATCCTAATGAAAGTAAAACATTTAAAATATTAAAAATGGTTAAAGGGACAATTTTAGAAGAATGATAGTTTGGAGAAAGATAAAATCATCCTATTTTAGATGTCATATTTATGGAATATTCCCTGGAAAGAATAGATTGTGTGAAAGAGAAAAAACACAAATATATTTAAGGTTGGTTAGATTATATTAAATCAAAACATGAATATGGATTATAAATTAATGTAAAAAAAGTAAAATAGTGGTCTGTAGTGACTCACCTTCATCCTCTATATAAGGATGTTTATGGAAAACCTCTCCATATATGTTCTAAACGTTCTAACTTATTTGAAGTGGTGAAGGACTCATGGGAATACAAAATCTATGAGGTAAGTGTGCTCAAAATCAGATGAGAGATGTTGTGATCAAATATGAAATTCAGTTGGAAATTCTTTAAATTATATGGTTATTGTATCCTTTTCGATATGAATAAGTCTGTTTTACCATGAAAAATTATTCTAAAATAATAATTTGTAGAACATATAGTAAGTTAAAACAATCCATTAAGGGAAAACAATATTCTATGTCTTCAGAAAGAACATATTTTCAAAAAACCTATTCATATTCTAACATATTCCAACAATAGTGTAATTTTATTTGGATATTCAATGATGCTGAACAATCAAGGATAATCACCAAATGAGTTCTCCAAAAATGAAATTCAATACAAATACATAATTATTAAATCAAGGGATAACTGGAGTAAAATATCCAAAGTCTATATTTTTGGTGTCAAATAAGTCTATTTGTGATTCTAACTATATAAATAAATTTTTGGAATATTTTTAGTCATTTAGAGTACTATATAATTGATACAGACCATGAATACACATATAGATAACATGATGAAAATAAACCACACTTAAAGATCATTTATTGGTTTCATAGAAAGTAAATTGAATTATCTTGTTGAAGGTGACCAGTAGCATAAACTATTACACATATGGTATATCATTTACTCTTACTGCTTTAAAACATATGTTAGTTTATATAATACGGTGTACTGAGAAAATTTAATTCAAACGGTGCTAAGAATGTATTAGACCCAATGATTTACATTGAAAACCTTGTTGGTGTTATATTTTTTCCTACACTAAGCCTAGGTCCTATTGGATTTAAGAATTGGTTGAAATCTCTTGTACTATGTTGTGATTTTTCTAACAATACTTATTGTGAAAGGAATGCATCATGTGTTGAACTAATTGATTCTGAACCTGGATATGTTTTTTTTTTATATTTTTTTAAAACTAACCGAAAACAAATTTATAACTGGTATTCTGGAAAAGTTTGATGAAGTTATAGGCATAGGAAAATTCATTTCCAAAATAAATTGATATTTTCCTATATAATTCCTAAGTCCAAGGAGAATATAAACACATTGACTAACCCCTTTTATTTTATTGACACTAAGGGGGAGAAGATAAAATTGAGAGCGGTTCACCTTGTTTCTAGGTAATATTTTTAAGGATATATTTTCAACTAAATCAAAGGGATATATTTTTTAATTTCTATTAGTTTGTATTGTATTTCATAGTAATATGTATTTGTACTTTTTATAATGATTTATTATGGAAGAATATTAAATCTTGTATATGGGGAGTGTGCCTTATGTATGGGTAGGATATTCATTACATAGGGGTAGAATTAAAGCTTGTGTAATGGTGGAATTCCCAATGCATAAAGGGTAGCATAGAATATTTTATAATGGTAATATGACTTTAATAAGGGTAGTATATATTATTAAGTAAGGATATATGGGAGACCATTATAAGGGTAGTCACTCGTATATGGGTTGTTGTGAGATTTCTCAGTTCATCTAAAGGTTGATCCAAGCTCATGTAAGGGTGAAAGGATATGTAAGGGTAATCAGATAGGCTCATGTAAGGGTGTGAGGTTTTTCATGGTTAATTTGATAGTCTAAATAAAAGTAGTCTCTTATGTAAGTGTATCCACAAGATTCCCACATTACAGTCCACAGGAAGTTGATATGGTGAGAGTTTTCACATGCCATAGATCCAAGGCCTACACCATGGAAGTTGTTTAAAATGAGTATATGGTGTTTCTTTTACTATAAAAAATAATCTGTATATCTATAGAAAAAATCATTTTACCATGGAGCTAATAACTGTGCTGAAAATGTCACGACCCGTCCCATGGGGCCCATTCCATGACAACCCCAAGCCCTCCTTCCATAGTTCAGGGGCTAGCGACTAGCACAGAAAGGCATAATCCCAAAGACTGGGATGGGATTTCCTTTATAACCTGTAAACACACGCATCCAAGCACACAATAAGATAAGAACATAAGTAAAATTAATAGTAAATAGAGTGAGTAGAGTAAGTAAAAAGATCCTAGAATACAATCCCAAATGGAAAGTACAAGAAATTGAATGTTAAAGTAAACTGGAGTAAAAAGGAAGATAGCTGTTGGGTTATCCTCCAAGGTTCCTACCTGAATGGTAGGAAAAAATTGCCTCCTCAGCACTCCACATCTGTTCATCTCCCCTATGTACCGACTCATCATAATTTCCTCCTCCGGCAACTGTCTAGTCTTGATACCATCAGTCTCGATTAATGTTGTCTATCGTCTGCACCAAACACAATAAGGTGAGGTCACAGCCCGTGTAGGGGTGAGTATAACGATACTCAATAGGGACCCCAAGACCATCAAGGCCTCACAATATACACAAAGGATAAACCTCAAATAATGACGTCAACTTTCAACACTACATGGGTATATTCCTATACATATACCTAAGTTATCAAGTTCACCCACCTCAATCATGTGGAAACATATGGTCTAACCCAAAATCCCAAAGTTCAACTGTTCCACATGGAAGGAAAACCACAATGAAAATTACCACACAGGTACGCCACATAGAAGAATACCACCAAGGTATTACAATAAAAGAGAGTGCCACACAATTATGAACTCAGATCACACCAGGTATAACTTAAGTACAATAGTAGAGATGATTAGATAAATCTACTAAATCATCTTACTCTTTAATGAAGCTAAACCACATAGGGCCGCTAATAGCTCACCCACACAAGATCTCTAGGTGCTGATGCACAAAGGATCTCTAGGAGCTAAACTACACAGGAACTCTATGAGCTGGCCCACACAGGATCGCTAGGTTTTGACCCACATAGGATCCCTTGGAGCTGACCCACACAGGATCACAAGGTGTTGACCCACACAAAATCTCTAGGAGCTTACCCACACAGGATCCTTAGAAGAGGACCCACATAATATCGCTAGATCCTGACCCACACATGATCATTCAGTATATCGTCAGACCCACACATGAACCTAGTACATCTCCAGTACGTTTTTAGACCCATACAGGATCCTAGTACATCTTCACGTCACACCCAGCTACTGGATTCCCGCACAAAACCTAGTCATCTCCGGAAGGATATTCTCCAAAATTCACTAATAGATTCTCCAACTAATATTATGTCTCACTAATAAGTATCTCAAAGGAACCCCACATCATAGGGGTCTCAACGCAAGAGACAACGCATCATTCGGACGCTCGGTCTGTGAGTTACTAGCCTTTTGACCCCGAGGTCCCTGTTGTATTTGTGATCGATCCAACCCAACTATTCCCCAATGTTATCCAAAACACTAGTGGGGTATTACAAAGGGACCGGATCACTCCATGGTTTCCATCACCACTGGAGGTTCGTCAATCGGATGTCTGGTGCCGGAGATATGGATGAAGTTGCATAAAACGGTCAAAGTGGGTCTGGGTCCAGTCCGACCCAATATGACCGACCCACCCCAACCTGGCCTAGGTAACCCAGACTGGGTCGACCCATCCTGACCCACTAGGCATACTGGCAGGTCGTGTGGGTCGCAATGCGGCTCGGTCGCAGGTGGCTCGGCCGTAGAGGGTCCCGCGAGGGCGCTGGGCGGCTCGGTCGTGGGGGGTGCCGCGAGGGTGCTCAGTTGTGGGGTGGCTTGACCGGAGTGGCTCAGAGGGACATAGGTGGTGTGGCTAGGCCGCTGGGCAGCACGGTAGGCTACAGGGTGGGGTGTGGAGGTCGTGGGTGGTGGATCTCCTTGGGGCACGAAGGCCGCGGGTGGAAGTGGTTGTGGGGCGGTGTCGTTGCATTCATCACCTTCGTTGCGGTTGATATCAAACATCTTCCATCGTGAAGAACACCACAAATAATCAGAATCATTTTGGAGAGGATAATCCATATTTTACTGGTCTTCACTATCTGCATTATAGCGGTAGCAAGCGGCTATTATCTATCTTGAATTATGAAGAGTCTTCAAGAACAGAAAAGTTATGAACATGGGAATATAATCATACTAAATTTAAACCCCTACCTCATTCGTCTGATTTGTTGATGATTGTATGAGGGGTAGGAGACGATGTCGTTTGGAATAGATGAACATCAATGATGTTGGATTTTCTTCGATCATCTATTCCTTGACATTGAAGACATTGTTCATCAACGAATGTTCTGAGGAAGAAGTCAGGGTCGAAGACGATGTTCCTTGTTGGCGTTCTTTGTTTGAGTGATTTCTCCCAATTCTCATTTCAACCAATTCCACCAAAAAGTAAAGTACCCAATTAAGTTGTGTTTCTCCAATTTAATTGTAGGTGCATTTTCAAATTGTATTAATTAATTACATTGAGTTGGTATAATTAATTAATGTGGGTGGCACAAAATAAGTGGGGGAGTTCAAAAGGTTTCTCCCCATTAAGAGGGTAGTTCGAGGGGGTTTCAGTCTCATGTGATCCCCACCTCCATAACCTCTCATGGGAGGTTAGGCTCGGTGGTCCCCACCTCCATAACCTTTCATTGGAGGTTTTAGTTCAGTGGTCCCCACCGGTGAAACATACACATGGGAGTTTCAAAAGATAATTACAATAAAGTGTTACAACATTTTATTTTATTTTATTCCTTTACAAAAAACCCAAAAATTATCTTTCACTCTCGACCAAAAAACATCGAGGTGAAAGTCTCCTTATGTGAATACCAATGTTGTGAGTTCAATAGTACCCTAATATTTCAATTCCGAGCATAGGTTCAAAAGTTATAAAAACCCGCTCTTACATTTACTGAATGTACTCGAAGAAATGTTCAGAAATTTATTCTGGGTACTTTGGGCCTCAGAATCATGCGCCGTAAATTTTCACAGACATGTAAAATTCCCATTTAATTAAAAAAAGAATTACCCGGAATTTCTAAGTCATTAAATTATCCTATCCCCTGAGCTTTTCATCCCCATAAGCCACATCTCAAACTAGAAAAACAAGTGGGGATACTAAGAATGAATCTGAGCCTCCTGCTCCCATGTGCTCTCCTGGAGGTTCCTGTACTACCAACGAACTCACGCTAGAGGTATCGACCTCCCATGAATGACTCACTCCTGTCGATCCTCAATCTCGACTGGAACCTCCATAAAATTCTTCCCATCATCGATTTTTAGATCTCCATCATCACTGATGTGGTAAAGGTCATTCACGTATCTCCTTAGCTAAGATACGTGGAAGGAGTCTTTCACCCGGTGCAATTGAGGTGGAAGAGATAAGCAATAATCCACCTCACCAACTCTGTTGAGGACCTAAAAAGGTCCGATGAACCTCATAGATAACTTTACACCTAACCCAAATCTTTGCAAACATCGCTGAGGTGAGACCTGTAGAAAGACGTGGTCACTATCCTCAAACTCTAGAGGTCTCTGTCTCCTGTCATCATATGACTTCTGATTTCCCTATGCAGTCTTCATCCACTCCAGGATGATATGCACATTCTTTGTGGTAGCCTTTACCATCTCTGGTCCCACTAGTGTTAACTCCCCTGGGTTAGTCCAACACAATGTTGATCTACAAGGTCACCCGTATAATGACTCAAAAGTTTCCATCCTAATGGTGCGGTGATAGCTGTTTTTGTTTGAAAACTTCACCAATGGCAAGTGATCCAACTAGCTACGAACAATGTCGAGGACGCAAGCACGTAGCTGGTCCTCGAGATTCTGAATGGTCTGCTCAGTCTAGCCATCCGTCTGAGGGTGGAAGGCAGTTCTCAAATGAAGTTGCGCCCCGAATGCCTCTTGCAACCCATTCCATATCCAGGAAGTAAAATATGCATCACGATAGAAAACAATCGCCGAAGGTACTCCATGTATCCACACAATCTCCTACACATAGAGGTGTCCCATGATATCTACTGAACCCTGCTCTCTGATTGGTAGGAAGTGGACTGACATGGTGAGTCAGTCGATGATCACCCAAATAGAGTCATGAACACTAGATGTATGTGGAAGACCCATCACGAAGTCCATGTATTTCCCATCCAACATCCACTATAGGGCCTCTAAAGGCATAACCATGCTTGCTAGTTCCTAATGCTCTTTTTTCACTTACTGAAAATTGAGGCATCGAGAGAAAAACTCTACTACCGATTTCATTATTCCTAGCCACCAGTGTCGTCATCAGACATCCCGGTACATATTCGCCACTCGTGGATTTAACTCTAGTGGGTATGTGTGGAACTCCCTCAACACTTCATCCTAAGGTGACACTGGAACCATTTTACGTCCTCTCAAGAGGATGACGTGCTAAACACCTTTATAAAATCCATTAGGTGCATGCCCTATGGATATCTGAGAACGTCAAGCCTTGCTATCAGCGTCCCCATGTTGTGCCTCCCTAACTCGCTGAAGAAGTGGGGGAGTGACTGTAAGAGACTAAAGAAAAGCTTCTCCATCCCGATCCCTAAAGGATATCTACAAAGTGGCCAGCTGCTTCGTCGCCTCTTCTAGAAGCTATATACCAGTCCTCCTGTTGAGTGAATCTGCTATAACATTCCCATTACTAGGAGTATATACTATCTCGAAGTCATATTCCTAGAAAAACTCGAGCCAACATCGTTGTCCCAGGATCAGGTCCTTCTGAGAGAAGATATACCTGAGACACTTGTGATCCGAGTAGACTGTAAAATGTCCCCTATCATATAGTGCCTCCACATATTCAAGGATAAGACCACTATTTCTAACTCCAGGTCATGGGTAGCATAGTTCTTCTCATGTTTTCTCAGCTGGAGAGAACCAATGCGATCACTACTCGCTCCTGCATTAGGGAATATCTGAGTCTAGTCCCTAATGCGTCATAGTATACTATATACCCCACACCCTCCTCCGGTAGCCTCATGATGGTTGCACTAGTAAGCCTCTTCCTCATCTAATGAAAACTCTATTGGAATATCTCCGACCACATGAAGGGTTGAACCTTCTTTGTCAATGCTAATAAAGGTGTTGCAACTCTGGAGAGATCTGGAACAAATCTCTAGTATTATCCATCCAAACCCAGGGAACTATGTACCTTCTTCACACTCCTGGGTGTCTCCCAAGCAAGTACCACCTCAATCTTGGCTAGATTCACTGCAACTCCAACCTCTGATATAACATGTCATATAATGTGAACCTCTCAAATCTGGAACTGGCACTTTGAGAGCTTACCATAAAGTCGGTTCCCTCAGAGTGTCTCTAGTACTACCTGTAAATGATAGGCCTAATCCAACTCAGTATCCGAGTATATCAGAATGTCATTGATGAAGACTACTACAATGTGATCAAGTTATGGTTGAAATATCATGTTCATGAGCCCCATGAACACTGTTGGAGCATTGGTTACACCAAATGGCAGAACCAAGAACTCAAAATGGTTATACCGACATCTGAAGGTCATCATGGGCATATCCTCCTCTCGCACTCTGAGTTGGTGATAGCCCGATCTGAGGTCTATCTTCGAGGACCATTGTGCTCACTTCAGCTGATCAAAGAGTTCGTCAATCCTCGGAAGTGGGTACATTTTCATCACGTTCACCGGATTCAGGTTTGGATAGTCAATAAAAATCCTCAAGCTCCCATATGCCTTCTTGGCAAACCAAATTGGGGCTGACCAAGGTAAAACATTGGGCTGAATGAATCCCTTCCCTTGTAAGCCCTCTAGTTGTAACCGCTTCTCATGAAGCTCCATAGGATCCATCTGATATAATGGTGTGGATATCAGTGTCGTCCTGGGGTACAAGTCAATGTAAAAGTACACCTCTCTACGAGGAGGTAGACTCAAGACATCATGAGGGAATACATCTGCATATTGTTCCACCACTACAATATAACGCAGACTCTCCACATCAAATGCATTGAGGGTAAGGCTAGCCAACTGATAAGTGATCAGTTGCACTCTCCTCTGGGCAAGTCCATCTTGTGCTGCAAAGGCTCCCTTCTCCCCGGTGAAGGTAAACCTCGTACCATCTGTGTGGACACACTACACTTTGTGCCTAACACTGTCAATATGAGCATGGAATGTAGATAACCAGTCCATAACCAAGATGATATCGTATTTCCTCAACATCGCTACTAGGAGATCCTAGCCAACGATCTCACCTTCTAAAGTAAGCTCACACTACCAGAACTCGTGCGTAATCATCCAATCTGCTCTGGTACGAGTCTCTAGCCGTAAGGATCAAGCAAATGGCTCTATCAAAATCATCAATCTCTAAACTAGGGCAGTGGCAATAAACGAAATATTGGAACCTATATCTATAAGTATTGTAGCAAAGGTGGAGTAGACACATATCGTACCTCATATCATCTCTCGAGAATTGTAATCATAGGCCTCAGCTGACTGAAGCGGAGCTCTCCCATGTCCACCTGCTCTCTACGGTCGGGGGGAACTCCTAGTTGTGGTGGCGGTAACATCTCGAATCATCACCCACCACCAGCTACACGAGCAGCTCCTCTACCATGTCCACCTACTCCCTACAAACCTTTTCGGTCGAATATTTGTCTCTACATGGGAAATTGTTCGAACGTCTAATGATCATCTATACGGTGGGTCGGACAGTCACAAGCCATGTGACTCTACCCGCTGTATGCATAACATTTCCCGCCCCTGGTGTGACTGGCTCTGTCTCAAGTTCCCTGCACAACTGAACTTGAATCATGCGGTCATCCACCTGTATGTCTGCTCCTCTTCGACCTCTATGTCATCTGTCTACTTCAACCTCTAGAAGACTCTGCTACGTGATGAATGGTGGTGGGTCTCGCTACTAGTGACAGCTCAGCAAGAAAAATCTCCACTAAGAAGGCTCGCCCCAACACCCCCGCCTACGTCGGGATGCTGGGTGAGATCATCAAAGCCCTGATCTCTCACTTGATCCCTTGCTTAAAGGTTCAGGCCCTAAATAATAGGTCCCGAACCATATCGGTGGAGTAGTGTGGGAGGTCAGTGAACCACGTTGAGTATAGAGCTACAGTCATGGTTCCCTAGTGCAGATGAAGAAGCTCTTGTATGCTCACTACGTGAAGAGTCGCTGGAACAAACTCTAATCGAAACAGGATATTGAAGCCTACCTACAGTATGGTCACCTCATCGTGAACCTGGAGCATCAAGCTCCACCATTTTCCTATTGCTTCTTATAGAAGGCTGGCATCAAGTATGTCCCTGAGATCAGATGGTGTCCCTACCAGTTAGGAGACTCTCACTACAGCCTCCAACCCATCCTCACCTGCATGTGGGTCCATCTCTCCCCTACACATGTGTGGCCTCTGGCACTGGAACTCATGCAACGTGCTTAATAAGTGTGCACCGTCTACTTCTGGGGAAGGTGACATCGGTGGGCCAACGGTTAATGGTACCACTGGTGCCTCTACTGGAAGAGGGCCCTACATCGAGGCCTTGACACTCGGTGGGCTATCAGTGCGTACTACTCTAAGAACCCTAGCTGGCTATCTGCGTGGAGGCATCCTAAAAAAACAGGTGTGCCATGGTCAATAAGATATACCTGGTGATATGAATCAAAGTGTTCACAAAGAAGACTCTTGAAAACACTCACGGAATCAGTGTTTTCATGCACTGAGTTAAAAATTAGAAGTCAGTGTACTGGTGTATGGATATGTCAGCCACCGCACCAACATTGGATTCCCTAAACTAATAACCACATTCATAACACTTAACACTACTTCCATTAAAATAAATATCGCAGTCTTATGTTCTACGGTAGAACCAACTCCTCTAATACAAATTTTTCATGACCCATCCCCTGGGGCCCGTGTTTTGACCACCCCAAGCCTTCCTTCCATAGGCATGGGGCTGGCGATTAGCACTGAAAGGCGTAATCCCAAAAAATGGGAAGGCATTTCATATATAACCTGTAAACACATGAAACCAAGCACACAGAAATATATGAACCCAAGTAAACTAAATAGTAAACTGATTGAGTACAATAATTAAAAAGGGGCCAGAATACATGCCCAACTAGAATGTACAAGAAACTAAAAGTACAAGTAAACTGGAGAAAAAAGGAATAGAGTTGTCGGGTCATCCTCTGAGGTTCCTACTAGAAGGGTAGGTATATATTGCCTCCTTGGAAATCCACGTTCGTATTTCTCCTCTATGTACCGACTATTCGTAAGGTCCTCCTCGTGGAACCATCCAGTCTTGGTACCCTCATTCTCAATCAACGATGTCCGTCGTCTGCACTAAACACAACTAGGTGGGGGAATATTGGGTGTAGGATTGAGTGTAATGATACTCATTAGGGACCCCGAGACCCACATGGTCTCAGGAAAATCAACAATGGATATACCTCAAAGCATGAAGTAAACTGTCAACACTACTTTGATATATGCCCATAAATATACAAAATTTATTAAGTATACCCATCTCAATCATGAGGAAACACAGGGTCCAACCCAAAATCCCAAATCTCAACTGTTCTACAAAGAAGGAAAAAAACAAGGGTAAGTACCACATAGGTACGCCACATAGAGGAATACCACCTAGGTATTACCACAAAGGAAAGTACCACACAGTTATGAACTCATCTCACACCATGTATAACGTAAGTATAGTAGTAGAGATGATTAGTTGAAACTACTGATTCAGCTTACTCTAGAAAGAAGTTGACCCACACAAGATTGATAGGAGCTAACCCACTCAACATCGCTAGGTGATAACCCATACAAGATCTCTAGGAGATGACCAAAACAGGATCGCAAGGAGCTGACCCACACAGGATCGCTGGGTACTGACCCACACAGGATCGCTAGGAGCTGACCTATATAGGATCTCTATGTGATGACCCACATAGGATCACTAGGAGCTGACCCACAATGTATTGCTATGAGCTGCCCCACACAGGATCACTCAGTGCTGAACCAGATAGGGTTTCTAGGAGCTGAGCCACACATGATCCCTAGGAGCTGACCCACATAGGATCGGTAGGTGCTGACCCACACAGGATTTCTCGATACATCGTCAGACCCACATAAGATACTTGTACATCTCTAGTATGTCATCAGACCCACTCAAGATCCTAGTACATCTTCACGTCACAGCCAGCTACTGGGTTCCTGCACTAAGCGTGCTCATCTTTGGGAGGATCCGCTCCACAAGTCACTGGTCGATAATCCAACTGCTTCGATGACTCATGAAAAAGTACCTCAAAGGACCGACACGTCATATGGGTCTCAACACAATAGAGGGTGCATCATTCAGATGCCCGGTCTGTGAGTTGTTAGGATTTTTGTCCCGAGGGCCAGGTTGTATTCATGATCAATCCAACCCAAACCATCCCCAAAATTATCCAAGACTCTAGTGGGGTATACCAAAGGGACTGTCTCGCTCCAAGGATTCCATCACTACTGGCGGTTCATTAATTGGATGTACGGTGCCAAAGATATGGCCAAAAATGTGTAAAAGGGTCTAAGTGGGTCTGGGTCCGGTCTGACCTGGTAGGACCGACCCAGCCCAGTGGGCAGCCCGGTCTGTTTTGTTCAGTCCAGGCCATACTGGGTGGTCCAACCTGGCTCGTTCTGGGCAGTTTTCTAGGATGAAAGGGTGATGAGGTGGCTCGGCCGCAGGCGGTGCGAAGCTGCTGCATGGCTCGGCCACAGAGGGTGCCATGAGGACGCGGGGCGGCTCAGTCGCGGGGGCTGCTATGATGGTGCATGGCCATGGGGCGACTTGGACGGAGTCGCTAGAAGGGTCGAGGGCAGTGCGACAAGGCTGTTGGGCGGTGCGGCCAGGCCTCCGGGCAGTGCGGCATGTCGCGGGGCAGCTCGGCAAGGCCGGAGGGCATGGAAGCCGCAGGCGGCAGACCACCGTTCGGCACAGAGTCCGCGGGCAGTGGAGCGTCGTGGGGCACGGAGGCTACAGGCAACGAAGAGCCTTAGGGCATAGAGGTCACGGGTCGTGGGGGCCGCGAGACGACATCGTTGCCTTCATCGCCTTATTCGCCTTCATCGTGGTCGATAGACGACCTCCTCCCTTGCGAAGAACACCACAAATTCTCACAAGCATTGCGGAGAGGACGTGACATGTTTGTTTGGCCTTCACTCTCCACATTAGAGTAGTAGCCCACGACTATACTCCCTCTTGAATTATAAAGAGTCGTTAAGAATGAAAAAGGGATGAACATGGGAATATAATCATACTCAATTTAAACCACTACCTCGTTCGGTTGATTCATTGACAATTTTCAGAGTGGAAGGAGATGATGTCATTGGGAATAGATGGATTTCGGTGACGTCGGCATTTCCTCGATCGTTGGTTCATTGATGTTGTAGACATTCCTCCACAATGAATGTCCCGAGGAAGAATTCGGAGTTGAATACGATGTTCCCTATTAGTTTTCTTCTTTGGAGAGATTTCTCCCAAGGCTCCTTTCACCCAATTCCTCCAAAAGGAAAGTAGCAAATTAAGGTTTTTCCCCAATTTAATTGTTGGCACAATTTCTAATTGGAATAATTAATTACTTTTAGTAGGTATAATAAATTAAGGGGGTCTCAAAAATTATGTGGGGTATTTCAATAGGTTTCTATTCATTAAGAGGGGAGTTCAGGTGGGTTTAATCCTCAGGTGGTCCCCACCTCCAAAACCTCTCATGGGAGGTTAGGCTCACTGGTCCCCACCTCCAAAACCTCTCATGGGAGGTTTTAGTTCAGTGGTCCCCACCAGTGAAACATCCACATTGTAGTTTCAACATAAAATAAAAATAAATTATTACACCATTTTATATTATTTTATTCCTTCACGGAATACCCAAAAATTATCTTTCATGCTTGACCAACTATCATCGAGCTGAAAGTCTCCATAATTGAATATCGGTCTTGCGAGTTCAACACTGCCCTCAGATTTGAATTCCAAGCAGCGGTTCAAAAGTTATAAAAACCCGCTCATACATTTATTGAATTTACCTGATAGAATGTTCATAAATTCAATCCAGGCAGTCCAGGCCTCAAAATCACGTGCCGACAATTTTCTCGGACTCGTAAAATTCCCATTTAATTAAAAATATTACATAGAATTTCCAGGTCTTTTGAGAAACATTATGTCATTCTTGTTTTTTGGGATGGCCTTTTAGTGTTTTTAAAAAAATTATATAAAAGGGATATGGTTCTCAGTATTTTTAAAACGGGGATTTGAAAAGCATGAACCACATTTAGGCTTCCACAAAAAAATATATTTAAAAAATTCATCATTATTTATGAATAATAATTAAATATAAATACATATTAAAAGAATATTAAATATTTCAATTAATATTAATTCATATTAATTATAAAAATAGAGAAAAATATTAATAAATATCAAATAAAATTGTTTCTATATTTATAAATATTAATTATAAAATAAAAAACATTAAGAAACAATTAATAAATTATCCTGAATTTTAATTAATATCATTTAAATATTTGTAAATACTAAATTAATACATGTAAATTTCAATAATTATTAATTGTTTAAGGGTGAGAACCTCTTATGAATAATATAAATATTAATTAAATATTAATGAATATAAATAAATATTTATTGAATATTAATAAATTTTAAATAAATATTAATAAATGATAATACTTACCATTAAATATTCAAGAATAATATATATCCATTACATAAATATTCATAAATATTAATAAATATAGGGAAATATTAATAATTATGAAGATTTATTAACATTCAGTAATATATAGTAATATTTACTAATATTTAGTAATATTTATGAGTAATTAATTGGTATTTAGTCATATTTAATGATATTATCAATATTTCATAATTAACTATTACTCAACCAATGCATTTTCATATCATAATTAATTAATTAAAAATTTAAATACATACACTCATAATTATTTAATGTTTGGCCACATGGAATATAGAAAGAGAAAGAAACTAACTGCAAGAAAATATAATCTTTTAAAAAAATAATCTTTTTTCCATATTGATTAACATTAAATACAAATAAAAATTGTGAAAAAAATAGAAATCAATGAAAATAAAATATATTAATTTAGAGTAACAATAATATCACATAGACATGGATTAATAATAATTTAAACAATATAATCAATTGATTTTTCTATAATGGTTTTGGAAAATTTTACATCAAAATCAAATATATATATTTTTGTAAATTAAAAGAAATTAAATAGTAGTTTTTAACTATTTTAAATATTATGGTTCTTGTATTTGATCACAATAGGAGAAAAAATCATGCAACATCCATTTTCAAGTAGGAGAATCTAGTTTGAGGTAGACCATAAGTATGAATTTCTCAAAGTTGTTGGGCCTAGTAAAAAAATTAAAATTTACATTAGATAAAATAATATATTGTTAGAAATTTTATTATGTACAATCATCGATTCTAACTCAGATGTATTGAATAATCGTTGATATTATGATATCATACCATTAATCTCCACTCAAAATAATGAGTCCAGGAATGGATGACTACAACTAATAACACAACTGAGAAAGTAGTGACTACCTAATCCAAAAAAAAATTCTAAATGAAGAATAATATTCCTCCAACACTTCTTTGAGACATTGGTAGTATTCCCCATGTGGCCAGTTGCATTTGTATACTACTAATTGACTCATAATAAAGGGTATGAATATTTTATAATGTACGAATTTTTCTTCATGGAAATGAAACATGAAATGGGTTACTTCGTAAAACTATAATGAACAATCATTAAAATAGATATTTCAAAATCACATAAATTGGACTAAAATTTGTAACAAATTCCACAAAATTGGCATCACTTCCAGAACATAATGATAACTATGTTTTTTTAGACTAGATTTCACTTTAATTGAACAAAAAAACAATGATATTCTGAATAAGTACTAATCAAAGAAATTCATTTTAATTGTGTATGTGTTTAATGATTATTTACCGTAAATCTATTCATAAATGTATGAATGTATACACAAAAAAATGATACACTATTTTCCAAATGCAGTTATGCACATTATGTTAACTTCTTAACATAATTTCTACCATCCACTACACATTATCATATAACATAATGCTAACAGGGTAATGTCAGAATTCATAAATCATTTTCATCATTTAATAGAGAAATAAATGATTTCATTTGACAAGGTTGATGTCTCTGATACAATTGATTGGTTATAGGTATTCAAAATATGAACAAACAGAATGAAATATAACCCATATATATGATCAAAATATCCTTTAATGAATAATAAATTATAGGAATGAATAACATAAATAATGTTTGCCTCATGTGATGTGTGATCAATCCTTGACTCTTCGTTGTATACCTAAAAAATTCCACCTTAGCTACAAATTAAAGTCTCATGCGTGCACATGATGTCATACATAACTGGAAGATGAATCCACTTATCCTAAAATGATAGTTTTTGTTTATACTATCATATAAATCATATACATATATTATTCACTGGTAAAAATTGTATATAGTGGGTAAAATATTATAATAGTGAATAAATAATACTAACAATTAATGGAAACACATATAGAGATAAAAACATATAAACTGGATTAATCATACTAATAGTGAATATAAATATATATGCAGTACCAAAAAATTATTAACAATAAAAATAATAACATTAAATACAATATAATTAAAGTGAATTGAGTCAAATGTACAGTGTATTCAATATGAAGTGAACAAAACATACTAATAGTGAAAACAACATACTAAAAAATTGACCCAACACACCAACTATAAACAAATAGTTAATATAACATATGAACTAGAAGCACATATATAGTGGATTCAATATATTAATAATTAACAACATACTATTAGTGAATAGAAAAAAAATATACTGTGAAATGAAATCATATTATAGTGAAAAAACACATTATAAACACGTAAAACTGATTATAAAGAATTATAAAATAACATAAACATGAGAATGTAATGCCTAATACGTAAACAGTGATATATAGAATGTTAAAATAGAAATGTTACAAAAAATATCAGATACATAAACATATATCTAAAAGTATTCTATAAAACAATAGATGAGAATTTATTTATACATGTGTATATAAATTAAATTAATGTATTCATAAATTATGGATTGATAACACCATATCTCATGGAAGATTATCGAATCCTATAGTGAAGGTGCCACACCCATTATGTGGGGGAGTACTGAGTTTGACTGTAGTATGGGGGAATCTCACCTCATTAAGATCAAGGATTGGTAACCCCATACAAGAACTACTCAATATGGAAGGCTCATGGCCCAAGATAAAACCCATGCATTCATCATAACATAAATAGAAACATATTTTATACCTGAAAATGTATAGTGAGAGATCATGAAACCTGAGAAGGATCCCTAAGTGAAACCCTCTATAATCTCTATAAATATCAAAATAACTGGTTGATTTAGGAGATCTAATGTTTCACCATCAATATTAACATCAATGAATGAAAACATATGAGAAATTTTTATAATTTATTTTTGTTTAATTGGTTTCCTTGGAATATATGAAACTCTATGAATTTGTTAAATAATCAAGTAATAATAATAGTTATACGTATAACCAGTTTGATTTTTAGATGCCAATTGGATATCTCTACAAATATGTGCAGAAATTTCCAAAAATTCAAATACTAATCATAAAAGAAGATTTAAATTTTATCCTTCCAAATATATAAAAATATAACATCTAACATAACAATGAAAAGGTTATTAATTTACTAACTTAGAGAGAATTTGGAAACAACACTTATGATGGTTTAAATGTCAACTCCCAACATAGGATTTTTTAATAAGTGGATAAAAATATAGTTTCATACCTTATCTGTAAATTCATAATGAAGAAAAATACGATCACAACAATCCAGTGTCTTCATATAGAGTTGGTCAATAGAAGGGAGTAGTATACCTATCAAAATTAGTGGATAATCAGTAGGAATTTGATTATTTAAATCCTTTTAAAAGATGATATTCCTATAGGGAATAATAAAACTCATCTTAAAATTACAAATACATTAATGTGGAAAATTAGTGAAGTTCCACAATTAGGCATGAAAGATCTTAGATATGATGTCTCCACTACTTTCCATGATCAAAAGGAATTAATCCCTATCATTTAATCTATAGATTTGGGGTTGATCCATATATTTAAGAGGAAGGTTCTTTAAATTTTGTTTTACTGTGTAACTACAACACAAATTATGAGGTGAGCCAAACCATGTGGAACTATGATATAAATATCAATAAAGACTAGATATTTAGTACTCTTGACATTTAGATAATATTTAGAAGTTATTACCAACTTATTTTAATATGTAGAACTATAATCCATGTTAAATATAATAAATATTCATCATAAATTAATTATTGAATTTTAATAATATTTATTGAATTCAACATAATTAATATAATTAATATTTAATAAACAAATTATAATATTATTTATTATACATATATAGATAATAATACTATGAATTAATATGATTAGAAAGTATTAATTATTGATTTCGATAGATAATTTGATAGAAATAAGGAACATAATGAAAAAAACAATAGAACTCTTTAAATGATAATTGTATGGCACATAAAACATGTTTTTTCAATATAATATCAATCAAATCTATGATTGTGGGTGGATGATTCTCTATACAGCAGTCTGGCATATACTTGATGCATCATTGTCGTGTTTTTCTATGTCTTTAATCAAGATTATTCTACTCTTGTATGTCATCATCGACAGCTTCCTTCACATCCTCTTGTGCGATAGGTAGTGAATTTACAATATTTCAACCTGTACCCTATCCTACCTCAACGGATAGTGGATGATAGATGGAAATCTTGACAACTTATAAAGATGAAGGATGATGTGATATAGATGTCTGTAAATAAGGGCCTTATAGTGCATCCATCTCAGACCAGTCAACGCCTATATCTACTAATGGTTGTGACTATAAAGCTGTAGAAGCATCTGGATGATCATGATGAACACTGACCAACATCAACATTTACCTATGTTTTACTTGGGTTCCCCACTCTCTAATGGTAAAATCAAGAAGGTCTTGTTTATTAATATTCTTAGCTGTATCAAGGGGAGCATTTGTAAATGGAAAAATAAATTTTCATCATTCAGAGGCATGATCACTTTAATTAATAAAATCCTTATTTTCATTATGTTTCATGTTATCTCCAACCTGAATACACTGATGGGGAACATCGGTCATTAGGATAGGGTTCTCAACAACTTCTTATGGGATTCTAAACAAGGTGTCTGCTGCCACTGGGCCTCATGGAAACAGATGGCTAAACCAGTTGTTCAAGGGGGAATTTGTCTATGTGATGTTGAAGAAGCCATGATATATATGAATTCACATTTAACTTGGGAATTCTATGAAGGTATGTCATTATGGTCTAAAGTTATGTTGGAAATATATGGGGGGATTGGAGGGGTTGATATTAGAATTTCATGAGTCATTCAAGATTGACTCGTTATCTCCATGGTCACCTGAAAGAGATGGATATCACAGTTTGGTGGTTAGCGGGGTGAGGTGACATCAATATATGGAAAACCAAGTAGTAATGTGATATTCTCTTCTTTCTTAGTGGTCCATCTCCCAACATTTATTTAATGATTCATGTCGGTATTCAGATTTAATAGAGGTAATTATATCAAGGGAACAGTGGGAGGTGTTTAAAAGCGTTATAATTGTTGAATATCTAGATAGGTGCACTTTTTCCGACTACTTATCATGAAATTATTCAAACTGGGCTTTCTTAAATCTCATTCATTCTGGTGGCAGTATTGATAGGTGGGCTTGAAAGCTGTGGTGCAAGGATATTCCTGGGAAATTGATCTTCTTGGTCTGGAGCATGTGAAACAAAGCAATTCCTTCGGATAAGAATATTCATATAAGATAAATCTTTCTAGCTTCTAGATTCCAGTTTTTCTGTTCACCATAGTAGGATACGGCCAGTCTATTATCCCTTCAAGGGAACTATTCTCAGGGGGTCTGGATCTTCATTTCATAGGAGATGAATACTAACGTTGATGAAGGTTCAAAGCATGAAAGGTTTGAAGAATGGTTCTAGGGGGATGGGAATACTGGGGTGTAATCCAAGTTGAGGGGAATGACATTTTCATCCACATTTTTGGTGTTGTGGGATGCTCGAAACAAATCCAGGCATGGTGCTTCGATTATCGGGTTCCACCTGCAAGTTCAGGTGAAGATCGTGGAGATGGTGCTTGTGTTGCTGATAAAAAATTCTGGAAATTATAACACATTAAGATAGTTCTTACCCAACATTGGTTCATCTTATAGCTCTCAGACTTAGTTTCAAGGCCGATGGGTCTGGTGGAGTCCTCCTTGTAGAGGTCGTAAGCTGATCTTCGATGGGTCTTGAATACATGTGTTGATGAGGGGGAAGATATGGTTTGGGAAAATTGTGAATCTCTTCTTTGGGGTTCTCATCCTACTCTGGCGATGGTAATTCAATGGTGGAAAAGGCCAAGGCCTTGGGTATCAGTCTCAACCTTTGTATACAAGATGATATATAGATTTTAGAAGTGGAAACAGATTCTGCGATCCTGGATAATTTTCTTCTTGGAGAAGGTGATGCTCCAGGGGGCATAGTGTATATCTTAAGATACAGGACCTACATCAATCCAAACATTAAGGACAATCACACATGGTGTGAAGGAAATCACGCAACTAATTTTTTGGCTAGAAAAGTTGACCTGAGGGTTAGATTTATTCTCTATAAACACATAGGATCCTTTCCTGATGAATGTATGTTGGTTGTTAAGAATTATGATCTAGGGTTAGATTACTTTTGCCCCCATTTATTTTTTTCCCTTAGGTTGTTTTTATAATGAAAAAGTACTTTTAATGTAAGTAGTGGTATATAGTGTAAAAAATGCGCCTCCCTGTACTGGATCAATGGTGTGAATGAGATAGGTGATATGAGAATCCTATGAAATTAAATTTGTTATGAAGTAATGTTAATAAAAAATCTATCCAAAAGTGGACAGAAGAATGATTAACAACACATGAAATTACCATCTATGTCATATAAGATATATAACTAGGGACCTATACCATGATTCATTGTCTAGCTATTCCAATAAATTTATACGTACTATACCTAACCATCGTAATCATGACTCATGTTGTCTTTCCCATAGATAAATATATCTTACATGATACATCCTCAAATCATATTCTCTTTTCCCTAACATCTTTAGGAACTGATGTGAAGTTAACTGCATAGGTGTGTCAAGAACAAGTTGTTCAAATACAAACTACAACTGAACTATATTATTCTGATGCCACTCCACAATATGAAAATTAATCAATGGAACCATGTAATAGCTGGTAGCAAGCATCACTGTAAAATACCATAGAAGGCTCTGGATGATATCATCAGTATATGGAATCCATGTAATCTAAAAAAAATGTATAAATAATTTTTCAATGATGATATGTACAGTAAAAAATAATGATTTCATAATATAAATAATAACCACTAACATCATTTGGTAGAAGTCTCTCCATCATAAGTCTGTAGGTTTTGATATCATTTCCAGTTGTATCTAATTACTGATGTTCTTGAATCCACCTGTAGATAACATTGTTGAAGTTAAATTTCACTATTGAAATTTATATAATTATGTGTGAAATTATATTGAAGGAATAATATAAAATCATCCATGTGGGGACTCTAATACAATATATGTAAGCAATGGTGTCAAGAATGTTGAGCTATGCAAGGGATGTTCTCCCATATCCAAATATATTAATGAATAAATAATCTTATGATCATCATCTTATCGGTGCGACATGTGCTACATATCACCATGTATATGTATATGGAAAACAAGTAGACCCCTGTAAATACTGGTTTTCCTGGTCCAAATCCTCTAGTAAAGGTAAATACATCATATATCCAAATGTAGTGGAGTGGTCAAGAAAATCGTTCCATTGATTAGTCTCAAAATGTAAGAACATGAAAATTACAACATGGTGATCTCATTAGAATCCTCTGCTAGATGTGTAAAGTGATGGTCTAACCATGGAATGTTTAATATACTACCAAAGACAGACCTACCATGATCATGGACTTCAATGGCCAGTAATATATGAAATATATCAAACTAATATGCTCTAACTCATCCTGTCATAGCTGCACTGTCGATGGGGAGGCCCAACATAATGGACACATCCTACAAATTAATAGTCATCTCCCCCTCTCTAAATTGGAATGTATGTAAATCTAGCATACATCTCTCTATGAGTGAAACAATGAGCATATGGTTGACAATAGTAAAGTCACACTTCACTACACCATAGAACGTAGCACAATAATGATGGGGATGATAATGGGAGGTGGTCTGGGATGATGGAAATGATGATATATTCATACACAAAAAGGTGGAACCGAACATCCCTCAAACACCTACTGTAAAACATCAGTATCATGGGTTGTCAGATATAGAGGCCCTTCCATCTGTAAAAATGATATCATCATTACATTTTTATACTGAATTCAATAAAAATTGTAAACTTATTATTTAAAAACCACAACAACAAAATTGGGGTATACAATTATCATGTATAATTAAGAATTATGATGATAAATAGGTAAACATATACATGTGGTGGATAATGATGGTTTAGTTGATGAATTTTTTATTTTGTTGATCTATAATGATGTTTAATTTATTATAATTTTTTTATATTACTCAGTAGTGATGGAAAACCTACATTGAACATTTGGCTACATGACTGATATATTTTGCTGAATTTTTATTTTTTTAATAGTTATAGTATCACAAAAATATTTTTGATAGAATCCAAAAATGAAAGAAAACAATGTTGAAATGGTTCATAAAAAAATAAATTCAAAAATTCAAGGATTTAGTACTAAAATGTACACATACAAAAAAATACATATTGATATAAAATTCTCAGTTGATCGTGGATGATGGGAGGTGGAGCTATGTCCTTCCACTTAGCGACATCCCTTACGTGTATGCCCTTTCGCATGTTAAATGTTGCATCATTACCCCCTTCTCCATTTCTAAGTCCGGTAAATATCACATCTAATTCGATTAATCATTGGTCTTCCTGAGGGGAAAACGTGGTAATATCAAGACAATAATATATAAACTCACTAAAATTGAAAGAAACATAATTTCAAACAAAACCATCTGTTGAAACATGGAAAAATCATGGATGATAGTCAGCCAATCAACCAGAAATCGGATAGAATGAATGTCACCAATGGGTATAGAATATGTTCTATAATATTCCACCATAGTACACATTTGATACACTTGGTCAACATAGGGATCCCATGATATGTTTACCAAATCACAAGCTGCAACAACATGTGCATTGAGATATCTCAATGCTGGAATGTTTTCGCAATCATAGTACTTCTTATCTAACATGACCACAAGAACATGACCACTAGTGAATGGAGCCCAGTCATAACACTCTCTTACAGGAAAGCACAACTTTTCTGGATCAATGGTTAGAACACTCCATCTTGAAGGCTTGGGTAATGTATAGTCAATGTCACTTTTGAAATGATGAGTAAAATAAATTCCATTTTCCATCCTCTGATAGGCCTTTTGGGATCGTTTAACAATGTAGTTCACACATCTATAAAATTTATCTGGAACTAACCCTATGATTGCCTATTAGCACTCACCCTTGAGGACTCCATTTATTCACTCTACTATATTAGTGGTCATATGGTCATATCTCTTACCATCATCATATGCTAATGACTATTTTCCATTTAAATTTTCATCATCTATAAATTTCTATTATAATTATACATTTGAATCTTATGAAGAAATCAATCCAAATATTATTTTTAGGGATCATATGTTGAAACCATAAAATAATAATGTTTTAAAAAGGGTATTAGTTTTTTTCAAAAAAAACTTTTTAGAAAAACATAACCAATTTTAGGATCACCTCTTTTATTCCTTCATATTTGAAATGACTATGAACATTATGTGAAATATGTTAATTACAAATATTTATGATAACAATTTGGATCTCCCCCTGAAACTACATCACTATTTACGGCCTCTATAATCGCTTGATGAAGATGATATATCTGACACACTCTCTGGTTTTATGTGACATGAAAATGTTTACATGCCAAAAACCAACTCCATGATTTAAAATTCACATTTTCAACAATATAGAATGTAAGTGTTAGAGGAGAACTATTACGAAAATATGTGGATGTAATAAGTTGAACACAAATATACTTTCCATAATGGAATGCTCCATCATCTTGGATGAATTGTTTACAATATGAAAAAGTTTTAAAGCATGGAATGCATGCCCAAGAAATCCTATTTAACTTCAACTTTTGATTGATCAACATGGTGATTGGGGGAAACATACACAACAGTGTCCAAATGTTAAATAATCTAATTGTTGAGAGAAAATAATTCTATAAACTGGAGAAACATTCCATAATATTCATCCCAATCACCATACACTTTTTCAATTTTCTTCTGTTTTTCGTTCAATGATTTGTTATAGGATATATTATAGTTAAAAAACATTTTAATTTGTTCTCAAACAAGGGAAACTTGAACATCCTGACATGTTTGTATCATCTCTAGAGTAAAAGTTGATATAAACTCCACATCAAGTGTAGAGTTACCTTGTGAAAATATTGGATGTAGAAATCTGTGTGGGACTTTTACAATGGTTATCTTATAACATGAAAAAAAATTATCATATATTTTCCTCAATTAGAATTTACATTTTGGCCCATATTTTTTATGTTAAGATATTTTTTCTTCTTTGACTCATCATCGTCAAATGTGAAATGATGCTCTATGTGGTATTATGTTTTCACATTTATCATTGAAATACTACTTTCAAACTCCTAACCAATATAGATTTCATTATCAATTGAGGAATATATACTCCCTATAATTATAGAAAATTTAGAAGCTGGTGTAATGTCATAACAATCAAAATGTTGTTCTTGTAAAATTCCTTCAACTAAGGAAACCAATAATAAAGGTTGATTACCACTAACTGGTGGATGTCGTTGATTCATGTCTTTCATAGTAACCCTAGACGGTTCATTCCCCACATCACCCTACTATTGATGATTGTTTATCAAAGGAACATTATAAGGTTCATTCCCCATATCACCCTCACCCACATCATCTCTTGATGCCTCAACAGATACATCATATTCAAATAAACTCACATTCACTATATCAGATGTTCACAATATGATGTCAATTACATTTCCTTCCAAATTTTGATCATTGTATTCATAATATTTTTCTATCACAAGATTCATATGAGTAGGCAATGAATAATAGAGTTGTGAAGGTCCTGCTTCTATAGATCTCACAAAACATGGTTCTGTAGGAGTAGTTTGAACCACGTCAGTATCATAAATCATCAAATACAATTCCATCAGACCATTACGACACTATTCCCAGAATTAAAATTATGCATCCATCCAATCTTGATAATCGACCAAAGGGTACTCAGTCTTCCATAAAAATTCTAGATATTGAATATGTTGATATGTTCTTGAATTAATTATTTGATCATTTGTCAATTCTAACTGACTATAAATATTATTTAGAACTCCATCCAATGTCATAAAATCACAAATATTTTCGACTCTTGTAGGGGGAAAACTATAGCTAAAACCCTGCTCGATATAAATTACCACACCATTGTAATATATTTACAAAGACATGATTAGCTAGAAAAAAATCATTAATAAAAACTTATATACTACATGCAAATTTTATATTATTTAAATTGGTTATGATTGAATAATTTACTTGATCTGAAAAAAATTTCTATGGATTGTTTTATAATTATTTCATAAACCAACCAAAGCCTAAGGGGGATCATTACATATCTAATAGATCAAATTTTAGCTATAATCAGTCCCTTCTTAGACATGGTATAAAAATCTAGCTTCAACAAAAAATAGTTCTTGATTAACACCCTATTATTACAATGATACTCACATGCAAGTGATATGGTCTAGGGGTTTTAGATACATATCATTTTTTAAGTGGACACAAATGTCCTTAAATACATTGAGAGATTGATGAAACATAGTTCATCAACAAGGAAAATTAAATTAAATTATTACATATTATATTATTTAAAAAAACACAATGATTTTTCAATCACACATTGTCTAGTCATCTAATAATCATCCTATTATTATAAATTAAATAATCAAATAAGAAAATAAATCATGTAATTTAAATCATATATTATACATCTATATTAAAAACAATAAAAATTCTATTTTTCTAATGTGTTGTTTTATATATTTATTATGTTCAAAATCTTTTCCATTTATGTACTATGTTTAAAAAATAATATATTTAAATACATCTATTTATAATAAAACTTTACTGAAGATTTTTCCTTCTTACATATTATAATCTATAGCTAACCATGAACTATATAAATAATCTTACTATTGAATTATGTCTTCGGTGATATTATCACCAAAGAAATATTAAAAAAATTATTTTTATACAACATCATCAAATGTTTCATAAATTATAATTACTTATGAATAAACGACTATGAATTTATCTTCAAATTTACTATATTGATTAGTTTATCATTATTTGATAAACAAACCAAAACCAATGGGTGAACTCCTAGAGTCTCCATTATCACATATTTCAGAAACCACCAGTCTTCTTTCAAATAGAAAGGCATCTTCTATAATGACTCTTGTGGATTGCCTCTTGTAAAATGCCTCTAATCAAACACTTTTTGTTGCATAGTTACTCGCATACATGTGACAGGGTCTAGGGGTATGAAATATATAAATATGTTTGACATACACTTAGTTCCTTACCCATATAGAGAGGAATGAATCACTGGTCATCATCACGGAAAAATAAAGGCAATTATTATGAATTATTTAACCCCATACACGAAAATGACATTAAATTTTAATTTTTCAATGGTCAGTCATCTCAGGATCAGACATCACACAATTCTCATAACATGGTTATTAGTATAATTATTTTGTTCTAAATATTATATAAGTTTACCTATAATTAAATTTAATATATAATAAATATCTTTAATTTATTTCCAAAATTTTAACATTTGAAAGTGTGTATGTATATATATATAGATATATAATATTTAATAAATTTAATTATAAGAAACATAATTACTATACACCTAAATTATTTTCAAATTTATAAAATTGAATATGTATATATATTATCTGTTTATTTTTATACTTCTCATTTTTTAGTAATTATATATTATAATTTATTACTTGGAACATTATATATTTATTCAAAATATAATTTAAAATTACTACTTAAAAAATCATTTTTAAACTATATAAAAAATTATATTGCATATATATTTTGTAAAATTTAAATATGACGCATAATATAAATATTATATTTTTAATAATACATATAGCTAATTACCACCTACATCTATAGAATATATAAATTTTAAAATATATATATTATTTCTTTAAATATAAATTACATTTCATACATAACATTTCAATTTTGTAAAAACATTATTTAAATTTTCTAAACATTCCAAATAACATAATTAATTAAAAAAAATATTAATTGATACATCCCTACATTAATTCTTTTATAAATACTAAATAAATGAATAATACACTAAAAATAAATGACATTTTTAGAATAAAAATTTTTAATAAAAAATTTAACTTGTCAAAAAAGATGAAAATATATGTCAAGAAAGAAATATTACATACATATAAAACATATTTTAGAGGATAAAATTGATATTTGTAAGGGGAATCTATTTTATAAAAAGACCTATTTGATGCATAAACCTCATTCATGCATCCTATTTTATTTCTGTAAATGAATCATGAACAGACTTAATGCTTCCTTCAGTATTCCTTAAATTAATTATAATGGTTCGCACCTATTTGGTGGTTAGTGTAAAAGTGTGAACCACACTCACAATTCATTTATGTATCAAATAAGTGAGAATGGGGTTTACACTTCTTGGTTCCTATTTTTAAAAAAATTAGTAAACCTATCCCATTTATAAAAAAACTAAAAACCCATTAAAGAAGAATGTTTTTAGTGTTATAAAAGTTGACAGATGTCCATGAAATAGAGAAGAAAATAAGTCATAGAAGTGGGTGGTTCTGATTATTTGGAGGGTGTTTCACAATGGAAGATTCACTATACTACATTATTTTTTCAGTTTCACCATTGAGATAATGGATATTTTAGGATAGCTAAATGTGAATACATGAGAAAACATTGAGAGACCCTTATCAATCAACATATATAATGAATGTGTATGATTATTATTAAACTGAGGTAATATTTCATTTGATAAAGGATTTATGATCATGGTCCGTAGAGAGTTATAAATTGAATACTATGATTTTAGATCTGTGAAAATACAGTTTTCTATAATAAATGATATGGAATTTTATTTGTAAAAATGCTGAAATTCTCATGAGAATTTATCATGGGCATTCATATCCTTATGATTTGAAAATATCTATCTTAAATCACTTGTGAAAATTATGATTAATTTGTGAATCATAAAATGGAAGTTATATCACATGTGACAATTGGTGTATAAGATACAAAGATCTATATCATATGAGCTATCTCACGGTATAAGAAAAAAAGGACATATTTCTTTAAGATCCCTAAAAATTAAAAAGATACTCCACACCATCAAACATATCTAAGGAAGAAAAAGAGAGATAATATTCTATTGAAATGTCTAAACTACATACGATGAAGATTTCTTACGTTGTATAAATGTGAAGGGAAAGGGTACAGTTTCTATATCTAGTAAAGTGAATTCATTCCAATATTATTCTTGATTGGAGATATAAATTATTGTAAAAAGAAGAATCATTGGAATCTATTGAAATATTTTTAAATGAAAAAGGGGAGTTCACCACTGTCCAGTGAATAAGGGGATTACAAACATCTACTTTAATTGAAAGAAATATATTCAATGACCTCTCATGGAATGAAGATTCTCAAGGTGATATTCAAAATTGATTTTTAAAGGAGAAACAAGAGATTCAAAGGTAACCATATTACATTTTGTGAATCTATATCAATAAGGTGACATTGTGTTTCCCCTATGAGAAAATATTTCTTTCCCTTTTATGATGTGAGTAAAAAGGTAATTTGTTAATTAAATAATCCTATGGAGATAATGAATCACCCCAAACCATTATAATGTAGTGATTCATGATATGAGTGAAATATCCCAATCCCACTGGTAGTGAGCCTTTGTAAGAGTGAACTAGCATTGTCTAAAAGGCAGTGAGAATTATCAATAATGACCTAGCCGATTTCAATAATATGTGATCTTAGTGATTTTGTTAAACTAATAAAATATTCATAGCATGCTTCTTCCACTAGCCCATTGTGGTGAACCAAGTAAAAATACATGTGTCCTTGTGCTTTTTTTCTTTACTTCCAATGCGTCATCATCAGATAAAATCAATAGTGATAATCAAATAGAAAATTAATATATAATTTTTGGTCTACCAATAGACAATCATTTCAAAAAAAAAAATCTAGTTTACCATTACAAATAAGAAATCAAGAAACACTTGTGTTGGAAGATATTTAAAGAGTATTTATACACTTTACATGGAATTTTACATATGTGACAACATAATACTAGACAATCTATTATGCCTTCAAGACAAATGTTGGTCCTTTGAGTCAAGTAATACCCTTTGGGGTACTAGGTAATTGGGATATCATTTGTAATATAATAGGTTTGGTGGGTTATTTTCATTCCTTGTGCTGATAGATACGGATTAAACTACTAAGGTGCCTGGGTGTGTGTGCTTTTTTTATTTTTTTTAAATCTCACAACTGATAATTATTAATTAGTCAATTAATTATAATTACTTTATAAATTAATAAATATCCCAAAAATAAATTTAATATAAATTTATAAAAAAAATAAAAAATATATAATTCAAATAATAATTTTTTATAATTAACAATATTTAATACTTTAACATTAATCATAGGATATGATTTTAATCATACCTAGTAATCCAAGGGAAATTATGGAAAAAAATTTATCGGTTATGGTGATTAAATATTTTACAAAAATATCTACCAAATTTTATAACTCATAACCATATCATCTTTTGTGGTATTATGTCATATTTAACAATAAAAATTGATATGATAAATGTGATATGATGCTCTATTTCATAAAAACACATCGTAAAAAATAATAAGATATGATATTTGAAATTCATACAATTTGACTAATAGACATCTGGGATATTTTTACTGATTCATGTCTTATGATATCCTATATCACAAGTCGTAACTCAATGAGTCATAAAAACTTTTTGTATCATATTTTACGATTGCGGTTATGAGATGAAAATCAACTTTCAAAACCCATTTCCCAACATAAAAAGGGATGGTAAGTCATTAACACCATGTCTAGGTTTCCAATAAATAGAATGAACTTATTATATGTGGTATATGAAATTAAAGAAACCCAAATCAAAGATCATCTTTCTAGATAACTGAAATCCTACGTAATATTGAAAAGATTAAACGGAAAATGTTTACCTTATACCATTGATAATAACAAAATTATCCTTTATCATTGTTTGGTGGAGATTACAATAGAGGTATATAAAACTTCTCCTTCATCCAGAGGAATCCATGGGATGAATAATTTCATGATGTTTGAGCGAGATCTCACATCATTCATGGTGTGTTGGCACCACTTGATGAAAAGGAGGTTGGTGAAGAAAGCTAAATGTATTGAAGTTTTGGCCAAGGCGTGGGGAGAGTTTCTTGATCCCACAATCACATGGAATTGGGAATTATAAATCCCTTGATAAGGATCTGTGAGCATACATTCATTAACTTTAACATTTGCAGTTAACGCATGCATCAATTCTAACACCCATCTAAAACATGAAACACTTACATGAATGAACCTCTTATCAATTTCATAATATGAAACAACATGTTAAGGGTGTGTAAACATGTTGTAGATCCCAAAGAATATAATCACATAATATTTTACCACCATGATTATTGAATACAATATCTTGAAGATCATGCTTTACGATATAAAAAATTATACACTATGATTGTGTGTCAATAGAACCTTATGATATAACCCAATTTTACCTTACAATTGACTAAAGGGTAGTACCATGTTTACATTCATTATGATATCACCTATAAGTGAATATTAAATATCCAAATGTATCATATGAAAAAAAATTATAGAATATTTCCTTCTTAAGAATGGTATATATATATATATATTGATATAGAAAATATTATTTTAGAATATATGTTTATATAAATTTTATTATGCATGGTTCCATTTATAAATGCTAGATAAATTCTAAAAACCTTCATTTATCACTTCTAAAAATACACTGACAAATGGTGACATTTATCATTTATAAAAATGAACTAAAAATTTTCCCCTATTATTGATAATTTATTAATACTAATAATGGCCACTCTTTTCCAACAATTTTTAAAAACACTGATAAAGGATACCCAATATCATTACTTTTTTTCACTGATAAAGGCCAATGATATTTTTCCATGATTTTTTAGTATTGATAATATCTTTCTAAGTATTAAAGATATTTTATATCACCATATTTGTGGCTGTTTATTTTTTTCAATGAATTATTGATTGTGGATAATTAATATTTAGTATATTCTTCCACTACGTCATTGATAAGAATATTTTTTATAATAATACTTGATAACATACTACACCATAAGTAGAACACCAAAACAACTAGAGTAATACACTCACCAAACTCATTTCACATATAGAAAATAATTGTAAAATGAATTTCAATAAAAAAATATTCTAAACTAGAATATATAAAAAATAATTTATTGAATATCTTCAACATGAATCCTTAAACAAGCCATATGATATAAAAATTGTTCAAGATCATGATCTAAAACAAATATTTATTTGAAAAAACAATGTAGCGATATCCACAAATAATATAAGAACAACAAATATTTCTACTTGCAGTTCTAGAAAACCAAATCTTCAACTTCTCAATTCACATATTTTTCAAACAAAATTAAAAAAAATACATAGTATTCCTATCAAATTTAAAGTCACAAAACCAACATCAAATATAGCCTAGGAAAATATCATTGACATAAATTACACACTATTATTGTAGTGAACACAACAAAAAACCAAAGTGGAACCCCCCCATTAAACAAATATCAAGGAATATAAGAAAAAAGAGAGGAGAAAACAAAAAGAGAAATAAGAATTTCCTAATTTAACCCAAAGAAATAAGGGGCCCATTAGACAATAATGAATTAAATCACCTATGGAGAAATATAGAAAACTTAAATCCCAAAACCACATTCATGATCTATCTATTCCAATTAATAACACCATTTATTGGTCTCTACTATTGGTTAACTCTTCTTATAAGATACTAGAAAAAACCATGACCTGCATCCTTCAAACCCTCACTAAACCAAAAATTAGGCACACAAAGAAATAACAACAACAAAAGCCACACAAAGAGACATAAAATAAACCATTCATGTAAACATAAATTTTAAAACCTATAATGAAAATAAATTATAGAGAAATAGTTCTATGAAAGAGGAATCCTGAAGAAAGATGAGTTTCATCTTTTCAAACAATTGAATATTAAAGTAGTTGAAGAACTAAGGGTTTTGAAGATGTTGTAAAGATATAGTTATTATATCCCATACTATCTAATCCCAAAATATAATCCCATCAAGGGTAAATCAAGAAATAAATTAGTGATTAGAAGAGTATCTTATCCAATATTATAGGTGAACCACCAATCCTTATAGAAACCAAGGTGGGATTCGGTTTATGCCCAACAATCCTCCCCTCAAACCAAACACTGCACATTTTTACCTCCCCTTAAATCAAAATCCATAGGTTCCAAACATTTCTCCCTATCATTTTCTCATCATCATAATTTGACATGTAACTAAAGATATAAAGAAGAATTTAAAAATAGTAATTCATAGATCAACATGCTTTAATTGGAAAAACAAATATAATTGTCAAAATGAATTAGAGATATGCCACCCACATCAAAATTGGGATACACTATAGATCTCATACCACTGGTCAATATCTAATTCCTCTAGCCCAAATCCCCCCAAAAAAATACATAATCCATTTTTTAATTTCATCCATAAAACTAATCGATGATCAGATGATTTTTCCATCCATGTATATATGTTATCCAATATTACTTGTGAAAACTATTTTTGGATTGGTTTTTCTTTCAATGGATGTACATAGGGGGAGACGAATATCCCTTAGAGAGATGATGGGATCAAGATGGTAAAAACTCAAAATAAACATAAAAAATTATGTGGCATATGATAAGGCCAACGAGACAAAGTATTTAAAGGCATGTTTTCAATTTAATACATAAATAGAAATATATATATATATATATCTTGTTATTTTAAATTTTTTATCATCAAATTTGAAGGGTTGTAACTATGTAATGTTGAGTCTAGTATCATAATGTTCGATCTCAAACTGAGTATTTAAAAATGGTGATAGACCTCAACTTGAACATGATCGAGTGAAATTTTCATAGCATGAGCCAAGATCAGGGTCGATTTGAGTTACTTGATTAAAATTGATAAAACATATTCAAATTTTTTTTAATAAATTTTATTATAATCATGATCTAGTCTTGACTACCCTTGAATTTTAACATGGGATTGAATCTCTAGATCATAACTAAGTGAATATATTTAAAAAACTGATATATTAAAACATAGAATAATATATAAGGCTTATAATACCTAATCTTGTCTAGATTCAATACTCAGGTAGCTCTGTATCAGACATGAATTGAAAAATATTGAGCCAAATGTGAGTATTTTACAGTTCGACCATAGGTACCGTACATGGATAACTATATTATTTATACCCCTACATACATAGGAGAAAACACATGCATTCAAACCCCCTCATGAACACCACTGTACACATGAATTCATCCTCCCCACCCCCACCCCCCATACCCCCTACACAAGAATGCATGTACTTGTAATTGCACGTGAATCCACACATGCTGAAATTGAAAACACATGCACACATAGACAGACATAGTGGTTTTAAAAACATTATTTATTATTTGATGATTTCTAACTACATAAGATAGTTAATATTAGGTCAACCTTATATTTATTTTTTAAAACTATTTAAAAAGGATCCTATATTACAGTTATTGTTAATAATTATTACATATAGATAAATATTGGTATTTTTTAATATTAAATAATTGGATTAAAAATGATGGTTCTAAAAATAAACACCACCAACACTAAAAATAATATCTGTGATTTAGAATAATAACAAAAATAAAAACAACATAATTTTAATAAAAAACTCCATCTGAATAAAAGAAAATGAACAATAGATTTCAATTGATAAAAATTATCTACAACATGTAATTGAATTTCATACTTCAATTATATATTCCTAAAATAGAATAATTCAAGTTGATCCTTTAAAATAAAAAATCATCACTACTCTTATTGTTTTATCATCACTTCCTTGTACTTATTATATATATTTGTGCAATAACCTCAATCAGATATGTGATTCATCATTTCATTTTTGGGTGTTTAGATGTTAAAATAAGTAGTTTGTAGAAATTTTGGGCTCAGGTATGTTTTGTGAACTATTTTTAATCTATACAAGTTTTAGAAAATTCATAGTATATATATCATGATTTTTTCACAATTTTTAAAATTTACATCAAACTTTTCCAATAAGGAAAACTTTTAAAAATTCTTTGCATGGTTTTTGGAACAATCTGTAAATCAATTCAATGAATTTTATGGCGGGATTTTATTTTTTATAAGCCTGAATATAAAATTTAATTCTAGGTTCTTAGGTTATTTTTTGGGTGAATCTAGTTAATTTTGATTCATTCTTCCCTTTATCTATATAATTTTTTTTGCAGATCAACATATATCACACTATATCTAAGGTAAAAGAATCATATTCTTTGTTATTTTTCTTAATCATTCTCACCGTTAGAGATCCTTATTTACGGATTTAATGCATAGAAATGTTTTTCTCTTTCATTTTTTATATCTTATTATGTATATAGATTAATCAATTTCCACCATTATAGAACGAAAATATGATATTTTAAGGGATTATGATATGATGCATCAAGGTATGTTACTCAAGTTTGTTTATATAATTTGAAAAATAAATATTTGTGTTATAATTTTCTTATGAAACATTTTCTTGACTTGTTATCCAGGGTTTTTGATACATCATATGTGTTGGTTTTGAATACATTGAGTTTGGAAAATTTAGTGTGAACATAAAAGAGAATAAAAAAATTTCAATATTTTATACATATATAAATTATAAAAAATAATACATATAAATTCTAAATTTTACAATATATTTATAATTATATTTATATAAAATAAAATCACTATATATATATAATTTTAAATAATACGTGTAATAAAATTTATCAAAAAATTAAACATTTTGGTGTAAATATATAATTGGGTGTTGTGTGTTTGTGAGCATGTTTATAAACATATATATATATACATAAATACATAATAAATACATTCTATACTATGTAATTATATATATAGACATACACACACTCATAGATATATATGTATATATATACCTGTTTTTTTGAGAAAAAATATGTAATTATATACATATGTATTTCTTAATGAATTTTTAAAATAAAAATACATGGCCTAATTATATATATATCCATACATTTAATATTATAAGTGCATGCTTGTGTGACTATATATGAATGAATGTGAACAATCAAAACTAACACACACACAAAATTATGGTTGGTAAAAAACTAATTATCATAATGTTTTGAAGTACATACCTTCATATATAAAATCTATTCATCCAAAAGATTAATAAATTCTACAGGGTTTTCTTTCATGAATGTTTGATAGACAAGATTGAGCAATGCCATAACATTAGTTTATTTAATAGGAGTTATGCAATTTATTAGTGCATTAAAAAAAACATTGATAAATGGGACCTTTATCCATGATCAAAATGTTAGTTAAAATAAATCCAACCTTTATCATTATATTTCTTTTAAATGTTAGAGCTAAGGATTTATCAGTGTTTTTTGGTGATGATAAAGGTGATCCTTTATCATCTCTATAATTAACATTGTAAATCTCGAATATTTGTTTATAAATTGATACTTAGCATACCAGGGGTCTCTAACTCGGCGCTCGAGCTGGGGAAAGGATTGAAGATCCAATCAACATAGTGAACTCATTAAATATGAGCCCATATTTTTTATTTATAAATTTATATGAAAAATAGTACATTATATTATTTTTATGTACATGGAATAAAATTTTCTGTGTGTGTTAAAATATATTTATATATAAAATATTATAGTAATTGTATTAAAATAAAAGAATACATATTTAAACTCTTTAAATTTTAAATATAATTTAAATCCATATTTTTTGTTAGTTGTATATATATAATATTAATAATTACTAAAAAATAAATATTGTGAAATATTTTTTTAAAATAAGATTATTTATATAAATGTATAATTATATTTTTAAAAACAATATATTAAAATATTAAAATATATATGATATGTTGAAGATTAAATACAAATAGTAAATTTAATATCAATTTTTATAGAAATTTTATTCATTATTATTTATATTATAAAAATTATTTACATCTAAGAAATTATTAATTATATATATAATAAAATTTTATTATTAATTATAAAAAATATTATAATTTATACTCTATTAAATATAAATAATTAAAAATAATGTATATATATATATATTATTTTTAATTATATTATAATTTATATATATATAATATAGTTAATTTCTTCTAATTATTATCAATTATTAATTATATATTATATATTTGTTATATTTTTATAATAAAATTATTATTATTATAAAAATATTATTGATTATGACATTTCTAAAATTTATATCTATGTTTGATTTGTTAATTCATTTAAAAATTAATGATATATTATTTAAGTTATTTGTATTATATTATATATTCTCATTTAAACATATAAGCATGTAAATATATACATAATATGCATTTAAATAATTGATTATATGAAACATCATATTAATATGATTTCATATATTGATATTGGTTGAATAGTAATACTGTAAATTTAATCATTGATATGTTTGTGGAAACGCACACACACACACACACACATATATTGTTATGAGATTTATGATGAATCATCACTTTTGAGGAAAACAAAAGTCCATATTAAGATATATATGTGTGTGTGTGTGCGTTTAACATATATATTATATAATTTATTATTGAATAAGGTAAATTTTTTATCTATGCTAAGATTATATCTCATAAATATCAATGTTTAAAAGAGCTAAAACAAGTGCTGATAACAGTCAACATTTGTTTATTTATATATTTATTGAAACCTAGTAATATTATTTGATTCCAAATCCTTATGATAAAATGGAATGGAATGAAATGAAACACACCCAAACCATAAAATAACTTGGGACTCTCCATTAAATTTCCATTATATTGGTCAATCATATTGATGATTATCTTAATAAACTAAAATAAACAGTTATCAAAGGAATAAAAAGAACACTAAATCTCATCCTAAAGATGACCTAAATTAGTATACACAGTCGCTCCTGAATTAATCCTGAAAATCATAAAAATAAAATCAGAATATATTCTAACATCATGCCATCCTCAATCCTATTAAAATAAATCATGAGAAAACAAAAATCGCAAAAAAATGTAAGGACTCCAACAGTAAAAAATACAGTCTATGCATTGAATAAACAACATTTCAAAATGGATTATGCCAACAAAAAATATTTCATCACAATTATAAACAAGGAAAGTGGTACCAACATTAATCTTAACACAACCTACAACTATATTAATCTAGTTAACCATCCAATTTGTAATTTTTTTAAAACTTGTTAGGTCAACCCCTTTTATTAAAAAAACAAAAACCCCTGCTTTACTGGGTTAAGGGAGAACCCATTACATGACCCATAAACCCAGTAGAATAATTTCTAAAAGAAATGTGGACCTGAAGGCCAAAAAAGGACTCAAAGACACATGACATGTAGGTATGAAAAACAAGAGTGAATTCTACTAGACCATGGGAAAAAAACAATCCTACAGTCCCACACCACTTGTGTTCAGCACACATTTTCACCTGACCCATCTCTGTGCATGTCCTTACCTACTCCACCTTTATTGGAGACATCCTCCCCCTTTGTAGTCATTCTCAAGGTAATCATCCCCTTTATAGTTACTCCACCATCACTAAAGGATTCCACTATTTTCCCAAAATCATGTCAATATTGGTTGTTTACCCCCTTGTCTCCCACCACAATTACTAAATAAAACCACCATCTCCCAAGGTAGCTCCACCACAGTTTATTCCACTACCACTCTTATATCCCATGCTCGACCTCTATATCTAGCATCGTCCTGTGTAGTTCATGAAGGACCCCCCCCACCCCACACCCCCAATTGGGAGGAATATGTGGGGAAAACTAAAAATCATTCCATGCCAATCAAGGTTTTGGGTCACAACTTCAGAATAGTTTGGGTGTGATGTTGTCTACATTTGACTACACAATTATTTGGTCTTATATACAATAAAACATCCTTATATTTCTGTTAATTCAATAAATTTAATAGTTATGTGGATCCAATCATCATTAGGAATTTTTTATTGGATATATAACTTATCATTACATCACATAAATAAAAACCCATCCAATGTACAATGCTTATGAAACACATCCTCCTTAGCTAATTGTTTTCATCAAACAACCCATTCTCAAAATCTCATGATATATTTTGAAAATGGAAACATATTTTTTTAAAAAATCATATTAAATAAACCAACACAACCTAACTAAAAAAGACCCCTCATTGGTTGACATTAATCCATGTGACCCACCCCAAGACTTCCTTCAATAAGCTAAGAACTAATGACTAGAACTAAGAAGGCATGTCTCAAATGGGAGTCCTTTGACTGAAAAACATGCACATAGATTAATAAATATAAAACAGAATAAAAACATATGATACTATACATGAAAATCTAATTTAGATTAAAATTCATTCAAAAAAGTAAAACATTCACAAAATATAATCATTGAAGCACTAGAAAGTAGGCACAAAATAGAAATTCCTAAAACATGAAATCAATACAGACCTTGAGTAACACAAATTAAAAAACATCAAGACACTACATTCCCTGGAATGAACACCACTGATAACCATCAGCATTATACTTCATTGATATTGGGCTCTGCTGACTTTATGTCCACAATATTCATCTATAAAAAATGAATCATCAGTATAAACACACCTTGTGTAGGAATAAATATCATGAATTTGATTGTATAAAAATACCAAATAGTATTCCACATAAAAAAATAAGGTTTAACTGATAAATCAACTCAATTACAAGACATGTAATGAAACGAAGTAGCCAATATATTATTTAAGAGATTAGACAACCAATGTCATAATCGAACCAAATCCCACAACCTAGTTGTAAGTCATATCTCCAAGGAAACCACACATACGTGATGTATCATTTGATCTATAACACCCAATCTATATAGATTTCAAAATCCACCCGTCTTTTTCTCAATAAATATATTGTGGGACCATTCCACAACAATGAGTATTAATTCTAATTAAGGGAGTACCTAACACCTATAGAGGATCATTATCTAGAACACATAATACTATTTACTATAATGATGGAGGACCAGACCGTAACTTGAAACCCATGAGATTACTTGAACTCCATATTTAATTTGGGGGACAACACCCTATCATGAGTACATCTCCAATGGAATACCTAAACACCAATTGTGTACCACTCCCCAATGACTTGGGGGGTGTGCCTATCTATATCTAATCTTAATGTCTCCCTAAAACTATATCATCATATCTATAGAGCTAAAATCCATAAATTATATAAAAAAATTGATAATGATCTCTCATCTCAAATAGTGCCACACTATAACACTTCACATCGAAAAACTATTAAAATGGTTTATTTATTTGAATGAAATATAATTCTTGGGTGAGAGGATATAAAAAATACCATGGTTTATGTAGTACATGACATGTACCCTACAAGACATGTTGTGTGGGCCTCAACTAAAATCTGGGTGTCTACTAAAACTATCATCTAGAGGGAAATAATCTATATGGTGATATTTAAAGGTTTATATGGTGATTAATACTCTTGGTTCACATAGGCATGTGGTGATACGGGTTATTCAATATTGTAAAGAAGTACACCTGGAGCTGTATGGTCTTCCAATCGTGGCATGTAACCCATAATAAAACATCATTTGATATTATCCTACAAAAATTTCTTAACCACCTACCAGGTATGAGATATGGAATTTTATGTACAAAGACATGAGGTGTGATATTTAACATCAATAAAACCCCTACCACTACACAATAATTATATACCTAGTGTTACTAAATTAATACATTTAATGTAGTTGAGTTTTGTCCCCTAATAATACTCAGTCCAAATTCAAAAATTCTGTCACAATTCTAATAAATAATATTACTAATAATAATTACCATATCATTTGTTGCACATTATTCCACCAAAAGTCACCACCTCACCTCAAAATATCTTTTTCTCTGTATTTCCATCCAACATTATGCCTATGACAAAATTCCCATAAAATTTGTGCTAAGAAACTTCTTGGGAGACAACAATTAGGTTCCATCCTCTACCATGTCATGCTAGTTTTTACCATACACCACTATATCATCCTTATAATGATGTCTTCATCTTTTTGAAAAACATTTCATAATACTATGTTATCATCATTGAACTACCGACTAAGCTGGGCACACTCTCCCACTATGTGAATTGAGAAATGATAGAGATATTAATGGAGAGAGGGATGGGGAGAGGGGGAGAGATAGTGATATATAATTATTCAATAAACATTAATTTTATTTTCCTTAAACTGTCATCAATCAGGATAATGGCCAAGAGGGGTGTTCAGAAATATGATTGATGAAAAATAATATATAATGAAGTAATCACTACATAGAAAAAATTATCAAAATAAGAACTCTAATTAAAAGAGATATAAATTCACAAATAATCATTATGAAATATATCAATGAAAAACTAAGTTTTCATAAATTATGAATATTATGAATTATGTAGAAGAAAAAAAATGAGGTGTTACCTCATTGATGAATGACCAAAGCTGAAGCCTTCATAAAAAACCATGTTCACCTTACAGTGATAACTCCTCCTCCAAGATAAACTAAAGCCTGAGAAATGAGTTAAAATAATATCTAGGTTTCTTACCATGCAGTGATATATAACCTACCTCAATAAATGGGTTAAAATATATTTATAATTGAGGGATAATGATTGGATAGAAAACAAAAAATTTTAATTAAAAACCTCAAAAATACTTGATCTGAGCCCAAAATCCCGAACAATAAAATTGTACCTCTCATAGTTAAAACCTCCTATTTCCAAAAAAAAATCATGGTGTTACATTAATGAATCTATTTAACTGATAAAAATTATTCACACATTCATGATTTCAAAATAATTTTCATAAAATAATAAATATTCATCAATGACCCACGACACTTATAAAAATGAACAACCATATAAATACCTTTAAAATATTATTTTAAGTACTCAAAAGGATTGAATGAAAAATATGATCCACTATATCCTCTACAATTTTAATGATTTTCAACCTTAAAATAACAATTCACTCAAAGAGGTGAGGGTACTAGTCTCACGTTTGAGCCTTTTTCTCCAATAAACTCCCCAAATGATTCACATTATACAATAAGTGTAACACCCCAAGCTTCCATGATACGTTTCTCATTCAATAATGCAATAGCTTGCATTGTACGCAACTTCGAGTTCTAAAACACCGAAACTAACCAAAGTAGCCGTTATGAATAGTAATAACCACTTTTTAAAATTATATAAATTTTATATTTCAAAATGGACTTCATTTTTGGATTCGGAATATCGAAATTAGCCTATTTTGAATTTTTGGTATTTTTCTGAGAACTTCTAATTTTTTATGAAAAGTGAAAAATACTTAAAAACAAATTTTTTAATCAAAATAATTTATAGTGATAAATTATACTATTTAGTGGTTTTAAAGTATAATTAGAATATATTTTTACCATTTTATCCAATGGTGGTCATTATAATTAATTTAACATTGAAATTGGACATAAATAATTGCCAATCTTTTGATATAAATTGTTTCTTAAAAACACGCTATTTGTTGTGACGGTGGGAATTAATTATAAAATTAACTAATTCAACTTATATGTTTGGAATTTTTTAAAATAGACATCATTTTTGAATTCGGAATATCAATTATAGCTTAGGGTGAAATTTTGGCATTGTTCTGAAAAACATCAATTTTTGATGAATAGTGAAACCACTAAGTGGTAGTTAAATAACTGATTTTTCGTTTAAATGAAATATTACCACTTCTGTGTTTTGATTTTCAAAAATCCGACATATATGGTTGTCATTAAGAAGTAAAATGTGGTTCAATGAGATTAAAATAATTTTTGGTGAATAGTAACTTTTAAGTTGTTAATCGCAATTAGAGGTAATTAGTGTAGTTTAAGGTAAAAATAATGTTTTAATAATATGAGATGAGCTTGACACATGTCCTACCCTCATTGGATGTTCCATGGAGGACCAAGAAAATCCATGGGTCAACTTGGGGACCCCATGGAGCCACTTTAGTTATAAAATGACATAAATACCTTTTATTTAATGTTAAAGTAAAAAAATTATACAAACATGAAATATTTTACTAAAAAAAAATTTACATGGGGTTATACAAGTCATATTTTTTACTATAAATAGTCATTGGAAATATAAAATTATTTCCTACATCATAGTATCTTTTTATAATTTTTAGACATTAAATAAATTAAATTATTTATGACATCATTATGATGCAGCGATGAACTCATTAGTTAACGATTTTAATAAAATGAAATGATAATGTACAATCCAAGGCTTACACTTGTCCAAAGACTATTGGATGGGTAGATTTCGAATCCTTATCACATTATCCACGAATTATATAAGTTTGGGACCTTTAGAATCCGAAAAGCATTGTATAATAATGTAAACTTTCCTTACTTTCCAAGAGTGCCCCTCCTCCTCTCTTATAAAAGGCCCCCACCTCTACCACCTCATTCACACTTTCAAGCCATTTGGCTCGGCCAACCACTACCCAAATACTCTCCCAACATCCCCCTATTACTCCTAGAATCCTCACTTTGGGCAGAACTCTTCCCAAGGAAGCCTTTGGCTCAAATCAAAAGAGTTACCCGATTTTAAGGTAAGGTATTCTCTTGTGTTCTTTTATTTTATTTTTCTTCTCCAACACCCTAAACTATTTTTATTCATTTATTTTGTAACAAAAACAGTATCCTCAATATACTAGAATGTTTTTATAAGAAGTATTTGAGCTACACTAACACACTCCTACATCTAATGGTTAATGAACATACGGTTTTTGTGGATGGCGAATTTCTGCCTCACGAAACGATGATTGTTCAACACTCATATAACACCTTCAAAGGTGGCCATTAATATGTCACTATATTTATATAGGATATATAATATGTTTATGTTTTACTTATGCTTCTGTATTTCTCATTTATGGCATAATTTATGATTTCCATTATGGGTAAACGCGATAATTTCATTTTAGGAAGTGCAGACTACCGCCCCCTCAAAGTGATATGAATCGTTAATGCCATATGTGGGATGTATAAAAGATGGATTAAAAGATATTATATATGATATTATATTGTAAATATATTATACCTTTATATAATTATGATTTCATTCCATTAAATATGAAATAGAAATGAAAGTAGCGTTCATGCGTACGTACGGCTTACCGTCTCCATGAACGGTGCATTTCATTTTTACCTCTATATGTTATGTAATAATATAAATGCATGTATATACTGGATATATATGATATATATATGATATCTACCTCATGAACATAATTCTGTATATAATGGATATATCACCACATGAAAAACTTATAATTATAAGAATTTTATTTTTGACTCAAGTACCTAAGATCGACAAAATGACCGTTATAAACTTAAATAATTACATAATGTTCATAACATGGTAATAAGGGATATAAAAGGAATAATGAACATGAAAAATTTTCTTAAGTAAATAGAAATTAACTATAGATTATTATTCAGGAGGTTAAAGAACGGTCGAGTCAGGACAGGACGCAAGGTAAGGGAACTTCTTAACCCAACTTCCATTCTTTGGGTTAATCTCCTACTTTCAAATTATGTCATGATGTTATTATGTCCTATTTTGTATTTTTACTTTCTTTATGTGTACCTATAGGGAATACACATAATAGATCTATTTTATTTTAAAAATGATCTTTTTAAGGACTTCGTCTCAATCTCCTTTCATTGAGGCATATTTGGTTTTATACACAACTTTCTTTTATACGGTGTATAAACCCATTTGACTTTTAAGTTTGTTCAAAAGGAATCTTTTTATACGAAGAGTTTTACTAAACGACAAAAAGGGAATGTTTTTCTTTCCGTACATATGCGGCTACAACGACTTCTCCGCCGCTGTGACCATTATTTGAGTTTCGGCTTCCTCTACAAGCCATCTTTTTTTTAATGAAAAATAAATACAAAGTTTTAACTTTCTTTTATTTTGGTATTGAAAATGGTTTTTAAAGAGTTTTTATTATATCAAGGTGTTGTATTGATATCTTTTGATTGAAATGTGGAAATGTTATGTTTCCTTTATGCATGTTTTATGTGATACGATTATGTTATGGTTTATGATATGTTTAAAACTATTCATATGAGGAATGCATTGGACTTAATAAATGACGGGTGGATCCCGCTATAGCTCCTCGATGCATCGGTAGGTCTCATGAGACAAACTAGTGTATTGGCACGAGGCCTTGAAAAAATCTTATTTGTGGTCTTGGCACGAGGCCTTGACTACGTGGTTATGATAGTCTGGCATTATGCATTCCATCATTATGAAAGTGGTTATTGATATTGCATGTGATTTTTCGACCAGTAGAATATCCATGTGAAGAAGTAAATGGCATTATCTCATTTTACATTTGCCATATTATGTTGATGTTCAAGTTTAAAAGGCTTTTTTTAGTTATACATTTCCTTAAATGTTAATGATTATTTATGAAACCTTCTGCAATATTGTTATCCTTTCTGAGCATCTGAGCTCATCCCTTTCAATGTTTTAATATTTTCCAGGATGTGAAGTAGTATTTTATGAATGACATGCAGGGATAGTCAGAAGTGGATATGAGTGTGGACTATGGAGACTTTGTTATTGTAGTTTTTCACCTTCTGATGTAATGTAACATTTATGAATGTATCTAGTGTTTCCAAGGCTACTAAACTAATCGGTCTTTTGAGACTTGATCGTTAGTGATCCTGCCAATGTTACGAAGTAATGCACAGACTCTGGGTAGCTGGGGTTGGGGTGTTACAGTTGGTATCAGAGGTAGTTTAGTACCAACCTTGGAAGCTAGATTTAGATAAACTCTTATTAGAGCACATAGCCCGAATAAAGACGTTAAGGATTAGTATAGAAGAACTTCCTAGAATTTTGGTAGTATAGATATTTTGTGAGTTTTCTGAGAAATACACCCCTGTCTGTATACGAGCAGGTAGAGGCGGTCTGGCACAGATGTACCTAGGGGTAATACCCGAAAACACCGCTTTGAGCTAGACTCGAACGGGAACTGGTGCACGACAATGGGCCTTGCTGCACTCTTGGTTACGACACTCTCGGGGGATATGCTTAGTATAATTATCATTTTCTTTACAAACCACTATGAAGGGTTATGATTATATACTTCCTCAAAGAAAACATTCCTTTTTATGATTATGGATTATATCCATAAATAGTTAAATTTATGTAAAGTGTTTTACAAATATGGAATTATGTATTTTAATTCATAAACTAATCTATTTTATGCCATTGTTTAGAAATGGAACCTAGTGGAAAGAATGGGAACCGTATCAATGCACGCACTTCGTGTAGGGATTTCCCTCCTGCTCAAGATAATTATTATGGATCTTGAGATACAACTGGTGCTGATAAACTTATTACCATACTGGGACAACTCACTCAGGTTATGAATAATAACCTTACTCGTATGGAGCACCCTGATCCGAAACGTGGAGGATCAATGTTAGACCGCTTCATGAGGCAACAACCACCAAAATTTAATGGGGGTACAAATCCGTTAGTAGCTGAGCAATGGATAAACTCATTAGAGAAAATATTCCACACCTTGGGGAGTATCGAAAGGGAGAAGGTTATCATGGCAGTTTACCGCCTCACTAGAGATGCCGATTAGTGGTGGTCGCAGATTCAAAACACAAAGAAAGATGATGACTTATCGAATATGGAATAGAGGGAGGTCAAAGAGCTTTTCCTATAAAAATACAATCCTCGTGACCATCTAGCAGATATGGAAAGACAATTTTTGAGTCTGAGACAAAAGGAGGATGTGAATGTCACAAAGTATGAGGCCACCTTTACAAGGTTAGCGAGGCATGCTGAAGATTATATAAGTAACCCTAGAAGTAATATTGATCGTTTCTTTGATGGGTTAAAACCATTTCTCTGTTGAGCATTAGTCTCACAAACCTTCTCGTCATACGAAGATATTTTCTCGTGTTCTATCATGACAGAAAAGGAATTCTCTAAGTCTTATGACAACAAAGTAAAGCAAGAGAAGAAGAGAACGGTGGAAAAAGAGAGAGATAAATGGAAAAAGGGAAAGAAGGATTTTCCATTATGTGATAATTGTGGGAAGAATCACCCCGGTACTTGCCTAAAAGGAATGGGAGTTTGTTATAAATGTGGGGAAAAAGGTCACCAGGCGCGGGATTGCAAGGGAAAGAAAGAGGCTATCAATGTTGAATGCTATAATTGTAGGGAAATGGGGAATTATGCAAATGAATTTCCTAAGAGTCAAGGAAACTTACCTTAGAAAAGGCCAAGGGATCAATGACAATCTTATGCTGTTACTACAGTTGAAGCAGAATATCTAATTTATTGGTGCTTTTGGACTCATGGATTATATTCTGGTTATTAGAATAATGTGATATATATATAAGGATTGTACTGCCGTACTTGCTGTTTCAGTAATGTTTTAATATGATGAAGGTAATCATATTTTTAGTATATGACAATAAGAGAAACTTTACTTTTTTGGGGGAATCTGATAAATTGATTTTGGAATTAGGAGACCTTTTAGAGAAAGTCTGGACAGAGGTATTTTGGATAACTATAAAGGTTGGAGTGGATTAAGTTGATCTTTGGATAGTATTGTTTAAGGTTAAAAAATTTATGAAGATTATTTTTGGAATATTATAATACTATAGTTTTAGGAAAAGGACAACCTGCAGGGTGGGGCATAACCCGTCACGTCGGACAAAGCTGCAGGAATCGAACCCACAACCATAGTGTGACATGCCTTTATTTCCTACCACTAGCCTACAGGAAGTACCTGGTTATTAAAAAATAATTTTACCAATCTAAATGGTATGTGTTAACATTTGGAACCTTATACAATTAGGATAAGTATAATATTTTTGAGTGAAAGATGAGTTGAAGGTTGAAACTCTAATTGTCAAGCATAAATATATATATACTTATATCTTATTCAATGAATAAATAAATTCTTAAACTTTAGTAAAGGGATATTAAAACAAAAAAAATTTGTTATCCTAATACCTTATGTCTTGTTGAACTGATGATATTTTAAATCAACATAGATTGAAGGCTTTGAGGCCCTCAATTTGACAGTTGATTGTGATTGATGACCTCAATCACTCCCTACAAATATTTACGTTTTTCCTCAAATTATATGTCTCTAATTGCCACCAATGTTCTCCTAATCGAGATCATAATTGGGTCGTGACTTTTTCATTTCCCTTTCCCTCTTATTAAGACTAAATTTTATTAACCTTATTTCCGATGTGGGTTTTCCACAAAGGTATTTTCAATTTTCAACCTTTTATTTTCCAAGAAAAATTTCAAATTGCGAGGACGCATTTTATTGAAGGAGGGGAGAAAGTAACACCCTGAGCTTCCATGATACGCTTCTCATTCAATAATGCAATAGCTTGCATTGTACACAACTTCGAGTTCTAAAACACCGCGACTAATCAAAGTAGCCGTTATGAATAGTAATAACCACTTTTTAAAATTATAGAAATTTTATATTTCAAAATGGACTTCATTTTTGGATTCGGAATATCGAAAATATCCTATGTTGAATTTTTGGTATTTTTCTGAGAACTTCTAATTTTTTATGAATAGTGAAAAATACTTAAAAAAAACTTTTTTAATAAAAATAATTTATAGTGATAAATTATACTATTTAGTGGTTTTAAAGTATAATTATAATATATTTTTACCATTTTATCCAATGGTGGTCATTAGAATTAATTTAACATTGAAATTGGACATAAACAATTGCCAATCTTTTGATATAAATTGTTTCTTAAAAACACGATATTTGTTGTGACGGCGGGAATTAATTATAAAATTAATTAATGCAACTTATATGTTTGGAATTTTTTAAAATATAAATCATTTTTGAATTCGGAATATCAATTATAGCTTAGGGTGAAATTTTGGCATTGTTCTGAAAAACTTCAATTTTGATGAATAGTGAAACCACTAAGTGGTAGTTAAATAAAGGATTTTTCGTTTAAATGAAATATTACAACTTCTATGTTTTGATTTTCAAAAATCCGACATATATGGTTTTCATTAAGAAGTAAAATGTGGTTCAATGAGATTAAAATAATTTTTGGTGAATAGTAACTTTTACGTTCTTAATCGCGATTAGAGGTAATTAGTGTAGTTTAAGGTAAAAATAATGTTTTAATAATATGATATGAGCTTTACACATGTCCTACCCTCATTGGATGTGTCATTTCCGACCAAGACAATCCATGGGTAAACTTGGGGACCCCATGGAGCCACTTTAATTAGAAAATGACATAAATACCTTTTATTTAATGTTAAAGTAAAAAAATGACACAAACATGAAATGTTTTATTAAAAAAAAATTTACATGGAGTTATACAAGTCATATTTTTGACTATAAATAGTCATTGGAAAGCTAAAAATATTTCCTACATCATAGTATTTTTTTATAATTTTTATACATTAAAAAATTAAATTATTTATGACATCATTATGATGCAGCGATGACCTCATTATTTAACGATTTTAATAAAATGAAAAGATAATGTACAATCCAAGGCTTACACTTATCCAAAGACTATTGGATGGGTAGATTTCGAACCCTTATCACCTTGGCCACGAATTATATAAGTGTGGGACCTTTAGAATCCGAAAATCATTGTATAATAATGTAAAATTTCCTTGCTTTCCAAGAGTGCCCCTCCTCTGCTCTTATAAAAGGCCCCCACCTCTACCACCTCATTCACACTTTCAAGCCATTTGGCTCAGCCAAACTCTGCCCAAATACTCTCCCAACTTACCCCTCTTACTCCTAGAAACCTCACTTTGGGCAGAACTCTTCCCAAGGAAGCCTTTGGCTCAAATCAAAAGAGTTACCTGATTTTATGGTAATGTATTCTCTTGTGTTCTTTTATTTTATTTTTCTTCTCCAACCCCCTAAACTATTTTTATTTATTTATTTTGTAAAAAAACCAGTATCCTAAATATACTAGGATGTTTTTATAATAAGGATTCGAGCTACACTAACACACACCTACACTTAATGGTTAAAGAACATACGGTTTCTGTGGATGGAGAATTTCTGCCTCACGAAATGATGATGGTTAAACACTCATATAACACCTTAAAAGGTGGCCATTAAGTTGTAACTATATTTATATAGGATATATAATATGTTTATTTTTTACTTATGCTTCGGTATTTCTCATTTATGGCATACTTTATGATTTCCATTATGGGTAAACGTGATAATTTCATTTAAGGAAGTGCGGACTACCGCCCCCTCAAAGTGATTTGAATCGTTAATGCCATATGTGGGATGTATAAAGGATGGAGTAAATGATATTATATATGATATTATACTGGAACTATATTATACCTTTATATAATTATGATTTCATTCCATTAGATATGAAATAGAAATAAAAGTAGCGTTCATGCGTACGTAGTGCTTACCGTCTCCATGAACGGTGCATCTCATTTTTACCTCTAAATGTTATGTAATAATATAAATGCATGTATATACTGGATATATATGATATATATATGATATATACATCATGAACATAATTCTGGATATAATGGATATATCACCACATGAACAACTTGTAATCATAAGAATTTTATTTTTGACTCAATTACCTAAAATCGACAAAATGACCATTATAAACATAAATAATTACATAATGTTCATAACATGGTAATAAGGGATATAAAAGGAATAATGAACATGAAAAGGTTCTTAAGTAAATATAAATTAACTCTAGTTTATTATTCAGGAGGTTAAAGAACGGTCGAGTCAGGACAGGACGCAAGGTAAGGGAACTTCTTAACCCAACTTCCATTCTTTGGGTTAATCTCCTACTTTAAAATTATGTAATGATGTTATTATGTCCTATTTTGTATTTTTACTTTCATTATGTGTACCTATAGTGAATACACATAATAGATCTATTATATTTTAAAAACGATCTTTTTAAGGACTTCGTCTCAATCTCTTTTCATTGAGGCATATTTGGTTTTATACACAACTTTCTTTTATACGGTGTATAAACCCCTTTGACTTTTAAGTTTGTTCAAAAGGAATCTTTTTATACGAAGCGTTCTAATAAACGACAAAAAGGGAATGTTTTTATTTCCATACATATGCGGCGACAACGACTTCTCCGCCGTCGTGACCATTATTTGAGTTTCGGATTCCTCTACAGGCCATCTTTTTTTTAATGAAAAATAAATACAAAGTTTTAACTTTCTTTTATTTTGAAATTGAAAATGGTTTTTAAAGAGTTTTTATTATATCAATGTGTTGTATTGATATCATGTGATTGAAATTTGGAAATGTTATGTTTCCTTTATGCATGTTTTATGTGATACGATTATGTTATGGTTTATGATATGTTTAAAATTATTCATATGAGGAATGCATTGGACTTAATAAGTGACGGCTGGAGCCCGCTATAGCTCCTCGATGCATCGGCAGGTCTCATGAGACAAACTAGTGTCTTGGAAAGAGGCCTTGACAAAATATTATTTGTGGTCTTGGCACGAGGCCTTGACTACGTGGTTATGATAGTCTGGCATTATGCATTCCATCATTATGAAAGTGGTTATTGATATTGCATTTGATTATTCGACCAGTAGAATATTCATGTGAAGAAGTAAATGGCATTATCTCATTTTACTTTTTCCATATTATGTTGATGTTCAAGTTTAAAAGTCTTTTGTTTTAGTTATACATTGCCTTAAATGTTAATGATTATTTATGAAAGCTTCCGTAATATTTTTATCCTTACTGAGCATCTGAGCTCACCCCTTTCAATGTTTTAATATTTTCTAGGATGTGAAGAAGTATTTTATGAATGACCTATAGGGATAGTTAGAAGAGGATATGAGTGTGGATTATGGAGACTTTGTTATTGTAGTTTTTCACCTTCTGATGTAATGTAACATTTACGAATGTATCTAGTGCTTCCAAGGCTACTAAACTAATCGGTCATTCGAGACTTGATCTTTTGTGATCATGCCAATGTTACAAAGTAATGCACCGACTCTGGGTAGCTGGGGTCGGGGTGTTACAGTTAGTATCATAGGCAGTTTAGTACTAACCTTGGAATCTAGATTTAGATAAACTTTGATTAGAGCACATAGCCTGAAGATATACTTTAAGGATTAGTATAGAAGAACTTCCTAGAATTTTGGTATTATAGAGATTTTGTGAGTTTTCCGAGCAATACATCCCTGTCTGGATACGAGCAATTAGAGGCGGCTCTGGCACAGATGTACCTAGGGGTAAAACCCGAAAACACCGCTTTGAGCTAGACTCGAACGGGAACTGGTGCACGACAACGGTCCTTGATGCACTCTTGGTTACAACACTCCCGGGGGATATGCTTAGGATAATTATCATTTTCTTTACAAACCACTATGAAGGGTTATGATTATATACTTCCTCAAAGAAAACATTCCTTTTTATGATTATGGATTATATCCATAAATAGTTAAATTTATGTAAAGTGTTTTACAAATATGGAGTTATGTATTTTAATTCATAAACTAATCTAGTTTATGTCATTGTTTAGAAATGGCGCCTAGTGGAAGGAATGAAAACCGTATCAATGCACGCACTCCGTGTAAGGATTTCCCTCCTGCTCAAGATAATTATTGTGGATCTGGAGATACAACTGGTGCTGATCAACTTATTACCATACTGGGACCACTCACTCAGGTTATGAATAATAACCTTACTCGTATGGAGCACCCTGATCCGCAATGTGGAGGATCAATGTTAGACCACTTGATGAGGCAAAAACCACCAACATTTGATGGGGGTACAAATCCGTTAGTAGCTAAGCAATGGATAAACTCCTTAGAGAAAATATTCCACACCTTGGGGAGTAGCGAAAGGGAGAAGGTTATCATGGCAGTTTACCGCCTCACTGGAGATGTCGATCAGTGGTGGTCGCTGATTCAAAACAAAAACGAAGATGATGACGTATCAAATATTGAATGGACGGAGATCAAAGAGCTTTTCCTAGAAAAATACTATCCTCGTGACCATCGAGCAGATATGGAAAGACAATTTTTGAGTCTGAGAAAAAAGGAGGATGAGAATGTCGCAAAGTATGAGGCCAACTTTACAAGGTTAGCGAGGCATGCTGCAGATTATATACGTAACCCTAGAAGTAAGATTGATCGTTTCTTTGATGGGTTAAAACCATTTCTCCGTCGAGCATTAGTCTCACAAACCTTCTTGTCATACGAAGATATTGTCTCGTGTTCTATCAAGACAGAAAAGAAATTCTCTATGTCTTATTACAACAAACTAAAGCAAGAGAAGAAGAGAAAGGTGGAACAAGAGACAGATAAATGGAAAAAGGGAAAGAAGGATTTTCCATTATGTGATAATTGTGGGAAGAATCACCCTGGTACTTGCCTAAAAGGAATGGGAGTTTGTTATAAATGTGGGGAAAATGGTCACCAGGCACATGATTGCAAGGGAAAGAAAGAGGCTATCAATGTTGAATGATACAATTGTAGGGAAATGGGGCATTATGCAAATGAATGTCCTAAGCGTCAGGGAAACTTACTTCAGAAAAGGCCAAGGGATCAAGGACAATCTTATGCTATTACTACAATTGAAGTAGAATAAATAATGTAGTTGTGCTTTTGGACTCATGGATTATATTCTGGTTATTAGAATAATGTGATATATATATAAGGATTGTACTGCAGTACTTGTTGTTTCAGTAAGGTTTTAATATGATGAAGGTAATCATATTTTTAGTATGTGACAATAAGAGAAACTTTACTTTGTTTGGGGATTCTGATAAATTTATTTGGAATTAAGAGACCTTTTATAGAAAGTCTGGACAGAGGTATTTTGGATAACTATAAAGGTTGGAGTGGATTAAGTTGATCTTTGTATAGTATTGTTTAAGGTTAAAAAATATATGAAGATTATTTTTGGAATATTATAATACTATATTTTTAGGAAAAGGACAACCTGCAGGGTGGGGCATAACCCGTCACGTCAGACAAAGCTGCAGGAATCGAACCCACAACCATAGTGCGACAGGCCTTTATTTCCTACCACTAGCCTATAGGAAGTCACTGGTTATTAAAAAATAATTTTAATAATCTAAATGGTATGTGTAAACATTTTTAACCCTATACAATCAGGATAGGTATAATATTTTTGAGTTCTATTATCTTTTTGAGTGAAAGATGAGTTGAAGGTTGAAACTCTAATTGTCAAGCATAAATATATATATACCTATCTCTTATTCAATGAATAAATTAATTCTTAGACTTTAGTAAAGGGATATTAAAACAAAAAAATGTGTTATCCTAATACCTTATGTCTTGTTGAACTGATGATATTTTAAATCAACATAGATTGAAGCCTTTGAGGCCCTCAATATGACAGTTGATTGTGATTGATGACCTCAATCACTCCCTACAAATATTTACATTTTTCCTCCAATTATATGTCTCTAATGGCCACCAATGTTCTCCTAATCTAGATCATAATTGGGTGGTTACTTTTTCATTTCCCTTTCCCTCTTATTAAGACTAAATTTTATTAACCTTATTTCCGATGTGGGTTTTCCACAAAGGTATTTTCTATTTTCAAACTTTTATTTTCCAAGAAAAATTTCAAATTGCGTGGACGCAATTTATTGAAGGAGGGGAGAATGTAACACCCCAAGCTTCCATGATACGCTTCTCATTCAATAATGCAATAGCTTGCATTGTACACAACTTCGAGTTCTAAAACACCGCGACTAATCAAAGTAGCCGTTATGAATAGTAATAACCACTTTTTAAAATTATAAAAATTTTATATTTCAAAATGGACTTCATTTTTGGATTCGGAATATCGAAATTATCCTATGTTGAATTTTTGGTATTTTTCTGAGAACTTCTAATTTTTTATGAATAGTGAAAAATACTTAAAAACAACTTTTTTAATAAAAAATAATTTATAGTGATAAATTATACTATTTAGTGGTTTTAAAGTATAATTAGAATATATTTTTACCATTTTATCCAATGGTGGTCATTAGAATTAATTTAACATTGAAATTGGACATAAACAATTGCCAATCTTTTGATATAAATTATTTCTTAAAAACACGCTATTTGTTGTGACGGCAGGAATTAATTATAAAATTAATTAATTCAACTTATATGTTTGGAAATTTGTAAAATAGACATATTTTTTGAATTTGGAATATCAATTATAGCTTAGGGTGAAATTTTGGCATTGTTCTAAAAAACTTTTATTTTTGATGAATAGTGAAACCACTATGTGGTAGTTAAATAACTGATTTTTCGTTTAAGTGAAATATTACCACTTCTGTGTTTTGATTTTCAAAAATCCGACATATATGGTTGTCATTAAGAATTAAAATGTGGTTCAGTGAGATTAAAATAATTTTTGGTGAATAGTAACTTTTAAGTTCTTAATCGCGATTAGAGGTAATTAGTGTAGTTTAAGGTAAAAATAATGTTTTAATAATATGAGATGAGCTTTACACATGTTCTACCCTCATTGGATTTTCCATGGCCGACCAAGGAAATCCATGGGTCAACTTGGGGACCCCATGGAGCCACTTTAGTTAGAAAATGACATAAATACCTTTTATTTAATGTTAAAGAAAAAAAATGACACAAACATGAAATGTTTTACTAAAACAATTTTTAAATGGGGTTATACAAGTAATATTTTTGACTATAAATAGTAATTGGAAAGCTAAAAATATTTCCTAAATAATAGTATTTTTTTATAATTTTTAGTCATTAAATAAATTAAATTATTTATGACATCATTATGATGCAGTGATGACCTCATTATTTAACGATTTTAATAAAAAGAAAAGATAATGTAAAATCCAAGGCTTACAGTTGTCCAAACACTATTGGATGTGTTTCTTTCGAACCCTTATCACCTTATCCACGAATTATATAAGTGTGGGACCTTTAGAATCCGAAAAACATTGTATAATAATGTAAAATTTCCTTACTTTCCAAGAGTTCCCCTCCTCTCCTCTTATAAAAGCCCCCCACCTCTACCACCTCATTCACACTTTCAAACCATTTGTCTCGTCCAACCTCTACCCAAATACTCTCCCAACTGCCCCCTCTTACTCCTAGAATCCTCACTTTGGGTAGAACTCTTCCCAATGATGCCTTTGGATCAAATCAAAAGAGTTACCCGATTTTAAGGTAATGTATTCTCTTGTGTTCTGTTATATTATTTTTCTTCTCCAACCCCATAAATATTTTTATTCATTTCTTTTGTAACAACAACAGTATCCTAAATATACTAGGATGTTGTTATAAGAAGGATTTTAGCTACACTTACACACACCTATATCTAATGGTTAAAGAACATACGGTTTCTATGGATGGCGAATTTCTGCCTCACAAAACGATGATTGTTCAGCACTCATATAACACCTTCAAAGGTGTCCATTAGGATGTTACTATATTTATATAGGATATATAATATGTTTATGTTTTACTTATGCTTCTTTATTTCTCATTTATGGAATACTTTATGATTTCCATTATGGGTAAACGTGATAATTTCATTTTAGGAAGTGCGGACTACCGCCCCCTCAAAGTGATGTGAATCGTTAATGCCATATGTGGGATGTATAAAGGATGGAGTAAATGATATTATATATGATATTATACTGGAACTATATTATACCTTTATATAATTATGATTTCATTCCATTAAATATGAAATAGATATGAAAGTAGTGTTCCTGAGTACGTACGGCTTACCGTTTCCATGAACGGTGCATTTCATTTTTACCACTAAATGTTATGTAATAATATTAATGCATGTATATACTAGATATATATGATATATATATGATATCTACATCATGAACATAATTCTGGATATAATGGATATATCACCACATGAACAACTTGTAATTATAAGAATTTTATTTCTGACTCAAGTACCTATGATCGAAAAAATGACCGTTATAAACTTAAATAATTACATAATGTTCATAACATGGTAATAAGGGATATAAATGGAATAATGAACATGAAAAAGGTTCTTAAGTAAATAGAAATTAACTCTAGTTTATTATTCATGAGGTTAAAGAACGGTCGAGTCAGGACAGGACGCAAGGTAAGGGAACTTCTTAACCCAACTTCCATTCTTCGGGTTAATCTCCTACTTTCAAATTATGTCATGATGTTATTATGTCCTATTTGGTATTTTTACTTTCTTTATGTGTACCTATAGTGAATACACATAATAGATCTATTTTATTTTAAAAATGATCTTTTTAAGGACTTCGTCTCAATCTCCTTTCATTGAGGCATATTTGGTTTTATACACAACTTTCTTTTATACGGTGTATAAACCCTTTTGAATTTTACGTTTGTTCAAAAGGAAGCTTTTTATATGAAGCGTTTTACTAAACGACAAAAAGGGAATGTTTTTTTCCGTACATATGTGGCGACAACGACTTCTCCGCCGCTGTGACCATTATTTGAGTCTCGTCTTCCTCTACAAGCCATCTTTTTTTTAATGAAAAATAAATAAAAAGTTTTAACTTTCGTTTATTTTGGTATTGAAAATGGTTTTAAAGAGTTTTTATTATATCAATGTGTTGTATTGATATCTTGTGATTGAGATGTGGAAATGTTATGTTTCCTTTATGCATGTTTTATGTGATACGATTATGTTATGGTTTATGATATGTTTAAAACTATTCATATGAGGAATGCATTGGACTTAATAAGTGACGGGTGGTGCCCGCTATAGCTCCTCGATGCATCGGCAGGTCTCATTAGACAAACTAGTGTCTTGGAACGAGGCCTTGACAAAATCTTATTTGTGGTCTTGGCACGTGGCCTTGACTACGTGGTTATGATAGTCTAGCATTATGCATTCCATCATTATGAAAGTGGTTATTGATATTTCATGTGATTATTCGACCAGTAGAATATCCATGTGAAGAAGTAAATGGAATTATCTCATTTTAATTTTTCCATATTATGTTTATGTTCAAGTTTAAAAATATTTTGTTTTAGTTATACATTGCCTTAAATGTTAATGATTATTTATGAAAGCTTCCGCAATATTGTTATCCTTACTGAGCATCTGAGCTCACCCCTTTCAATGTTTTAATATTTTCCAGGATGTGAAGAAGTATTTTATGAATGACCTGCAGGGATAGTCATAAGAGGATATGGGTGTGGACTATGGAGACTTTGTTATTGTAGTTTTTCACCTTCTGATGTAATGTAACATTTATGAATGTATCTAGTGTTTCCAAGGCTACTAAACTAATCGGTCTTTCGAGACTTGATCTTTTGTGATCATGCCAATGTTACGAAGTAATGCACCAACTCTGGGTAGATGGGGTCCGGGTGTTACAGTTGGTATCATAGGCATTTTAGTACTAACCTTGGAAGCTAGATTTAGATAAACTCTGATTAGAGCACATAGCCCAAAAATAGACTTTAAGGATTAGTATAGAATAACTTCCTAGAATTTTGGTATTATAGAGATTTTTTGAGTTTTCCGAGAAATACATCCCTGTCTGGATACGAGCAGGTAGAGGCGGCTCTGGCACAGATGTACCTAGGGGTAAAACCCGAAAACACCGCTTTGAGCTAGACTCGAACGGGAACTGGTGCACGACAACGGGCCTTGCTGCACTCTTGGTTACGACACTCCCGGGGGATATGCTTAGGATAATTATCATTTTATTTACAAACCACTATAAAGGGTTATGATTATATACTTCCTCAAAGAAAGCATTCCTTTTTATGATTATGGATTATATCCATAAATAGTTCAATTTATGTAAAGTGTTTTACAAATATGGAATTATGTATTTTAATTAATAAACTAATCTAGTTTATGTCATTGTTTAGAAATGGCGCCTAGTGGAAGGAATGGAAACCGTATCAATGCACGCACTCCGTGTAGGGATTGCCATCCTGCTCATGATAATTATTGTGGATCTGGAGATACAACTGGTGCTGATCAACTTATTACCATACTGGGACAACTCACCCAGGTTATGAATAATAATCTTACTCGTATGGAGCACCCTGATCCGCAACGTGGAGGATCAATGTTAGACCGCTTCATGAGGCAACAACCACCAACATTTAATGGGGGTACAAATCCATTAGTAGCTGAGCAATGGATAAACTCCTAAGAGAAAATATTCCACCCCTTGGGGGGTAGCGAAAGGGAGAAGGTTATCATGGCAGTTTACCGCCTCACTGGAGATTCCAATCAGTGGTGGTCGCTGATTCAAAACACAAAGGAAGATGATGACGTATCGAATATATAATGGAGGGAGTTCAAAGAGCTTTTCCTAGAAAAATACTATCCTCGTGACCATCGAGCAGATATGGAAAGAAAATTTTTGAGTCTGAGACAAAAGGAGGATGAGAATGTCGCAAAGTATTAGGACATCTTTACAAGGATAGGGAGGCATGCTGTAGATTATATATGTAACCCTAGAAGTAAGATTGATCATTTCATTGATGGGTTAAAACCATTTCTCGGTCGAGAATTAGTCTCACAAACCATCTCGTCATACGAAGATATTGTCTCGTGTTCTATCAAGACAGAAAAGGAATTCTCTAAGTCTTATGACAAAAAATTAAAGCAACAGAAGAAGAGAACGGTGGAACAAGAGATAGATAAATGGAAAAAGGGAAAGAAGGATTTTCCATTATGTGATAATTGTGGGAAGAATCACCCTGGTACTTGACTAAAAGGCATGAGAGTTTGTTATAAATGTGGGGAAAAAGGTCACCAGGCACGTGATTGCAAGGGAAAGAAAGAGGCTATCAATGTTGAATGCTACAATTGTAGGAAAATGGGGCATTATGCAAATGAATGTCCTAAGAGTCAGGGAAACTTACCTCAGAAAAGGCCAAGGGATCAAGGACAATCTTTTGCTGTTACTACAGTTGAAGCAGAATAACTAATGTATTGGTGCTTTTGGACTCATGGATTATATTCTTGTTATTAGAATAATGTGATATATATATAAGGATTGTACTGCAGTACTTGTTGTTTCAGTAAGGTTTTAATATTATGAAGGTAATCATATTTTTAGTATTTGACAATAATAGAAACTTTACTTTGTTTGGGGAATCTGATAAATTGATTTTGGAATTAAGAGACCTTTTAGAGAAAGTCTGGACATAGGTATTTTGGATAACTATAAAGGTTGGAGTGGATTAAGTAGATCTTTGGATAGTATTATTTAAGGTTAAAAAATTTATGAAGATTATTTTTGGAATATTATAATACTATAGTTTTAAGAAAAGGACAACCTGCAGGGTGGGGCATAACCCGTCACGTCGGACAAAGCTGCAGGAATCGAACCCACAACCATAGTGCGATAGGCCTTTATTTCCTACCACTACCCTACAGGAAGTCCCTGGTTATTACAAAATAATTTTACTAATCTAAATGGTATGTTTTAACATTTGGAATCTTATACAATTAGGATAATTATAATATTTTTGAGTTCTATTGTCTTTTTGAGTGAAAGATGAGTTGAAGGTTGAAACTCTAATTGTCAAGCATAAATATATATATACCTATCTCTTATTCAATTAATAAATTAATTCTTAAACTTTAGTAAAGGGATATTAAAACAAACAAATGTGTTATCCTAATACCTTATGTCTTGTTTAACTGATGATATTTTAAATCAACATAGATTGAAGGCTTTGAGGCCCTCAATTTGACAGTTGATTGTGATTGATGACCTCAATCACTCCCTATAAATATTTACGTTTTTCCTCCAATTATATGTCTCTAATTTCCACCAATGTTCTCCTAATCGAGATCATAATTGGGTGGTGACTTTTGTATTTCCCTTTCCCTCTTATTAAGACTAAATTTTATTAACCTTATTTCCGATGTGGGTTTTCCACAAAGGTATTTTCTATTTTCAACCTTTTATTTTCCAAGAAAAATCTCAAACTTCGAGGACGCAATTTATTGAAGGAGGGGAGAAAGTAACACCCCAAGCATCCATGATACGCTTCTCATTCAATAATGCAATAGCTTGCATTGTACGCAACTTCGAGTTCTAAAACACCGCGACTAATCAAAGTAGCCGTTATGAATAGTAATAACCAATTTTTAAATTTATAGAAATTTTATATTTCAAAATGGACTTCATTTTTGGATTCGGAATATCGAAATTATCCTATGTTGAATTTTTGGTATTTTTCTGAGAACTTCTAATTTTTTATGAATAGTGAAAAATACTTTAAAACAACTTTTTTAATCAAAATAATTTATAGTGATAAATTATACTATTTAGTGGTTTTAAAGTATAATTATAATATATTTTTACCATTTTATCCAATGGTGGTTATTATAATTAATTTAACATTGAAATTGGACATAAACAATTTCCAATCTTTTGATATAAATTGTTTCTTAAAAACACGCTATTTGTTGTGACGGCAGGAATTAATTATAAAATTATTTAATGAAACTTATATGTTTAGAATTTTTTAAAATAGACATCATTTTTGAATTCGGAATATCAATTATAGCTTAGGGTGAAATTTTGTCATTGTTCTGAAAAACATCAATTTTTGATGAATAGTGAAACCACTAAGTGGTAGTTAAATAACTGATTTTTCGTTTAAATGAAATATTACCACTTCTGTGTTTTGATTTTCAAAAATCCGACATATATGCTTGTCATTAAGATGTAAAATTTGGTTCAATGAGATGAAAATAATTTTTGGTGAATAGTAACTTTTAAGTTCTTAATCGCGATTAGAGGTAATTAGTGTAGTTTAAGGTAAAAATAATGTTTTCATAATATGATATGAGCTTTACACATGTCCTAACCTCATTGGATGTGCCATGGCCGACCAAGACAATCCATGGGTCAACTTGGGTACCACATGGAGCCACTTTAGTTAGAAAATGACATAAATACCTTTTATTTAATGTTAAAGTAAAAAAATGACACAAACATGAAATGTTTTACTAAAACAATTTTTATATGGGGTTATACAAGTCATATTTTTGACTATAAATAGTAATTGGAAAGATAAAAAGATTTCCTACATCATAGTATTTTTTTATAATTTTTAGACATTAAATAAATTAAATTATTTATGACATCATTATGATGCAGCGATGACCTCATTATTTAACGATTTTAATAAAATGAAAAGATAATGTACAATACAAGGCTTAAACTTGTCCAAAGACTATTGGATGGGTATATTTGGAACCCTTATCACCTTATCCACGAATTATATAAGTGTGGGACCTTTATAATCCGAAAAGCATTGTATAATAATGTAAAATTTCCTTACTTTCCAAGAGTGCCCCTCCTCTCCTCTTATAAAAGGCCCCCACCTCTACCACCTCATTCAAACTTTCAAACCATTTTTCTTGGCCACCCTATGCCCAAATACTCTCCCAACTTCCCCCTATTACTCCTAGAAGCCTCACTTTGGGCATAACTCTTCCCAAGGAAGCCTTTGGCTCAAATCAAAAGAGTTTCCCGATTTTAAGGTAATGTATTCTCTTGTGTTCTTTTATTTTATTTTTCTTCTCCAACCCCATAAACTATTTTTATTCATTTCTTTTGTAACAACACCAGTATCCTAAATATACTAGGATGTTGTTATAATAAGTATTCGATATACACTTACACACACCTACATCTAATGGTTAAAAAACATACGGTTTCTGTGGATGACGAATTTCTGCCTCACGAAACGATGATTGTTCAACACTCATATAACACCTTCAAAGGTGGAAATTAAGATGTCACTATATTTATATAGGATATATAATATGTTTATGTTTTACTTATGATTCTGTATTTCTCATTTATGGCATACTTTATGATTTCCATTATGGGTAAACGCGATAATTTCATTTTAGGAAGTGCGGACTACCGCCCCCTCAAAGTGATATGAATCATTAATGCCATATGTGGGATGTATAAAGGATGGCGTAAATGATATTATATATGATATTATACTGGAACTATATTATACCTTTATATAATTATGATTTCATTCCATTAAATATGAAATAGAAATGAAAGTAGCGTTCATGCGTACGTACGGCTTACCGTCTCCATGAACGGTGCATTTCATTTTTACCTCTAAATGTTATGTAATAATATAAATGCATGTATATAATGGATATATATGATATATATATGATATCTACATCATGAACATAATTCTGGATATAATATCACCACATGAACAACTTGTAATTATAAGAATTTTATTTCTGACTCAAGTACCTAAGATCGACAAAATGACCGTTATAAACTTAAATAATTACATAACGTTCATAACATGGTTATAAGGGATATAAAAGGAATAATGAACATGAAAAAGGTTCTTAAGTAAATAGAAATTAACTCTAGTTCATTATTCAGGAGGTTAAAGAACGGTCGAGTCCGGACAGGGCGCAAGGTAAGGGAACTTCTTAACCCAACTTCCATTCTTTGGGTTAATCTCCTACTTTCAAATTATGTCATGATGTTATTATGTACTATTTTGTATTTTTACTTTCTTTATATGTACCTATAGTGAATACACATTATAGATCTATTTTATTTTAAAAATTTTCTTTTTAAGAACTTCGTCTCAATCTCCTTTCATTGAGGCATATTTGGTTTTATACCCAACTTTCTTTTATGCGGTGTATAAACCCCTTTGACTTTTAAGTTTGTTCAAAAGGAATCTTTTTATACAAAGCGTTTTACTAAAAGACAAAAAGGGAATTTTTTTTCTTTCTGTTCATATGCGGCGACAATGACTTCTCCACCGCCGTGACCATTATTTGAGTTTCGGATTCCTCTACAAGCCATCTTTTTTTTAATGAAAAATAAATACAAAGTTTTAACTTTCTTTTATTTTGGTATTGAAAATGGTTTTTAAAGAGTTTTTATTATATCAATGTGTTGTATTGATATCTTGTGATTGAAATGTGGAAATGTTATGTTTCCTTTATGCATGTTTTATGTGATACGATTATGTTATGGTTTATGATATGTTTAAAACTATTCATATGAGGAATGCATTGGACTTAATAAGTGACGGGTGGAGGCCGCTATAGCTCCTCGATGCATCGGCAGGTCTCATGAGACAAACTAGTCTCTTGGCACGAGGTCTTGACAAAATCTTATTTGTGGTCTTGGCACGAGGCCTTGACTACGTGGTTATGATAGTCTGGCATTATGCATTCCATCATTATGAAAGTGGTTATTGATATTGCATGTGATTATTCGACCAGTAGAATATCCATGTGAAGAAGTAAATGACATTATCTCATTTTACTTTTGCCATATTATGTTGATGTTCAAGTTTAAAAGGCTTTTGTTTTAGTTATACATTGCCTTAAATGTTAATGATTAATTATGAAAGCTTCCGCAATATTTTTATCCTTACTGAGCATCTGAGCTCACCCCTTTCAATGTTTTAATATTTTCCAGGATGTGAAGAAGTATTTTATGAATGACCAGTAGGGATAGTCAGAAGAGGATATGAGTGTGGACTATGGAGACATTGTTATTGTAGTTTTTCACCTTCTGATGTAATGTAAAATTTATGAATGTATCTAGTGTTTCCAAGGCTACTAAACTAGTCGGTCTTTTGAGACTTGATCTTTTGTGATCATGCCAATGTTATGAAGTAATGCACCGACTCTGGGTAGCTGGGGTCAGGGTGTTACAGTTGGTATCAGAGGCAGTTTAGTACTAACCTTGGAAGCTAGATTTAGATAAACTCTGATTAGAGCACATAGCCCGAAGATAGACTTTAAGGATTAGTATAGAATAACTTCCTAGAATTTTGGTATTATAGAGATTTTGTGAGTTTTCTGAGAAATACATCCCTGTCTGGATACGAGCAGGTAGAGGCGGCTCTGGCACAGATGTACCTAGGGGTAAAACCCGAAAACACCGCTTTGATCTAGACTCGAATGGGAACTGGTGCACGACAACGGGCTTTGCTGCACTCTTGTTTACGACACTCTCGGGGGATATGCTTAGGATAATTATCATTTTCTTTACAAACCACTATGAAGGGTTATGATTATATACTTCCTCAAAGAAAACATTCCTTTTTATGATTATGGATTATATCAATAAATCGTTCAATTTATGTAAAGTGTTTTACAAATGTGGAATTATGTATTTTAATTAATAAACTAATATAGTTTATGCCATTGTTTAGAAATGGCGCCTAGTGGAAGGAATGGAAACCATATCAATGCATGCACTCCGTGTAGGGTTTTCCCTCCTGCTCAAGATAATTATTGTGGATCTGGAGATACAACTGGTGCTGATCAACTTATTACCATATTGGGACAACTCACTCAGGTTATGAATAATAACCTTACTCGTATAGAGCACCCTGATCCGCAACGTGGAGGATCAATGTTAGACCGCTTCATGAGGAAACAACCACCAACATTTAATGGGGGTACAAATCCGTTAGTAGTTGAGCAATGGATAAACTCCTTAGATAAAATATTCCACGCCTTGGGGAGTAGCGAAAGGGAGAAGGTTATCATGGCAGTTTACCGCCTCACTGGAGATACCGATCAGTGGTGGTCGCTGATTCAAAACACAAAGGAAGTTGATGAAATATCGAATATGGAATGGAGGGAGTTCAAAGAGCTTTACATAGAAAAATACTATCCTCGTGACCATCGAGCAGATATGGAAAGACAATTTTTGAGTCTGAGACAAAAGGAGGATGAGAATGTCGCAAAGTATGAGGCCAACATTACAAGGTTAGCGAGGCATGCTGCAGATTATATACGTAACCCTAGATGTAAGATTGATAGTTTCATTGATGGGTTAAAACCATTTCTCCGTCGAGCATTAGTCTCACAAACCTTCTCGTCATATGAAGATATTGTCTCGTGTTCTACCAAGACAGAAAAGGAATTCTCTAAGTCTTATGACAACAAGGTAAATCAAGAGAAGAAGAGAATGGTGGAACAAGAGACAGATAAATGGAAAAAGGGAAAGAAGGATTTTCCATTATGTGATAATTGTTTGAAGAATCACCCTGGTACTTGCCTAAAAGGAATGGGAGTTTGTTATAAATGTGGGGAAAAAGGTCACCAGGTGCGTGATTGCAAGGGAAAGAAAGAGGCTATCAATGTTGAATGCTACAATTGTAGGGAAATGGGGCATTATGCAAATAAATTTCCTAAGCATCAGGGAAACTTACCTCAGAAAAGGCCTAGGGATCAAGGACAATCTTATGCTGTTACTACAGTTGAAGTAGAATAACTAATGTATTGGTGCTTTTGGACTCATGGATTATATTCTGGTTATTAGAATAATGTGATATATATATAAGGATTGTACTGCAGCACATGTTGTTTCAGTAAGGTTTTAATATGATGAAGGTAATAATATTTTTAGTATTTGACAATAAGAGAAACTTTACCTTGTTTGGGGAATCTGATAAATTGATTTTGGAATTAAGAGACCTTTTAGAGAAAATCTGGACAGAGGTATTTTGGATAACTATAAAGGTTGGAGTGGATTAAGTTGATCTTTGGATAGTATTGTTTAAGGTTAAAAAAATTATGAAGATTATTTTTGGAATATTATAATACTATAGTTTTAGGAAAAGGACAACCTACAGGGTGGGGCATAACCCGTCACTTCGGACAAAGCTGCAGGAATCGAACCCACAACCATAGTGCGACAGGCCTTTATTTCCTACCACTAGCCTACAGGAAGTCCCTAGTTATTACAAAATAGTTTTACTAATATAAATGGTTTGTGTTAACATTTGGAACCATATACAATTAGGATAAGAATAATATTTTTGAGTTCTATTATCTTTTTGAGTGAAAGATGAGTTGAAGGTTGATACTCTAATTGTCAAGCATAAATATATATATACCTATATCTTATTCAATGAATAAATTAATTCTTAAACTTTAGTAAATGGATATTAAAACAAAAACAATTTGTTATCCTAATACCTTATGTCTTGTTGAACTGATGATATTTTAAATCAACACAGATTGAAGGTTTTGAGGCCCTCAATTTGACAGTTGATTGTGATTGATGACCTCAATCACTCCCTACAAATATTTACGTTTTTCCTCTAATTATATGTCTCTAATTGCCACTAATGTTCTCCTAACCGAGATCATAATTGGGTGGTGACTTTTTCATTTCCCTTTCCCTCTTATTAAGACTAAATTTTATTAACCTTATTTCCGATGTGGGTTTTCCACAAAGGTATTTTCTATTCTCAACCTTTTATTTTCGAAGAAAAATTTCAAATTGTGAGGATGAAATTTATTGAAGGAGGGGAGAATGTAACACCCCGAGCTTCCATGATACACTTCTCATTCAATAATGCAATAGCTTGCATTGTGCGCAACTTCGAGTTCTAAAACACCGCGACTAATCAAAGTAGCTGTTATGAATAGTAATAACCACTTTTTAAAATTATAGAAATTTTATATTTCAAAATGGACTTCATTTTTGGATTCGGAATATCGAACTTAGCATATGTTGAATTTTTTGTATTTTTCTGAGAACTTCTAATTTTTTATGAATAGTGAAAAATATTTAAAAACAAATTTTTTTATCAAAATAATTTATAGTGATAAGTTATACTATTTAGTGGTTTTAAAGTATAATTATAATATATTTTTACCATTTTATCCAATGGTGGTCATTAGAATTAATTTAACATTGAAATTGGACATAAACAATTGCCAATCTTTTGATATAAATTGTTTCTTAAAAACACGCTATTTGTTATGACGGCGGGAATTAATTATAAAATTAATTAATGAAACTTATATGTTTGGAATTTTGTAAAATAGACATCATTTTTGAATTCGGAATATCAATTATAGCTTAGGGTGGTATTTTGGCATTGTTCTGAAAAACTTCAATTTTTGATGAATAGTGAATCCACTAAGTGGTAGTTAAATAACTGATTTTTCGTTTAAATGAAATATTACCACTTCTGTGTTTTGATTTTCAAAAATCCGACATATATGGTTTTCATTAAGAAGTAAAATGTGGTTCAATGGGATTAAAATAATTTTTGGTGAATAGTAACTTTTAAGTTCTTAATCGCGATTATAGGTAATTAGTGTAGTTTAAGGTAAAAATAATGTTTTCATAATATGAGATGAGATTGACACATGTCCGACCCTCATTGGATGTTCCATGGCCGACCAAGACAATCCATGGGTCAACTTGGGGACCCCATTGAGCCACTTTAGTTAGAAAATGACATAAATACCTTTTATTTAATGTTAAAGTAAAAAAAAGACTCAAACATGAAATGTTTTACTAAAACATTTTTTACATGGGTTTATACAAGTCATATTTTTTACTATAAATAGTCATTGGAAATATAAAAATATTTCCTACATCATAGTATTTTTTTATAATTTTTAGACATTAAATAAATTATATTATTTATGACATCATTTTGGTGCAGCGATGACCTCATTATTTAACGATTTTAATAAAATAAAAAGATAATGTACAATCCAAGGCATAAACTTGTCCAAAGACTATTTGATGGGTATATATCGAAACCTTATCACCTTATCCACGAATTATATAAGTGTGGGACATTTAGAATCCGAAAAGTATTGTATAATAATGTAAAATTTCCTTACTTTCCAAGAATGCCCCTCCTCTCCTCTTATAAAAGGCCCCCACCTCTACCACCTCATTCACACTTTCAAGACATTTGGCTCAGCCAACCTCTGCCCAAATACTCTCCCAACTTCCCCCTCTCACTCATATAAGCCTCACTTTGGGCAGAACTCTTCCCAAGAAAGCCTTTGGCTCAAATCAAAAGAGTTACCTGATTTTAAGGTAATGTATTCTCTTGTGTTCTTTTATTTTATTTTTCTTCTCCAACCCCTTAAACTCATTTTATTCATTTATTTTGTAACAACACCAGTATCCTCAATATACTAGGATGTTGTTATAAGAAAGATTCGAGATAAACTTACACACAGCTACATCTAATGGTTAAAGAACATACGGTTTCTGTGGATGGTGAATTTCTGCCTCACGAAACGATGATTGTTCAACACTCATATAACACCTTCAAAGGTGGCCATTAATATGTAACTATATTTATATAGGATATATAATATGTTTATGTTTTACTTATGATTCTGTATTTCTCATTTATGGCATACTTTATGATTTCCATTATGGGTAAACGCGATAATTTCATTTTAGGAAGTGCGGACTACCGCCCCTCAAAGTGATGTGAATCGTTAATGCCATATGTGGGATGTATAAAGGATGGAGTAAATGATATTATATATTATATTATACTGGAACTATATTATACCTTTATATAATTATGATTTCATTCCATTAAATATGAAATATAAATGAATGTAGCGTTTATGCGTACGTACGGATTATCGTCTCCATGAACGATGCATTTCATTTTTACCTATAAATGTTATGTAATAATATAAATTCATGTATATACTGGATATATATGATATATATATGATATCTACATCATGAACATAATTCTGGATATAATGGATATATCACCACATGAACAACTTGTAATTATAAGAATTTTATTTTTGACTCAAGTACCTAAGATCGACAAAATGACCGTTATAAACATAAATAATTACAAAATGTTCATAACATGGTAATAAGGGATATAAAAGGAATAATGAACATGAAAAAGGTTCTTAAGTAAATAGAAATTAACTCTAGTTTATTATTCAGGAGGTTAAAGAACGGTCGAGTCCGGACCGGATGCAAGGTAAGGGAACTTCTTAACCCAACTTCCATTCTTTGGGTTAATCTCCTACATTCAAATTATGTCATGATGTTATTATGTCCTATTTTGTATTTTTACTTTCTTTATGTGTACCTATAGTGAATACACATAATTGATCTATTTTTTTTTAAAAATGATCTTTTTAAGGACTTCGTCTCAATCTCCTTTCATTGAGGCATATTTGGTTTTATACACAACTTTCTTTTATACGGTGTATAAACCCCTTTGAATTTTAAGTTTGTTCAAAAGGAATCTTTTTATACGAAGCGTTTTACTAAATGACAAAAAGGGAATGTTTTTATTTCCGTACATATGCTGCGACAACGACTTCTCTGCTGCCGTGACCATAATTTGAGTTTCGGCTTCCTCTACAAGCCATCTTTTTTTAAATGAAAAATAAGTACAATGTTTTAACTTTCTTTTATTTTGGTATTTAAAATGGTTGTTAAAGAGTTTTTATTATTTCAATGTGTTGTATTGATATCTTGTGATTGAAATGTGGAAATGTTATGTTTCCTTTATGCATGTTTTATGTGATACGATTATGTTATGGTTTATGATATGTTTAAAACTATTCATATGAGGAATGAATTGGACTTTATAAGTGACGGGTGGAGCCCGCTATAGCTCCTCGATGCATCGGCATGTCTCATTAGACAAACTAGTGTCTTGGAACGAGGCCTTGACAAAATCTTATTTGTGGTCTTGGCACGAGGCCTTGACTACATGGTTATGATAGTCTGGAATTATGCATTCCATCATTATGAAAGTGGTTATTGATATTGCATGTGATTATTCGACCAGAATAATATCCATGTGAAGAAGTAAATGGAAATATATCATTTTTCTTTTTCCATATTATGTTGATGTTCAAGTTTAAAAGGCTTTTGTTTTAGTTATACATTGCCTTAAATGTTAATGATTATTTATGAAAGCTTCCGCAATATTGTTATCCTTACTGAGCATCTGAGCTCACCCCTTTCAATGTTTTAATATTTTCTAGGATGTGAAGAAGTATTTTATGAATGACCTGCAGGGATAGTCAGAAGAGGATATGAGTGTGGACTATGGAGACTTTGTTATTGTAGTTTTTCACCTTCTGATGTAATGTAACATTTATGAATGTATCTAGTGTTTCCAAGGCTACTAAACTAATCGATCTTTAGAGACATGATCTTTTGTGATCATGCCAATGTTACGAAGTAATGCAGTGACTCTAGGTAGGTGGGGTCGGGGTGTTACAATAAGGTACACACCATCATTCTCAAATGAAGGGTTTTCTTCAACCAATCCTTGATCACCCTTGGGTAATCTATAAAATTTGTTTCATTCTATAAATCCACCTCACCCTAGACTATAATTTGTGAAATATCATTCACATACCACCTCATTTGAAAATGTGGAAGATGTTGTGAACCCGGTCAATCATAGGTGTACTTTTTTGTAGTAAAGGACCCGAAATACTCTATGTAGATCATAGAATGTCTCAAAAAAACGATCTTAACATGATTCCATGAGAGAATATCTTTAATATGAATCATTGTGAGACTATTAAGGATACGATATCTCTCTTGAAATCCTAAGGTCTCTATATTTGGTCAATGTAAGACTTATGATAGATCTATATTATCCTCATCAGCTTCGGGACCACTTACAACTTCTCTAATTCCATCCACACTACCTCCAGGCCAATATGAAATGACTCAAAAATCCGAATCAAATAAATGGGTTACATACAAGGTATCCTATACAATTCATCAAAACTTTTAGGCATTATAGTGTTTTGGTAGCCACTATTATAGTCAAACATTATTAATGGAAGTCGATTGGCCTAATCCCTACTAAAATAAATCACAAGCTGAAAAAATATACTAGAGAAACTAATATTCCTCTATGATTATCCATCATTATTTGGGTGGATTACCATAATTAATAGAAACTGGGTACCAGAGGCCTCCAAAGAACCCTACCAAAATGTGGACGTTAACCGATTGTCACAATCATATATAATTTGTAAAAGACACTCATAAATTTTTATAATCTCATAGGTTCATAGTAATCCAAATCCCTCAAATGAACCTAACTATTAAATGGTAATTAACTGAGAATACATGGTCATTCAATCAATTATCACATATTAAAAATTATTATCCATTCTCAAACGTGGATGTGCAGTTATAAAATCAATTAATATGTTATCCAACTTTCACTATAGAAGACTAATGGTTGGATCAAACTAGAGAGAACAAATTTCTTATCCTTAATATTAAAATATATGAGACACCATATTATAAGCATAATAATATTTCAAATCAATAATGATCACTAAAACAGTATACTAATACCCTTTTCATATTCTTCATACAAGGATGATATTCCCAATAGTATAGTTATAACACCCTCAACACCTCCTCATCTAGCTCAGCTAGAACCAAATTCCTCCCTTAGAAGATAATGACATGATCCCCACCTTTAGAGAATTAATCCGGAAAATATTATTAAAATATCTTATAATGGAAAATTTCAAAATTGATATCTCTATATTAAGCCTCCCCCACTTAGAAAATAAATTTAGGAACCACCACTATCGATTAAAGGTAAAAAATGAATCCCTTTTTTACTAGGCCTACCTATAATGAGGCTATCTAGTTAAAAACCCCCTACACCAACTGATTATGTGATTTCATACTAATGGAATCATCCACCATGTTGACCTTCCCAACTGTATACACTATCTCAAAGTCATGATCCTATAAGAAATCTAGTCCTCACTTATTCAATTGTTTTATATATTTTGAGACAAAATATACTTGAGACTCTTATGAATTTTATAGACTAAAACAAATTCAACAAGAATGTAGTGCCTCCACACCATCAAGTTCAACAATGAGACTATATGATCGATGTCATGAATCAAATTATTATTATCATGATTTCACAACTTTCAGGACCTTTATGTTATCTTATATTGCATCTATATCAACACAAAACTAAGCCATATCATTGAAGATTTGAATAGGACCTCATAATTGAATATATTATTTGATAAAAAAAATAAACACTACTCCACCATTTCTTTAACCCATTGAGACACCTCTAATAGTAGTTAGACCAAATAAATGGTTTTCCATTTTTGATAAGGGTTGTTATTGGAAAAAAACCTGGAGAAGTATTCAATTAATCTATAGTAATATATTGTTGTCCCAATGAAATTTCACACCTCAATACTATATTGGATTGCTTCCAATCCATCAAAATATCTATTTTTTTGGGATTAACCACTAAACCACCCTCTGATAAAATATTCCATAAGAAATGGACTTCCCAAAACTATGACTTAAACTTTTCGAGTTTACTATATAGATGGTTCTCTTGAAGTAAGAATAGAATAATACATAAATCCTAAATAATGATATCATGTATTTTTTAATAGATGATGATGTTGTAAATTAATCCACTATGAATGAGTTCAAGTATGACTGGATGATCTGGATCATGAGTCCCATAAAATTTCAGGATTATTCATTACTCCAAACATAATTACTAATAACTCCTAGTGTATATACTGACATTTGAACGCTATTTCCAAGACATCATCATCAGGGAACCAATGTTTCCAATGCATCCTTCACTGATGGATATGATAGACTACATAATGGATAGTCACAATATGGGCCCAAAAATCTCTATATCCAAATGATTAAGACCATACACCACTATGGTGATAATGAATGTACCTTAATCAAAATAGGAGGATGGGGTATCAAGACCTCCCTCAAAGGAGTTTGTTACCTAGTCTAGGATTATTTATTAATATTAAAAACATTTTCAATAATACCACTCTTGACACTATTTTCATGTGTGAATCAATTAACTAATTCACTTATTAACCTAGTAAGGTGAACACCTTTAATAGAGGGGATGCATATATCATTCATGTATAGAATCATTTTTATCTATATTCCTCATATCAATAAATGTAGGTATATTTTTCTTATCAAACAAGTTGAAATGATTGGTTTTTATTTTAGATCCTAGTAGAATAGTTATCTTATCCTTCTCATGTAATGCCACAAGGAAATCTTAGGCTCATCGCCTACTACAAACAAGGATCGTTTTCTAAGATAGGCTATGCTCATCACATGGGGAATCCTACTCTCATCAAATATGGAATCCAAGAATTTACATGGGGTATCAAATGATTGGAACTTACGGTACCCTGGGCTCATCATATTAGGGGGAGGGGGTTTTTTTGATGTATCAATGAGGGGGCCATAGTATACATAACACATAGGTAATATTATGCTCATAACAAAAGGAAAGGGATTATTTATTCTCATGAAATAAGAGTGTGTGATATTCTTATTCTTTTCATATAATAGATAAAAAACATGAACATCTTGTGGTTGAGAATTCTCTTACACTAATCATGTAAGGGAATGAATTATTTAATTTCCAATGGGGTTGAATCCTATTGTGATAATTACATAAGGAAATGAGATATTTAAATTCATATGGTGAAGGTCCATTTATGCTCATTATATTAGGATATAAACCACTGAATGTTTAATGGTGATGCTTCAAAATACATAGTGGTTTTCTTGGAAGGTATATAATTAAATGTATCATGAAAAGAATATAGGATGGTAATGTTGACTGGTTTTAAAGACTAAACCACAAATAGGAATCCTACATACCATATTATAGTGGGAATAAAAAACCATATAGTTCAAGGTTTACCACTAAGGGTAGTGTGAAAAGACCAGACTATAAGGTTTAAGGTTATATAGTTTGTGTAATTATTCTATGAAAGGTATAACATTAAGGGATAGAGTGGGTATTAGACATTATGCTACCCAGAATGTTCCTGGTCACAATATTCATAGATATATCCCAACCAATTCTTGGTGAAAGGAACTCAGGCATGAAAGTCTATTATACCGGTTTATTGCATTGATTTTGTAAGAATGATCCTATATTAGACATATGTGGTTCCACATTCCCCCAACATTAAAAAATATTCCTTGAATGAAGGGAATATAATGGTTCCTCATGATATGAGTTTCATTCAAGTAGGGTGTTGTATGAATCCTTGACATTAATGAATTTTATTTGTTTTCAGGTAGTTTTCTTTTTATTGGAGGGATATGAGAAAAAACATCTAATGATTAATTAATTTATTTGATGGGATTATGTAGGGTAATTTACATAATTTCTCTAATATCCATAGATGTTATGTTTCATTCTGAAGAGAACAGAAATAGAGGCTTCATGAGATAATATAATCATGTTCTCTAAAATCCATAATAATAAAGTATGAACCCTTTAGAAGGAATGATAAGGGGTATTTTAGATCCCATGCTCATAAAGATATCTAGATTTTATAATTCATGCATGAACAGATTAATATAAACATTCATGGAATAAAATGAGGACAATAAATGGTGAGCATGAAATGGTCAATGTTTCACCCCCACACTACTATATCATCTTCTAGATAAATATCATGGGAAACCACCAGGTCTAGATTGATTAGTGAGACCTAAACCTAGGGAGAAACTACACTGATGAGTGGGAATGGGCTTACTGGGTCTACTAGAAATTTGAAATGTTTATGGATTTCCGTTAGGGGTTGAATTATATTAAAAATCATGGATTTTATATGTTCACATCTACCACAACCTTAACCTTATTTCAAAACTAATGATCATATAACTACAAGATATGATCATTTTCCATATGCACTATGTAGAAGTTGATACCACCCTATGGGACCTTCATTAGATCATAGGAATCCACATATATGGTACTATGTTTGATGAGTTTATTCAAGTAGGGTGCACCCGGGAGGATTTATATCAACCCATATTTCTTTTTATGTAATTTCTGGGAGAAATAGTGATGGAGTTGTGGAAAATCCTCACCTATACTCATGAATATAATTCAATACATATTTGAAAAAAAAATAATCATGGCTCAAGAAAAAATAATAGGAAGTTGAAAAACATTCTTGAGGGTGTAGACATGAGAAAATACTCGGTTATATTGATTTATATTTTATTATGTTGGATTTGATTAGTGGAGATTTAGTATAAAGGATCAGTACCTAGAACTAACGCTGCTTGCATTCTTGGTGTCATTCTATAGTGGATGTCCTTTTCCAGTCGGGGACACTCATATAGGGTCATATCTAAGAAACTATATCATGTTGATGTTGTTGGAATAGAGGAACCTAGTTATCCTTTCCATTCCATTGTTGGTGAGACTATACAACCTATTAGAGTATGTTTTCTTGGGGGACATTTCAATTTCCATCTAATTATTATTCAAATTCTTTTATTGGTTCCCCAGATACCTAATCCAGGTTGACACTACTCATCATTGTGGGAATATATTCCAATTAAATTGAGGTGAATAAACTAATTTCCCATATTATATCTTAGGTAGAGATCATCTTCAACCCTTTACACATCCCACTCAGGGAGAATATGGATAATGATCCTGGAAACAAGAACAAGATGTTAAACACAATGGCCTTTAGTGGTGGGGTGTATGTCACATAAGGTCATAAAATCATTATTTTTGAACCATACCCCCCCCCAATGGCCCATGAAATTTTTTTACTATATTTAGTAGCTCAGACCATATTCTTATTGTAGATTCTACCATGATTAAATCAACATGATCACCCAATAACTACAATATATAGTAATCCAGGAAGGAACCATTGATAGGAATGTCTTTCCATTATTCGACACTCTAATCAGCCTGATCTAAAAAGGTTCCAAAAGCTGGATAATGGAATAACTATAGGAAATTATGAGAAAACCAATCATCTGAGCAGACAAGCTGGGACGTTCAAAGAAAAATGGAAAATCACAAAAAATATCTTTCAAGATTGCATTTCATATTTTCAATGAACTTCATATATATAAAATTATTTAATAATCCCAATAATTATTAACACACCACACACCATATCATTAATGAATGAACAAAAAACAAATAACTTTAAATTACTTGAGGTAAATTCATGGGAAATATTCAATTGTGTCATATGCAATACACAAGCTTCTTTGGAAAACCAACAAACGCCTCTTTATTTTGGTTTTTATTTCTAATACTCCCATTCAAAACAAAATAAGCTTCATTATAAGCATTGTTATTAGTTTTTTCAATGTATCTATCGGAAATACATTTGTGGAAATATCAACAACTTCTTCCATAGTAAGGAAATACTCCAATTTTATCATTTTCTGCTTCACATGATCTCTCAAGAAATGATAACATGTATCAATGTGTTTTCTTCTTCCATGTTGCACTAGATATTTATCTAATTTTATTTCTAACTTATTATTCACATATATGAAGGTGGATCCAATATGTGGATGCTTCATCTTCTTTAAATATATTCTCAACCAAATTACATCACAAACAGTGAATGATGCAGCCACATACTCTACAGCAAATGTGGATAGGGTGACTACAATCTCATTCCTTAAATTACATGTGAGAGAAGTCTTTCTAATAAAGAATATTGAACCAGTGGTGATTTTTATTTCATGTTGGTCACCTCTGCAATCACTCTCTAAGTATCCATATAGCTTTGCTTCATAGTTGAAACGATAGAGAAGACCAAAATCCACTTTTCCTTTAACATAACTGAGGATTATATTTTATGACATGCTAGTGGGACTCTTTTTTTGCTTTAATGTAACTAATTAAAAGCCCAACCCTGTATATGTTATCTAGGATTGTGATTTTTAGGTACATTAGACTTCTAACCATACACTTGAACATAGTCAAGTCAATGTTTCCTCTGTCTCCATATTTTGTATGTTTTAATCCTATTTATATTTGAGTTTTTGTAGTTTGGAAATTGGACATAATTATAATTTCATGAAACTCATTGGAATAATTATTTTGAGACAAAAAAATTATTCCATGTTGTTGATTTACTCCAATTCATAGGAAAATGACTTGATAACTCCATTAGTCATCTCGAACTCCTTAAATAGGGCCTCCTTGAATTCGTCAAACATCATTCTACTATTCCATATAAATATAAAATTGTCAATATACAATATTTCTATAAGTATATTTCCCTGATCATTCTTCTTGATGTAAAATGAATACTCATATGAACATTGGGTGAACCCATTATTATGATGACGATTGTTGATGCATGCATTCCTAAAATGTGGACCCTAATTCATCTCATAGAGTGATTGCTTCATTTGATACACCATGACTTCATCCACATGCCTAATAAATCCTTCATGCAAGTCAATATACACCTATTCTTCTATAATTTCATTCGAAAATGCAGAATTAACATCCAGTTGGTAGATTATCCAACTTTGATGGACTTTTATAGAGTTAATCATTCTAATTGTTTCAATGTGGGAAATAGGAGAAACATTTCTTCATATTCCACCATGTACATCTATTTATACCAAGTTGATTTGAGACTTTCCTTTTAGTGATCAATCTTTCCTACTACATTTCACTTGATATTGTACACCCATTTGACACCAATGGTTTTCTAGATTATAGGATATGTATTCATCTCCCATATGTCATTTTTTTCTTATGATATGAATTTATTCTTCCAATGTGATTCCCCAACATTATTCCCTTATGGATTCCTAAAACATCAAAAGATCATTACCTACATATAGGAAAAAAAGATTTACCTATTTTGTTTTCTCAAAAAAGTATCTTATGTTTTTCCTTTTTATAGGTTCCATGGATGAGGACTAGCTAGCTGATTTTCTACATGATGGAGTGATTTTTGAGTGATTAAATGTACTCCTATACTTTTTTCAACCAATGATGTGTCTTAAAAAGGTGTTATATGAATTTTCTCCCAATGGTTGTTCCTTTCATTAGGATATTCTGTTTAGATTGGAATATAATTGTCTTATTCATCATCAGTCCATTTCCAATTTTCATCCTCACTAAACATCACATCGTTACTCACCACAATATTATTGGTTAGTGGATGGTAGAGATTTTAGTATTTAGATTCTTCACTAAAGCCAATAGAGATTCATTTTTCACCACGATCATCAACATTACTTTTTCTTCTAGAACTTGAGCATAGGAGACATAAAAAAGATTATTTGATGTTACACACTTGGTTTTTATCCACTCCATGCCTCTTCTGGTGTCATTTTTATGACACTCATAGTTAGACACTAATTGAGAAGGTAGGATGTACATTAATTGTCTCATCCTAGTATCTCTTTAGTAGAACTTTCTATTTCAGTATGGTCCTCTTTATTTTATTGATGGTGAGGTTCATTCATTCTTTAAATCCATTCTATTGTGGAGTATAGGATATAATGTATTACTGATTGAATCTGTTTTCCCTACATAAATCATGAAATGAATTTGATGTTTATTCTCCACCTCTACCAGATGTGAGTACCTTGATTTTGTGACCCCATCCAACTTAAACATGGGGTTTGATAATTTTAAAGACAATGAAAGTGGAAAATGTTTAATTAATAAAATACACCCAAATCATTCTGCTAAAATGATCAATGAGGGTAAAAAAATATTTACTACCTCCAGGTGAGGTATTTTCAGGTGGTCCAGAAAAATCAATCTAAACTAACTGAATTTGTTCCTTCGATATTATGAACACTCCACATGGGAAGGAGTTCCTTTGTTGCTTACCGATTTTACATGCCTCAGACACATGATTTGGAACTTCAAGAAATAGAAATCCACAGACCATTCTTGACGAGGATAAAAGTTTAATCCTACTGAAATGGAGATTCCCAAAGCATAGATTCCATCTCCCTAATTCATTCTTCATGATTCTGAAGTGACACTTCTCAAAATTTATGTTAATATAAAGAAAAAAATGTAATTCTTCTCTATTTGAACATGAGAAGTAAGTCTCCTATGTGTATCACTTATATACAAAGAATAGTTCTCTCTGTGTATGACATAACCCTTGTCAAGGAGTTGTTCGATACATATGATATTATTTTTTAGGATTGGTATGTAATAAACAACAGAGATGTAATTTTACTGACCATTCTTTTGATAATTTTAAATTTTACCTTTTCTAATCATGGGTATCTTTGATGAGTAGCCAAAGCTCACGTCACCATAATCTTCTTCAGTTATTTACTCTAATATTTCTTTTTTATCACTCGTTTGGTTTCTTGAACTCTTGTAATGATACCACCCATTTGTTTGTTCACATTCCTATTCTTGTGTAAGGGGAAGTGTGTGACTTCTTGTCCATGGTGATATGAATCATCATAGTTGTATTTAATTTCATGATCCATTTTGGCCCATCACTAAGAAGCATAATGGTGGAATTTCATGCAATTTTGGAATTGAATATTATTTGGGTTTCGAGGATTACGCATGAGTCGGCTTCCACTATTTACTCATCCATGGAAGCTAGTAAAAGTTTCTTTCATTTTTTGATGGATTGGATTATATCCACACCCTCTACCTATTCCACGTTGAGAACCTTCTTGTGTTCTCCCATTAAATTATTTTGGTATAGCCAATATTGACTCTAAGCCATGGTCAGTCATTGAACCTCTATTATTTTTCAATCATTTCTCGTGCTCTTGAAATGATCACATCAATTATTCAGTGGATAGTTTTTCCCAGTCCTTTGATTTATTGATTTCCAAAACCACATGACAAACTTGGTTGTGAGATATTTTAGTTCCTTTTCAATGACACAGATGACTTCCACTATTTCACAATTTATTTTTAAATTGTTAACAATAACAATTAAGCATGAGAAGTAGTCATATATACTCCCACATTCCTTCATTTGCACTGCATGAAACTTAGCTATTAGTTTTGGAAGACGGACCCACTTCACTCAATCAACACTTTTGAAGATAGTTCAAAGGATATCCCAATCATTCTTGAATGATGTTTCGTCAGAAATATTTTCAATAGTTTATTAATCCAACACATGATAAAGGAGGAACAATTCCTTTTTGTATTTCGTCCTTTGATATTTGAGATCAATCTTTTCTTCATTTTTTAAGGTGAAATCTTCCTCCATATTGGGTACTATTAAGAAATCAGTGATGATATCCTATAATTATTATGACCCGAATAAAACATTAATTTTGATACACCAAATTTTATATTTGTCATTGGACATCTTCAAATATTCTTGTAGGATTTCAAGGACCATTGTTGGAAATTGAAGGATTCCTTGGAAACACTTTTTAATAAGAGTTTTTTGGCTCTAAAAGCTAGTAAAATGTGAGGAATAAAAATATAACAACATAAAAACGGATCTTTCATGATTTTATTTAATATTTTCAATAGACTTCATTGAAACTAATTTATAGACTTATCCAAAAAAATGAAAAGGCGCTATAATCCATATCATTAATGAAGGAAATAAAACAAAGAACCATAAATTACAAGTAGTAAATTCATGGGAAAGATCCAACTACTACATGGGAAAGTAACATGCTACTTTGGAAAAACAGTATATGCCTTTTTGATTTGGTTTGTATTTCCAATAGTTCCTTGGGGAGGCTTGGTGAAAGACATGCACTCTGAGTAAAACCCATAAACTAAGGATAAGGGATATCGTAGATTAATTAACTACTACATAGGGTTATCTAAGGCCTTTAGTTTGTCTTCTAGGTGAGGCCTTTAGGGTAGGTGTTCCAAAAATAGTAAAGGAGACCTTGGGAACCCATGAAGAATATTTTTCGGCCACTATAAATGTGTCTGAGATGACTCTAGGGATGATTTTACATTACATCTAAAAAATTACTGAAGAAATGAAATTCCTCAAGTCTTGTATAAGTGGGATGAATTATGGTTGAACATCACATGGAGAAATAATGGCATTATATTTAGAAAATTATGATATTATTTCCAATCTTTGGTATCACTAGTATTGCATTTATGGATATGTTACCCAATGATGGGCTATATTCATGACCTGAGACCTGGTGGGGTTGACATCAAAAATAGACCTTAGAATAACAGGGATAGATTATGAAATATTACATTTATCTCCACCAATCAAACTATTACCAACATATGATCCTTCCCGAGAATATAAGGATGAAATGAGGCTTAACACGACTAAAAAAATCTGTCAATGGGAAAGGGAGAACATACAATGCCTCTTCATGCACCCACCGTTGGCTTAAATGGAGAGTCAGTTGGAAATCCACTAACCCTGGATTATAAACATGAGGGATTGTGGGGTTTATTTTCAATTGATATAAATAACATTCCCTATCTTTCAGGTCGAGCAGTAACATTTGGAGGTTAATAAGTCAGAATGAATCGTATCATCATCTATGGAGCATGCAATAACAATTATTCTTATGGTTAGGCTAAGGAGTGTTGAGTGGGAGGCAGATAGGCTTCAGGTATGGGCCCTCACCTAGATAGAGGAGGAAGAGGTATTTATCATATGGACATAACTAACCATTACAGAAGTCATGTTGACCCAAACCTCATATTGAGAGGATTGCAATGATGAGTAAGATGTGTTCTAGATATAGGTGGATGAAGTGAATTTGTTGTTAGAGGAGGTGATGGTGGAGTTACTATAGTAAAAAAATTAAAATCCTTTAAGATAATATTAGTTGAGCTTTAGTATGAGATAGTCTAGGTGCTACCGTAAGAAACTATTTTTCAAAGGAGAGGCTTTGTTCTACCGAAGACCCTCCAATTTTTTACAAATAAAAAAACTAATACTTTTTTTTACTCTTTATTGTAATAATTTTCATTCATATCATATTGATTAAATAGTTAGTAAAAAATAAAATCTCATGTGGCTTATTCTCAATGAGAGAAACAATAGATAAATATGATAATATTCATACTATGTGAGAGTAAATAATAATGGTGGAAAGGATGAGGTTAGAATATTAGGATAGAAACTATTGGGAAATCTCTTTTGATTGGGGAATTTGGTTTTCCTGACACTTGATGTTTAATTCTCTATTCAACTATGCAGGAAGTACAAGGATATGACACCGAGGGTGTTGGAAATTCACTTAAGAAAAGATATGGAGGAATAAAAATATGTCGGGACACCAAGAGTTTGAATCAATAATTTAAAATGTGTGGATAGTATAAGGATGACCATTGACCAAAATTCAAACACAATATCAACAATGATACTATCAATGTTTCTTCCTCTATGATGTGTTCCCTAGATGGGTGAAATTCTATGGGTAAATGTGTCACAACCATTGGGTAATCCATTTTAAATGAAGGGGGTGATTTATTTAGGATGTGTACCTTATATGGAATGTGTTCCATGGTGGATTGTGTCATCACTATATGGGAGTACATTTAGAATTTAATGGTTATTTTGATCCAAATTATTGATTAAAAAGTGTGACTATGAATAAGATGGATGATCCAGAAGATTTCAAGCACTCTTAGTGTCATCTCATTATTAATTGATCATATTGATGGGGGAACTTGTTGAAGATATTAGGGCTAGTGGGATAGATGAAAATGTTAATTAGATGTGACAAAAAATAATGATATTTGATCACACTCTAGGGAGGATACTGATGTGATCTCTAGGGTTTATTATTTTATGGTTTCATATCATTCACTAAGGATTGGCTAGTGATTTAAGGTCGAATATCATAGACCATAGGAGATGATTTTATCTATAGACTGTAGGAGATGATTTTATATATATAATAATACGGGCGACATAAACCTAATGTGAGTTGGAAACCCATAAACTAATACAGTAAACCTTAAGTAGAATGCACACAATTAAATGTCATGATGCATAAACCAAGGAGATGATGATTATTTTCACATTTATTTAACTATAATGTCATTGGAATTTATAGTAATGTAGATTTGATGAGAGGGTTGTTCCTAGATTAACGTCATGGAACTCAATCTATGGAGTATTCCATTTATGTTCATGCAACCATGACTTATGGGTGTTCCTTTGTTGTTACAATATAGGGAGAGTGGGGTGAATTTTAAGGTCTGTAACAATTAAGTTCATACAAAAAAAACTAGGGTTGTTCCATTAATGTTCATGAAAATATAACTATGAAATGATCCTTTTAAGGACATGAAACAAGGACGAGGGGGATGAGATAGTCTATGTAGTAATGTTGGAAGGGCACACTCAATATGTACTAAGATCCCCTTTCTAATATAGATATCCCAAAGGTTAATTTATGTAGTTTAATTTAATGATTCATAAACCATGGTGTGTATGATTTTAAGGTTGTACAACTTTAAATGTGAGATGAGGAAGTTTGTTCATCAAATAGGGCTAGTGGAAAAGCTGGTATGCATTGAAGGATGGTCCCATACAAACATCAAAAATGTCATGAACTAGACTTGAATGCCATCCAACCCAACATCCAACCCGGTCTGTGGAATGTCCTAAAGGGCATTCTCGATCCCCACAAGCTGGAAACTAGTGTCTTGGTAACAACAATAAACTTTCTAAATTATTTCACCCATTTATATTACCATAATCAACCAAAATGACTAAATATCACAATACCTAATAATCACAACCAAATAAGGTATAAAATTTTTCATATTATATGTTTTACAACATTAAATAGAAAAAAATTACCACAATGGAATGAGAAAAAAAATCTATCCCAAAAACCTCTATAAAACAAGAGGGATATCACCCTCAATCCACTACCATCATCATCTGTGAGAAGTGGAACCCTAGAAATCAGATCCACCATCACCACCATGATACATCTTTCCTTTACTTATGTCATACATAAAAATTTCAATATACAACAAAAGGTTTATATATGGTGTGAGATAAAACCCAGTAGGATGCCACCAAAAATAAATATTTAATGCTATAATATTTGAAGGAAAATAGACATGCACATTTCCATAATAATATTTTAATCATTTATAAAAAAAATTAAGGAAAATTTTATCAAGAAACACATTATATGAAAAATCCTTTTTACAAAATAAACATTATAGAAATAAAAATGTACATGAGGTCTACCATATACTAAAGGGTAGCACAACATCATATAATTATCATGTCATATGAGAGAACCAGGATAATCTCTAAGGATAACTAATATAAGTGAGACCTTAGAAACCTCATACCTTAATGATTAAATTTCTCCACTAATATATCAATATCTTCATCATGCATGAGAAACTAGAGATGAGTTAGTTCAAGGATATAGTGGTCTCCATATAATAAGCTAAACACAATACTGTTCCCTTTCTTGATCCACTTGAGATGATTAGATCCGATGTTCTTGTGGTCTCTAATCATATCACATGTTTAGTTAGTGTTGTATTGTCAATCATGATAGATGAATATGGGCCTCATTAACTTCTGAATAAACCAATGTACATGTTCTAGTTCTCCACCCTACAAACCTAATATTCCATTGATACTCAAATTTTATTTTCTATATCACATAAATCATAACATTAACATATATATTATAATTATCATAAGAAAACATGTTAATAATCTCATTTACAATTTTACATTGATCCAATGATCAAACTCACACGGAAACCACCAGTTTCCATAGAAAATAACATTCCATTTCACACGCACACTAAAACCATTTAGAAAATAATTTTTCACCACATTCAAAAATTATGAAAACCATTTGGAAACACAACAATAATAACAGATATGTAATTCAGCCATATCCATGGTCAAAGACCCATTCAAATTCATACTCACATCAAAACCATTTTACAGCATGGTTGACCTCACAATCATAGTTCAACGACACATTTAAGGTCCACAAAAAAGTATAAAGTAATAAAATAACATTTCTATTGGAAAATCCATTTTCAAAACATTCACACCTCCAATATCTTTGAAAACACATTTCACACATTTCACGTGAGGCATCAAAATATTTAAGAAGGACCAGAATGAAGAACACATTAAACAATACCACTTTATATTAGAAAAACTATTTTCATCACATGTGCATCAAAAAAGCATTATAAAACTTATATATCACCAAAAATAATCCATATAACATATTTAAATGATCAACCAAGAAATATAAACTCATCTAATAATGTAAAAGCACGTAACCACCTACCTAACACTTGGAAACTTCTTAAAACAAGTAGAAAACCACAATTGCAGAACCACAATACCCTATAAATGAATAATCAAACGAAAGCCATCATGATTTTACCCAAAATATAAATATTTATCCCTCATTAGATAAAATAACCTGTTGGAAAAGAACTCATGAAATGGGGAAGAGAAAGCCAAGAATAAGGGAGAAATCATGACAATAGAGAATTCATTGATGATTCCTTGAAGTTCACACACCAATAAACCCAAATTTTTTATGCTCGAGAGGTCTATGAAGTCTTGGAAATAGGTATCATGCCTAAAAATCTTGTAGAGTTCATATTATAAAGGATTTAGGTTTAAATTGAATTAGGTAAAAAGAGTAAATTAAAAAAAATTAATGACCTAGAAATGATGTACGATTATCTCAAAATGTTTTCCAAACTGTATGGAAACCTTGCATCCCTCAATGTCCAAAAGGGATAAGATTCACGGCTATCCCAAATTATATTCCTAAACATGAACCAATAGTACGATCTCCACTGTCCTCAATTAATCATTTTTTGCATAGTGTCTTTGACATGGGCTCACGGTTTCCCAAAATCGCAACTATGTGCCACTTGGTATCACGCCTAAAATCTCCATTTATCACAGAAAACTCTAGGGGAAACCCAAGGATAAATGAAACAAATAAATTAATAAAAATAATGCGTCAAAAAATCATCTATGTGAATATTCTCCCCACAATGAAAAATTTTCTCCCTAAAAAGTAAACTCAAATCTTGAAAAAAGGATACTCCTCAACCAAAGCTTTTCACTCCATTGTCTCATGATCATCACTACCATGTTTCCAAAGAACTCAGACCAATGGAATATAATATCCATGAAGAAAATTCTCATGAGAAAACATAATTTTTTCTTGTCTCTTGAACATAGACAAATCATTTTCCAATTCCTAGTCGCCCCAATTCAAGACATGATATGGATCCAATACTAAAAAAGTGACCATTAATAGTTCTAGATTCAGCCTTAATCAGCAATAGAAAACTGCTCACTACCATAGTGTGTTTAAAAGGTCGAGGCATTTATTAGTGCAAGGAATTTTTTGATAAAGGGTAGCCTTATCAGTGCAAAAAAAAGCCCCGATAAAGCATAATTTTATCATTGCTTTTAAAAGTGAAGATAAAATACACCATTTATCAAAACTGATAATGAGACCCTTAATCAACACTGATAAATATTCCATTATCGGTTCATTAAAAATCACTGATAAAGGATCCCTTTATCAGTGATTCTATCAACATGGATAAAGGGATCATTATTAGTTCTTTTCAGAGAAGTGATAGTGATCTACTTTAATCTTTCTAATTATTGGTTCTGATAAATGGGGACAAAATAGTGTGATGCTACAGCATATTACAACACCCAAAATAGGGAATATAGTGTTCTATAACACTATTCTTCATCACTAGAAATAGTAATAGAAATTACCAAAATCAAATACAAAATTCTAAATTTAAGTGAAATAAAATTTCTAACACAAAAATAAAAAACACTATTATTGAGTATTCCAAATGTATTTATTACTAAAATTAATATATGTTTTCAATAAAAGGCACACTATGAATCAAACTGGTTTAATAGTGAATTGAATTGAGGTGCCACTAATTCCTAGAAATCAAAAATAGCTTATGTATCATTTCTCTAAAGGACCAAAACAATCTTTATGTGTTTTCTTGGTTTTATGTATGTCATTTTTTTTATTAAAATTAATGTCACTTTTGAATAATGAGATGCATTTGAAGTCATAATAGTAACACCATGTTTTGCATTAAGGCTTAAATGATTCTTACAAATCAAGAATGACTTATGGATCATTTTATATGTACCAAAATAATCCAAATGCGTTTTCCTTGTTTTGAATATATCAGTTGTTTTTTCACTAAAATTATTTACAATGTTTTATAGAAAGATTCACATGGAGTCATAATGGACACACTGAACCTCGGATTTAGGTATGGATGATTCTTTCATGTCCTAAATGACTTATGAGTCATTTTAAAAAAGTTTAAATGTAATAAGAATGTGTTTCCTTGGTTTTCAGTACACCACTTTTATTTATTACTAAAATGTCATTTTAAACTAGAAACAGGCACTCTGAATCATACTGGTCACATCATGTGTGGGTTTAACATGAGACTAATTCATACATATCACAAATGAATTAAAAGACATTTTCCTATATTATCAAGACAAAAAGATGTAGTTTTCTATGTTCTCAATGCGTGACACATTTTTGTATTAAAATGTCAAATTTATATTAATAATAAACACTTTGAGTCATATAAATCACTGCATGAGTCTGATTGAGATGAAGATTATTCCTACATGTCATAAATATCTTATAGATCATTTTCCTAAATTAAAAAACAATATGACTATGTTTTCATAGATTTGAGTATGTAATTTGTTTTTTTCTAACACTAATGTATATTTTGAATAAAAAGTCTCACATTCAGTCATACCTTTCACATCATGTGTTATATTAATATTTGAATGATTCTTACATGTTTAAAATTAATTATGTCTAATTATCCTAATGTATAATAACAATAAGAATTTGTTTCCTTGATTTTGAGTATGCCACTTGTGTTTTTTATAAATGTCATTTTAAACTTGAAACATGCACTTTGAGTCATACATGCCTCTTCATGTGTGGGTTTTACATGATACATATTCATACACATCAAAAAAAATTATGATTCATTTTCTGAAATTTTCTTTATAATATTAGTGAATTTTAACATTTTTTATTGTGTGGACTTTATTTCTATTAAAATGTCAATATTATACAGATAACAATCACTTTGAGTCTTGTCTGTCACACCATATGTAAGATTGAGATGTTGCTGATTCCTACACATAAAAATGACTTATTGGTCATTTTCGAAATGAAACGAAATAATATGATGGTATTTTCGTAGTTTTCAGTATTTCAATTCCTTTTTTCACTAAAATTATTGTCATTTTTGAATAAAACGATACACTTGGAGTCATACTGGTCATACTATTCATCAAACTGAGGTACATATGATTTAAACACATCCCAAATGACTAATGAATTTTTTCCTAAAGTGTCAAAAAAATAAAAACTTGTTTCTTCTATATTGAGTTCATCACTTGTGTTTTTTTACAAAAAATTCATTTTAATTCGAAACACACACTTTGAGTCATATCTGTTTTATCATGGGTGGGTTTTACATAAGACTGATTCATGCATATAAAAAATTAATTATGAATCACTGTCCTAAATTATAATTACAGTCAGATCATGTCTTCATGGTTTTGTATGAGTGAGACTTTTTGGTATTAAAATGTAAATTTTGAACTAATAATAGACAATTAGACACCATACATCCTTGGTGACCATGATATGTCAATGTTTTCTTTCCTCGAAGAGTTCTTTTATACACCTTATGAATTTAGTGTCTGATCAAAAAAAATTATTTTAAATTTTAAGTTAGATTATATAATTTTTTGATGATTAAGAGTTATAAAGATGTTTATTCAACAACACTAGTGGAGAAATTGAAGCATTGAAAAAAGAATGATCTTACATGTGGATTATTACCCAGTATGAATCACTTAAAAATTGGTGCAAAACATTATTTAAATAATTGACCTCAAACAATTGGAAAATGGATCTTATATTAATTTACAAGTGTTGTATGAACTTTTCAACAATTATTCTCAAAAAAATCTTGGTATGGTCCTCATTCTACATCATTTCCCAATAATTATATTGTTCAAAATCTATTGGTTATTATCATCCTCTACCTCAGTATCCACCCCAGTCTTCACCTCTTCCACCCCCTCCATGTTGGTCTTCAACTCCGACTCAGCCTCCTCATTTTCCTCTGCCTCCACCTTCCCCTCCACCTCTAAATCTATATCTTCACGTCCTTCCTCATTCACCTTCGTGATTTCCCAACTATTTTATTTTTTGATGGTCAGTCCTTCTAAAAAATTGATTTGCCCCATTATAATAATCCTTAATAGAGAAATCAAAAATAATATATAAGCATTCTTAATCTAATTCTTCATAACCCGAATATATTTCAATGTTTATAACTCATAATAGATCATAAACATAACAGGTAATCACCTAAATTTGTTTCTAGAATAAATTCTAACAAAAAGTAGCTTCCCACATTTCTCTAAAAAAATTATTCATTTTTTCTGTATCTAGATTGTCATAAATGTTGACAGTAGTGAGAAAATATAGATAAAAAATTATTATGAAATATATTTAATGAAATTGTAATTACCATACAAAATTATCTATTGGGGGATGTTGGTCTTTTTTGATTTACTATTTCTCTCCTGAATTTGAAAACATAATATCCATAACTGATGTCATTATAATTGTTTAAACACTACATAAACATTGAAAAAATAACTACTTTTTTATTGAAATGTTTTGATAATTAAATAATTATAATAATACCCTATTTTTTTCCATTTTTAGTAATTCATAGGCTTTATCCCTTCTGAAACATACTTCATACCATGATCCAACCTATATTAGAGACTTCCAAATCATAATAAATTTTTTTTAAATGCATAAAAACATATAATTCAATGTTTATCTATAAAATGTTGGTTTTCATGTATAAAATATTCACAATGCACATCATTTTTGGTTAGTTGGTTGCATATCCATGTATTGGATCCAATGAAATAAATATTCAGGGTGTCCATATTGACTGTGATTAATATCTAGTGCACCCTAAAAAACAAAAACAAAATAAATGAAAAAATTAAATATATATTTTATGTTATTAGAATGTAATGTTTTTCCTTCTCATTATAGGAATCAAAAATAGTATTTCTTCTATTGATTTTTTATTAAACTCTTTTAGTATCTCAACTTTTTTCTTCTCAATTCTGTTATTATCTTAAGTATGTTCTACAGTAGAAATAATATAGGGATTAATGAATCTAGATCATGATTCACATGATCTTTCCATTATATAGTTGTAATATAAATTCTCATAATAAATATGGGTAGTTATTAACTTTATTAAACATATTAGATCACTACTTAGACTTACATATTATGAAAATTTATCTTATGTATATATTCACAAATAATACACCCCTCCATTAATTCTAAAGAATCTCATTTAGTGTCTCAAGGAAAATTATTTTTGAAAAGGAATCTCTATATATTTCATCCTCTTATTCAATTTAATACATAGTTTTATCTTTAAGATTTTTCTTTTCATAAAGTTGTAATGATAATTAATTTTTTGTCTAGAATGGTCTAATATAAGATACTCTCAAAACATCATTCTATTTTATTTGTTCATTAATAAAATTTCCATGATTTGATCTTCCATTTCTCAACCAATTTATCCATCTATAATATCGTACCTCAATTTATAAAATTTATCATCAATTGTTATATATTTTTAATAGGAAAAAATATGTTAAAGATATACTTCATGTATCATTATAGGTGTAGATGACCATGCTATGAAATCTCTAATATCATCATTCTCCAATTTAATATCACTACCATTAAGTGGAATAGGAAACTTTGCATCCACCTCATGAGCTACCTCAATACCCTCTCTTGTGTGATCTTTCGGGAGGTCTCAATGGTGTTTCTAGACTCCTAGTATATTATATATTGTTCCCATCGCAACACAATGGTGTGTGGGTGTTGACAGATAAAAATCACATAGAATTATAACCTGAAAATTTTTAGTAAAATAAAGTTATCAGAATTTGTTTGATTTACATTTAGAAGAAATAATACTAGAAAAAATTTACTACCCCAGATAATTTATGCTATTTTGGGGAATAACTCATCTCAAAGCTAGTGGGATTATTTGGTTCATGTGTATATCTTTCCACCACTACTTGTTTTCTTTGATCGTTTCTCATACATTGGTCGACATAACTAGAATGAAAAATAATATCTTATAGTGTGTCTATTTGTGTCTAAAATCATCTCATCATATTATATTTATACTCATGTGGATGTATAACCACAAAATAAGTTTTAGAAGAGACTCCAAAACCTAATCCCTTAACACGGCCATATTATTCAGGCCACATAAAAGCTACTGAATGTATTTTTTCTTCTTGTACGATGGTTTTTTATTCTTTTCTCTAAACCATCTAAAAATATAAAAAAATAGATATTTTTATGTAATATTTTAATAAATACTAAAAAATTACAACGACGTCATACTTACACATGTTTTCCATATAATTTTTTTGTTTTCGTCAACTAATTCACCATCCTTATTTAAAAGTACATCATCAATATCACATGACAAGGAATGTAAGTGGCATACTTTTTTGATTCATCAATTTTAATATAAACAAAGGAACATATTTTGTTTCATGTAATATAATTAAACATTTTTTTTATTTTAAATACATACCAATTTCTTCTCTAATGAAGTGTACGCTATCTTTTGTTTTCGATTTGGGTACATTGATTTTGATATACATTCTTTATTTTTAATAGTCATTTGTTATTTTATAAATTAACAATTTTGAACTGGGTTGGTTAAAATAAATAATGTAAAATAATATATTATTGAATGCAATACACCTTAAATGATTTATCATTGTAATGTTTGATTAAATAATTCCATGTTTCTTTATTTATAATGTATGCATAACTTACTGGTGGGTGGGTCATTATTTTCCCCTCAAAATCCCTTAGATGTAACTTCATAAGAAGAGTCTAGAATCCTCTATGGTATTTTCCAGCATCCATTAAGTCAAATTTCTTATGTAAATATTCTAAACTAAATGAAATCTATAATGAAAAATAAAAATTAGATCAACATTTCATTATTTAATTTTTCAGTAAAATAGATAAATTATATTATAACATTACCATTATATCATTACAAAGGATTTACATTTTCACATGTTGGACATGGCATCATGAATAAATATAAACCAGTACATTCACCCTCATTCTGACCCTAAGATAACTAATAAACATTTACCTTTTAGGGTCAATAGTTTTTCTGCATTGATTCCAACTAACCTCAAGTTATATACCCTTACTTCATACCTTGATAATTTTATTCACCACTATGATGTTGAATCATTGTTGTTTTTTAGTCAACCAGTTGATGATCCCTGGTTTATTCCACAATTAAAGCATCAGCAGTCTATTCTTCGTTGGGATCGGTAACATTACCTGGACCACAATACATTGCCTTCATGAGTAGTCAAAAAATTAATTTTCCTTCATTAACAATATTACAATACATTCCATGCATTAATGTCCACATTTTCTTGCATCTATCAAGAAAATTGTTGCTATCTTGAACAGATACATAATAATTTAGTACTCTAGTAGATCTAACCTTTATTTCCTTTATTTAATCCTTCCCCAAATTTCTGATTTCCTTACATCTCTTAATGATGGATTAGACTCCCTATTTTAAACTAACCATCCTCTCATCATTGGGGTTCCAAAGATCCTTGATGGTATACCTCCGGAACAATTATTAATTATTTTTTTCATTCTTATCTACCCCTATATTTTATTGATATCCAACTATGATACTATATCAACTCTAAACAAAATTCATCCCATATCGGGTACAAGTGATCATTTTGTATGACTAATATAGAGAGTAGATCAAAAAACATTAAATATTTGAAGGGTGAGTCTGAAGAAAAAAATTTCAATAATAATTGTTTGAAATTCGTACATCGAGTTTCAACTAAAGATTAGAAATAACCTAAATCGAATTTTAATTATGGATTCAAAGTGATTATATTTTAAAAATGAATGAATGAACATTCAAATCCACATGACTTCCACTAGAATTCAATTAATTACACTCACAAAAATTTATTGTTTTCCACTTCTTCTAAAATGATTAATTTTTTAGAAGGTCTTAGATGAGATTCAAACATATGGTGATATTGGTGGGGGAAGATGGTAGATCATGATAATCATCCAATTCTCCAAGTTTGTAATAGAAAGAATACTAAATATTAAGCTAAAAATATAGTAAGATATCTCTTCTCGTTGTGGTAGGAATACTATTGAGGTTCATTTTAGCACCCTTTTAAATTTATCTAGGTTTAAAGGGACAATAATCAATAGAGGTCTTTGGCGTGTTTTTATCAAAACAAAATGTGAAACATGAATATTTTAGGAGGTCCATAATTTTAGTAGTATTCTCCTCCTAGTATGCTTAACTGTGTAATTCTAATAGGATCCAATGCCACCACACTCAAAGTAAAAGTATTTTTTGATTAAAGGTGTTCAAAATTAACCAATTGAGTCATATAAAACAACGTTTATCATGCAAAAACATTCCTTATGTTCTGATTAATTATTTGGTGTCATTTTTTTTGATATTAGGAAGTAGTAAATGAGGAAAATAAAAGTCTCAAAGAGTTGAAGAATCAGTTGGGAGACGTGGTATTCAAATCATGCAAGCGGTATTCATGTCGATTAATGAATACAATCCAAGAAGGAGGTATGTCATCAAGGAACCATAAAACCATAATGATGAGAGGAATGATAGTTTTAAATAGGTATTAAAATCCATTCTCCATAGATATAAAGAAACCAAGGGTCATAGAATGGATTAAATAATGGAAGTGAAGTTTATGTTTACTATAGTATTGAAGTATTATATCTCTCATCAAGATATTAACAATTTTCATGCAAGATACATTGAATTTTAGACATTTATGCATGGATTCTATTGTATTTTATATCTATATTACCCAAATGAATCCTTATTTACAAAACCATATTGAATTTTATTGAGTATGTATCCTAAAATGTGTAATTACATGTTAAGGAAATTATATATCTACTTATAAATTAACTATTAAACACATTCAATGATCCTCTTCTTCATGTTCTGGGATTTTATGTTAGTAAATTAATATATGGTTTTCATTGGAAATGACTATTTAATAAAATGGATGAATTATTATTCCTATATTATGACTAAAAAGTGAGTTGGTCCGGCCATCCTCAAGCTTCCGCTATGCCAAAAACCGATATGATGAAATCATGTGTTTTGGGGGACAATCAGAACATGGAATTATTGTAAAAGCTGAAGTAGAATATCAATGGATTGAATTAAGAATCTTGATAGTGGAATGATAAAATAATTTATTTCATGACTCATATAGGTTTTACATTGATAAATATAGATATGAATGTGGGGGAGGTTCATATAGTTGTGAGACACGTTAGTAGTGTCTTGTGGTAGAATGTTAATTTCCAATATATAGTTTTTGGGGCTATTGGAAGTAGTTGAACATAATAAATTTTGAAAGAGGGTGTAAGTGGAGGGGGTTTTATTTATTATGGATTATAGTTTGACTGTTTGGACGATTTTTGTCTTTATGAAGAGCAATCCATCTAGATTCATCTTCCTATGACTTGTTATAAACGTTTTATAATTCTAATTGAACGTCCTTATCCTCTATAGCCAATACAATTGTTCTAGTTTATTCTTCTATTTTTTCACTCTTGTAATGTTTATTTAAATCTATTTATGTTTTTATTGAAAGATTTACATTACTAGTAAGAGGATTTTGGATTATGGGACCCAGATTGAGATGTGAGTGCCTTTATTATATTTTTTTCTATTGACTCTTGAATAGTTGTAGCATGAAAATGTCAATAAAATTAAGAATAATAATAAGTTGTGGACATGTTGGTAGGAACATATAGGATATCAAAATGAAGATAAGATAAATTTTTTTGAAGAGGTAGTTTGGTTATATGAAAGTAAGAAGCATCCACCTAATATTCTACAGATAGAGTATGAAAAAAATAAGTGTTTTATATTATTTTTATATTTGATAGTTTGCTCCTAGTTTTCAAAAACTTGTGATTTATTTTTACCATCCACAGAAGTATTTTTGGGTGAAAAATATATTTTATTTGTCCATATAGTCCCATACACAGATGTTGACAGGCCTTACTATAAGAAAACATTGTTCTCTTTCATCGAAACCATTATCTATATGGTGAAAAAAATAAAATAGAACCACTAATTGTATTTTAGTGGCGACGAGATGACATTTAGAGTTCTTTATGATTAAGAAAAACATACAAACGCAAATCATGGAACGCAAAAAATCAAACAATAATACAAGGAAAGTAGAAAATAATATACATTGGATTCTAGAATTTATTTATCTAAGGGAACATAGATGAGTCAAGAAAGAAATAGGGGAGTTCCATGAGAGCAAGAGAATTGTGAGTGATTGGGTCATAGTTAGGGTTCTTTTAAATAGATCAAGGACACTTTTAAAATCATCTTCATTAAAGTGCTTATCAAGATCATTCATTATTAGCAATAAAAAGCACTAATAAAAGACATCTTTATCAGTGATAACATTTTAACATTTATAAATATTTCTTTTAACAGTGCGTTTAGCTATAAAAAGGATTTATAATTATAATTATATAAATAAAACTATATAATTTTATAATTTTTTAAATATATATGACTTTTTATTTATAATTATATAAATAATTATTTAAAAAATATTAATTTTTTATTTTTTATAATTACAAATAAATAAATTTATATATATAGTAAATATACATATATAAATATATTTATTTTTATATACATATATAAAAATATATTTTAAACATTATTAGTTGATATATAATCTTAAATATATGCATTTTAATGATGAGTGAAATTGAGTAATTCAAAATTAGTACACTTTAAAAATATTGAAAAAATGGATATGTTTTATTAATTATATATAACTTATTTAAAAATATGGATATATATATATTGATGTAGAGTTGAATACATAATGAAAATACTAAAATTTATAAAATATAAATATATAAATAAATAATTAGAAAATTATCAAATTGAAAAATAAAATAATAAATAATAAATAATAAATAATAAAAATGAATAAATAATTCCCTAACTATAATAGTATTAAAAATAAATAAATAAAATTGACCGATAAAAGATATTTTATTTAATGGTTCATGTCAAAATGAAATTATTAAATATACTAATATTTGAAAATTTTACATAAATATTACGTCTGTGTGTTTCTATATAAGTTTTCATTAATTGCATAAATATATTTTTGTGTGTGTTGTATATAAAAATAAATTAATTGCATATACATATATATTTGTGAGTGTGTGTGGGAAATATATACAACACATGATGTTTGATTTATGTTATATTTAAAAATCAAACAACATTAAAATTGAATAAGACATTAATATGTTTTTAATTATTACATTTTATTCATTTTTTTATTTTTATATTGAATATATAATATTTATAATTAATATATATATATAGAGAGACACATATATTATACCGATTGTTTTTTATTAATAATTGTTTCATTAATAATTTTTTAAATAATTTTTTAATTTATTCAGTTTTAATTTTTTTTATTTATTACAATTTATTGATATTATATATCTATATTTAATATATACCATTTATTAATATTTATAATTTTTATATATGTATATTAAATTTATTCATTTTTATCAATAATTGTTTTATTAAAATAATAATAATTTTCCTAATTTACTCATTTTTAATTTTTATTTGTTTTATTATTTTATTTTCTTCATTCTACATATTTATATATTTTATATATACTATTTATTTATTTTTAAATTTATATATATATACTTTCAACTTATTCATTTTTAACTATAATTCTTTAATTAATAATTTTTTTTTAATTTTTTTGTTTTTATTTGATTAATTATTTCATTTTATTCTCGAGCATTATCAGTTCTAAATGAGTTATGATAAATGGTAACCATCAATAGTGATCAAAATGATGAACTCATAAATGGTAACATTTTTCTACATAGAGATAAAGCACTGATAAAGGTTACCTTTTATCAACACTAAACTAATGCACTGATAAAGGTTACATTTTATCATCTCTTATTTTAGCAATAATAAAGATGCACTTTTTCAATGGATTTCGCTAGCACCGATAAATGTTAGTGCTATTAAGGGACTCTTTTTAGTAGTGATTTGGTTGTACTTTTTTAACTGATTGAAATGGAACACGTCATGGATTGATATAAATTTAGAGAGAAAAGTAAACATGTATTCCACCCTTCCAGTTCTCTTGGTAATATCAAAAGGTCAGCCATACCTCGGTAGTAGCTTTCCTTGCCTACCCAAATGATGGTGACCAAAGTAAGGTTCCAATTTTAGGAACACCCGGTCACCCACAGAAACCTCCAAATATCGACACCTGTGATCAACAAAAGTCTTACGAAGACTTTATGTCATCAAAAAATTCTACCTAATAAAATTGACATTCCAAGATGTTTCCTACATAGGGATTGATCCCAACAATGAGGTCTCACCCACCACAACCCAACACAAAGGGGACTAACACAAAAATCCATAAAGTGCCTCAAAAGGAGACCATCTAATCAATCATTGCTAACTATTGTTATATAAAAACTCAACCAATCCAAAAAGTTATTTCATGAGCCTCTGAAATTCAAAACACATGACGAGAGAATATCTTCCAAAATCGGATTCATTCACTCTGTTTGACCATCCATTTCAAGATAAGATGTCATACTCAACTTGGATAAATATTTAATCACAACCCAAATAGAATTCATCCCTTGGGGTGTATTAGGTAATCCAATAATTAAATCCATGTTGATCTCATACCACTTATAGGTAGGAATATGTAGTGGTTAAAGAAAACTAGAGGGATTTTAGATATCTCCTTTAACCTGAAGACATATATAACCCCGTGATAGAAATTCAGAAACATCACACCTCATCCCTGGAAACCAAAACTACTGGCAGACATCATAAAACACCTTGGTATAACTAGGATGAATGGGCCATTGATACTGGTGGCTATCCAACATCACCGACATTATCAATGATAATGACACCAGAAAGCGACTTCAAAACCACATACCTCCCTTTTGAAAAGAAACACTATTCATAAGGAACAACACCATTATTTAGAAACTACTTACAACAATGGAACAACTCACCACTCAACTACACTTTCTAAATAAACATCAGAAGGGAATGTGTGATCTGAACACTATCTAAGAACACACCTCCAATGTGTTCCTTGGTCTTCAGGTGAATCTAAGAAAAAATCCCCATCAATGTCCTCTCATCACTAGAATCTATCAATTCATTTACCAAAACTCTCCTACTCAATGAATTTACGATAACATTACCATTACCTGAGAAATAAAATATATTAAAATCGACCCCCTAAATGAACTCAGCCCAAAGATTATTCTATAAATTCAGATCCTTCTGGGAGAAAATGTATATTATGCCCTTATGATTTGAATAAACTAAAATCCTCTACCCAAAAATATATTGATTCCATGTATTCAAGAAATGAATCACCATTGTAAAATCCTAATCATGTGTTGGGTAATTATTTTCATACGGCCGAAGATGGAGAGAACCATAAGCCACCACATGGTCTTCCTGCATCATCATAGAGTAAAGACCCATACTAGAGGCATCAAAATAAAACAGATAACCCATTCCAAATTCTGAAAGGATCAAAACAGGGGTTGTGGTCAGCCGCCACTTATACTTCATAAAGGATTCTCGATAACATAGGATCCATTTAAATTTTACACCTTTCGGTGCAAGCACTTTCATGGATGAATCAATCCAAGATAAGTTATGATTAAAACACATGTAATACTCTACCTAGCCAAAAAACACCATATTTTGAAGACATTATTTGAATTTTTCCATGAAATCACTACACTATTTTATCTAGGTCCCCTAAAACCCCATGAGTCTTGATTACATTCCCTATAAACATTACATCATATGTCCATATAGTTCTCATAAGAAACATCACATAGAAATAATGATCTCTAAGGGTTCCTAGAAAAATTCTAATATACCACTCGTGCTCCACCTCAGTCTCAAAAGAGACCATGATGCCATCCATCAATACCACAATAGGGGAATATATATTCTAGGAGAAAATAATGTTCATTATATCCATACAGACCATTTTATTATTCATCAACCTGAAAGGCATGACCAATACTCAAAATGGTTGTACCTTTTTCAGAAGGCTATTTTCAAAACATCCACTTCTCTAACTCAGATTTGATGATACATGGAACACATAACAATTTTGGATAACCCCCATCCGCCCTTATGTTGGTAAAAAAGATCATCAATATTTGGAAAAGGATACATGTTCATGATTTTCACATTATTTATCCATTGATAATCAATACACAACCAGAGAGATCCATCAACCTATTTTGCAAATAATACTGGGGAGGCTCTTGGTGAGACACTTGGGTGAATTTATCCATTGGACTCCAAATTGTCATCAAATACGTTTAATTCCTTCATCTCAATGGGGGTAGTATGGTATGAGGGAAGATATATCTTTTTTTTTTCTCGGTTCCATGTCGATGGAGAACTCCACATACCACATAGAGGAAAACCTGATAAATCATATGGAAAAACCTCAGTGAACTAATCCACCACAGGAGGTAATCCACCCATAGGATCACAATCATCATCATCCAATATGAGGAATGAGATCTAATAAACAATATTTCCCAATTCCAAAAGTTGATTTCTAGCATGTTCTGACTGAGGATCCCATTAACCATGAAAAACTTTTGTACTTCCACCAGGTGTAACAAAAATTATTTTCCATCAACAGCAATCGATGTATAACTAAAAATGCACCTTCTAGTCTATAACATTGATCATGTCAAAGTGTTTTTTCCCTATGGAAATGTGGATGACCTTGTTTGTTTAAGTTTCAAACATTCCAATAGGTTTCTAATGGGTTTATTCATAGAACTGGAAACATCCAATGATTCAGTATCCATTTGGACCTACTTTCCAAAGGTAGGTGCTCATTAGTTGTGGACCGATGAGGCTTAAGAATTTTCATTGGTTGAGAGGATGGGAGGTCGGATTCACTACACCATTTTGGGGGAATTATTGACTACTCTGGGACTCTCTTTATAGATTTGAGTTATGTTTGTGAATCATTATTAAATTAACATGTATGAAAATGAGCTTTACTTTAGATCTGACAATCATTGATTGATATGTATGAGATTTATAGAATCTTTTATATGTATTTGAGGTTCTTCATTGATAAAGAATCATCAATATTTATGAGAGATTATTAGTCAATGGTATCCTTCAACACATTATATAGAAATCTCATTATCATTATGATGACCCAACTGGTTTTAAAGCCACTCAGTGGGGCACATGATGTTTATTGTCATTCAGAAGGACATGGATTATTTTAGAGTTCAGATCGTACCCGCAGATGGGCTACCTATGTATCCTTATTAGAAAATGAATCAGAACCCATGTAGTTTGTGAATTAAGATATAGTTTCACATCATATGGGGTGGATGATAATTAATGGGTGATGGGCTTAAACCATAGAAAGGTTTCCTACGTACTCTACTTTTAAGGTAGAGATCAAAATCCATATAGTTCTATTAAGAAATGTGATGCATACGTATGATTAATGGCCCAAAGAGATGTGTCGTGGTTACTTTTTTACTCTATTCTCACGTGAGTCATGATCGGTGTGAGAAACAAGAGGTATCAGTAAACTCAACTATTTGTGCCATGAAATATGCAGTCACAAGGAATGATGTGGGGCTTACAAATGTATAACTGCCCGGATAGATGATGATCGGGACTTACTTTAGGGGAGAAGCCAGGGAATAATGTCCATAAAGGTATATATGCTTTATGGAAATTTGGATACTTAACTTAGGACGTAATCCTAATAAGGATGTACAAATTATTGTGGACTTATGATTGGGTTTTATTCCAAAGAAGGAAGCCCAGGTTAGTGGGACTTGAGAACTGGGGCTTACTTTTGAAAAGGAGGCCCGAGTTAGGGAATTTGAGTACTGAGGATTACTCTTGAAAAGGATTTCCAGGTTAGGGGACATGTGATATGGGGTTTGTAACACCCCGAGCTTCCACGATACGCTTCTCATTCAATAATGCAATAGCTTGCATTGTACGCAACTTCGAGTTCTAACACACCGCAACTAATCAAAGTAGCTGTTATGAACAGTAATAACCACTTTTTGAAATTTATAGAAATTTTATATTTCAAAATGGACTTCATTTTTGTATTCCTAATATTGAAATTAGCCTATGTTTAATTTTTTGTAATTTTCTGAGAACTTCCAAATATTTATGAATAGTGAAAAATACTTAAAACAACTTTTTTAATAAAAATAATTTATAGTAATAAGTTATATTATTGAGTTGTTTTAAAGTATAATTAGAATATATTTTTACCATTTTATCCAATGGTTTTCATTAGAATTAATTTCACTTTGAAATTGGACATAAACAATTGTCAATCTTTTGATATAAATTGTTTCTTAAAAACACTCTATTTGTTGTGACAGCGGGAATTAATCATAAAATTAATTAATGCTTCTTATATGTTTAGAATTTTTTAAAATAGACATCATTTTTGAATTCGGAATATCAATTATAGCTTAGGGTGTAATTTTGGAATTGTTCTGAAAAACTTCAATTTTTGATGAATAGTGAAACCACTAAGTGGTAGTTAAATAACTGATTTCTCGTTTAAATGAAATATTACCACTTCTGTGATTTGATTTTCAAAAATCCAACATACATGGTTGTCATTAATAAGTAAAATGTGGTTGAATGAGATTAAAATAATTTTTTTGGTGAATAGTAACTTTTAATTTCTTAATCACGATTAGAGGTAATTAGTGTAGTTTAAGGTAAAAATAATGTTTTAATAATATGAGATGAGCCTGACACATGTCCTACCCTCATGGGATGTGCCATGGCCGACCAAGAAAATCCATGGGTCAACTTGGGGACCCCATGGAGCCACTTTAGTTGGAAAATGACATAAATACCTTTTATTTAATGTTAAAGTAAAAAATGACACAAACATGAAATGTTTTACTAAAACAATTTTTACATGGGGTTATACAAGTCATATTTTTGACTATAAATAGTCATTGTAAATATAAAAAGATTTCCTACATCATATTATTTGTTTTATAATTTTTATACATTAAATAAATTAAATTATTTATGACATCATTATGATGCAGTGATGACCTCATTATTTAACGATTTTAATAAAATGAAATGATAATGTAAACTCCAAGGAGTACACTTGTCCAAAGACTATTGGATGGGTAAATTTCGAACCCTTATAACCTTAGCCTCGAATTATATAGGTTTGGGACCTTTAGAATCCGAAAAGCATTGTATAATAAAGTAACATTTCATTACTTTCCAAGAGTGCCCCTCCTCTCCACTTATAAAAGGCCCCCAACTCTACCATCTCATTCACACATTAAAGCCATTTGGCTCAGCCAAAATCTGCCAAAATACTCTCCCAACATCCCTCCCTTACTCCTAGAAGCCTCACTTTGGGCAGAAGTCTTACCAAGGAAGCCTTTGGCTGAAATCAAAAGGAGTTACCCGATTTTTAGGTAATGTCTTCTCAAATGTTGTTTTGTTTTATTTAGCATCTCCAACCCCTTAAACTCTTTTTATTCCTTTCTTTTGTAACAAAACCAGTATCTAAAATATACTAGGATGTTGTTATGATAAGTATTTGTTTTACACTTACACACACCTACATCTAATGGTTAAAGAACATACAGTTTCTGTGGATGGAGAATTTCTTCCTCACGAAACGATGATTGTTCAACACTCATATAACACCTCTAATGGTGGACATTATGATGACACTATTGTTATATATGATATATATTATGTTTTTGTTTTCCTTATGATTTTGTATTTTTCATTTATGGCATACCTTTATGGTTTCCATTATGGGTAAACGCGATATTTTCATTTTAGGAAGTGTGGACTACCGCCCCCTCAAAGTGATTTGAATCGTTAATGCCATATGTGGGATGTATAAAGGATGGATTAAATGGTATTATACACTATATTATACTGTAATTATATTATACATTCATATAATTATGATTTCATTTTATTAAATAAGAAATAGAAATGAAAGTAGCATTCATGCGTACGTACGGCTTACCGTCTCCATGAATGGTGCATTTCATTTCTTACCTCTAAATGTTATGTAATAATATAAATGCATGTATATACTGGATATATATTAGATATATGATATGTATATCATGAATATAATTATGGATATAATGGTTATATCACCACATGGACAACTTGTAATTATAAGAATTTTATTTTTGACTCAAGTATCTAAGATCGACAAAATGACCATTATAAACTTAAATAATTACATAATGTTCATAACATGGTAATAAGGGATATAAAAGGAATAATGAACATAAAAAAGGTTCTTATGTATATAGGAATTAACTCTAGTTTATTATTCAGGAGGTTAAAGAACGGTCGAGTCTGGACAGGACGCAAGGTAAGGGAATTTCTTAACCCAACTTCCATTCTTTGGGTTAATCTCCTACTTTCCAATTATGTCATGATATTATTATGTCTTATTTTGTATTTTTACTTTATTTATGTGTACCTATAGTGAATACACATAATAGATCTATTTTATTTTAAAAATGATCTTTTTAAGGACTTCGTCTCAATCTCCTTTCATTGAGGCATATTTGGTTTTATACACAAATTTCTTTTATACGGTGTATAAACCCTTTTGACTTTTATGTTTATTCAAAAGGAATCTTTTTTATACGAAGTGTTTTACTAAACAAAAAAAGGGAATGTTTTTCTTTTCGTACATATGCGGCGACAATGACTTCTCCACCGCCATGACCATTATTTGAGTTTCGGCTTCCTCTATAAGCCATCACTTTTTTTTAATGAAAAATAAATACAATGTTTTAACATTATTTTATTTTGGTATTAAAAATGGTTTTGAAAGCATTTTTATTATATAAATTTGTTGTATTGATATCTTGTGATTGAAATTTGGAAATGTTATGTTTCCTTTATGCATGTTTTATGTGATACGATTATGTTATGGTTTATGATATGTTTAAACCTATTCATATGAGGAATGCATTGGACTTAATAAGTGACGGGTGGAGCCCTCTATAGCTCCTCGATGCATCGGTAGGTCTCATGAGACAACTAGAAGTGGAATTGGCTGAGGCCCTTTCCCAATTTGATTTATGGTTTTGGCCGAGGCCTTAATCATTTTAGACGTCTTGGCCGAGGCCTTGACAAAATGTTTCAGAATTTCTGGCATTATGCATTCCATCATTATGAAAGTGGTTATTGATATTGCATGGGATTATTCGATTAGTAGAATATCCATGTGAGTAAGTAAATGGCATTATTGAATTTTATTTTTTTCCATATTATGCTAAAGTTCATGTTTAAAAATGATTTTGTTTTAGTTATACATTTCCTTAAATGTTAATGATTATTTATGAAAGCTTTCGCAATATTGTTATCCCTACTGAGCATCTGAGCTCACCCCTTTCAATGTTTTAATATTTTTCAGGATGTGAAGAAGTATTTTATGAATGACCTATAGGGATAGTCAGAAGAGGATATGAGTGTGGACTATGGAGACTTTTTTATTGTAGTTTTTCACCTTATGTTTTAATGTAACATTTATGAATGTATCTAGTGTTTCCAAGGCTACTAAACTAATCGGTCTTTCGAGACTTGATCTTTTGTGATCATGCCAATGTTACGAAGTAATGCACCGACTCTGGGTAGCTGGGGTCGGGGCGTTACAGTTGGTATCAGAGGAAGTTTAGTACTAACCTTGGAAGCTAGTTTTAGATAAACTCTGATTAGAGCACATAGCCAGAAAATAGACTTTGAGGATTAGTATAGAAAAACTTCCTATAATTTTGGTATTATAGAGATTTTGTGAGTTTTCTGAGAAATACATCCCTGTCTGGATACGAGCAGGTATAGGTGGCTCTGGCACAGATGTACCAAGGGGTAAAACCCGAAAACACCGCTTTGAGCTAGACTCGAACGAGAACTGGTGCACGACAACGGGCCTTGCTGCACTCTTGGTTAAGACACTCCCGGGGGATATTCTTAGGATAATTCTCATTTTATTTACAAACCACTATGAAGGGTTATGAGTATATACTTCCTCAAAGGAAACATTTCTTTTAATGATTATGGATTATATCCATAAATAGTTCAATTTATGTAAAGTATTTTACAAATATGGAATTATGTATTTTATTTCATAAACTAATCTAGTTTATGCCATTGTTTAGAAATGGCGCCTAGTAGAAGGAATGGAAACCGTATCAATGCACGCACTTCGTGTAGGGATTGCCCTCCTGCTCAAGATAATTATGGTGGAGCTAGTGATACAACTAGTGCTGATCAGCTTCTCACTGTACTGGGACAACTCACGCAGGTTATGAATAATAACCTTACTCGTATGGAGCACCCTGATCCGCAACGTGGAGGATCAATGCTAGACCGTTTCATGAGGCAACAACCACCAACCTTCAATGGGAGTACAAATCCTATAGTAGGTGAGCAATGGATAAATTCCTTAGAGAAAATATTCAATGCCTTGGGGGGTAGTGAAAGGGAGAAAGTTTTCATGGCAGTTTACCGCCTCACTGGAGATGTCGATCAATGGTGGTCACTAATTCAAAACACAAAGGAAGATGATGAATTAACAAACATGGAATGGCAGGAGTTCAAAGAGCTGTTCTTAGAAAAATACTTTCCTCGAGACCATCGAGCGGATATGGAAAGGCAATTTCTAAGTCTGAGGTAGAAGGAGGACAAGAATGTCGCAAAGTATGAGGCTAACTTTACAAGGTTAGCGAGGTATGCTGCAGATTACATACGTAACCCAAGAAGTAAGACTGATCGTTTCTTTGATGGGTTAAAACCATTTCTCCGTTGAGCTTTAGTATCACAATCCTTCTCTTCATACTAAGGTATTGTCTCGTGCGCTATCAAGACGGAAAAGGAATTCTCTAAGTCTTATGAATTTAAATCAAAGCAAGATAAGAAGAGATCCGCTGAAAACTCTGGGAAAGGAAAGAAGGAAATATGGAAGAAGGGTAGAAATGAATTTCCACCCTATTAAAATTGTGGTAGGAAGCACCCTGGTGCCTATCTAAAAGGAAAAGGAGTATGTTACATGTGTGGTGAAAAAGGCCACCAAGCTCATGAATGAAAGGGAAAGAAAGCGGCTGTCAACGTGGAATGCGATAATTGAAGAGAGAAGGGACATTATGCAAATGAATGTCCTAAGCATCAGGGGAACTTACCTCAGAAAAGGGCAAGGGATCAAGGACAATCTTATGTTGTTACTATAGTTGAAGCAGAATAACTAATGTATTGGTGCTTTTGGACTCATGGATTATATTCTGGTTATTAGAATAATGTGATATATATATAAGGATTGTACTGTAGTACTTGTTGATTTCAGTAAGGTTTTAATATGATGAAGGTAATTATATTTTTAGTATGTGACAATAAGAGAAACTTTACTTTGTTTGGGGAATCTGATAAATTGATTTTGGAATTAAGAGACCTTTTAGAGAAAGTCTGGATAGAGGTATTTTGGATAACTATAAAGGTTGGAGTGTATTAAGTTGATCTTTGGATAGTATTGTTTAAGGTTAAAAAATTTATGAAGATTATTTTTGTAATATTATAATACTATAGTTTTAGGAAAAGGACAACCTGCAGGGTGGGGCATAACCCGTCGCGTCGGACAAAGCTGCAGGAATCGAACCCACAACCATAGTGTGACAGGCCTTTATTTCCTACCACTAACCTACAAGAAGTCCCTGGTTGTTACAAAATAATTTTTCTAATCTGAATGGTATGTGTTAACATTTGGAACCTTATACAATTATGATAAGTATAATATTTTTGAGATCTATTATCTTTTGAGTGAAAGATGAGTTGAAGGTTGAAACTCTAATTTTCTAGTATAAATATATAAATACCTATCTCTTAATAAATGAATAAATTAATTCTTAAACTTTAGTAAAGGGATATTGAAACAAAAAAACGTGCTATCCTAATACCTTATTTCTTGTTGAACTGATGATATTTTAAACCAACATAGATTGAAGGCTTTGAGGCCCTCATTTTGACAGTTGATTGTGATTGATGACCTCAATCACTCCCTACAAATGTTTACGTTTTTCCTCCAATTATATGTCTCTAATTTCCACCAATGTTCTCCTAATCGAGATCATAATTGGGTGGTGACTTTTTCATTACCCTTTCCCTCTTATTAAGGCTAAATTTTATTAATCTCATTTCCGATGTGGGTTTTCCACAAAGGTATTTTCTCTTTTCAACCTTTTATTTTCAAAGATAAATTTCAAATCGCGAGGACGCAATTTATTGAAGGAGGGGAGAATGTAACACCCCGAGCTTCCACGATACGCTTCTCATTCAATAATTCAATAGCTTGCATTGTACGAAACTTCGAGTTCTAACACACCGCAACTAATCAAAGTAGCCGTTATGAACAGTAATAACCACTTTTTAAATTTATAGAAATTTTATATTTCAAAATGGACTTCATTTTTGTATTCTTAATATTGAAATTAGCCTATGTTGAATTTTTTGTAATTTTCTGAGAACTTCCAAATTTTTATGAATAGTGAAAAATACATAAAACAACTTTTTTAATCAAAATAATTTATAGTAATAAGTTATATTATTGAGTGGTTTTAAAGTATAATTAGAATATATTTTTACCATTTTATCCAATAGTGTTCATTAGAATTAATTTCACTTTGAAATTGGACATAAACAATTGTCAATCTTTTGATATAAATTGTTTCTTAAAAACACGCTATTTATTGTGACAGCGGGAATTAATCATAAAATTAATTAATGCTACTTATATGTTTGGAATTTTGTAAAATATAAATCATTTTTGAATTCGGAATATCAATTATAGCCTAGGGTGGAATTTTGGCATTGTTCTGAAAAACTTCAATTTTTGATGAATAGTGAAACCACTAAGTGGTAGTTAAATAACTGATTTTTCGTTTAAATGAAATATTACCACTTCTGTGATTTGATTTTCAAAATTACAACATACATGGTTGTCATTAAGAAGTAAAATGTGTTTCAATGAGATTAAAATAATTTTTTTGGTGAATAGTAACTTTTAAGTTCTTAATCGCGATTAGAGGTAATTAGTGTAGTTTAAGGTAAAAATAATGTTTTAATAATATGAGATGAGCTTGACACATGTCCTACCCTCATTGGATGTTCCATGGAAGACCAAGAAAATCCATGTGTCAACTTGGGGACCCCATGGAGCCACTTTAGTTGGAAAATGACATAAATACCTTTTATTTAATGTTAAAGTAAAAAATGACACAAACATGAAATGTTTTACTAAAACAATTTTTACATGGGGTTATACAAGTCATAATTTTGACTATAAATAGTCATTGGAAAGATAAAACTATTTCCTAAATCATAGTATTTTTTTTCTAATATTTAGACAATAAATAAATTAAATTATTTATGACATCATTATGATGCAGCGATGACCTCATTATTTATTGATTTTAATAAAATGAAAAGATAATGTAAAATCCAAGGAGTTAACTTGTGATCATGCCAATGTTACGAAGTAATGCACCGACTCTGGGTAGCTGGGGTCGGGTCGTTACAGGGTTTACTCTTGAAAAGGAGGCCCTTATAAAAAAAATTTAAGACTGGTTAAGAGAAATTACAAAAGGGGCTTATTCCTGAGAAGGAGGCCCAGGTTAAAGGGACTTGAGAACTGGGGCTTATTCCTAAGGAGGCACAGGTTAAGGGGAATTATGACTGGGGCTTACTCTTAAGTAGGATACCCAGGTTAAGGGAATTTGTAATTTGGGGCATACTCTTGAGGAGGATTCCTATATTTGGGAACTTGAGAATGGGGCTTACTCCTGAGGAGGATTCCCATTTTAAAGGATCGTGGACAAAGGCTTACTCTTGAAAAGGAGGCCTAGATTAGGGAACTTGTGATCTGAGGCTTACTCATGAAAAGAAGGCACATATCAAAAGAATTTAAGACTTGGGGATTACTCCTAAAGAGGATTCCCAAATTAAAGATCTTCTCATTATAAAGGATGAGGTTGAATGAATGAAATCTCTAACCTTAGTGTCGTAAAGATATATAAATCACTAGGTTTTGAGAGATGTTCCACAGAATTGCTTTCATATAAAGAATCCAACAAAGGAACCATGCCAAAAGTGGATTTGAAGATGGTTTTGAATAACAAATCTTGATGTGGATAGGTGTATTTGAAGAAAAGATTTGAATAGACAAGAGAGGCACCCAAAAAGGGGCAGGTGCGCATGTCCTGTTTGGGGGCATAAGTATTGGTCACGCAAGTATACATGTGCAAAACATGTATACTTTCACGACGGTCAACCCATAGGGTAATACTTGGGTGAGGCTTAGCTCAAGCCCTTAGTATTATCCCTAAAGGCTTCCAAAAGAGTTGCGTGCATGTTCTGTTGAAGGGATAAGGCGGTGCGCAAGTGTGGCTATTTTCCTTTAAGGTTTAGACACTTAGGTGCACAAGTTTTGATGAATTCCAACACTTAGGAAATGTTCCTCCACTTTAGATCTTCCATTCTGGGTAAGAAATTACCTTAGAAGTGTTCGTAAGACTTCAATTAGATACAAGGGTGCCGAGAGCTTAAATCTGACTTTTGGATTTTTCCATCCATAAAATGGGGGACCACAAGGGGTATTAATTGTCCATTGAAGACAATGGGTGAAAATAGATTAGGGCACGCAAGTCGCCTGTGCGACCCATATGTGGCGCGCAAGTATACTTGCTTGTCCATGATGAAACAAGCATGAACCATGTGTAAACAAATCCTTGTTGATGCCTTTGTCAATTTTTGATGTTTCTTCAATGGATGAATATGTTTATGCTAATGTATTCCCATTTTTTAGTCATTAGACTCTATGATGGAAAGGAGCCTCAACAAAAGTCCCCCCTCAGAGTTGGATCTGAAATGAAGGAGGATTTGACTCTGAGGTAGAGGAGAAAACCAAGGAACTGCGGTGCACAAGTTGTAAGCGCATAGGTCACGGCGCGCAGGTGTGAGCCGCGTAGGACACAGAGCACTGGGTGTGGCCTTTTCCTATATATATACGGCCATTATCACACAAAGCACTCGGCCTTCAAAGGACTTCGCTCTTGTCGCACAAGTGGATCTCGTCATGCTAGGGTCTTGATTTTCCGTAGTTCATTGATTTTTTTCTTGTCGTCCTTCTGCAGAGGTAGTTTGACTTGCATGAGGATATCTACGCGCCCACACTTGCGCGTCCATACTAGACTTGGGCGCTGACATTGGACTTTCACGCCTTAATGCCTTTGCCATTTTTTTTAATTTCATCACAAATTTTATAAAAAATCTACTTACATAAGAGTTAATCATTCGACCTTTGTGAAGATTCAATGGCTCCCAGAAGAATTGGAATAGCTAAGGAGCTGGATAGCAAGCATATTGATGACCTGATGAAAATCATTTTCCATGATTACTATGATAGCTGCAACAACACTCTCCCGGATTTGGCCAAGTACTTGAAGAATTATCATGTCTATTTAACACAGATCATTTATCTACCTTTATATGGTTGTGGTCATCTTCAAGGATTCAACATTCCATAGCCAATGAACTATATGCCTGAGATGCAACTGCACCACTATTTCTATATTTTGGTTATGTTGTGCATTAAGAGCTGCAAAAATGGTGTGAACTTTCAAAATTTTCCTCCATGACATTTCCTTGCAGATATGAAAATGGAAAACCAATGGGCTGATATGTTTTTTGCTGCCTGTTGGTGGAGGGAAGACTATCATGTCATTAGAACAATATCTGAAAACAATACACTCTTGAAATGTCTCTTTACTTTCAATGCTCCATTCTCAAATCCATGTATCCATCTTCTATGTCTCTTGGACAGAAACAGAGTCATTGTTTGGTCAGCAGAAAATTTTCTCAAACCGCACACAAGAACATTCGTTTACAATTGTTCCAAGAAGTGGTGTATCACTAAGTCTTTTATTATATCTAGTTGAATGAATGAATTCCAAGTGGTTGTTGATGAATCTCGAGATGTCGTAAATCAAATGAAGAGTTATGTTGAAAGCCTCTTGTAATTCTTGAAAAAGAGAAGAGACTCTAATCTGTGGATGTCCTTCTAACTCTTGTGCATCAACGAAAAACACTTTAATCCTCAATAATTTGTACCTGCATTATTTTTCTACCTGCTTTTAATAATTTTACCTACTTTAATGGGCCTAGTATGCATAGTTTTATTTTTGATAGGATTATAAAAATAACCCTACAAAATTTATATCTTTTTATTCCTCAACATTACCTAAATCAAACAAAATTTATGTCCAGTGTGCTGGGGCTTGACTTTTGTTTAGATTTACCAAGTCTTCTGTGTGTAGTTTAATGTCATGCATGTCAGACATAAAAAAGGCTAATGTTTAAGGTTGAAATATCTTTGACCGAATGGATTAAAATTGACTCAATTCTGTGATAAGTTATCTAAAAACATATTACCATATTCAAGTATAAGTGAAAATATGTAACCTATGACTTAAGAAATTTTGAATATTTGGAATGATATGAAAAAAGGGCTAAAATGAATTAGAAGAATTATTTCCTATGAATGAAGTTACCAAAATTTAACAAACACGTTAGGGGGTTGAATTATGTTGGGCCACTTAAGGGAATTGGCTACATAGTCAAATAATAGCATCTTTTGGCTGACAGGTCCGTTATGTAGACTATTTATGCAAGGATGCCTAAGGGCACGTGCTGCATAGTAAGGAAAAATAACTCTCAAAAATTTTACATTCCTATTGCTAAAAATCCAGTGAATGTTTATAGAGATTCAAATTTTCCAAATAATAGAGTCTTTAGTATGGTGAAAGATACTTGATTATGGAGAAGATATTTCCAATCAAGATTATCAAGGAATTGGATGAATGAAATTCCTGTGAAGGTCTGACCCATATGTAGTGAAGGGAAATATAAACCATATACTTGAATACTTTCAGATCATGAAAAAGAGTAAGGGACAAATATGTTAAGGATTGATATTTTTGCGGATCCCTACATATTTTCATTAAGACAAATAAGGAAAAAAGAGGGTTTTCTCCCAAGAATGAAGTTACCACTATTTAACACCCGTTATGGGGTTTAATTATGCAAGGACACCTTAGGTAATTGGTTGTATAGTCAAATAATAGTATCTTTTGGCTGACAAGTCTGTTATGTAGACTGTTCATGCAAGTCCGCCTAAGGGAACGTGTTTCATAGTCAGCTAAAAGATCTCTTGGATATCAGACATTTTTTGACTAGAAATCAAGAAAAGGGTTTGGAGATCTTGAATTATTTAAGGTTAGGAGTATGACACATTAAATGGTCATTTTCCAACGTATGTAGAGATACACAGACCAATGCTAAACATAATCATGTTGTTACTGGGTCAAGAATTGCGGTGATGGACTTCACTACGTATCCCATAAGGATGGGAATCAAGCCATACGTAGTTCGTGAAATACAGTTTAACTTCATGTGGGATGAGATTTTAGGAGATCTTAGTTTAGGATCATAGAGGTCGGACCATAATTAGGAATACACGTTGTGTGTTTTTTATAAACATGATGTGAATTAAGACTATGGATTTCAAACCACATTCATGTTATCACATGGGGGGAGTTTTAGCTAAGGGACTGGAAGTGGAATTTTGGGGTTAGGCCCAAAGACATGGGGCTAGATTCGGGGGATGCTCAAACATTCTTATGTATCCCATAAGGATGGGAATCAAGCTGCATGTAGTTCTTGAAATACCCTTTGTACAGATTTGGTCTGTACAAGTGAATGGTGAAAGGGGACTTTAGTGCAATGATGGTTTGACCGAAGATTAAAGGTTTGAGAATTTCCATGTATGCACAAAGTCTTTGGAATATAACATGATTGGATATAAATGTAAATAAAAATTCTCTCATAGGTGATGGTGTCAAAGAATGTTGTATTTTATTTTCGTACAAGACAAAAAGTGAGAATAGTTTAACGTCATATAGCAAGGGCGATGGTGAACCAATGTAAAAAAAATATTGGTTCTCGGGATGGATTCACAAACAAACATCGTATGAGATGGAGGTGAACCGATTTGAAGATATTGGTTTTGGGCTTGAACCTCATGAGGTTGCCTACGTACCCTTCCTAGAAGGAAAGGATCAAAGTCTATGTAGTTCGATTAAATAATGAAATAGTGATAAATTTGTTCTTGAGGAAAACGACCTAAAAAATGGTGTTGGGGAATACACATGGTTAGCGGCCCAGAGAGGGTGTTATGGTTTAAGTTTACTCTAAGCTCACATGAGTCATACTCAGTGTGAGAAAAAAGAGGTTGCAGCAACCCTAATGATGCACAGTTTAATGTCATGTTGGATATATAAGGGACAAGACACAATTTAACATCATGTTGGACGAAATAGGGATTGTGCTATTTAATGGCATGCAGTAAGGACTTAAGGTGGGGGACTATGCATTTTAATGTCAAGAAGTAAAGAAAAAATAATGGATGTATAATTTAACATCATATAGCAAGGACGAGTGCTGCACAATTTAGCATCATGTAGCTTGGACAATACGGTTTAACTTCATGTTGGACAAATAAGGGGAATACAGTTTAACATCATGTTGGATGAAAGAGTGTTGTACAGATTAGAATCATGTAGCTAGGACATATGTCTATGTAGTTTAATGTCTTACAGTGAAGACAATAGGGACATAGTTTAATGTCATGTTGGACGTATTAGGTACTTTTCTATAGTTTAACATCATGTTGGATGAGTGCTGCATCGTTCAGCATCCAGTAACTAGGACGTTGGTTATGATGTTAACGCCTTTCTGGACGTATTGTATATGTGTTACAAAAATTACATATTCAATAATCTTGCATTGATTGGAGTCGTGATGAGTTCTCCATCCATTGAGATTAAACAATAAGCTCGATTGGAGTAGACATTATGTATTGAGTAAGGTCCTTCACACTTTGGATCAAGCTTGGGAGGTTTCTTTCCTGGTATCATTGGAGTTATGAGAACAAATACCAATTCTCCCTGAATGAATGAATGAAGATGAACTTTTTTGTTGAAAGCTCGTGCTATTTGATTCTGATAGACTTCCAAGTGGTTTAAGGTGCCCTATATTTTTCTCATCTAATCATTACAATTCATCCAATCGCTTTCGAGATTGTTCATCTATAGATGACTGATCACAAATAATTACTCTAAGCGAGGGTAATTGAACCTCAATGGGAAAGACTACTTCTGTTCCATATACTAATGAATATAGAGTTGACCACGTTGCGGTGCCGGTGGTGGTCCGATAAGCCCATAAAGAATGAAAAGGTTTATCAGGACAAGACTTCTTATCTATATCCACCATATTTTGCATTATGTTTGAAAGAGTCTTATTGAAGACTCTATTTTCCTATTTTCCAGTGCATGATACCGAGATGAATGGTATGATTTGATGTTGTACTCTTGATACAACTTCCTTACCTCATATGAACAGAAGTTGGTACCATTGTCCGTCAATATGGTATGAGGGACACCAAATCCGGTAATGATGTTAAAATTTATGAAGCTAACAATTATTTTAGAACAGAATTCTTTAAGAGGTATTTCCTCTTCCCAATTGGAAAAGAAGTCAGTAGCAGTAAGAATATACTTAAACTGCTTGGATGTGGCCGAAGGATATGGTTCCACTACATCCATTCCCCATGTGAAAAATGTCCATGAGTATTTAGCTGTATGAAGAAAATCTGGGGGTTGATGAATGAAGATGGAATGTACTTTGAAAAAATGACACTTCTTCATGAAATCAAAACAATCATGTATCATTGAAGGCCAAAAGTATCCAAGCCTTCAAATTTGATCAGATAGTCTATGTCCAGACTGGTGGGCACCACAGACTCCTACATGTACTTCTATCATGACAGCCATTTTCTCTTCACCATCAATACATTTGAAGAGAATTCCATCAAAACCTCTTTTGTAGAGAATTTTTTCTAGGTGATTTGGGCCATCATAAAGAGTAAAATTGACCACACATCACCGGATTTGTTCTTTCCAGACTCTATCAGGTGGAAGTGTTCAATTTTGAAGGTATTCTCTGATAGATTCCATCCATCCTATAGTATGACCATATGGTTTAGGAATGGGACAAATTTCATTGATTTCCTCTGCTATTATTTGAACACAAGGTGAAATTGTATGACGGTGTGAAATACTGATGATTGTTTTGTCCCAATTTGTTTCTGCCAGAGCTATGGTTAAATTAGCCAATGCATCAGCTTGAGCATTCTGTGATCGCAGGACATAAAGAAATGTCAGTTCCGAAGGAAATTATGCCGTCAACTCTCTAAAGTAATCATAAAAATGGATTAACTCTTCTTTTCTGATGGAATAATCCCCAATGACTTGTTTTATTACCAGGTCTGAATCAACTTTCACCTTTAAGTGATTAACTTGTGCCTGAAGCACCAACTCCAATCCTGTGATGATAGCTTGGTATTCTGATTTATTATTTGTACCGTCTTCCCACAATAAGAAGTAATAGGGTAGAACTTCCTTTTCTGGGTAAATAAAAACAATTCCTAACCCAACTTTATTGAATTTAGGATCTTCCATTTTCTTCCCTATTGGACTTCTGGAAGCACCATAAAAGTACATTTATCATGTTTGAAGATTATCTTAAATAGAGAAGACTTAATCATCAGGAACATTAGAATCTAAAGATGTATCTTCTACTGAAGGATGTCCAGCAAGGAAATCAGCTAGATCTTGGCCCTTTATTGCCTTTTGAGACACATATTAGATATCAAATTACTTCAAAATAACTGCCCACCTTTCCAGACGTCCTGTAAGAATTGGACAGTTAACAATGAATCTGAGTGGGTTATTGCAAGATACAATTTGGACCTCATGATGTTTTAGGTAGTGTCTCAACTTCTAAACTGCAAAGATTAATTCTAGGTATCACTTTTCAATACTTGAATATCCGGTTTCTGCTTCATGCATAGTCAGACTGAGATAGTAAAGGCTGTTTTCATTACCAACATCATTCTTTTGGTCAAGGAATGCACCTAATGATTGCTCTGAATCTGTCACATAAAGAATAAGTGGTCTTTCTTCAATAGGTGGCATTAATACCGATCGACTCAAGAGATATTTCTTGAGAATATTGAATGATTCTTGACATTCTTCATTCCACTAGTAAGTGACTCCCTTCTCCATTAATTTGTTGAAGGGTAAACATTTGCCTTCCATATTAGAAATGAAACGCCGAATATAGGCCATGTGTCCTTGGATTCCTCTCAATTATTTCAAATTTTGAGTAGGTGACATACCAAGTATTGACTTTTTCTTCTCAAGGTCGACTTCGATTCCACGATGGCATACAACAAAGCCAAGAAATTTTCCTAAGGTTACCACCAAAAGCACATTTAAAGGGGTTAATTTTCAAATTGTGTTGTTGATGTTTGTGGAATATGACTTCCAAATCAGCCAAGTAATTAGAACATTGTTTGAATTTAACCACCAAATTATCCGCATAATATTAAACAAATTTACCTAAAAAGTTTTGGAATATATGGTGAATGGCACGCTGATATGTTGCGCCTGCATTCTTCAGGCCAAAGGGCATTACCTGATAGCAAAACACACCATGATGGGCTTTGAAGGCTGTAGATTCTTCATCCTCTGGAGCCAGTTGAATTTTATTATACCCGGAATATCCATAAATGAAGGAAAGTTCTTCATAGCCAGTTGTTGCATCAATTAAGAGTTCTATGATCAGAACTGGAAAATTATCCTTGGGAAAATGCCGATTAAGATCTCTAAAATCAATGAAAACTCTAATTTGTCCGTTTTTATTTTTCACAGGGACAATATTAGCCAACCATTTGGCATATTGAACTTATATAATGATGTTATCTTTGATAATCTTATCTATATCATCTTCAATTTTGGAAGCATAAGTTGGGTGTGTTCTTCTTGCAGCTTGCTTGAATCCTTGATGTTCTTCTGGGAAACCCAAATGATGAGTAGCGACATCAGAATCAAGCCCTAGAATTTCTGTATAATTCCAAGAAAATATATCTCGATCTTTCTTTAAAAATTAAATATACATTTCTTTCCCTTCAAGAGTCATGGCCGAACTAATTAATGTAGGGCACTGATCTTCTTTTGTACCACGATTTATTTCACTGATTTCATCCACAATGGTAGAGATACCCTCTTCAAATGCTGGAGGAGCAACCCTGAGATCTTCTTCATCTTCTTCAACATGTGTTATCTCTTCTGTTTCTACTTGTATAGTAGATAATGGAGAAGAATTTCCATGATCTGGAGAGATGTTAAAATTTGAACATCTTGAGGAAGAAGATTCCATTTCTGACCCAATTGTTGACGAAGGGTCTTCCATGGGTAAAAAATAGGAGATGATGGATTAAGAATCGACATCATCGTTCACCTATAACATTGTTATAACATCTTCTGGCCTAGTTGGGAAAGTATAGAATTTCTGAATTACAGTGGATGAAATGAAGACATCTTTATTTGAGCTTTCATCATTTCTTGGTGAGTCACTAATTTCTCCCATGCTATCTAGCTTGATTTCCGTAATTGACATTAGGGATTTTTCCATAAGAGTATTTGGATTTGGTTCTATCCTGTCAATTTGACTAATAGGAAACACATAATCTATAATCACATGTATGAATGGGTTTACTGGAATCTTTTCCAAACCATATGGATCATTAACTTTGGTAACCTCCCATGTTGTGGATTTATCCTTTCCCTCGATGTGATAGAATTCCCCCTCAGTGTATTGAGATTAACAAGTTTTGAATAGGTATTTATCAACATACAATGTCACAATTTGACCATTGAAACAATATTAGAGACATTGATGATATGATGAAGGGATAGCCACATGTTGATGTAGCCAAGGTCTTCCAAGAAAAATATTGAGGGATCTTTCATGAAAAACAACCATAAAATCTGAATTGGATAAAAGATCTACAAATAGAGTTCTGACTGTGATCTTGCCCAGAGGTTGTTGTTCATTTTTATCATATCCTTGAAAAGTCAATGTAGAAGGAGATAAATTAGATTTGGTGAGTCCCAATCGACGAAGTGTACAAATGGGGATAAGGTTGACTCATGAACCATTATCAATGAAATCTCTTAGGATGTCTACATCATTGACCTTGGTAGATAAAAACAAAGGTTTAATATGTCTATGCACAACATCATCATCATCTTTATCTGTAAAAGATATCAGTGCATGGCATTTTGCATGATCATTCTCTACATTCTAGATTTCAGCCATAACAATTTCAGTTGCAAATTCCTGAGGACTTTACAAAGCCTCAATGAGAACCTCCTGAAGATCCTTTGATAGATTCAAGGCATCCAGATTTGATAACTTGGCCGGTACATAGGCCAAATGTTTTAAGACATCATATTTTTTATCCAAAGGTCTGTGTTTCCCAACAGGAACATGTGGTTTCATAGGTTCCTTAGAAGTTGATACTTTGGAAGTAGATGCTTCTTGTATCTAGGTAGGAGTTGGAAATACTCTTGGATTTTAAAGATTAGACCGACTATGTTTATTTACTTAGAGAGAGGAATAAGGACTAATCTCTAATTGATACTCCAAAATAATTTTGCCAGGACTGAATCTTCCATGCATGGAAGAACTGTCTTGTTCCTGTTGATCCCACTAAAGGGCTCTACCACAAGTTTCTACGGCATACACTATTATATCAAGGGTAGAATTGGAATAGTTATTTCTGGGATATCCATGTCTCCCTTTGTATCCTAGACCTTTATAACTCCCTCTAATTCCTCTGTTTGATACAGGGAACTCAGGCTCATCAAGATCGAAACTGTGACTGGCATAAGGATCTGTTAAGTGAATCATGTTAATAGAACCAAAGATCAACTCTTCATCTAATGGAAAATCTACCTGATTATCCAATTTAGGTTGTTCCATTTGGGGGGGGGGGGTGCCCGTAGTTTTGAAGTAGATGGCATAAAATTTTCCAGATTCAAAAGCAACATGGGCTTTAACACGATCTCACCTTCTTCTAACTGTTCCTCTGCCTTTGAATTATGCCGTTTCACTGAGGATTATCTCTCTGATGAAGAGGGTTTTGTTGTGTCATTCCTAGGAGAAGACACAATTTGTTTCATCAATTGCGTTTGTAAAATGCCATGAGTTCGGTTGATCATTTTCCTAACCATCCAATCATCATATTTATGCACATTTTTTCTCTTGACTTCTTTCCACTCGCCTTCTTCCTCTGGATCTGTAGCAGTAACACATGCTACCTAGGCTAAAGAACCCTTCGCTTTTACCTGTCCTGATTCCACCATCTTTTTTAGGTGATCTTTGAAGAAAAAACACTCCTGAATGGGATGCCCCAACATCTGTTGAAATGGGAAATTGTTGGGAAGGTATTCATATCCTTCCTTGTTTGGCATTTTGAGCCTTGGAAACTAAACCAAATTATTTTCCAGATCTGAAATGAAGTAACCAGGAACCTTTTCATTTTAGAAAGAATAAACTTTTCTCTTTAACTCCTCAAATTTTTCCCATCATTGATATCTTTGATCATATTGAAGAAAATTCCTCTGTTGTTTATGCTCAAGAGGTGGATCCCTTCGATAAGATGAATGTTTTGTGGTAGAATCTTGTACAGGTACTTGTTCAAGAATAACTATAGCAGTCTCTTCTTTACCCATTATCCTTACTGGAGCTGATGGAATTAATGAGTTTTAACCTTAGTCTTTGTAAGAGAGTCTTTGATCTACTGAGCGATCGAAGTAAGGTCTCTAAACCCTCTTGTGTATTTCACAGGGATCAACAGTGCGGGTAATTTATCACACAGATTTTCCACATATATTGGAAACAACTCTTCTTGAGGGAGTGTTACGCTTAGGGAATATGTTAATCCCTTAAAGAAAGAAATGAAATCTAAATCACTTTTATTATCACTTTTCTTACAATTTTTAAGATAAAAACTGTTGTCTTTCGAAATGTTGAGCTTCATTGAAGAAGAAATCATTGATGAAGATCTTCCTATCTGGTAACTGACAGGGATTTCAATCTTGTATACCAGACAAAAGCATGCCATTATAATGATTGTACAAAACACCTTAGATTAACTACTTCTTGTTGCTGAGGAGTTCCCATCATAGAATCGCAACAAGAAACAAAATGTGTTAAGTGTTGTTCTGGGTCTCACGAACCATTAAATATTAGAAATGTGGTACTTGAAAAATTTGATGGGGGAGGAATTAAGTCTACCCATTCAGGGTAAGGTCTCTTCTCCAGTTGAACCGGTGCATGATTTCCTTCAATAGCTTCTAACCGAGCTGTTAATGACTCAATGGTAGTCATTAACTTTTGCGAAACATCTAGTTGAGCTTGGACCTATACATGTGCAATAACTGGAGCTTGGACAGGTATGGAGGCTGGTAGTGCAACTGATGATAGCACTACCGATTGTTGTTGCGCATGACCCATATGATTAGACTTGTGAGTGTTTACTGGTAAAGGAGGATATTTGTGATCCATCCCAGTAGCTGCAACAAATTCCCTTGGCTGACAGACTCTAGCACGCTTAGGAGGAAGACTACCTTGATGTAGTTCTGTATTTAACCTTGTTAATTCCTTAATTTCTTCTTCTTAATATGAGAATCTATTCTCTAGTGGGAATGATTGGCCTTCTCCAGAGGAAGTTTGGAATGTAACCTATCATTTTTCCCCATGTTGGATGCCTTTCAGAGAGGGGGAAGATGGTTATTTAAAGGAATGCCTAGATTCTAGGTAAGCCTTTGATTTCGTGTACGCACACCTTATTCATTTTCCTTGGTGTGCATAGCCTCTTTAGTAGGAACATATTCATCTAATACCTCTGAGTGAACCTCATGTTCTAGAGGATCGGAAAAAATGGCATTGATGAAATTTATTGATGCATAACACATTTCATCTCTTCTATCGAAATTTTTTGTGATACTGTCTTTTTCCATGTCCCTGATGAGACACTACCTTCTGTTGAGTTGATCCCTCGGGATGTTCTTGACAAACAGGTAATTTGGAGGGAATCTCCTGATAATTCAACTCTTTGTTCTTCTTATGGTTCTTCCCTAATCGAGAGAAGACTGAATTTCTTTGAGGAAGAGATTGAGTATTTGAAAAAGTCCCAAGTCCTGTGGACTGGGGCTGTTTCTTCTATTCCTGCTCAACTCCTCGAATCCTCTTTTTTGATTTCGATGGTTGGGCTAAAAGAGTCCCCAGTCTGGCAAGATGGGGTGGTTATTGAGCTACTACATCTAAGACTTTCTTAAAACCTCTCCTGATCTTGCAGACTTTAGTCCAGAAATTGGATGGATGTATCAACCTACATCCACTCAGATCACCTGGCTCAAAATATTGTTGGATGATTTCTGACACTTCTGTCACATGATGATGTGCATGCTCTAAACAAGAAGCATGTTCGATATTCTCATTTTCCTGATGCAAAAGTAATTCGACAACTTTTTCTCTATATTCCTGACATTGAGAATAACTAGTTGAGGCCTGTTCCTGAGAATGATTTTTATTATGCACAAAATCAGCTAGATGTGGCCAATTCTGGTAAATAACATTGCATGAGACCACCTTTGCTGGGATTTTTTGACTAGAGAGTACAGTTAAATGCAGTTCTCCATGAACACCCCATCCCCTGATATGAATATCAGATGGGGAATTGGAAATTAACTAGCCCAAACTATTTAGTGAACCAAGGAATGAACGCTGAAGGGATCTCTGCTATTTTTCAGCCTTTGGATATCTAGAAACTGAGAGAGATGCCAAATCAATTTGGCATTTTAACCCTTATATTATCTTGATATGATTTTCATATTCATCATAGGATAATATTTTCTTTTTCAATTGAAAAAGAGTTTTCCACATGTTGATATGAATATCATGAATACAATCATCCATCAACATTACTAGAATGTCATACTGAGAGTTAGCCAAAGGACAAAACATGACTGTTACTTTACCTTTCGCCAGTTGTTTTCTCATATTCCGCACTTCCTCTTTATCATTCGTTGAAGATTATTCTACATGATTAGACCAGACCTAGTGCTTCTTTATTGCTTCATCAGATTCAACAAGGTTAGTAAAAAATTAATTTATCAAACTAGAAGATGAATAACCCAGGGGTGGTTTGTTGAATGACCTACATCCCGGGATATCTTCTGATTGAGAATGTATTTCACCTTCTAATGGTAAATCATCATAAATGTCTGGGATCACATTTGCAAGTGCCTCAACATAAGAGGGCTTTCTCATCACTTCATTTTCCTTTGAAGAATTTTCCAGGCAATGCGAATTACTACTATGGAGAGGAATTTCACAGCTAAATTCATCATCATGGGGAGGACCACCATGGTGGGTTACAAAAAAATATGAAACCTTTTGCTCCTTGATCTTTTGGACACACAGAGGGTTATTGTGGCTCTCATATGAAGATGATACTTAGAGATAGACCAAACTGTCATCAATCAAGCCTTCATGAGGAAATGTATGATGAAGACCTTCAGAATTAATGTTCCCACTATTGGGAAATGAGAGAGTAGAATCTTGAGCTGTAACAGATAAATGTCTAAGTGCATCAAGAACTCCAGCATCGAGCAAGCCCTTATTATAGATTGGCTTTTTTATTTCATGACTGCGATGGATGTGTATTTTTCTTAGATGCCTTCTCACTCACATTAGGAACCAATTATGGAGAAAAGTGGTTATTATGGGAAGGTGTATGTGCCTGCTCATGAGAAATGATTAGGTTAGGCTAATTATCTCTATTCAAATTAGGTGAATGTTCATGACATGATTGTCCGTATGATATGAGGGAGAATACCCGACAACTCTCTTGGACTGAAACAAAGTTTTGTATTTTTTCCGGAGTGATATGTTGATGTGTCACTCCATTGGTAGGGACAGATTTGTATTTCTTTCCTTGTGATGCTACTGAAGCTGTTTTAATATTCTGAAAAGCATCCAGAATATGAGCAGGGATTTTCTTTTGCTCATTCACCATCATCAGAATGTTCTTGGTCACTTCAACTACCAGAATGGGAATATACGTCCATTTTGTGCTTGGAGTAGGTGTTTATTCCTACTCCTATCCTCTTTTTCCTGCCAGTGAATTTTGACAATACTCATGTGTGGGGGTAGAGAGTTGAGTCTGCTCTAAATTTGTTGTCGGAGCATTCCCACTGACTTCTCAAAGTGCTACCAAATGAGACTGTTGGTAGGCTTGATGAACATTGGCAGGTGTATGTGCCTACTGGATGTTCCCCATCAAGTATGGTTGACAGATTTCCTTCAACACTAGCAGATGAGTTGCTCACAGAATTGGTAGTTGTAAGCAGGTGTATGTTCCTGTTTACAGGTGGTCACCATATTTTTTGGCGAGGTCCTTTAGATTTAGTCAGACGAGCCTGTTTACTGGATGATAAATTATAAACAGGTGTAAATTCTTGCATATAATACTCTGTCGGAATTTCCTAATGGGATTGGTGGGTTTCTTCCAGACGAGTCTGCTAGACAACAGAATTATAACAGACGGGTGTATGTTCCTGCTTGTTGCTTTCCATCATGTTGAAAATATGGACTTCTCCACAGGGGGCATAAGTAAGATCCTATGCCATGTTGACCATATTTCACCTCTGGTGGATCGTCTTGTAGACTCGGGTCTGAGGAACCTGAGGAGAACCCCTAAAGGTGATAGCCTCATCATTTTGAGGGCGTTCTGTCACATGAGTATGGCGACGATTGTTGATGGGAGCCCTCGGGAACGGAATCCTATATAATTGAATTAAGACCTTGAGTGACCTTCTCATTCACCTACTCATAATATGGGAGGGACTGTCGATTGAATTCTGGGGATAATGTCCAAAAACAGTTGGATACGATGGTTGGACCCACCAGTTTCTTGATCACTGGTCGTCACTATCCGGACAAACATGGTGAATTATTGTCTTGGAGGGATTTTCAAGCAGCCTCCAGAGTTGGAATGGTACCATGTCGACGGTATTCCTTAACCTGTTCATTTGAGACCCAACAATTAAGATACTGAGTAGGTGATGTCGTCCTCAGAGCAGATGAGGATCTAGCTGGAGTAGTAGCAGATGCATTCACAGGTGTGAACTTTAGCTAAGCCATTTCTGTAACGCAGAGAGATCTAAAAAAATGAGTTCCTTTTTGATATAACAGATATAATCAAGATAAGTTCGTCCACAACATCTATTGGATGAGCACATATGTTATTGATTTCTTTGTTGACCCTCACATTAAGTTAAATAGGGGCCTAACAAATAAGTAAAACATCATTTTAACTTATTTAAGGATTCAGGTCAGGTTCACCATTTTATGTTCCCTCTAGAAATATGGAAGACCTTGTTTGTTTAAGGTTCAAACATTCTAATCAGTTTCTAACAGGTTTATTCATATAACCGGAAGCATCCAATGGTTATATATCAATTTAGACCTACTTTCCAAAGGCATGTGTTCATTAGTTGTAGACCGATGAGGATTAAGAATTTTCATTTGTTGAGAAATTGGGAGGTTGGACTCATCACACCTATTTGGAGGGAATAATTTTCTACTCTGGGACTCTCTTTTTATATTTGAGTTATGTTCGCGAATCCTTATTAAATTACCAAGTATGAAAATGAGCATTACATTTGATCTTACAATCAATGATTGATATGTATGAGATTTAGGGAATCTTTTATATGTATTTGAGGTTCTTCATTGATAGAGAATCATCCATATTTATTATAGATTCTTAGTAAATGGTATCCTTCAACACATTATATAGAAATATCATGGTCATTATGATCACCATACTGGTTTTAAATCCACTGAGTGGGGAACTTGAAGATTGTTTTCATTCAAAAGGACATGGATTATTTTAGATTTGGGATCGTACCTACAGATGGGCTACCTACGTATCCTTGTTAGAAAAGGAATCAGAACCCACATAGATCGAGAATTAAGATATAGTTTAACTTCATATGGGACAGATGAAAATTAATGGGTGATGGGATTTAACCTTAGGAAGGCTTCCTATGTACACTACTTTTAATGCAGAGATCAAAATCTGCGTAGTTAGATTAAGAATTGTTGGGCTTGTGTATGATTAAAGGCCCAAAAGGATGTGTCGTGGTTAATTTTACACTCTAAGATCATGTGATTCATTATCAGTGTGAGAAACCATAGGTATCAGTAAACGTAACGATTTGTGCCATGAAGGATTTTGTCACAAGGAATGATGTGGGGCTTACGTACGTATGGCTACCCAGATAGATGAAGATCGGGACTTATTTTAGGGGAGAATCCCGGGAACAAGGTCCATAAAGGTATATGTGCTTTATGAATATTTGGATACTTAACATAGGACTTAATCATGAGAAGGATTCCCAAATTAGAGAGGACTTATTATTGGGTTTTATTCCTGAGAAGGATGCCCAGGTTAAAGGGACTTGAGAACTGGGGCTTACTCTTGAAAAGGAGGCCCATGTTAGGAGACTTGTGATATGGGGCTTACTTCTAAAAAGGAGGCCCTTGTCAAAATAATTTAAGATTGGTTAAGAGAAATTATAACTAGGGATTATTCTTGAGAAGGAGGCCTAGGTTAAAGGAACTTGAGAACTGGGGTTTATTCCTAAGAAGGAGGCCTATGTTAAGGGGAATTATAACTGGGGCTTACTCCTATGGAGGATTCCCGGGTTAAGGGAATTTAGAATTTGGGGCTTACTCTTGAGGAGGATTCCTATATTCGAGAACTTGATATTGGTGCTTACTCTTCAGGAGGATACCCATTTTAAAGGAACATGGACTGGGGCTTACTCTTGAAAAGGAGGCCCAGGTTTGGGGACTTGTGATCTGGGGCTTACTTCTAAAAAGGAGGCCCATATCAAAAGAATTTAATACTTGGTGCTTACTCCTAAAGAGGATGCCTAGATTAAAGATCTACTCATTTTAAAATATTAGGATGAATGAATGAAATCTCTAACCTTAGTGTTGTAAAGATATATAAATCACTATGTTTTGAGAGATATTGCACAAAATTCCCTTCAGATAAAGAATACAACAAAGGAACCATGCCAAAAGTGGCATTGAAGAGGGTTTTGAAGGCTCAATCTTGATTAGGAGAGGTGGATTTAAATAAAAGAGTTGAATAGACAATAAGGTCACCCAAAAAGAGGCAGGCACGCGAGTCCTATTTTGGAGCGCAAGTCTTGGTCGTGCATGTATACTTGTGTAACACATGTATACTTGTGTAACACATGTATACTTGCGTGACATTCAACCCATAGGGTAATACATGGGTGAGACTTGGATCAAGCACTTAGTATTATCCCAAACGGCATCCAAAAGAGTGGTGTGCAAGTTCTGTTGAAGGGATAAGGCGGCGCGTAAGTGTGTCCATTTTCCCTTTAGGCTTAGACACTTAGATGCACAAGTGTTGATGAACTCCAACACTTAGGCCTTGTTCCTCCTCTCTAGATCTTCCATTATATGTAATAAATTACCTTAGAAGTGTTCGGAAGACTTCAAGTAGAGACTAGGGTGTCGAGAGATTAAATCTAACTTTTGGATTTTTTTGTCCCCGAAATGGGGGGCCCACAAGGGGTATTTATAGGCCATTAAAGACCTTGGACAAAAATAGAGTAGGTCGCACAAGTCACCTGCGTGACCCATATGTGGCGCAAAAGTATACTTACACAACCATGATGAAACTTGCATGACCCATGTGTAAACAAATCCTTGTTCATTCCTTTGTCAATTTTTTATGTATCTTCAAAGGATGAATCTCTTTGTGCTAAGGTATTCCCATTTTTCAGTCCTTAGACTCTGTGACGGAAAGGAGTGTCAATAGTGGTTCTTTAATGTAACTAATAAATACCATTTTAGATGACCCCTAATAGAGATAGTGAACTTTATGGAAACCTGAAACACTTCTTTCACTTCTTACCCAGAGGCATCACCAAGTCCATCTCTTATAGAATAAGCTTTGTTGGGAAATTTAACCCATCCACAAGATAGGTTGAATAAAAATAAATTTATGAACCAATATCTATAAGAACAACAACTAAATATTATGTAATAATGTTTCATGTATCTTATTCCCAAAGTGTTATATACACCACATGAAGTTACCTCATCTCCTCCTAAACCCAAGAAAACTACTAGACCGAGGATCTTCCCTAAAGTAACATTGTCTAGAAAATGATCTTTCCCTACTACCATGAACTCCAAGATGATATCCCACTATCCTAGATGGTTTTATTAGAGATTAAATCACTATATAAGACAAAGTTCCAACAACAATATGGTATGGGAGTTCCATCCTACAAAATTGTTTCAAGTTTACCATATCTCTACACAGGTGATAATGTATGTGTGGATAATAACACATAGACTGCATGATTCCTTCCTTCCAACACTGATGGCACATGACTTACCCAATTTCAAAATCCACAGATAAAGATATCTATTATGGATGGTCTGAACTACCTCTTCCCATATTCCCATGCTCTTCCTTCTTCATCTTCTTTGGAGAAGAACTGGAATATCCCACTGCTAACGCTACACTAGAGTAATGTGACCTTCCCTTGTGATCAATTTATACCATCATAGAATGATCAATAGAATCACAATATGTATTAAACATGAACAATAACACTTGGGATCAGATATATGGTCACGAACACATCTCAATATTTTGACCCTTCAGCTGCTCTTTGGAAATGGCCTTAGGTGCATACTAAACCAACTCAGCAAAGTGGTCATCATACTCCATCATGTTCTGGTCTCTCTAGATAAGATCCAAAAACTCCAAAGGCCTAGAGAAAGCATAAATACCATTGAAATAATCCTCATTGAATAGGAAAATTAAATCATTCCTACACATCTTCTCGTGCTTTCCAACTTGAACCATTGATTTCCACCACTTTCAAATGTGAAATTCCTACATAAATTAAGAAAACATCACTCTAAATTCCTCAGGAGTATCATGAAACTTGAACCTCTATTCTCTCTTATCAATACACTACTCTTCCTCCTAGGGTTTTCTGCTTACCAAGAAATAAGGAGGCTTGTTCTTTAAGAACTCCTTAGCTTTTTCCATTTTAAGACCTACTTTAACTGCTCTAACCTGAGTAGGACCAGATCCATATCCCTATATCAATGCTTGAACAAACCAATATACTACATCTACCAGCATTGGATCAATTGGATATTGATAAATATTTTCACCCTCTTCCTGCTATTTCATAAGAATTCTCTAGGGAGGCATCACTCTTCAAAAAGTAGAAATCACAAGGAAATACCAGGAATAAAATAATTATTATAATTTCTAGAAACAACAACAAAATACCAACAACTTCATATTTAAAGAACTAATGGAATCCATCACAATAATAATACTGACCAAATCACTCCACCCTACCCACAACACATTTGGAGTTTCTATAATGTACATCATGCCCGGAGGATAAGTCAAACCAAATATCCCAACATCCCATAGTGATTCGAGTCCTATCATTAGGTGTGCTGACCAGGAATCCCACTCGCAACCAGAACCATGATACCTAATAATCTAAGCTTCTGTCTATCCAGAATAATCCCAAATAACTTGATCCAAAAGATCATGACCAGATCTGATAGTATTTTTTCAATAACTAGACCACAATGACATCCATCCCAACACCTTACCTGATCTATGGCATGGCTAAAAGGGTGTTCTCATTCCCCACAGACTGGAAACTAGTGTCTAGGTAACAAAAATTCATTTCTGGAATGATTTCTCCCATTTATAAAACCATAAAATCCAAACAAGATTTGGAATCAAAATAACAGTTAACCACAAAACAATGAGGTACAAAAATTATCACATTCAATGTTTTACAACATTTACTAGAACCAAAATTACTACAATGGAATTGGAACAACAATTAAATCTCAAAAACGTCCAGTCAATAAAGGGAACAACACCCTCATTCCACCACCATCAAAACCTAAAAAATTGAAACACTAGAATCTCGAATCACCATCACCAACACAATACATCTTACCTTTACCTAGGTCTTACATGAAAATGTTTACATAAAATTAATGGTTTATGTAGGGTGTGATCCAACAAATAGTATGATTCCAACCAAAAGAAATATTCCATGACATAACATTATTATACAAATAAACATGTGCATTTCCAAAAGAATATTTCTATAAATTCTAATATATCATTTCAGGTAAAAAATTCTAATAAGATTAGGAAAACGCCATTTAAAAAAATAATATATCTTTAAAAAAATGTACACGAGGTCTATCGTCTACTTTAGGATAGTTCCACATCACATATGAATCATGTCACAAGAGATCACCATGTGAAATCCTTACTAGTAACTAACAAAAGTGATACCCTAGAAACCTCATACCTCGGTGATCAGAATCCTCCAAACAAATTACCAATAGAGTATTTATGTAAAAGACACCAGAGAGAATTCATACCAACGATATAGTGGTCTCCATATCATAATCCAAAAACAACATTGATCCAGTGCATGGTCGACTAGATAAGATTAAATAAAATGTTCTAGTGGCCTCTGATTGTATCACATGTTTAGTTAGTGTTGTATCGTACATCCTGAAAGATGAATCCAAGACATGTCTACTTCAGAATCAATTATCATACTATTTCTAGTTCTCGAACCAAAAACCTGGGATTTCCTTTTTTCTCAAATTCCAATTCACATATCACATAAATCATCACTTTCACATACACATTCCAAGGATCAGAAGCACGTAAAGAAGTCATTACTTTCACAATTTCACATTGATCAAATGATCAAACTCACATGTATACCACCATTTTCCATAAAAAATTACTTTCCATTTCACACGCACACAAAAACCATTTAAAAATACATTTCACACCACTTTCACAATTTATGAAACTTATTTGGAAACACAAAAAGAATAACACATATAGAATGCATCCATTTCCATGGTCAAATCACCTCTCAAATTCATACTCACATCAAACCCATTTTATAACATGCTTCACATCACTTCCAAAATTCAAAGACATGTTTATGGTGGGAAACAAAGAATTCTACATGAAAAAGCCCATTTATTCTGTAAAATCCATGTTCAACACATTCGTACCATTAAGTCTCATTGAAAACACATTTATCACCTTCAACACTAAGAATAAAACATTTTTAAGAAACATCACAACGAAGCAGAAATGAAACATAACCACTTTCCTTTAGAAAACTCATTTTCATCACATGTGCTTCTCAAAACCTTTCAAAAACATATTTTTCACCAATAAAATAATCTATAGAACATATTCAAATATTCATGAAAGAAATATAAACTCATATAATAATGTAAAATCGTGGAACCACCTATCACAAAGTTGGAAACATCCAGAAACCAATGGAAAAACACAATTGGACCCCCACAAGACCCTATAATGGAACGATCGAACAACAACCATCATGATTTCACCTAGAATCTCAATATATGACCCTTACTAGGTCAAATAAGCTAATGGAAAAGATGAAATCAATATAAGGGGAAGGGAACCCCTAAAATAAGGGATCCATCATGAGAAAATAGACTTACTTGATGATTCCTTGAATTTCTCACACCAAAACCAACTATAGATTGATGCTCAAGATGTCCAATAAATATTAGAGGAAGCTCCAATGCCTAAAAATATTGTAGGGTTCAGACTAGAGGGGATTTATGGTTAAATTGAAGGATATAAAAAGAGTAAATTCTAACTTTTTAATGACTTAGAATGATCACAATATTAGATAATATATTTTCCCAACCATGTGGTCTCTACTATCCAAAAGGAACATTTACCACACAGTTTCTTGGGAAATGGTGCACGGTTTCCCCAAAACCATGTGCCAAATGTGCACCACCTACTTCATTTCCAAAATCTCCATTTCTCCCCAAAAAAATAAATGGAACCCCAAGGATAAATTTAAGACCAAAATTAAACAAAATAATGCCTCCAAAAATCCTGAATTTGATAATCCCCTCCCCCCCATGAAAACATGTTTCCCCCAAAAGTTCAACATCAATATTGATCAGAAAAAAATGATACTCTAGCTCTGCCCATGAATCTTGCTCCCTAGTATCATGATAATAACTAAAATAATTCCAAGTAACTCGAACCAACAGAATACAATTCACATGAATCACTTTCTCTTCAGAATCCAAAATCTGTATTGGCCACTCGAACACAGAAAAATATGGTTTCAATTCCAATTCATCCAAATTAATGACATGAGATGATTCAAGGTTGTAATATTTCATATATGAGACATGGAACCAATCCTAAATTGACATATACAGATAGGGAAAAGATAACTTGTATACCACCTAACCAATTAACTTATAAATCTCAAAAGGTTTGACATACCTCGATGTTAGCTTCATTTTCCTACCCAATGATTGTGCCCAAGTGAGTTGACACTTTCAAGAACACCCGGTAACCCAAAAAACTACAATTCTGGGTGCCACTGATCTACATAAGACATAATATGACTCTTCACTATCAAAAAAATGTTTCTTGATCAACTTGAGTTTTCTAGATGTTTCCAAAAAAATGCACAGTCCTGACAATGAAGTCTCACCAACCTCATCCCCACACAAAGGGAACCGACATAGTCAGCCATAAATCACCTCAAAAGGATCCATTTTGGTCAATGACCGGTAAATATAGTTATAATCAAATCAACCAATCTCAAATGGAAATTCCATGTGTCTTTAGAAATCATAAAACATTATCATATCATATCATCCAAAATCTGATTTGCCTTCTATATATTACTATCCACATATGGATGGAATGTTGTACTAAACATGACCTATGATATTATCACCTTCTAATGGTCTTCATTAAATTGTGAGGTAAAATGATGGTCCATGTTCAAGACAATTGCTGATGGAACACCATGAAGCCTCATAATCTCTTGAACATACTACTGACCCAACTCATCCACTATAGTCAAATCCCTGATCAGAATGAAATTTGATGACTTGGTCAAATGTTCAATCACTGTCCAAATATCATTCCTCCACAGGGTGTATGAGGTAAGGCAAAAAATAGAATCCATGGTGATCTTGTCCCACTACTAGTAGGAGTAATGGTTGAATTAAACCGAAGGGAATTTGGTATTACACATTAACCTGATGACATGTATAACCCTGCAATTCCAAGTCAGATACATCACACCACATCCCAAGAAACAAAAAATGTAGACAAAAATTATAAATGATATTCGTGGATCCAGGATTATTGGCCCACCACGACTGTTGGCTATCTCATATCACCACATTTCCAAAAGATAAAGACACCATAAAGAGACCTCAAAAGAAAAAAAACCTCCTGCAAAAGATATTGAACATTAACAGAGAACCTCCCCAACATTTAGAAACATTAAAAATGATGGTATATATTATCAATCAGATTCAATTTCTAAATCTACTATGGAAGGGAAGGTGCAGCTGAACACTATCCAATAACATATCTCCACAATGTTCCTTGGTCTTCAGATGCATCTTCAAAAAAATCCCCATCAAATTCTACTCATTACTGGACACATTCAATTCTTGAACATGAACTTTCTTACTCAAATCATCTTCAAAAACATTAACCTTATATAGGGTATAACAATTTAAAAATTGATTACCTAAAGTTAATCAACCCAATGATGTCTCCTCAAATTTAGATCCTTCTTGGTTAAAATGGAGGTTAATCTCTTATGATCTGAATAAACTATAGAATTATACCGAAAAAGATTATGATTCCATGTATTCAAGGCATTAATCAGCCATCCTAACTCCTATTCATGGGTTGGGTAATTTTTTCATGTGGCTGAAGCTAGAAAGGACCATAAACCACCACATGGTCATCCTGCATAAGCACACAAAAAAGACCTAAACCTGCGGTATCACAATAGACCACAAAAGCCTTTATAGATTTTAAAAAGATTAAAACATGTTATGTGTTCAATATTTACATATGCTTCTCCAAGTACACTTTACATTCTAGGATCTATTCATTTTTCATCCCTTTAAGAGGAATTTCTATCAATGATGAAGTAAGCAGAGAAAAATCTCAAAAATATGCATGTAATACCCTTCTAGTCCCAAAAGATCTTGATTTCAAATATATTATTCAGACATTTCCATTACATCACTACACTAATATTTATAGAATCCATAGTTACCCCATTCTCTTAGATTACATGCCCCAAACACTTTACCTCCCTAATCTTGAAGGATCACTTAGAAAACATTACATAGAGAAGATGAACCTGAAGGGTTCCTAGAATAATTATCAAATGTTTCACATGATATTCCTTTGTCTCATAATAAACTATAAATTCATCCATTAATACCATGAAAAATGAATTGAGATACCAGTGTAACACCCTATTCATGAGCTCCATAAAGACCGATGGAGCATTCGATAACCTGGAAGGCACGACTGAGTACTCAAAATGGTCATACCTACTTCAAAAGGATATTTTTTGGAACATGCTCTTCTCTAGATCAAAATTTTTGATACCCATAACATGAATAAATATCATAGTATCACCTTTCCACTTTAATATGATTAGAAAGATCATCAATATTGGAAAAATGGTACTTTTTCTTGATCATCACCATATTTGACTTCCAGTAATCAATTTACAAAATGAGAGATCCCTTGGATTTTTTCACATATTGAACATGGGAGGCACAAGGTGAGTTTCTATGGATAATGAATCCTTGGTATTCAAAATAATTAATTTTTACCTTCAATTCGTTCAAATTAATGGGGGAATATGGTACAAGGTAAGATATATCAGTTTTTTTTCTGGTGCCAAATCAGTTTAGAACTCCAAATCGCACTCCAGTGAAATACCTATGAAATACTATGGAAAAATATCTAATAACTCATCCACCACTGGAGGTAATCCATACTCAATAGTTCCATAATCATCATACAATAAGAGTGATGATATTTGATAAACAAGATTACCAATTTTTACTAGTGGAGGTCTAGCACATCCTGGTCGAGGATCTCATTCACCTTGAAAAACATTGTTACTTCCATCAGGTGTCATAAATATTAATCCCTATAAATAACAATAAATTTGTCACTGAAAATGAAACATCCATTCCATAACAAGGATCATATCAATGAGGTCCATTTCTATAACCAAGAAATCACATTCCAACTCGGCACCTAACACGGTGAGTGTGCAAGACCAACACCAGAAACACTTCTCTCTCTTTTTACCAAGCGATATCACCTTCTCCATTTCATATGTAACAATATTAGTTCAAAACATTAACAAATACACATGTTTATTATATATATAAGAAATTGATGTACCAATATCCAAATAAACAATAGCTAAAGATCATATAATAAGAATGATTCCTCAATCTATTGCATCCCCTATATTTGATTCCAATATTTCTCGATATACCACATGAAGTTTCCTTGTCTCTACCAAAGTCTGAGAATGACCAACATCTTGGGGATATTCCATGAACTAAATTTGTTCTATGATTATCCATCCCAACCACCATGCCCTCCAAGACAATATCCCACTATCCTAGATGGTTCTGATAAAACTAACATCCCTCTAGATGCCATAGATCATGTTTTTATCTAATATGGGTGTGAAATCATTCAAAATTCTAGTAATTGTCCCATATCACTATACTAGTGAAGATTTCTAGGTGGATATGAACACATAGAAAACATGTGTGCTACCTTCACACACTAATGGAACTAGAATGGTCCAACATCAGAATCCACAGAAGATTTCAATAGAGAATGATAGTCAAAACTACCACCTCCCTTCTTCCCCTACTCCTCCTTCTTCCTCTTCTTCATAGATGAACTTCACCTACCCACTATTGAAACTTCACTAGAGAAACCCAACATTCCCATGTGATCAATTTATACCATCATAGCATGATCAACTACATCAGCATAAGTGTTCAACTTGAATAATAGGACTTGGAATCCTATCTCCGATCAAATCCCAATCTCAAACATTTGAGCCTTATGGTACTCATTAGAAACGACCACAGGTGTTTATCAAACCAGCTCAACAAAGTGGTTGTCATACTCTATCATAGTATGGTCTCCCAGGATAAACACTATAAAAACTCGAGACCAATCTAAGTCCAAAATCTCATGAAAATATAACCCATTGAAAATGACCTTAATATCTTTCAAACAAAACTTCTTGTACTTTACATCTTGCACCACCAAGTCACACCACTTTTGACTGGGACCATATAACATGAATGAAGAATATTTCACACTAACTACCACAGGAGTATAAATAATATAAAACATCATTTCTATCTTCTCCATAAAATACTATGATTCCTGGGGTTTCGTGCTACCCAGTAATGAATGAGGCTTGTTCTTGAGTAACTCAATATCTTTTTCCTTCCTAGGACCTGGTTCTCCCTCTCCAACCTATGCATGATCATATATCACTCTGAATCCCAATGCATAGATAGATGAAATTTCGTTCTTCACTAGCCTTTAATCAATTAGTTAAGAAAAACCTTATCCTGCCTCAACCTGTGGTTGCACATGAATTCTCCATGGAGGCATCTCGAAACAATAAGAAACAGTCACAAGGAAAGCCCATCAATACAACCATTCAATAAATTTCCAAAAACACAAAAAAACAACAACACATTCATAAATCAAAACCTAAAAAATTCCATTATAATAACAATACCAAACAATTTACTCCACCCCCAACCAATGTCAATATATAGTCTACAGCTTTTACATCTCACCTAGAGGATAAGTCAAACAAAATCACCCAATATCTCATGGTGACTCAAGTCTTATCTTGTGGTGTGATGGCCAAGCACCCTACTCAAAACCAGAACCTCAATCCCAAATAATCATAGCTCCAGTATATCCAGAATCAACACAAATAACTTGATCCAAAATAGAATGACATAAAATGATACCATTTTTTCACGAAACATACCATAATTCCATCTAACCAACTACCAAACTTGTCCATGGCAACGCCCATTGGGGATTCATGATTTCCACGGGCTCGAAACCAGTTCATGGGTATCAATAATACACTTTGGGAATGATTTTATCAATTTATATAACCATAAACATCCAAAAATAAAAAAACATTACAAGGAACAAGCTTGAGAAGGATGATGATCAAGGAGCTTTCACCGTAGTAGAAGATAAATTTTTTTAAAAAACATTGTTGTGGACAAAGGCTCATTTATTATTAAAGTAAAGAAAAGAACTCTAAAAATATGCAGATGGAGACCCATTATATAGACTGAAGGCCTGGTGGAAATTTATCCCATTACATGGCCCGTAGGCCCAATTTTTTTTCCCAAAGCCCATTCTGTGAATAGTACTACTACAGTACCCATTCTGCTACAGTACTGCACAGTACTCGTCACGGCTACAGTACCCTACCACCACTATAGTGCCATGCCTCTGCTACAGTACATGTCGTTGCTATAGTTCCTCCACTGCTACAGTACGCTAAAGTACTTCTACAGTGCCTGTGCCCAATGGGTTTTGAACCCCCATTTGTCATGTAAGATTAAGGGGTGCTTACCACAAATACAAACCCCAACTACACCATAGTATAAGATAAATTTATAGAAAAAATGATAGGGCATGGAACCTTCCATGGGGACAGGCCTATACAGGCATGGGAAAGCCTAGCTGAACAGCCATGCGAAGGTGGAAAGCCGATTTCACGATGAAGATGCTAGGGAAGAGAAATTATACGTAGTTAGTTTGGGTTATATGTAATGTTTGAAACCTATGGGAAATAAATTAATCTAAGGACCACGGGTCATGTAATACTTACACCTACGAGCCTTGTAAGGGTTCCACCTCACCCCTTGAAAGGTGGATTATAAAAAATCAATAAAAAATAAAGGCATTTGATCCATTGGAGGAGGGAATACCAAAAACAATCAAAAAACTATTCAAGAATCAAGAGGGACATCACCCTTAATTCACCACCATCAAAAACTATAATTAGTGTAACACTAGAAATCAGAACCACAATCACCACCACAACACATATTACTTTTACATAGGTCATACAAAACAAATTCTGCATATAACGATATGGGTATATTGGGTGTGAGCCAAAGCCCAGTAGTATTCAACTCAAAAGAAATATTCCATGCTATAAAATTGTTAGAAAAATCAACATTCATATTTCCATAAGAATATTTGAAACATTTAAATGAAAAAATTTTGAGGAAAAAATTCTCAAAAAATACTTTTTTTGGATTAATCCTTCTCCAAAAGTAGTCTTGCATGAAACAAAAATGGTCATGAGGTCTATCGAATACTAATGGGTAACACCACCTCATAGAATAATCATTTCAAAAAATAGCACCACGGTAATTCACTATGGGTAACTAGAATAAGTGAGAACATAGAAACATCAGGCCTCATTGATAAAAATCATCCAACTAAACTACCAAAAACATCCGCATGCATGAGCCGCTATTTAGTATTCAGTCCATGGATTTAGTGTTATTCATATCATAATCCAAAATAAACAGCATTCATGTGCATGATTCACTAGATAGGATTCAATTCAAAGTTATCGTGGTCTCCGATCTTATCACATGTTTAGTTAGTGTCATAGCATCAATCCTACTAGATGAATCTTACCCTAATCACCTTCTTAATCCACTAGAGTACTAGTTCTTGTTCACCTGACTAGAAACATGGGATTCACTTTGTGATTAAATTCCACTTCACATATCCTATATGTCATCACTTTAATATACAGAAGCCAAGAACCATATGTATACAAAGAAATTTCCACTTTCAAAATTTGACAACAATCCAATGATCAAACTCACACTGAACCACTATTTTCCAAAAAGATAACCACATTAAATTTCAATCACACACCAAAACTATTTTGAACTAAATTTTTCAATACATTCATAATTTATGAAAACCATTTTGAAACACAAAAAGAAAAACACATATGTAATGAAACCATTTATATGGTAAAAGCCTCTTTCAAATTCTTACTCACATAAAAACCATTTTATAACTTATTTCACGTCACTTAAATGATTCAAAAAAACATTTAAGGTGCACAAGGAAGATTTCAACATGGAACAAAAAACCATTTCTCTTGTAAAATCCATTTTTAACAGATTAATAGCTTTAAATATCTTTGAAAACTCATTTCTAACCTTTTATACAATGAATAAATCATTTTTAATAAACCCCACAATGAATCACACAACAAAAATAACCAACTTCCTTTAGAATACATATTTTGATCAGATTTGAATCTCAAAACATTTCCAAAACATATTTCACTCCACCCAAATAATCCCAAGAACATATTTAGATAATAAAAAAAGAAATACTAACTCATATAATTATTTAAAGCCATGGAACCACCAAAATCAGACATAGAATTTTCTAAAAACCGGTGGATAACCACAACCCCACCACCGCAAGGCCCTATAAATGAATTATCAAAAAACAACCATTGTGATTTCACCCAGTATGTCAAGATAGGGCCCTCAATAGGTCAAATAACTTGTTGTAAAATAGATCCAGAAATGGGGGAGATCAAAATTAGATAAAGGGAGAAATCATGATAAAATAGAGTTACATGATGCTTCTTTGAAGTTCCCACACCAAAACACCAAAATATTGATTCTCAAGAGCTTTAGTATGTCTTGGAGGAAACTATAGTGGATGAAAATACCATATGGTTTGAATTAGAGGGGATTAGGGGTTAAATAAGAGGGAAAACATTAAATTTGAACTTTTTAATGACCTAGAAATGTCCCACAGTTATCCAGAATGGTTTACAACACCATGAGGCAACTTCTCATCCTTAATTTTCCAAGAGGGGTAATCTACATGGTTATCTAGGATGATTTTCAAAACTACATACCAACCTTGCAGTCGCCACTATCCATAATGAACATTTTTGCATGGTTTCTAGGGTGATGGAACACAATTTCCCCAAATACTGTGGAAACTGTGTACCACCTGCTTTCAATCCCAAAATATCTATTTATCATAACATTATCAAGGGTAAACCAAAGGATAAAATCAATACAAAAAGTAAAAAAAATCATAACTCAAAAAAAATCATGTATTTGAAAGAAAAACGTCATGGATGAGTGCATATAGTTTAAGGTCATCATGAGTGGACCAAAGGGAGATGGATTTTATGTTTGTTTAACATTGACCATCTCCTTGGAGATTAAAGTCATGTAGTTATTTGGTTGGTAAATACAGGAACCTAATGGGGGAACGAAACACCAGAATAAGGTATGGATACCAAGAGATTTGTTACTTACTCTAGGATTTGATATTTTTATTTCCCTGTGTATCCCATGATATTATAATCAATAAATATATAGTTTTATATGGCGGTGTGGTGGGTTATCGTCAAAAAAAGTGGAAGTGATAGAAGAAAAATTCCATTATAAAGGATAAATCCTTTTAGGTGATGAAAAAAGTATCGCATAGTTTCAAGTCAAGTGAATTGAATAATATAATTTCATTTAATTTCATATAAAAAGGATTTTTTCCATGTATTTTTACTTTCAAATTGTGAGGATTAAAGGGGAAATGTAGTTTAATGTTGTGTAACTAGAATTGTAGAGGAACTATAGTTTTAATCCATGTGGGTAAGATAATAGGTTATTTCCTTTTTATGATGTGCCAAAAAGTTTCTAACAAATGACTGATCGAAACCACTACACCCATGTGATTCATGTATGATTTTTTAAATGAGGAGTAACATAAGATCAAATGTGTCACATGAGAGCTCATAAAAGTGGTATATGGGAAAGGTCTAAAATGTTATATCGATAAGTAATGAGACTGATAAATATGGGGAAACACAGTTGGGTATGAAACTTTGAGAATCATTTTCTCTATGAACATGCAAGGTTACATGAGGGGGTAACACTATAGGTTTTTTTAACATTAATTAAACACAAAAAAGATGGAATTGAGGTACACTGTGACCTTGAAGGTTTGAATCAGGAGGGGGAGTGGATGATAATCTATGGATAACGAATGGCATTGAACGAATAGTATATTCTACTAAAACATAATCAAAGACGGGGAAAGAAATTTGAAGTCTATTTTTGGACACATTCAAAGATTATGATTCATGAGGTTGATTCTGAGAACTTTTCCTCTAGTGTGTGCACCTTGGATGGGAGGAAGACTTATATCGGGGTGTCATGAATACAATATGGGGAATCCATTTACAAATTGAAGATAAAAGGGGATTAAAACTCTATAATCCCAAAGTTGTATGGTATAAGGAAGTAATATAGTCAAGAATATCATAGACACATTTGGGTATATGTCATCATGTACTATAAATGCAACAGGAAACACTGATAAAATTGGAGTGTCGTATAGTCTGTTATAATTTCCAACCCAATGCATGTGATAAGCCCATGGAAGGGGCCTAATATTATAACCATATCATGCATTTGGGAACCATTATGATCCATGACTCTATATATTTTATGGTTAGATATCTTATACATATGGTTATTCCCAATTTAAGGTTATTGATCTTAGACCATGGGTGATGGATTTTAAGGTCATACTTATTTGAAAGAAATTACTGTCTTTATGGTCATACATAAATTATAAGAGGAAAATGTTCTATCTAGATAGGTAAAGGAAATGTTTATCTAAATTTGGAAGCCTCATTCTAATAAAAAATACATTCGATAGGGAATTCACGGATTTTAAGGGCATGATCTATTGACCCTGTGATGTAACAATTAATACCATGTGTCCCAGCCAATGTCTGTGTATTTAAATGTCATGAACCAATGATTAAAATCATGTAGTTTTATGTCATTCAGGGATGAAGAAAGGGCCTTGACATAGTCCACATGTATTTTGGGAGAAATAATAACTCTGACACAGATTGGAAGGCCAATGGAAATATAGATAATTTTAAAGATGAGTACACATGGTTTAAGATCATGATGTTTGGAACATGTTTCCTAGTTTAGGTTCATGGATACTAGAAAATTGGCATGAATAATAGAATTTTCATGGTTTCTGGAAGGTGAAGGCATCCTGATTATGAACTGAACTATAAGACAATATCGGAGCTATAGAAAAATTTCATTCAATCCAATTATAGAATATCCATGGATTACTACATTGTCCAAAGAAGGGTATTAATCCATACATATTTCATAACAACCTATGCAGATCGACCACACACCAAGAGAAAGGGGAAATAATGCAAGGGAACCTGAGTGAGATAATGTTGAACAAAACATGATGTGAATTGGAAAACATCTCATAATTGAAAAAAAGTTAAGAAACATTCCTTATGTAGATATGTATAGAACACATCATATTATTTAATAATGATATCATCCTCGATATGAGTGAGTAAAGGGGTTTCAACCATAGTCAAAGGAGAATCCCAACTTCCATGATGGATTGAGTTTGGAAACTATGATGGGGTCTAAGATAAGGTGTTCAAATATCACTACACACTCTATGGATAATGAATGAAGACAAATTTAGTTGTGGGAGAAGATCAATAAGTGGATAACGTCAAACGAAAGGGAGTTTCAATCTTTAAAAATGTCCAAAAAATCATACAATTTTAATTCATGTCATGGGGATGGTACTATACATATTAATATCATGTAAAAATGATGATGATCATGTAGTTTAACATTATATAGTGAGGATGATATTCTATGTAGTTTAAAGTTGTACTATTAGAACTAATATTAATTACATTACTTTTATGTAGACACATCTCAATTTTCATAGATAATGAATCAACCAAAACTTCATAACCCATGGAATTTATGTTCAGTGTGAGAAATAAGGGTAAATAGAAGATTGCTTACATCACATGAGAGTGTCAGACAATGATTTATAGGTTAGGGTCAGAATGCTATATAGACCACTAATGTATCCCATGTAGACGGGGAAACTGGTTGTGTGTGATTCAAAATACTAGTTTACCCATTCTATGTAAGAAAACATATGATTGGTTAACACTAGGTCTGTCAAAACTCCACTTGAGAAAAGGAGAGTGATGAAAAGTTAGTAAATTATTTCTTGGATCAGAATAATAATGTAGCTTATAGATAGGTTGAGGATGACAATTGATCACATCCAAAGAGTAGGATAGATTCTTATATCATCAGTAATGGGGTGAAATAATCCATGGTGAACTGCTGAGTACAAATTAAGAGTAGGATCCAACATACATCTATTAGGAATGTTTCCTCTAGGATCAGAACCACGAAAGGGTGGTGAGAGGATACTAGGGCGTTGTGTCATCCCTAAATTGGAGGATATTTTTAATTAAATTTATGATGGGGAAATTAAATTTCTAGATATACAAATCATATAGGTGATGGAATAAAATATTCTAAATGGGAGTTCTAAGAACCTTAAGGTTATAGTTTCATGCATCTAGCATATCGATTGGGTGCACCAAGTCAGATGGAATGCCCAAACCACAAGATTTACAAGAGATTCTCCCCCAGGACATCAAGAAAACCTATTTCGTCCTTGATATTTTATTTTTTATGGTCATATATCATTGACCACAATGGATAAGAATCCTATATAGAAAGGATTACAATAAATCCCAATATTAATTGGTGGGGATTAATGATAATATATACAACCTTTAATGTACATGAACATAATTTATGGTTGTGTTTTTTAGACCTTGTTATATTTACTGAAAAAAACAATCATGAACTTTTTGATCACGGATATGGGGTTGTTTGAATAAGTGATCTTATATTTTTATTATCTATTACATAAGAAAAGGAATTCTCCTCAAGTTAGTGAGAAATAAACTTACTGAAAATCAAAACAAACACACCCACATATTTTTTTGAAGGTTCACTTCATAATAAGAGTAGCCCATCCTTGGTATGTATTGGAAGTATCAAATACCACACAAACACTTGAAAACGTTATATGGGTGATAACATAAGGAATGGAATATACGTTCACTAGAATAGAACTATAGTCAATTTATAGAGGATGTGCTACTCTCAAAGATAAATTATTTAACCATGTTTTTTAGGAACTATAAAAACCTTCTCCAATAATATTTGATACATTTTCAATGTGAAAATTTCTTCACACATACCTTCCTATAATTTTTTTTCCTGTTCACATTCATTCAAAATAGAAAGTAATATATTCTTATTAAAAATATATACAAAACAATCGATCATATCAATTTTTCACAAGGTATACTTAGTTTGACGAAACATAGTCAAATTCCCTATTAATCCAATCACTTATTTCATCTAATTTTTTTCTCACACTATTCAACTAATCCCTCTTCAACCTATTCATCAAATTTACTTTTTACACCATTCAACTAAAACCAACTAATAAGAGACTATGTATTGAATTCATTTTTTATATTCCTCTTCATCTTATTCTTTTGATCATCCCTTCACATCTATATCACTTCTCCTAAATCCCAAAATTTTACACACTCTTCTCAGTGCACCAAACCTCTTCATATAGGCATCACTTATATAAAAATAAAGGTAGGAGAAAAAACATCCAATTCAAATATCTACATCAATCATTATGTATCTCTCTCAAACATAAATCATCCAACTCAAAAAAATTAAATTTTATACCTCCTTCAATATTATTTAATATATCATCTAAGGTTTGACATGACACATTTTTTAAAACTTTTCTTCAATTATCTTATTCAATACTCTTGAAATATTGGAAATAATCATGATCTATATTTAATGATTTTTAGAGTTTTGGACATCCATCATAGCATCATCACACTATAGAATTTACAGAAATTTAAAAAATATCATCAATCAATCCCTCAAGTATAACTTCATTACACTTCTTCTATCTATTGAATCTTCTTCTCATACTCATTCACAAATTAAAATTAACAACTCAAAAATATTTCACAAGGAACTTCCTCAATATTATGATTTTATTGAGAAACCGTCCTTAGTTTCTTTCTCTAGGAAGCCTCTTTATTATGAACTTCATTTGGAAAAAAATTTAGATAACTTCATATGTTGAATTCTCTCTGATAAATCAGATATTACTATCCAATTATACTATAACATTTTCACAACATATATTTATATAGGTTCTTATAATAGACTTCATACGTATGTAAAAATTATTCTTCCTCATAAATTTTTAAAAGATAATTTGGTGGGGTTTCAATCTTTTCTTTAATTGATAAAATAATATAATTTGTTTTATATAGTGGATTATGTCAGATGGATTTATAAAATTATCATTAATGATCTATTTCTGATGAAATTTCCCATATACTAATGTTTGATACTTATTAAAACTTCTTATGATTGGAATACGACATAAATGTATGTATGATAACACTTTGTACCACAAAAACAATAAATATTCATAAACCTCAATATTTAAATCATGAAAGATTAGAAATTCATGTCTTGAACTAATAATAGATGATATTTTTTCTAATAACATTAGTCTTGTGTACTTCACAATATTTAACATCATGAACTTTGTACAGTCATATGTTAAACTCCTCCTTTAGAAAAAAGATCAGAGCATGATAATATTTAGAAATTTTAATTTATAGAACATTGAACAACATGAATGAATAACTTTATTTTCCTAATTGAACTTCACCATGCAACAAATATTGTGATCATATTTAGATAAAAATTGTGTGCCACTCTCTAAAAATCCACTTCAGAATAATAGACTACATATGTTGAATTTGGTCCATTATATTTGTGTCATTAGACTCTATCTATTCACTTTTGTAACTCAAAAAAGTTAAGTGATTTATATTCTAAATATTTTCAAATGTTTTAAATTGAAAAAAAAGAAAACACTTAATGAAAAATTTATTTAAGACTAACCAAATTCCTCAAAACACACACCTTAAAAAATATTGGCCACAATAATCCTCCATTTTTTGGATTTTGTTGTCTACCAAGGAATGTACATATTGTTTGGATCAAAATAAATGGATCACTTATCCAAAAATTCCAATCCTACATTAGATAACTAAGGGTATCAAAAATGAATAATTGAATAATAATACCATTTTTTACTTAAGGTTTTTATTTTATAATCTTGTCATTAAATCTCTCTAAACATTTTATTTCACTTTAAAATTTCACCATCTTAATAAATTAAACCTGTGAGAAAAACATTCAACATCCACTTCAATAAACTATTAAAATGGATCACACGTGATTAAAATCACAAAATAACCTTTTAAAGAAACTCCCAATAAATTTTTACTTTCCCTTAAAAGTTAAAACACCTAAAAATGGATAGATTTATGTTACATCATTTTTCTCTTACTTTGACAACACCATCCAAATACAATATGAGATAGATAATGGAGATAAAATATCATATCCTTTAAGGGAGGGATTTTTAATATACATTATCAACCCTAACATATGAAATTATTCCTTCTATATTGATATAGTGAGGATAAAATAACATTATACATTTTAATATAAAAAACTCTAACTTTAGTATATTTCCTTACACATTCTCTTTTATTAAATGATATTTATTATAAATGTGCATAAATCAAGAATGTTACACTATATTTTTATTGATTTTTATCATACTTTTATTTTAACATCAAAAGATAAGGGTACCTTCACATAAACCCAAAAAATATTATGACTATGTATTAAACCAAATCCCCTATATTGGGGATTCAGTAGCCGCAAAATACACGACTTTTGTAGTCATGAATGTTACTAAAAAATCATTATTTTTAAATAACACATATTTCTCCCAAAAAGAAAAATCCACTAAATGTAGATCTTATGTCATCAAAAAACTCTTCTAAACATGCATTTTTGTATGAAAATAAATCATTCATTCTAGATCTATCATATTTCCACCCAAAATAAACTATGTGATTCATATATATAAGAATTATTTTTCAAACCATATGATTATATTAATTAGGAGCACTTTTATACAAAAAAAGTGTAACAATATATATAATCTTATGCATTGAAGTTGTTAGATATAACATGTTTCTAATAAACTTTATAAACACTTTTTGAACAAAATATTCTACTTTCCCATAATTTTTCAACTTTGTTACTATTAATATACATAGAGAAAAATTCATTGAATCTAACATACAAAATTCCTATAGAAATTCTTTAGAATACATTTCCTAATATAGAATATTTTACTTATTCATTTGAAAGATTTTTAATCCATGAAATTATTTCATTTCTATTATCATAGACATTCAAAATAAGTTATTCATCTTTTTGGTTAATTTATCACATGTTTCTTCATCGTTCCCAATGAATTTGATATCATCAACATAAAAAATCACAATGAGGGAAACCTCATGATTTTTATTATGTATAGTTTATTTCCGAGACTTCATTTCATCAAATGAAATCACTTTAAGAATGTTATTTTGGAATACTATGATATTGGATATTTCTTCAAACAATATAAGTCATTATTCAACCTAAAGACATAAATGATATATAACGATCCATCAAGACACCCAGTTTTAAAATATAAAATTATTCATCTAGATATATATCAATAAAATATTACTTTAAATCCATTTAGAATATCTTATATATTTATTATACAGTGATATCAAGAATGATTCAGATAATTTCAAGTCTTACTATGGGAGAAACAGTCTCAAAAAATTCAATTCCTTTAATTTTTCAGTTTCATTTATAAACCAGTCATGCATTATTCTTATTAATTATCCATTTTAATTGAACATGTTTCTGAACACCCACATTGGGCAAATCACGTTATTATTTTTTAATTTGGGTACAAGTTACCATGTCTTAATCCAATCCATATCATCATTCAGGGAGTCAATCCACTATTATTTCTCCAAATATTCTTCCACATCTCTCAGCTCAAACTGTGACTACAAAAATTTTGTACAACTAAAATAGATGATCTTGTAGTCTGAACATGTCTCCCTTGATCCCTAATAATATTTTTTACCACTACTGGCATCCTCATCTTAGGAGGAGATGAATTATATTTTCATTCATTAAAAAAGTAAATAAATAACTTATATATATTTATTTCTTTCTTTCTTGTGGGACCTTATATATTATAGTATATGATCTCCAAGGGATGAGTTAAATGTATCTCAAATTTTATATTTATTAATTTTTTAATCATCACTTTCTTACACATTGAAGAACAAAAAATACTTTTTATTATCATTTTAGGAATATTAAGATTGAATTATCTATTGATTAGATTACACATATTCTTTTTCAAAGTATATCTAATCCTCTTATTCCATAACTAATTTTCTTCAATCATGATTATGTAGCGTGACACGTGTTTCTCTCCAACTTGATATAGGTTTCCCTTATTTCTTTTTCCTCTCATAACAACATTATCATATATAATCAATTAAAAACCCCCCATCTCTTATATAAACAAATTCATTACCTTCATCACAATTTTTTAAAATACTTATCAATTTTTTAGCTAACCATCAAACAATGTTCTTATGGATTTCAATTTTTCTTCTAGAATGATAGAGGATTAAAAAAACTAAATTCTGAGTGACTCCTCATTTCAAAAATCCATTATTCTTTCTTTGTAATTTTTTTTATTCATCAATAATATCAAATATATTGTCATATATGAAGAACAGAAATTATCGAATATCCAAGGTTCTTATCCTTTTTAGCATTGAGAGCAGTTTTAAATACGATCTACTAAAAAGGATAGGGTAATAAAATTAAATTCAATGTCTCAAGGCCAAGAACATAAAATAAGTACAGGTCTATGTAGTGAAATGTTGAAGAAAATGGTTGGATCCATTAAGTTCAAATGGAATTATGGCGTGGTGGGAATAAAATATCTGGATAAACAAATTACTTGGAGCTAATCCTTAATTACAAGGAATAAATTCTTGAAAAATTTATCAAACACAATGCACCAAAGAAGAAATTGAATAGTATATTAGAATGAGAGGGTAAAATTAATTTTGTAAAGTAAAAAAGGGACTAGATCAATGAAAAAGATTTGATTTTTTTAATAGGGCTTAAATGAGAGGAATAAAAAGTCATAAGAGTACATCCATACTTGGGGAAAATTATCATCTCACATTGAAGACAAAATTTAGGAAGAAAAGAATATGAAGATTACAACACTCCAATAGAGATTTTATTGGGAAAGTGATTCTAAACCCCTTAGCATTATTTTTACAATTATTTGACTTCCTTCTGTGTTTCCTGAACTATGGACATTCTTGGTTGCCACTTTTTCCTCAAAGTTCCTTTTAAAATAATAATTTATATTTTAGAGTGGATAGAGAAACTTCAACAACTAAATACATATTCATGATTCTTTCTTTCTTCACATGTGGATTTTGAGATTTATTATATAAAAATTGTTGAGACAATAACATAACAAGACATTCTATAGTAATATTTCTAGGTTCATTACATATTTCATAAATAGTTTTCATATGTTGGAATTTATTTTCAACATTCAATCTGAGATTCTCAGATTTTATACATTGAGTGGATTAACTCCCCCTCAATGTTTAACTATAGTTACTAGTGAAGTCATTGTAGTTTTGATTACTGAACCATCATATGTTCATCATATTCTCAAAGTCACCACAATACCATGAGAAACCTTAGAAAGAATATTTTCCTTTATAACTTACATTCCCATTAGTACAGTACATCTATTTTTAATCATCTTGCATACTATTCAAATAAGAACTTTTTGGGAACCATAAATTTTTTATCTTCATAACATCATCTTCTTCAACTTATATTTATTCTCAAATTGAATAGAACAAATTTTTTAGTAGCTCATGGTTAAAACATTGAAACCTTATAAAGTTAATGTTTTCCAACTCCACTTATTTTGGTGATATACATTTTATTCTTGAACTGATACTTCTTATGAAAATCATCAACAATATGTTTATCCTTTTATGATGTTTTTTTATCATTATTTTCTGTACATTTTTTATAAATTTCAACATATTTTGAAGTATAATTTTGGAATATTTTTATTCATCACCCTACTTCAATAATAATTTTTTGAACAAGATTAGATTGCATATTCTTCACCTCTATCTTTTAAAAAATCATCATGTTGAGGTTATTCTCTTTATCAAGTAACTCATTGATATAATCAATTAATTTTAGCACCATATATTTTTCTTCAAGAATTTATTATTAATTTTTTTCTTAAGTATTTCATTTTTTTCAACTTTTTGTGCTACTTTTCATGTGTAAAATCATTTCAATACATTATTTCAATTCTATTTTATGTAGAAACTATATATAAGTTTTCTATTTTTTTCAAATATTATACTTTAATGCTTGGTAAACATCACATTTTTTTACCTTTATAATAAGAAGTTTTTCAATAGTATCATCACTGTAGTATACCATCTTCATATTAACTACCATCATCATCCTCAAAAGTATCAAAAAAATTCAAATTTTGTATTTAGATAACATCTTATAACTTTCACTTTTATATGACTTAAATTTTTATCCCATCATTTTTTGATAACTTCTTGAATTTATATCAAATTCATTATTATCTTAATAAACCTTTATTATTTTATAATTTATAGAAAAATGTCAAATGGATTTGTAGTCAAATCCCTTTAGTGGTAATTTTCATTTGAACTTATTTATGCTTATTTCCACCATTTTAGAAAAAAATGTCATAAATTCATTAAATTCTTTATTAAACCAATTTTTGGATTCAGAGTCCCTGAATTCTTCCATGATAACAATAATAGATTTTACTTTCTTAGAATAATAGAAGGAAACTTCATGATCAGCCTCCCCTCTAATTTTTACATCCTTTTATCTTCTCATTTATTGTCTAATGAGAAATCTATATAGATAATCGATATAAAAAATATTAATATCTTATCTTATAAGGATGACACATTGGAATCAAATTTTTAATTATTAATTCATTGAATATTTTAAACAATATTTTAATCTTCTAACATATCACTAAAACATATTATGGGGCTTATAATATCATTTATACTTGTAAATAATTCAATGATAAATTCAACATCCCCCATTTTAAAATCATAATACATCATCATTTATATGTATAACTTTTCGTTATTCACTTTCATATTTTCTTCATTTATATTCAATGACTTATATCAAATGCCTTTATACATTTCAATTTATTTAATCCTCATGAATTGAATTTTAGATAGATAAAAAATATATCATTTACGGTCCACCCATATCTCTCAAGAATCATTTTATCAACAACTATTAAAGGATCTCCCTTATAAGGAAGAGTAAATTAATCTATTGATGGATCAAGAACTTCATAACAATCGATAAAAAATAGTGTAATATTATTTACATATATATTTGATAGTTAATCTAATCGAAAGAATAATATTCTTATAATTAACAATGTTTTTAAATTAATCAAAAGCATCCTTTTCATTAAATGTTATAAAATATTAATCAAATGAAATCTTCACTCCGATACCAATTGAAGAAATAATGAAAATATGTTTAATTGTTTAGATGGGGAAGGGTGAATAAATGATCTCATATTTATATTATTTCTTATATTAGGAATAGTTTCCACCTCTAGTTAGTGAGAAATAACTCTTATAAAGAACAAAATAAGCACACACTCAAGAACATTGAAATTTACACGGTTCAATACTCAATAAGAGCATATTATCATTAGTATGTTTTAAAAGTAATCGATGATAAAAAAGCCACTAGAAAATGATAGTTTCTAGGGTTATAATAAAAATTTAATATCCTTTAACTTGTATAGTACAATATTCAATCAATATTGTATGTTATAATCACATAGATAATTGGTATAATTTTTTTAACAACTGTATGAACCAACTCAAGAAAGAATTGATAGATTTTAAAAGGAATTAGATTTTTCTATGAGCTATGGATATCTTTAATTTTTGGTAAAATTATTTTTATGTTCTAATGTGAATAAACGATTAGGTTATGCATGTATTAGGGGTGTTTGCGTCATTTTTGGAGCCCAAAACCCAACTATCCGCAAAAACAATTTAGTCACATGGTTTTCAGTAGTTGTGATCCTTAAGATGCAAGGTTTGATGATACTGTGTGGGGATAGAAGGAGGTCTCTATAAGCTTTATGGTTTGAGGAAATCATGCAAATGGAGGGCTTTTCCCATGATATAACCACTTCATTTTTCAATAGTTGGTTGACACATATATTTTTCGTGGTTTGGGAAACTGTGTGCACTAACCATGTGATTTGACCGTACATATCATGAGGGAATCATGATTGGCCCATGGTTTGGAAAATGTTGCAGTTAAACCATGTAGCCTGATGTTTTTATGGAAATTAGTGTTTCCCCATAATGAGTTAAAACCTAAAACCTAATTTATATTTCTATTTCTAGTTGGCATAAATCATTTGAGATCTCTCTCTCGATCCAATCTGATAACTTTTTCTCCCAGTATTCCATCCAAACTGGGAATTGAGTGTCACCGACTACATTGATTTTTCACTGATGAGTACATTATTCTATTTTTTCCACTCTTTATTTTCCTTGGTGTCATTTTTTTTATTTATGTGAAGGATAATATTCCGTATTTTTAGAGTTTTCATCTATTCTTTATTTTTACTTGGATTTAAGATGAATCAAAAGATGATATTGGAATATCACACTACTACGAACCTAAGATAGGTGTCCAATACTTTTACCAAGTAGATAAATTCTTTAAAGATCTATTTGTCATCATTCTACCCATAAAATTTTTATGTTTTTCCCTAAATATGAATTGAATAATTAAATTTAACATAAGGTAACCTATTATAAATTCTCACTAGTCCTCGAGACATGTTGGAGGTTGTTTCCCCAAATAGGGCCATCCACGGGTTGTGATGTTGACATTCACGCTTTGTTATAACATCCATATATTTAATGTTCTTCTTTCCAAGATATAGGAATACTAGTTACAAATTAATTCAATTTAATTGATTGATTATGAGATGATTTTCCTCTTTCAATGTGATACATGTTGATGAATTATTTAACTTGTTTTAATGGGAAAGTTACATGATTATGTAAACTCATTGAATGTGATTTTTTATATGAGTGGGTAAATGAATTAAAATTTTATGCTTCTGAATTGATAAATGGAATGAATGATGAATTATTCTATAAGATTCATTGGATGGCACTCCTTGGATCTTGATAATGGTAGTGGATGACATGGATGATAATTTTCATTGGGTCTTCATTTTTTTGGACTCAATGGGCCTTAATACTCCTTAGATATAGCTTGTTTGGTCTCACAATGGACATGGTATGCTGAGATTCTACTTGGACCCCAAAACAAGTGTAACTGAGATTCTATCGAGATGCTCCTGGGACTTGACGAGGATTCCATGGTCCACTATACCATGGAACTAGTTTTATGGGGTCTGAAACATCTATTTATATAGCTCATGTGTTGTTAATGTTACGTGATTGATTATAAAACATGGTCATGGTTTATATGACATTATACGTTGTAGGGAAAAGACATGGGTGATATTATATATTGTGTATATGAAATGAATGTGGTAATTATTAAAGTTTTTTGTGCCTTTTTATTACAAGATTAGGATACTTGTTTTGTAGGGATCCTTGTGTGGATATACAATATCACTTGTTGGGTTTCTTTTTCACTTGAAAAATATACATTATTTACTTTCTTACCTAGATAGACAATATTAATTTTGTAAGGGACTATATAAAGATCAAAAAAATTTATGATTAACATTGTTCCCTGCTTAGGTGAAAGGGATTATATGACCAAGCTGAGACTTGTGATGATATATAAAAATAGAGATTATAGGTCTTTTTTGGGATTTTGATACATGTATTATGATGATATCTATATAGCTATTTTGGATTCTTTATAGACACATAAAATTATCATCACTGTATATTTCGTTACTTATACAATAGTTTATATATATCTATTGTTCTGATGTTATTATTCTTCTTTTATGGAGGGTTCATGGTCTAGAGCTCTAAGTGTCTATTATCATGGATTCTCTATTATCATAATGATTATACTATTTTTTATATTATATTATTCTTTTTTACACTCTAATAAGAGGTAATAGTATCCCTACCATCACACCCTGGGCCATTGCGACTAATCGGAAGCCTTTGGCATTTGGGGAGATGCTCTTGAGGCAATGGGGCCAATCGAACTTCGGGAACCGTTCTGTGGCATCTAGGTATGAGACTTTACAAGGTGGTATCAGATCAGGGTTATATTTTTTCCCTCAATATTTATATATAGTACAAAAGGGATAAGAAGGAATTTGAATTTGGTAATGATATGTGTCAGGGAGTAGCTAACCCACTATGGGAAAAATTCAAATTGCCTCGAATAAAGTTGTTGTTTTCTAGATTTTGACTATTAAAGTTGATTTAATTCCACTACTTAGTGATGCACTTTAATTATGATTTTATCATTGATATGACTTAGGTTTTTATTATTTCATACCAATGAAACAATGTTATTCTATCTCATGCATCATTTTAGGAACCTGCTATGGTTCACATACCATGAATAATGCCATGAAATTATACGGTGAACTTGTTATTTTCATGATGTTATGATATGTTCTTGGTGTGATATATCTATTATTTTTATTGATAATTCTGAAGTTTATTTGAAATCATGGTTGTTACTTATAGTTTCTACCATAACCAAAACAATGTTTTTCGGATTAGGTGACAAAAAAACCCTAAATCGCCAATTATGGCTTGTTGAGTCATAGACCATGGGACACACAAACTATAATGTTTTATGGTGTTTATTAGGTGGACACCATATGTTAGTTCAAGAAGAGTGTAGGCCTATATGAATAAAAAGTTTTTTACCATTTAGATCAACCATTTAAATGATTATTGTGAAATAAATTTTAAATGAATCATAATTAATATAGAATTTTTAATTTTCGAATAGATAACGTGACCTAGACCCTTATTTTCAGTGTGTAGTAAGTACTGTATCTAGTGAATTTTACTACTATTTATTTTCACCAGTCCTGATTTTAGAAGTAGGTTGTGTGGAGAAACATATTATTAGTCGTTTTTGACATGTCTTACAATTATATCTATGGTTTTTTTATATTAATCTCTTATGAGGAGTATGTTTGGAATTGTAGAGACATTCCACCATGACTACCTCTATTCATAAACCAAGAGGGTGGAAATGGATATGACTAGAGGAGGTGGTCCACATGATACCAGTGGATCCTCATATTGTGAATTATGAGGGAATGGTATTTTTTCTAGACATGGGTGATTAGTCATAGTTCCATGAGAGTTTTGAGTTCTTTATAAAGACTTTTTCGGGAGCACCATAGCTTGCTTATCCATGGCTGAGATAATGTGTGTGTTACAGTAGTATAATCCTCCCATGTTTATGGGGTATGGTGTCCCATAGGATACTAATATATGGTCTGAGACTACTAAATTTATATTTGATCATCTGAAGACATATCCTGATAGGAGAGTGATGCGCACAATTTTCCTGATTCAAGGAGTATCAAAGTTATTGTGGAATATTTTAAAAAAGGTTGATAGGCTATGAGACATGGGTTAGAGGAATTTACAACCCCGATACTATGATTAATTTCTCCTAAGACTCTGAGAGTAGAGATAGATTTTGATTTCTTTCATATAGAGTAGGTCGTTATTAACATTACAATGTATTCAGAAAAAGTTATAGAGTTTTAGTGTTATGTTCTGATATACCATGTTGATGAGAAATCAAGGGAGAGACACCTTGAGGAAGGCCTAAAACATTTCATTCAATCATAGGTCAATATTTTCTGGTTAATTACTATTAAGGATACAATTAATTAGGTGATAATTATATTATAAAACCTATGGGAAGATGGGGGCATTGAGTAGAGCATTATAGTCTTTAAACCGAGTGAATTAGCTTCTAGTGGTAAGAAGCAATGTTTTGAGGATTCCAATGATATGAGAACCATATAGGCCACTAGTGTTGGTAGGGAAGTCTTACATACATAGTTTAGAATATAGGGAAATATAAGTAATTTTTTTGATAAGGACATAGTTGAGTGACAACCTTGCGAAAGGATGGGCCATGTGTAGTGATATTGCAGGACCTTTCCTCTATTAGTTAGTGGTAGGAGGTTAGATCTTACCCCAGTTTTACGAGAAAGTCTTACATATCTAAATTAGACTTTGGTATAGATTAGTACAATTCATTCATGATTAGGTGGTGGCAGTTTTGGATGAGGTATCCAGATAGAAGTCGAACCAAGACAACATAGTGGGTCTACACCGTGAAGTGCGGTTTTGTCACTGGGTCACGGTTCAGGCTAATTATATTATGTACAGCCTAACCCTGTGGTACATGGAACTATACCATATACAATGATATGTATGATTTATTAGCCTCTACCCTAATATCTAATTCTTTTCACATAGTTTTTTATCTGTTCTTTATGTGAAAATCCTTAAGCTTGTGGTTTGGTTTTTTTGAGGGATTTATGATGTTTCAAACTCCTTTGGGGATCATGATATTATATGTACATCCGTACAGGGAGTTCCCAATGATATTGGTGTGAGTCCCGTCATATGGATTAATTTTTCCCCTCGAGACGATTGGGAATGATTTCATACCCATAATGGGATGGATAGTTTCTTATCAATCCATTGTTGATTACTTTTTTTGGAGGGTGACATTCACTTCACCAGAAAGAGGAGTGTTTTTTCCAAGAGTGATTGGGATAACTAGGAAAGATAATATTAACTTGAGAATCATGGGTTTGGAAGGATGATATCCTAGATTGAATGTTTTTTTATCTAAATGATTTGGGAGTGCATCAGAATTATTTTTCCTCTAGTGGTAGATCAATTTAAGGATGCTTCCCTGACAACTTTTCTGTGTTACCACCTGAGAGATATGTTGAGTTCTAAATTGATCTAGTTCCATTACATTTATTGGTGTTTGTTTCTCTTTATTGGATACAATCTATGAAGTTGTAAGAGCTCAAGAGGAAACTTATGGATTTGGATCAAAATGGGGTTTATATGAACCAATATTTCTTTTTGGCATTCACCATTACTTTTTTCAAAAAAAGGTGGATTCTACCCTTAGTCTAGTGTGGATTACTATAAATTTAACTAGATAAAGATTAAGAACCGGTATCCCATTCCATAGATAGATTATCTATTTGATTATTTCTAAGTAGATTAGGTATTCTCAAAAATTTATTTGAGGTCTAGATACCATCAAGTGTATGTTAATAATGCAGACATAACTTACACAAATGTTCATAGAAGTTATGGTACATATAATTATTTAGTTATTTAATTTGGTCTCAAGAACATGCCAGTAGTTTTCATAGAACTGATGAATTGATATTCCAATCATTATCTTGATTAGTTTGTGTTCATTATCATTGATGATATCTTGGTGTATTAACCAAATTGACATGAACATGCCAAAAATATTTTGATTGTTTTGGATACCGTAAAAGATTATCATTTATATGATAATTCCACAAATTTACACTTCTAGATGGACAATATTCACTTTTTAGGTCATTTTGTCCAAGATAGAGGGGTATCAGATGACCCATAGAAGGTGAGGGCTATAATTTTTTGGGATCATCCTTCAAAAATATTTAAATTTGAAGATTACTGAGACTAGATAGATATTATAGGAATTTATTACAGGGATTATCACAAATATCAATGTCGTTGATGGTCATAACCTTGAAGGGTGTGATGTTTGTATGTATAGGTACCTGTGAGACATCCTTTTGGAGTACAAAGGGAGATTAACTCCAGCACTAGTTATAATTATGTGAGACCTCAGAATAATATACACAATATATTATGATGAATCTTGTATCAGGCTAGGTGAAATTATGATTTCAAGGGATATATTTGTTCTTTAAAGGTCTCAGCAGTTGAGACCAGACGAGATAAATTACCCAATGTATGATCTCACGTTAGCTACATTTGTTCACGCTTTGAACGGTTGGAGACATTACTTACTGAGAGAGAATTTCATGGTGTACGTAGATCAAAAAACCCACAAGTATATATTTAAATATCCTAATCTGAATTCAAGGTTGTGAATGTGGGTTGAGTACCTACATTATTTCCAATTAGATCATGCATATACACTAGGAAAACAGAATGTAGTGTCCGATGAACTGAGCAGGAGGACTCAGATACATTTAGTTCAAGAGGCTAGTGGTGATTCGAAACATATGAATTTCTTGTCTAAGATGAACTTAGAGGTACAAGATAGTTAGTATTAGACACTTCATTCATTATTATTTTTGACCACTACCCTTCTGAATAGAGTACGAATGAAGAATCTGTTAGATTCAAAGGCCCTATCCATATAAGAGAGTGTGGAAGGTGAGGAACTGCCTCCTTGTTGGACTGTGGATGACGATGATATTCTACATATCCAAGGGTTCATTTGGGTTCTAGTGGACATATGTGAAGAGATTATGTATGTGATTCATGCCTCATTTTTGGTAATGTAAACATGAATTACCAAGATGTATTTGGATTTACATCACTAGTATTGGTCATTGGGTATGAAATGTGAGGTATCACATTTTTCTATGAGGTCTTCCACCTATCGGTAGTAGAAGTCATAAAATTTGAACCATCAAAACTTTTGCAGCAGTTACCTATTCTTGAATGGAAATAGGATGAGGTTACAATTTCATGACCGATTTACCGAGGTCACCTTAAGGTATTTATACCGTGTGGGTTATTGTTGATATGCCCACCAAGGCTTTAAATTTCCTACCAATTAAGGATACCTTTAGTGTAGATGAGCTTAATAGGTTGTATATCCATTAGATAGTATAACTTAATGGGGTCTCTCATTGTAAAATTTTAGATAGGGACCCCCATATTACGTCTCTTTTCTTCCAGATATTGTAGAAGGAATTGGATAAATATGTACTTTTTATAATAACAAACCACCCTCATAATGATGGAGAATCATAGATTATGATACAGGTGCATAAGGAAATACCTCTAGGATGTTTTTTGGATTTTGGTGGATTTTGGGAGAGACATATACCCCTATTATAGTTCTCCAAAAAAATAGTAACCAGGGAACTAAATTTATGGCACATTATAAGGATCTATGTGATATTCCATGCAGATTTCCCATGTCTGGTTAGAGATAGATGGGGAAGATTAACTGATATTTAATCTCATGAAGGGGACTTTTGAGGAGGTCTAGTTGATCAGGAAGATAATGGATCTTTCATAGTCATCACATAAATCATACTCCATTCACCATAGATTTGCTATATATTTAGAGATTGGGGATGAGGTATTTTATTTATCTTTTCGAGGCTAGGACACAAACAAATAATGAGGTAGGACAATATTTCACCATGACATTAGGGGCAATTCGATATTCTAGAGAGATTTCGGCCAATAGTCTATCAGTTTAAATTACCTAATATGTATCAGTCCATGAATGATATCTTCCATGTATCTTAACTATATTGGTATCACATAGACCCATCTTATGTTTCATAACATTAGGAGTTGGAGTTGTAGGTAGATGTGTTCTTCGAGGACCATCCTTTAAATATCGTTGACAGGAGAATGAAGGTTCTATGATGCCAATATATTCCTCTAGTAGGAGTTCTATAGAAGTATAGTCATTTATAAAATGAGACTTTGGAGAAAGAGACCTATATACATTCTTAGTGGCCTGAGTTATTCTCAAAATAATCTTGACAAACCTTAAGAGGGGGAATTCGAGGTCCAATTTATTTAAGGTGAGAATATTATAAGATCTGGGATTTTCCTATGAGGTATGGATTTATTTAATTTAAGTTTAAATTTTTTTAGAGAGTAATGTGCATAACCATTTATGTTATGGGGTTTTGTGGTTTTTGGGGCTTGTTCAGAGCCTGGAACCCAACTATTGGATAAAAAGTATTGGGTTGCACAGTTAAGAGTTACTACGTGACTGAAGATGCATAGTTTGATGAAAACATGTAGGGATGATAAAAGGGCTCTAGGAGTAATATTTTTGAGGAAATTGTGTGGATGGAGGTTGAATCACATGTGATATCCTACTTACTTTTTTATAGTGGTTTTATACATAGTTTTCACATGATTTGGAAAAAATTTCACACATACTATGCAAGGTACCGCTACATACAGTGAAGGGTGTGTGGTTGGTATATGGTTTGGAAGAAAAAGTGAAAAAACCATGTCTCATAGTTTTTTTAAAGAAAATTACCATTTCCCCATAATGAGTTGAAATCTAGAAATCTAATTTCAATTTCAAATTCTAGTGGATAGAATTGATTTGAGAGCTGACCTTTAAGCAAGTTTGATATATTTTCTCCCATTTTTTCAGCCAAACATAGAATCAAGTTTCATCAATCACGTTGGATTTGCATTAGTGAGTACTCCATTTCTTTTTTTAATTTACTTCATTTATCTTAATTTTGGATGTTCTGTCTATGTGAAACTTAATAATCCTTATTTTCAGGGTTTCCATATGTTCTTCATTTTTCTTCTGATCAGAGCTGAATCGGAAGCCGATACTAGATGATCACCCTAATATGGACATATTGTAGGTGTTACATACTTTTCCCAAGTTTTTTGATTCATTATAGAGCTAGTTTACATTGTTCCACCCCCATACATTCTAGTGTGGCCCTAAAAAATAAATTGAATAATTGAATTGAATGTAATAGAACCTATTAAGGATGCATGCTAGTGTCTTGAGACTTGTTAGAGGTTGTTTCCCCAACCATGGTCACCCAGTGGGTGTGCCTTTGATATTTACCCTTTTATACCACCCATGGGGTGTGCGTTGTTCTTTCCTTGTTTGTGGAATCCTAGTTATAAATGAATGGATTTTAGTTCATTGATTAAGAGATGGTTTTCCTTATTTTCAATGTGATACATGTTGATTAAATTTTTAACTTGTTTAAATAGGAATGTTATATCATTGGGTAAAATCATTGAATATGACTTTTTAAATGAGTGGGAAAAATCATATAAATTTAAATCTTTTGAATTGATAAATGGACTGAATGATGAATGATTCCATCATATTCATTGGATGACACTCCTTGGATCTTGATAGTGCCAATGGATGCCTTAGATGAGATTGATCCTTGGGTATTGATTCTGTGGGATGACATGGGCCTTTTTACCCCTCCAATTTGGATTGTTTGAGATTGTAGTGCATATTATATACTAACATTCCCCTTGGACCCCATAAAATGTCTAACCAAGTTTCAATAAATATCCTCTTAGGAATCGAATAAGATGAATTGGTCTACAATACCATGGATCTGTACCATTAGGGTTTGAAACATTTATTTATACAGCTTGGCCATGATAAATGTGTCATTATTGATTATACAATATGAATTTGATTGATATGAAATTATATTTTATATGACAAGGATTTGGCTGATATGATATATTGTTTATACGACATGGTCATGGTGTTTAATTCATTTTATTTTTTATTTCCTTATTATAAGAGCCTGAAAAATGTTTTTAAGGGATCCACATTTGGTAGTATAATATAACTTACTGGGATACTTTTCCTTGAGATCCTTACTTTCAGTACTTCCTTACGTGTTATATTTTCCACTCGTCTTAGATTGTATTTCACATGAAGAATTTATTATAAATGCTATGGGTGGTGACCAACTATGATTTTATTTCATACCATGTTTGGGTCATCATTGGGTACCTAGACAGACTGTATAGATGCAGTTAGGGACTACGGAAAGTGACTAGAGTCAGATGCATGACTTTGTTCCATTATTAGGAATAGGGGAGTATATGACTGACAAAAGGCTCGTGGTGCTATATAAAGATAGTGATTTTTTTTATATTTTGTTATTTTTATACATGTATTATATTGATCACTCTATACCTATTTTGGATGGTTTTTTTGAAAAAAGTCATTATCATCATTTTATATGATATTACATATATATATATATATATCTCATTTATTATTATTCTTTGGCTATGGTGGGATACTATTCTAGAGGTCTTACTATCTATTCTTGTGTCTTTATATTCTTATCATGCTTCCTTTATTTGAATGATATGATATTTCACTATGTTACACTCTGTTAAGAGGGAATAGTCTCCCCACAGACACATTCTATTCCCTCACAGCTAGTTCATAGGCTCTAACATTTGGAGAGATTCACTTGATGCCATATGGATGACCAGGCTTCAGGCACCGTTCAGTGGCATCTGGGCCCAATACGTTACAAATATTCAATATGATTATTTCTTTAAAATTTCCTTCATGTAAGTTCTTTTTCATATTAAATTTCTTACATAATAACAAGATATAAATTCTTCTATGACTTCTATCAAAAATAAACTATCTATTAAATTATTTTTCTAGTATACTCAATCAGATGAATCATGATCTGATTCTTTTTTTATTTTATCACTTCTTTTAGCTGATCACTTCTTCACATGTTTCATATAATGCCTCTTCAATGAGTTCTTCTCACCACAACATACAGAATTCATCTGATTCCAATTGAATATTAATATCGTATAATATCCTTCAGACAAATTCCTCTTGAATATGTTCCATTGAACATCTATTTACTTCTGTAGAACGTCATATAGATACCAAAATTTTACACAAACTTTTTTGTGAAACAACCATCATAACATAATAATAAATTATCTATAAATATGGGTTGATTTTTAAAATTCAAATTCAAATATCCCACTAAAACATTAATCATCCCATTAAAACATTATGTATCCCTCATAAAAAATCAATATTTTACCACATTCAAAAATCCTTTATGATATGATTCAATGTTGCATAGGAATCATTCCCTAAAATATAGTGTCAATGGTCTTCCTTAAACCTCCAAAAATCATGGAGATAATTAGACCCATTCTTCTTGATTATTATAGAATTGACATTCCAACATAGCATTATAACATTAAATAATCTAAAAAACATCATAAATATCGTTGAACCTTTAATTGAGTACAACATATTAACCCTTAATCCATCTAGTGAAACATTATTTGTAGATCCATCACAACACTATATTAACAACTCAGAAATAATTCACAAGACACTTCCTTCTTCTGATAAATTTATTTGTAAACCATTCTATTTTTCCTTCTCTAGGAAGCATCAATCTAATGAACAACATTCAAAAACATTATTTTGATGAATTAATTTGGAGAATTTTATCCAATGACTCAGATACTATTGTCCAGTAATTTTTTAACTTCTTTACTCTACATATTTATGAATTAATTTTCAATAGAATTCATACGTATGAATATATTATTTTATATGATGAATGTGTAAATATATGTTCATTGGACTGAGAACCTTTTTTCAGAATGATGTACTGATACAATTTTGTCTGTCTAGTGGATTATGTTGGATGGCTTTTTAAAATTCCATCCAATGGACTTCTTATAATGATAACTCCTGGAGGAATTTTTTCGATACATCTTCAATCTTCCTTTAATATGAAGACTACATAATTTTCTATATAATAACACTTTGTATCACTAAAACATTAAATATTCACAATACATCATCTTTGAATCATGTAGCATTATAAATTCATGTCATGAAAATATTATGTCCAAATAATTTTTGATAACATCATTCTGGTGAACTTTAAAATAAATCATAGCCTCGACTTTGTATAACCAGACCTTATAATCCTCCATTAGAAACAAGAACAGATCATGATAACATTTAGTAATATTGATGTTTTAAACATTGAACAGTAGAAAATAATCACAAGATTTTAATTATAAAACAACTCTACTTGATAGAACTTGTAAGAAAATTGGGATAAAAATAATGTTCTAATTTCTGATTGATCACTTCAGGCTGATAGACTCTATCCTTTAAAATAGTTTGTTATCCTCAAGTCACTGGACTTTATCTAATCACTTTTGTAATGCAACAAATTTAAGATATTTATGACCTAATTTTTTTTTAATGTTTCACACTGAACAAAAAAATAAAACTCATAACGAAATCCTTCTTAACTCCTTATAAACATCTTCTTCACACAAAAAACATCAAAACATCTTGGACCCAATATCAGGATGTGAAGGTCATGTAGGTTTTACCATCACCATCTGAGTTTATAACTACCTATAAACCCCAAGGGTAAGGGAAATGAAGAATAAATATTGAGAACCAAGTCAAGGTGGATGAAATGAGAGGCATTTTGTTGGGAACAAGATAGGATATCAATTTATCGCTACATATCCCAAGGGATGAGAGTTAAATTAAATCTACATCTTATATTAGGAGACTTATGGAAAAACATGTATCATAAATAAAATTGGAGTACGAAATTCTATAATAACTCTAATAAGAAAATAAATACTAAACCCTATTTCAAATTGGAAAAATTATCATAACCGAGAGTAGAAGTAGGCATGAACCTAAATTATGTAGTTTTTATTTAGAATGAGGTATAGGTCTCACTACATATACCATATAGAGGAATCGAGAAACAATCAGTTTTATAGTTGTGGAGTGGTAGGTGAAGAACACCATATTAATGGGAATCCTCTCAGGTAAGGAACCAAAAACAATTTTTGCCTAATAATTATATGAAAATATATTAGCTACCATGTTTTAGGTCATGGAGCTAGAAAACACATTCCATGATCTTTATGATCATATGATAATTATCTAATCCAATGTGTTCAAATTAATTTAAAATATACCAGGTGCTATGAATTTAACATCAAAAAGGTAGGAAAAGTTCCATTGTGTTCAATCATCATGCAATAAGGATAATACGTATAGTTGTTTTAGATTATACGATAAGACCATTGTGCTACATAGATTTTTGTCTTATAGTTGGGACCATGTGGGGATAAAAAAAACCCATGTATGAAAATTTTTGAGAAAAAATTTATTGGTGGGAGGTGTATTGTTATCCCAATTCATAGTGAAAATAGATTATGTATCATTGGATTTATCATTGGTAATGGTGAAGTGACATTCTTATTTGGGTTCAAACATCAATGATTCCTTTCTAGGTATAATTGAAGATATAAATTCCATAAAAAAAATAATTTTATAGTAATGATTGAAGGTGTAACTTCTTATTGGATACTCATGTTTCTAGATTCTAATGGAATTTTATATTTTTCAGTTCCCAAATCATATTCTCATGAAGGGATTAAAAATATTATTGAAAGTCATGATACTATTTATCAATAATAAACTGGTCATATATGGTTTTCTAGATTAATGGTAGATGAATATATTTCGGAAACACTTCTATATCCTTTATAACATATAGTACTAAGTCACTTAGGTGGAAGCCTATATATTCTTTTGATATTCCTACAATCCAATAACATGATTTTTAGTCCATATATTTTTGTTCTAATCCTCTATCATTTGAATATTTTTATAGAGGACCTTATTGAATGCCTCAATATAACCATTTTAATTATTTTGATACGAGGAATTATGGTTATACCTGATCCAATTCTTGGAATAGACTTTCTTTAGATAATAAGCTCAAAATTTAGTGCCATTGTTTGTCATAATGGAGTGATAGATCCAAAGTCATTGAATGATATAGGATTCTAAAAAAATATCATACACATGGTCTTCAACTCATTTAGGGGAATGATTTCATCCTACTTTCTAAATAAATTAGTGGAAATAATTATGAACATGTAATTCCTTGGGGTAAGGACCCATGATATCAATTCCCCATACAAAAAAACAATAACTGTACTTTGTGGTGTGGAGAAGCTCTAAAGGCTGATGCATGAAGTTAGAATAAACCTGGTGTGCATGAAACTTCTTGGTGATTTATATGAAATCACAAACCACAGTGGGACAAAATTATCCCAGTATTTAGATTTGATGTAATAGCATCAATCCTATTTCATGAGCTCAACCTAACCTAACATGAACCTATTGAAAAACCAAAGGAATTTGAATTACTTGTTTGAAGTGGAGAATGATTCCATAAAATCTATACTTTTAGTGGAATTTCTATTTGTTAGGGCCATAACTATGGATTAAATGAACTACTCACCAATATTGTTTTCTCCCTTCTCTTATTTATGGAAACATTATAACACCCCAATATTTTATAATATATTTCTCATTATACTAACTTAATTTCTTTGATGTATTTACATGCTTGTAACCCCAATTCTAAATGTACTATAATATAGTACACCATTATAGCCTTGTTCTAAAATTGGAGGTATAAATTGGAATATAATCATTTTAAAAATCATGTTTTGAGTTTTTATATATTTAAAATATATTGATTAATACATAAAGTAAGTCATTTTACCCTTAAAAATACATTTTCATAAAATGATCTTTATTACATTTCATGTGATAGAATTATAATTAATTTATACCATTTTAAAAAATTTATTTTTAAAAAATAAACTTCATTTTTTGAATCATCATATCAAATTTATTATAGGGTTATTTTTTGAATGTTTTTAGAAATACTTGATTGTTGGGTAAATATTGTAAATATCAACTTTTAAGAAAACAATGTTTTTCTCTAGTTTTACCAATGATTAATTATGATTTCGAATACCATTAAAATTTCATTTTTTTATAAAAATAATTCAATTTATTCCTTTTTATCTATAATATATATGATGTTTGTGTGAGGATACTACTAAACTTTAAAACCTATTTTTTAGAAGACTATTTTACATCATACTTTGTGGGAATTTTTATGAAATTAATTTATGACACTTATAAATATTTATCTTGATAAAATATATCCCATGTTTATAATCAGTATGATTAAAATTTTATAATAATTTCAACAATGATTTTTGTCATTACGAATTGAAATTTATTTAAAATTTTAGTTTTACAGTAAATGTTAAAAGGGATTAATGAGGGATAAATAAATGAGATAAGGGTTAAAATAAACAAAAAAAATATCTAAATTCCGTACATTAAATATATTTTATTTATATATCATCATATATCTGAATTTGAGGCAATTTGGTGCAATTAATCTTTATTATTACAATATTTTAATTTAATATTTTGAAAATTTCAATATCTGTCCTCTCCCTCTCATATAAAAGGACACCCCTCATCTCTCTTTTTTACACAATATAGAAAAACCTAGATCGACCAAAACCTATCTAATTTACATCCTATATTACCTATCCTAGAATTATATGTTTTTTTGTTCTTAAAATACCATTCAAATAGTCTTAATAATGGATATAAAGGAGGTCTACTGAAGAATAGATAATCGTTACACTTGACTGATTTCAGTATATTTTACATTCTAACTTCTATTAAATATGTGTAATTAATCATAATATAATATATTAATTATCCTCAATATACTTAAATATTATTTTGACTATTTTATTACCAATATCTACCATATTTTCTAAAGAATGGGGAAATTGATGTATCGTTCATGCGTACGTGCAGACTACCACCTACAGATAGCGATACAACTCATTTACCATCACCATTATTTATATTTGGTTACTATGATGGATTTAAAATTTATATTTGATATTTATGACATAATTATACTATTTAAATAATAATATTTTATCTGCAGTCTTAGGATTTCATCTTTTGTAAAATGACCATTTCGCTTGTGCATACGTATGGACTACCACCTCCATGAGGCATTGTGATTATTTTTTAAATTTTACATTACATGGTTGTTAATAAATATAGAGCTAATAAATATATATTATATATAAGAAAAAATTATTAATTTATAATGGTTAATTATTATTTACTTTTCTTTCATTCCATCATTCGAAAAATGGAAACATCACTCGTGTGTAGGTACCGACTATGGTCTCCAAAAAGTGATATATTAATTTTTTATCATGGATTCTTTTGAATAGTTATAAAATCATATATCATGAATAAATATTATAATTAAATTATTATTAAAATTATGGATATCATGAAATCATGATCACATTTCAAGGACTAGAACCCTAAAACTGAAACATCAGTGGTAAACAGACTAGTTTTCACATAAATGTCATTGTTAGGAATAATTATTAATAAATGGATAATTGGACATTATAAAAGAATGATACAAAATAATTTATGTTTAAGTATTATTCTAGAACAAATTTATAATAAATATATATTTATTGTGTAGGAGGTTTGAATTCATATGAATCAAGATGAGTCTTGAGGTAAGAGATTTATATTTTGATATAAATTTAATTAGTATTTCTTATGCTTAAAAATATTTTGAGATAATTATATAATCATTATCTAATAAAACAATTTAATTTTTTACACCTTTGATTATTTATGTAATTGTCCCATTTTCCTCTCTTTTTTTCTTAAAAATACTAGGGAAATGTTTTTATAAAAAACAAACTATTTCATCTTTGGTCGGAAATCACTTTCTTCCAAGACCATGTTTCTGTAAAATGTTATCAATAGTATTTTAACTATTATAATTTTATTGTTTACACAAATTATTAATCATGTTTTAATTTCAATAAAAATGTTTCAAAAGAATTTCCCTTCCATTTTTTGAAAGAGGTATTTTGATGTTTTACCGAAAATATGAAGATAATATTCATTTTAACGTACTAAATATAAACAATGACACAATCATGAATAGTTAATTATTTGAATAATCTGTTATTAGTTTCCATGGTTATTTTTGAATAATATGTCTTCCCTAATATTTTTTAATTTTTAAAATTTTAAATAAATGATTTCAAAATAAAAATAGAATTTTCCTCAATAAATATTGAAGATATCATTAAATGAAAGTTGAAATATATGATAAAATACAATGATATTAATTATACATTACTACTGATATGATCCAATGATATCATCCTTCTTTTTTCTCTTGGTTTTTTATGGTTATGATGTAGATATGTTTACTAAACCCTTTTATTTTCCATGGTTTATAATGTGATATAATGTTTTTGAAATATATTTTTCTTTCCATGGGTTATGATATGTTGATATAATGAATGTTTTTTAATATTGTGGAACATATATAAATTTTTTGTGATTAATCAATGGGTTGGTCAAGAATTATATTTCCCTATAATTCATTGGGTCATGTGATATTGATATCTCATAAGATGATGATGATAAGCATGGATATGATTGTGAAATGAATCTCCCATATATTGAAATGTGAGTAGTATTGTATCTATATATTCTCATAATAATGTCAGTGGACATGATTGTGAATATCATTTTTCACATTTGTATATGTTATTATGATTGAAATTAATATATTCTCATAAAATAATGTGTGAAAATGATTCCAATTAGATATATTCATATGGTTATGATGTATTATGATTATAATGATACATGCCTATGTTATGACTCTTGAATGATGATTGGTCCTTTGAAACCCTTAATGATCATGCTTCAAGATATGAATTTTTTTATAGTGTATGATTTAATAAATTTTGGCTATGAATATTTTATATTGAAGAACTAATCTTCTTTTTTTGGATGGGGAATATCACTCTCATGCTCCGTTGACCTCCACTGACCAAGTTGTCAATGGCCATCATGTCGATCCCTCCCCCCTTGGTGGGGGAGGGTCCTTCGTTTCCCCTAAAATGTTCTCAACCACCTCCCTTATCCCTTTTCATGAACCCATAATTCATCCCTTCTTTTCATCTGATCTATCTTATCCTGAACCATCTGTAGTTGTTTGACGGATCCCCAAAACACTTGATTTAGAATTTGGAATTCACTTATGCTTACTCTATAAATAATATTATTCTTATTGTATGATTCAAGAAATTCCAGTATTTAGTGGATTCCTTAAACCACCACATCTTTAGATATTTTTCTTTATAAAAGTGGGAAACAATTGGGCTCCTCGACTCCAAGAATCTTATGGTTGGGTTTGCTTCTAATTAATATACAGTCCTAGCCTAGTCAAATGCGCCTCGTATATATAATGTAACATGATTCCTTATATTCAAATGGTAGTATGATTTTTTGGATCATTATAAGTATGGGTATAAGACAAGGGGTGAATAGTAGTTTTTATATTTCAGAAACAGTTACAAAAAATTATCAGAGTTTATAAAAATCAAACCGTTTCGGTACATTTTTATTTTTAAAGAGATGGATTTTATAGTAAAATATTGTACAAAAATAAAGATAATAATTATAGTGTTTCATATCTAAGGATTCTATTCCACTCATAAAACTCTTATACACCTCAAGGAGACTGGTACCAACTAAAACTCACTTTTAATGGTGTGATAACCTATTATAGACTCTACCATTTACAATACCTAGAGAACCAACCTAGTATTTACTATAGGAGAATACCCATGTGTGTTTCCCTGACTATCATTTATGACTCACAACCCAAGCCTTCTTATTTGGTGGTAGAATAAATAGATAATGGGAAACCTTCTTTTGAAAGATAAATTCATATATCAGACACTGAAGATTTAAAAACAAGAGATCACAGAATTAAATGAAGTAAACCAATATAATGAACAATAATAAATATTTTAAATTATGTTGATGTTTGTCGCACAAGAACATGGGTCACTTAAAATAATTACTATTTAAGATTTAGTCCTTCGTATGATAACATAATATAGTGGAATTCACAGATGATTATGAAAAAATTTGTAAAGCAGTGGGATTTTAAATTATCACACTATTCTCACTATATTTGTTTTTTATATATTTTGAATAATTTGTACATCCCTTTTTATAACAGTACCTTTGAACGGTTCTCCAGATACATTTAAAACAAAATCCAAAAATCATGTATACATTCTCAATCACTACATGTCACTTGTTAAATAGTAACAGAAATAATTCGGTTATGACATGATGATTAAAAAACATGATGAATTAATATATAAAACAATTAGGCTATTAAATAACATTGAAATATTATTCAAAAAAATTAATATAATTAGTGACACACTTGTAATAAAATCAGAATTTTAATACAAATGACCTAATTAATTGAAATATCTATTTAAAATAAGAAGCCAAAATTCATAAAAATAGAGCATCAAATGGCATATTAATCTTCATGTATAAAGTATTATAAAAAATAAATAATTCAATCATGAATTAATAATAACAAATTTAAAAACATTTAAGAAGTAAAATTATGAACAATAAATTTAAAAATTAAATTTTTCTTACCTGTTGATATCCATCCATGACTCATTTGACATACCATTTCATGAATCCTATGGTGAATAATTTGAAATAATATTGCACGAAGAAAATGATGACTCATTTGACATATAATGTCAAGAATCTAACGGTGACTCATTTTACATATCATTGCATGAAGCCAATGGTGACTCATTTTTCATTCTGTTGTTAGTTTATGAAAAAAAATTTGTTTTTTGCAAAACTAACAACATCATGACTATATAAGATCAAAAAGAAACATCAAAAAATAAAATATTTACTCTACAATGGAATTCCAATGGTGAATTACTGACCTACCATTGGGTGATTTACTGACCTATCATTGTATAAATCCAATGGTGGCACGTTTCAACAAGGAATCATTTCAATAGAGACTCATTTAAATGGTGACTCATTTAAATGGTGAATCCATTCAAAAGTGACTCATTTCACTGTTTAATCATTTCAACAGTGACTCATTTAAATGGTGACTCATTTCAATGGTGACTATTTTCAATAGTGACTCATTTCAACAGTTCCAAAAAAATATTTGAAAATTTAATGAACTCAAACTTGATGTAATTTATAAAAACCATAATTTAAAACATATCCAAAATAAATTGAACACTTTTACATAAATTTAATACCTAAAAAACGCCCAATTTTTTTAAATTAGAAAATATAAAAAATACTAAATTTTTAACTTAAACCCCCACCCCGATTTGAAATTTATAAAAAAGTATACTGAAATTTAAGAAAAAAATCCCACTGTTTTTTGTTTATTTTTTTAAAAATTTTGTATGAAAAAAATAGATTAATTGAATTAAAAATAATTTAAGAAACTAAAATTCATATTTCAATTTTCAATTTTTTAAATTTAGCAAAATCTAAGGGTTTTTTGAAAATACTTTCTCACTGATTCTAAATGTGAATAAATATCATTCAAATGTAACCGTTATTAACATGATTTAATAAAAAATGAAATCATAAATTTATATGTTTAGTTCAAGAATTTTAAAAGAGCGTTTGTAGAAATTGAAATAGAACTATAATTATCACATTAGATATGAAATTTATCCAAAAATATATTAGAATAATACATAGATTATTTAATCCATATGATATGGGAATAATAGATAGCAGTGGAAACATACTCAGCCTCAGCTATTAATAGTCCTACAGATTGTTGTTTCCTTGACCTCCATGAAATTAAAATATTACCAATAAAATAACATATACCTATAGTACTCTTTTTATAATGTCCTCATCCACCAATGTTAGAGTCAAAGTAAGATAGTTAATCAAAACAACTCATTATTGAATAAAAACCCAGTACCAAAAATTCCTTCGATGTATCCTATTATTATTTTAACATATTTAAAGTGAATTTATTTGGGGTTATATTAGAACCTAGAACACATGAATACTAAAAACATGATATTTATCCTTGAATCAGTGAGATATAAAAGACAACTGATCATGCCTCTATATTATTTAATGTCAACAAACATAACAGATTCATCTAATTCTAATTTATAATAAATTTTTGTGGGTGTTTTCATATCTTTACAATAATATAAAATGAATATTTTTATAATATATTTAACATATTTTTATTGATTTATGAAAATACCATCCATCCTTTGATTAATTTGAAATCCAATGAAAAATTTTAATTCTCCCATCCTGATCATGTCAAATTCACTAGTCATAATTTTAAAAAAATCATTACATGATGAATCATTTAATGAACATATGATTATATCATCTACCTAAATATTATTAAGAAATAAATCATTTGGAACTTGATTGATAAAGAATGATTAATAAACTTTACCTTAATCAGAATATTTTTTAAGTAAAAACAATGTAAGTCTCCTATTCTAGGCTCTTGGAGCTTGTTTGAGTCCAAATACGGTGTTATTAAGTTTGTAAACATGACTTGGAAAACGAACTTCTTCAAAACTAGGAGGTTGTTTTTTATAGACTTCCTCAAAATAATTTCATTTAGAAATGAACATTTTACATCCATTTGAAATAATTTTTTTGTAAAGAAGAAAAGGCTAGTAGTATTCGAATTGCATCCATCCTTGAAAAAGGAGAATAAGAACATTCAAATTCAATTCCCTCTTCTTGAGAATAACATTGAGCTACTATTCTAGCTTTATATTAAAAATATATCCAACATCATCAAGTTTATTTTGAAAAATCCTTTTGGTTCCTGTAATAGTTTTACCTTTAAGAAAAAAAACAAATCGGATACACTGTTTCTTTCAAATTGATTTAATTCATCATTCATAAATTTAATCCAATTTTAATCAATTAAACCATTTTTAGTCTTTATAGGAACAAAATCAGCTATAAAAGCATAATTAATAAAATAATGCATAATAATTTTTTGGGTGTGAACAACAGATTCAACATTTCCAATTACTTTATCAATTTGGTGATCTTTAAGAATTTTTCATTAATTTAGATCAATTTGAGAAGAGGTATTCTACCCTTCTACTGATGAATTATCATTTTCAACATTATTATCCTTAATAAAATTGAAAATTTTAAATTCATCATTTTCATTTAAAGAACCATAATAATTATTTTTAGATAAATTTTCATCAATAATTACTAGTATAGATTCTTCTAAAATTAATTAATCTTTATTAAAAACTCTATATGATTCACTAGCATTTGAATATCCTAAGAATGTTCCTTCATCTAAAATTGATTAAAATTTATCTATGTTATGTTTAGTATTCATGATAAACACTCTACACCCAATAACCTTTAAATAACTATCATTAGGTTTATAACATTTTAAGAGTTCTTAAGGTGGTTTATTTAGAAATGGTAAAATAGATACTCTCTTTAACACATGGAAATCTATATTTTCATCTTTTTCCCAAAAATAATTTGGAATAGTATATTCCATAACCATTGAACAATCCATTTCTTCAGTGGACATATTTTTTCATTTACAACCCCATTCTATTGTGGTGTCCTATAAGAGGAAAATAAATATTTAAATCCATTAGATTCACAAAACATATAAATCTCTATGTTCAAAAACTCACCACCTCTATCAATTCGGATAGAGATGACTGATTTATTTTTGAATTTATGAATAAGTTTACATAAAGTATAGAATTTGGATAGTGTTTCATTTCTGTGAGACAAGAAATAAATCCATAAAATTCTACCGTAATCATCCACAATAAGAAATACATATCTTTTAAAAACTAAACTAGAAGGTTCAATTGGTCCAAACAAGTCAATATGTTTTAATTCTAATTATCTAGTAGTGATAACATCATTAATAGATTTAATTCATTCTCTATGTTGTTTACCTTTCAAACGAGAATCACAAAGATAAGAATTACATGTTTGATGTTTTGGTAATTTCATAACATGTTTATATTGTGAAATTTTATGAAAAAATCTGACATTTTCTTGTCCAAGCCTCTTTTTCCGTAGTATAGAATTTTTTTTATAAAATTCAGACACTTTAGCTTTTTTTTGATAATTCCAAAAGATTAATATAGTAATCATTTTCATTTCTACATGCAGAAAATATAACTAAGTTATTTTTCCAAACTATACAATTATCATATTCAAAAACAACATTTGAAACATCATCTCATAGCTGTTATATAAATAAAACATTTTGTATAAAACCATCTATATATAGTACTTTTTAAATTATTGTAGTTTTAAAAAAACCTACCTCAACTATTCCTTTAATCGGCCCCTTGGATTTTCCTCAAAAAGTGACAAGGCCACCATTACATGGATTAAATAATATAAACTTACTTATATCACATGTCATGTTCATAGAGCCTCCATTGTATATATACCATGAGTCTATATGAAATCCAAGACATATTTTTGGAAATTAATAAATCAACATATTTTGGTGGCATTCATGCCAACTTGGGTCCAATTGGTTTATTAGTAGAATTTTTTTAACCCATATATATTAATAGCATTTAGTAGAGTGTAGATTCAAAAGTGAATCATTTGATATATAATTTTTGATATACATAAATTATTGTGTGAATATAAGTGAATACTAATTTTCATAATGTCCATTCATTCTTCATTTAAGACATGTTACACTAGAAACGCTTCCTTTCGATCTTTTTAATAAAAGTAGTTTTATTTAAACTTGGAGTAAAACTATTATAACCAAATCCAAACACATTTTTATTTAATATCATTAAAGTCATAATATTTTCATATTTTTTAGCTTTTCAAAATTTGGATAATTACCTTTCAAGATTAACCATTTCATCTTTTAAGGCTATGTTTTCCTTTTGAACTGTCTCTAAATCTAAAATGATCTTTTCATGTGTACTAGATGGAATATTTCTCAATTTCTTATTTTCTTGTTTTAGATTCTTATATTTATTTTTCACTTTCACTAAATCCAAAACAATCAATATAAACATTTTTTATTAATCCTTATTCTTAAATACCATAAAATCTTTCATTCTTTCATTTTCACCCTTTTGTTTATGCATTTAAAAAAATTCTCCATACATATTATTCTGGTAATTATATATTTCCATATTTACACATTTCCTTTTAAAATAAATAATTTATTTTGACAATATATTGTTCCATGATATCAACTCAATACACATTTCATTTAATCATTCCCGATGATTCTCTAATTCTTTAAATTTTTAAGAATTTTATTTGATTTATTATTTTCAAAATCAAAATAATATGTTGAATAAAAAAATTCGTTTCATTTCCAGATAAATCATTTTTATCTCTAACAATAGTAGATATTAAATTTGTAGAAATATAGATATTTACCCCATAATGAATACCCATCAGGGCTAAGTTTCTTGTATCTTGTTCACATCTAGAATCCTTATTACTATCAGAATTATCTAAGCAGTCGCAACCTCATAATAGAGATAGTTTCTATTTTCATCATTTCCCTTTTTATTTCATAGGATGTATGAGTTTTTATAATTCAGTTCTTATATGAACTTTCTTCATAGAGTCATAAAAGTTTAATTTTGAACCATCATCATTATTAGAAGAACTACTATTTTAATTTCAATAACTAAATATCTTCTCGAACACTGCTAGAAAAATGACCTATAGCCGTTGTTTAATAGGTTTGTGGCTTTAGGTTAAAATATATTTGTAACACCCCAAGCTTCAATGGTACGTTTCCCTTTGAATAATTCAATAGCTTTTCATTGTACGCAACTTTGAGTTCTAACACACCGTGACCAATCAAACTAGCCGTCATGAATAGTAATACCAACTTTTTAAAATTATATAAATTTTATCATTCAAAATGGACTTCATTTTTGGATTCAGAATATTTAAATTATCCTAGGGTGAAATTTAGTATTTTTCTGAAAACTTTCATTTTTTGATGAATAGTGAAAAACTATGAGTTATAGTTTAAAACCGAATTTTTATTTAAATAATTATTTATTTTATTTAAATTTATTTCAGGTAAAAGTAGATACATAATACCAATATATGTTAAATGTATTTTATAGGAGTCGGTTTATAATAATTTTAGATATATAAAAATTTTATTGAACTTTTCACCGTCATTTACTCATCTTCTAAGAGAATTTGGAAATTTGCATAAAACATAATTTTACCACTTCTGTGAGTGGAATTTCAAAAATCTAAGATACTGGGTTAATATCAAGGAGTAAAATGTGGTTCAATAAGATAAAAATAATTTTTGTTGAATATTAACGTTTACTTTTATTTACAACGGTTAATAGTAAATAGGGTAATTAAGGGTAAAATGATATTATTATTACCCTAACACATTTACTAATTCTAATGGATAAGTGTAGTTCTACCAAAAACAACCTTAGGAATAAAATATGAACCTCTTTGATCCACTTGGATTAGATTAGGACATTTATTATTATTTAATTTAAAGAAGAGTTAAAAGAGTTAAAATCAAAGTTTAATAACTAACATATTTTTAATATAGGGTTATACATAAGATAAATTTGATTATAAATTTTAATTAGAAATATAAAAATATTTCCTATATAATGTAAATTTATTTATAATTTTTAGACATTAAATAATTTATTTCATTTATGACAAAATGGTGATGTAGTAATTACCTAATTAATGAAATATTAAACAAATTGATATTATAAATATCCAAATAAATGTAATTTGAGACTTTTTATGAATTCCACTTATTTTATAGGTTAATATGACATATTATAGTGATTTATATGAATTTTGTTCGAAGTAATAATGTTGTTATAAATTTTTCAAAAACAAAATACCAAATAGTGTCAAAATTGACATAAAAGAGTTTTTAAAACCAATATTATATTATTAATTAATATTATATTCCTAAAAATATAAGGCTCGGCAAAAGGACTTATATAATGATAGTTGAATCATTAATGGACCACTTGGGGGTTTCTTGGAAGTATATAGTATGTTTATTAACTATATAATATAAAAATACAGAGAGACATGGTAAATGTCAAACTAATTAACTAATAGTTTAAACTAAAAGATAAGGTAAATATAGTGACCCAACCCGGTATAAAAACTATTGGTTGAAATTATTTAGACCCATCCCCAACTTAGACTTTAAATAATCCAGTTTGGATCCATTAGAAACCGAATATTAATTTATTATAAACTAATAATTTATGTTTTTTCTAAAGAGCCCCTCCTCTCCCTTATAAGAGGACACCAACTCTGACCAATTATTCATACCTTCAAAGCCTTTTGGTTCGACCAACCCCTACCAAAATATCCTCTCAACTTCCTTAAATTCATCCTAAAGTCCATAAATTAGTCAAAAATCCAACTTAAGAATCCCTTTTGATCAAATCAAAAGGAAGAACCCGAGGAAGAGATAATAATTTCACCACCCTCTTTCAAGTTCCTTTCTTCTTCCGCTTCTTCTTTCCTTGTTAATTCCGATCTAAAAAAATAACTCCAATATATTATATATATTGTGACGTTATTATAAATATGGTACAACCATATTCATTATTCTATCCATCCTTTTAATGACATGTCACCATACATTCTTACATACGGCGTACCGTCTCCACGTCGTTGTGTAATTGTTATTCAAAACATTATTATTTGGATGGGTATGATAATGGTGTTTAATTGAAGTAAATAATAAATATATCATTTTAATGATTCTGTATATATAATATACCATCCAATTATATATTATTTTAATATCAAAAGAATGATATTTTCGCTCGTGCGTACGTACGGACTACCGTCTCCACAAACGCAATGAGATTCATTCTCCATCATATCCATTCAAGTATAATTCTCATTTGATGATTAAAAATAATGTTTAAGGACTTCATATCATTCTGGATATGAATAAGATAAAACCTATCCATATCAAACATGTCTTATGTAACAAAACATATAAAATAAAACGAGAAATTTAACACCCGAAACGACGATAATACTAAGATATTATTAACAAAGAAATGTTAAAAGATCATACATGATATCATATTAATTTATATTATTCTTTTATAATTTAGTAACAATTATTTCATCATTATACCAGAGTTTAAACTACCCTCGACCAATGAAAAGTACAAGGTAAGTGTTTATTTCACAATCTCTTCATTATCCGAGGTTTTTTATTCATGATTATCTAATGAGACCTCTTTATCATCCACATCCATGTTTCTTAAAAATGTATTTCAAAACATTCTTACTATTTTATAGACTTTGGTTTAAATTCATTTATACCCTTGATTGAATTTTTTAAGATGTTTAAAAAGGATTCTTTCCTTTGTTTTCCAAACAAGGTCCGTTTTAACCTTTTCGAAAAAATGAAGGTAATAATATCTTTTTTTTAACTTATACGGTGGGTGGGGCTATTTTCAGCTTTCATAATATTGTCAAACCTTCCCTTATATTCTTATAAGAATATTTTTAAATTAAATGTTTTCTTTTATAATTATGTGACTTTTATATGATTTCAAAAAAAGGAATATTTGTCTCAAATAGTTTTTGATTTCATCTATATCAACATCCTTTGATGGATTTTAAACATATTTGAATTTGATTTATTATTATAAAAAACTTCCATATTTCATTTAAGGACATGTGATTTGTTTGAATGTGGATGTGTTATTTTTATACCATTCATGGTTTATAGAGAAAGTATTGACATTTAGTATTCTAGTTTTAATATGAATGTTTATGTTATGTTTAAACCTGTTCATATGAGAATTTATTGGACTTAGTAAGTGATAGGTGGAGCCCGCTATCACTCCTCAATGCATCAATAGGTATCATGATACAAACTACTGTCTTGGCACAAGGCCTTGAAAAAAATCTTATTTGTAGTCTTAGCACAAGGCCTTGACTATGTGGTTATGATAGTCTGGAATTATGCATTATTTCATTATGAAAGTGGTTATTAATATTGTATGTAATTATTCGATTAGTAGAATATCCATGTGAATAAGTAAATGGAATTATTTGATTTTATCTTTTCCATATTATGCTGAAGTTCAAGTTTAAAAGGGTTTTTTCAGTTATAGATTTCCTCAAATTTTTATGATTATTTATTAATGTTTTTTCTATATTTTTATCCTTAATAAGCATCTGAGATCACCCCTTTATATGTTTTATTTTTTCCTGGATGTGAAGATGTATTTTATGAATGACCTGCATGGATAGTATGAGGGGATATGAGTGTGGTCTATGGAGACAAGATGTTGTTGTTGTTGGAGTTTTCACTATATGATGTAATGTAAGACTTGTGAACATATATCTAGTGTTTCCCCGACTACTAAACTAATCGATCTTTGGATACTTGATCTTTTGTGATCATGCGAATGATACGTAATAATGCACTAACTCTGGGCTTCTGGGGTTGGGGCGTTACAGTTTGTATCAGATTAAGTTTAGTACAAACCTTGGAAAATAGATTTAGATAAACTCTGATTATATAACATAGACCTAATATGAACTTTGAGGATAAGTATAGAATAACATCCTAGAATTTTGGTATTGTAGAGATTTTGTGAGTTTTCTTAGAAATACATCCCTATCTAGATATGATCAAGTAGAGGTGGCTCTGGCACAAATGTAACTAGGGGTAAAACCCAAAAACACCTCTTTAAGCTAGACTCTAACAGGAAGTGGTACATGACAACGGGCCTTTCTGCACTCTTGGTTACGACACTCCTGGGGGATATGCTTAAGATAATTCTAATTTTATTTACACACCATTATGAAGGGTTTATGAGTACATAGTTCCTAAAATAAAACATTTTAATGATTATGGATTATATCAATAAACTGTTCAAATTATGTTAAGTGTGTTCCAAGTTTGGATTTATGTATTTTGATTCATAAACTAATCTAGTGTATTCCATTGTTTAGAAATAGTACCTAGTGGAAGAAATGGAAACCCTATCTATGCACTCACTCCATGTAGGGATTTACCTCCTGTTCAAGATAATTATAGTGGAGCTGGTGATACAACTAGTGCTGATCATCTTATCACTATACTAGGACAACTCACTCAGGTTAGGAATAATAATCTTACCCGTATGGAGCACCCTAATACTCAACGTGGAGGATCAATGTTAGATTACTTCATTAGGAAATGACCACAAACATTCAATGGGAGTAAAAATCCATTTGTATATGAGCAATGAATAAGTTCCCTAGAGAAAATATTTCAGGCTTGGGGGAGTAGTAAAAGTGAAAAAGTTGTCATGGTAGTTTATCACCTCACTGGAGATGCTGACCAGTGGTGGCATTAATTCAAAACATAAAGGGCAGATGAAAAAGTATCATGTATGGAATGGAGGGAGTTTAAAGTGATTTTCATAGAAAAATACTTTCCTCATGACCATCGAGCAGATATGGAAAGGCAATTTCTCAGTCTGAGGCAAAAGGAGGATGAAAATGTCGCAAAGTATGAAGCTAACTTTACAAGGTTAGCGAGGAATGCAGAAGATTATATATGTAACCCGAGGAGTAATATTGATCATTTCTTTGATGGGTTAAATCCATTTATCCATCTAGAATTAGTCTCACAACCCTTCACTTCATATGAAGACATTGTCTCATGTGATATACAGACAGAAAAGGAATTCTCTAAATCTTATGACAATAAAGTAAATAAATATAAGAAGAGAACGGTGGAGCAAGAGATAGATAAAGGCAAAAAGTGAAATAAGGATTTTCCATTATGTGATAAATGTGGGGAGAAACACCCTAGTAATTGCATAAAATGAATGGGAGTTTGTTACAAATGTTGAGTAAAATGTCACCAGGCTCGTGATTACAAAGGAAAGAAAGAGACTGTCAATGTTGAATGCTACAATTGTAGAGAAATGGGGAATTATGCAAATGAATTCCCTAAGGGACAAGGAAACGTACCTTAGAAAAGGCCAAGGGATCAAGGCCAATCTTATGTTGTTACTACAGTTGAAGTTGAATAATTAATGTATTTCTGTTTTTGGACTCAAGGATTATATTCTGGCTATAAAAATAATGTAATATATATAAGGATTGTATTGTTGTACATGTTGTTTTCATTATGATTTTAATATGACTAAGTAAATCATATTTTCATTATGTGATAATAAGATAAACATTACTTTTTTGGGGAATCTGATGTGACAATTGATTTTGGAATTTAGATACTTTTTACAGAGAGTCTGGACAGAGGTACTTTAGATAACTATAATGTTTGGAGTGGATTATGTTGAACATTGGATAATATTGTTTAAGGTTAAAACAATTCTTATGATTAATTTTTGTAATATTATTATACAATATTTTTAGAAAAATGAAAACATGTAGGTCGGGCGATAACACGGCATGTCGGAAAAATCTACAGAAATCGAACCCACAACCATAGTGCGACATGCCTTTATTAACGACCACTAGTCTACATGATGTCCCTGGTTATTTCAGAATATTTTTCTTTATTTTAATGGTATGTTTTAATATTTGAAACCTTATACAATTAGAATAAAAATAATATTTTTGAGTTCTATTATCTTTTGGAGTGAAATGATGAGTTTGTGGTAGAAATTAGTTGAACGATGAAACTCTACTTGTTGAGTATATATATATATTTATTTATTTTATTATATGAATAAATTAATTCTTAAACTTTAGGGAATGGATATTAAAACAAAAAATGTGTTATCCTAATACCTTATGTTTTTTTTGAACTGATGATTTTTTAAATCATCATAGATTGATGGCTTTGAGGCCCTCAATTTTACACTTGTTTGTGATTGATGACTTCAATAACTCCCTAAAAATATTTACATTTTTCCTCTAATTAAGTTTTTATAATTTCCACAAATGTTCTTTTATTTGAAACCCTAATTTGGTGGTGACATTCTCATTTCCCTTTCCCTCTTATTGAAACTAAATTTTATTAACCTTATTTCCATTATGGGTTTTCCACAAAAGTTTTTTCATATTTTCAACCTTTTATTTTTGAAAAAAAAATCAAATTTTGAGGATGAAATTATTTTAAGTAGGGGATAATGTAACTCCCCAATCTTCAATGGTACGTTTCCCATTGAAAAATGCAATCACATGCATTGTACGCAACTTCGAGTTCTAACACAACGTGGCCAGTCAACCTAGCTGTCATGTATTGTAATACCCACTTTTTGAAATTTTATACATTTTATCATTCAAAATGGAATTCATTTTTGGATTTGGAATATCAAAATTATCCAAGGGTGATATTTTGGTATTTTTCTGAAAACATTCAATTTTTGATGAATAGTGAAAAACACGGAGTTATAGTTTAAAACTGATTTTTTTTTAAAAAATTATTTATTTTATTTAAATTTATTTTAGGTCAAAATAGATACATAATACCAATATAATCTTAATGTAATTCAGTGGAGTAAGATTATAATAATTTTAGATATATAAAAATTTTATTGAACTTTTCACCGTCTTTTACCCATCTCCTAAGAGAATTTTCAAATTCACATAGAAAGTTATTTTACTGCTTCTGTGAGTGGAATTTCAAAAATCCAAGATACATGGTTAATATCAAGGAGTAAAATGTGGTTGAGTAAAATAAAAATAATTTTTGGTGAATAGTAACTTTTTACTTTTATTTACCACGGTTAAAAGTAAATAGGGTAATTAAGGGTAAAAATGATATTATTATTACCCTAACACATTTACTAATTCTATTGTCTAAGTATAATTAGACCAAATAAAACCTTAATAATAAAATATGAACCTCTTTGGACCACTTGGATTAGAATAGGAAATTTATTATTATGTAAATTAAAGAAGAGTTAAAAAAGTTAAAATCAAATATTAATAACTAAAATATTTTTAATATAGGGTTATACATAAGATAAATTCGATTATAAATATTAATTAGAAATATAAGAAGATTTAAAAGATATTTTTATTTTATTTATAATTTTTAGGCATTAAATAATTTAATATATATATATGACACAATGGTGATGCAGTAATTGCCTAATTAATGAAATATTATACTAATTGATATTATAAATATCCAAATAAATGTAATTTGAGACTTTTTATAAATTATACTAATTTTTTAGGTTAATATGACATATTATGGTTGGTTAGACGAATTTTCTTCGAAATAATAATTCTATTATGAATTTAGCAAAAAACAAATACCAAATAGTGTCAAAATTGACATAAAAGATTTTTTAAAACCAATATTATATTATTAATTGATATACTATTCCTAAAAATATACGGTTCGTCCATAGGACTTATATAATGATATTAGAATCATTAATGTACCACATGGGGGTAGCTTGGAAGTATATAGTATGTTTATTAACTATATAATATGAAAATACAAAGAGACATGGTAAATGTCAAACTAATTAACTAAGAGTTAAAACTAAAACATAAGGATAATATATTGACCCAAACCTATCTAAAATCTATTGTATGAATGTATTCCGACCCATCCCCACTATAGACTTTAAATAATCTAGTTTGGAACCATAGGAACTCAATATGAATTTATTATAAAATAATACTTTATGTTTTTTCTAAAGAGCCCCTCCTCCCCCTTATAAAAGGACACCACTTCTAACCAATTATTCATACCATAAAAGCCTTTTGGTTCATCCAACCCCTTTCAAAATATCCTCTCAAATTCCCCAACATCATTCTAAAGACCTTAAATTAGATAAAATTCCAAATTAAGGAGCCGTTTTTATCAAATCAAAAGGAAGAACCCGAAGAAAAGGTAATAATTTCACCACCCTCATTTAAGTTCCTTTCTTCTTCCAATTATTATTTCTTTGTTATTTCCATTCTAACATAATAACTCCAATATCTTATATATACTGTGATGTTATTATAAATATGGTACAACCATATTCATTACTCTATCCATCCTTTGAATGACATGTCCCCATATGTGTATACGTACGGCTTACCATCTCCATGTCGTAGTGTAATTTTTATTCAAAACATTATTATTTGGATGGGTATGACATTGTTGTGTAATTGAAGTAAATAATCAATATAACATTATATTGATTCTATATATATGATATACCTTCAAATTATATATTATTTTAATATCAAAATAATGATATTGTTGCTCGTGCGTACGTACGGACTACTGTCTCCACGAACGTGATGAGATTCATGCCCCATCATATCCATTCAAGTCTAATTCTCATTTGATGATTAAAAATAATGTTTAAGGACTTGATATCATTCTGTATATGAATAAGATACAACCTATCCAAATCAAACATGGATTATGTAACAAAACATATAAAAGAAAACGGGTAAGTTAACACCCGAAACGACGATAATACTAAGATATTATTAACAAAGCAATGTTAAAAGATCATATATGATATCATATTAATGTATATGATTCTTGTATAATTTAATAAAAATTATTTCCCCATTATACAGGAGGTTAAACTACCCTCTACCTAGGAAAAGTAAAAGGTAAGGGTTTTTTTCATAATCTCTTCATTATCAGAGGTTGTTTATACGTGATTATCTTCTGGGACCTCTTTATCATCCACATCCATGTTTCTTAAAAATGTATTTAAAAAAATTCTTACAATTTTATAGACTATGGTTTAAATTCATTTATACACATATTTGACTTTTTATAAGATTTTTATAAACGAATCTTTTTTTTGTTTTCCAAAAAAGGTAATTTTTAACCTTTCTGACAAAATTAATGTAATAATATCTTTTTTTTAACTTATACGGTGGGTGCGGATATTTTCTGCCATCATAAAATCATCAAAGCTTACCTTCAAAGCATATAAGAATATTTTCAAATTAAAAGTTTTCTTTTATAATTATGTGACTTTTATATGATTTAAAAAGAAAAGAGATATTTCTCTCAAATAGTTTTGATTTCATCTATGTCAACATCCTTTGATGGATTTTAAGATTTTTTGAAGTTGATTTATTATGATAAAAAGCTTCCATATTTTGTTTAAGGTTTTGTGATATACTTTACTGTGGATGTGTTATTTTTATACCATTCATTGTTTATGGAGATAGTATTGACATTTCGTATGCTATTTTTAATACGGATGTTTATGATATGTTTAAACATGGTCATATGTGGAATGCATTGGACTTAGTAAGTGATGGGTGTATCCCGCTATAGCTCATTGATATATCGGTAGGTATCATGAGACAAACTTGTGTCTTGGCACAAGGCCTTGAAAAAATATTATTTGTAGTCTTGGCACAGGGCCTTGTCTATGTTGTTATGATAGTATGGCATTATGCATTCCTTCATTACGAACGTGGTTATTGATATTGCATGTGATTATTATATTAGTAGAATATCCATGTGAATAAGTAAATAGCATTATTTTATTTTATCTTTGCCATATTAGGCTTAAGTAAATGTTTAAAAGGCTTTTGTTTTAGTTATACATTGCCTTAAATGTTTATTTTTATTTATAAAAGTTTTCACTATATTTTTATCCTACTGAGCATCTGAGCTCACCCCTTTATATGTTTTAGTTTTCCCAGGATATGAAGAAGTATTTTATGAAGGACCTGCAGGGATAGTATGAGGGAATATGAGTGTGGTATATAAATACAAGATGTTGTTGTTGTTGTAGTTTTAACTTAATGATGTAATGTAAGACTTCTGAATATATCTAGTGTTTCCAAGGCTACTAAACTGATCGATCTTTTGAGACATGATCTTTTGTGATCATTCCAATGATATGTAATAATGCACCAACTCTGGGCTTCTGGGGTCGGGGCGTTACAATACCCATGGTTAATCGAATATTGTGGCTTTAGAATGGATGAACTGATAGATAAACCTTGACCCATGACAACAGCTCCTCAATTAGTTTCCCTCTATCATGAATCATCTCCTCCCTTTTCCTGACTCATCCCCCACCCATGAAACCCCTCATTGTAACTCATCTCCCACCCAGGAAACCCCACATCTCTGACCGATTGATTCTCCCTCGGCCAATCATCACTAGATTCTCCTTTTAGTTATCCCCTCCCTCATGTAATCCATCCAACCCCCTTCATCACATATTTCTATCCTACATGCCCTTCGTCATGCATTCCTCTTCCAATTGGTGCATCAACAGAAACAAAACCATCCATTTGTGTGATCTGCATGAGCTAAACACTACACATGCTGTGAAGATTTTTTCCATTACTCCTTAATGATAGCTTATCGCCCAAGAAATTCATACCCATCTCTAGTGACCATTCAACCATACCTCTGCAATCGATGATAATTTTCCAGATTCTCCCACATATTAAATATGATTCAATTTCCAAAAATAAAATTGTTTTATAAAACTAGGTATTTCTTTATTCATACTAATGTTCAGTTTCATGTTGTTTACTACTTACCGTGTTCTAGATTTCTGTTCCTGACACCAAATTGGGTATTTTATTGAAGAACGTTTAATGGTATATTGTTAATCATAGACATGGTTTCATGGAAAATGATGAGTTATTGATGAAAAAAATAGGTGAAGAAGGGGAACTAAAACAACACTGAGGGTCCATGAGGTTACCATCTTTTCTTCTACCATGCTTAGAGATACTTTTTTATACTGATTATTTCTTCCCAATTTTAAAAAGATCATAAAAATAATTTCATTATAATTTCATTACTGCCTTATATTTATTGGTGTTTTTGGTGATAAATTCTATTTGATCTTGTTTTCTCATAATAATCATGATGTTGGATTTGGGGATAATAAAAAATTAATTTTAGTTTCTGTTCATTATGTTATGCTGCTATAATTTTTACATCAATCTATTCCTTGTAATATTTTGTTATTGTGAGTCTACTTTTTTGAATCAATATGTTTAGATATTATTTTATTGTAATACATTTTGGGAATGGTATTATTCAAGTATTCACGGTTCTATATTTTATTTATAGAGTAACACCTATGATAAACTATTGTTCTCATAAAATTATAAGAAATATTAAATCCATACCTATCCTTTAGTTGTTGATCACATTATAAAATTTGGTGACTTCATCAGTTATACATTTTGGAGGGATAGGGTGGTTTATAATAAATTATTGATACACTACTACATAAATAAGGATAAAAAGAGATGAACATTGTTACTCATTTAAACTAGAATTGATAAATTAATAATTTTATTAATGCTACAGATGATCACTAATAAAAGTAAACATTTATCAATGTTATTATGAAAATTGATAAAACATTACCCTTATTAGTTATTGTTTTAGTCATGATAAAAGTAAATATTTATCTGTTATAAATATATCAAAAATACAAGATTCACCTTATTAAATTTTCAATTAATGTGTTGTTATGGCCTGCTCCCATTGGGACTCCAATTGGGTTGGCTAGGAAGGCAACTGTAACCCCTAAAGCCCACCTCAAATTGGTCATTGGTTAGAAACTAGAAACAGGGGTATAAAACATGCATATTTGACTGAAATTAACCTTATAATTCATAGGAATATAAAAGAACCTCTAATAAGTAACATAATTTAATGGGAAATCCAAACCAACACGCATGCAATGTTAAAAAAATCACATCCAATTTTTCATAATCATAACAACATCGCCATCAAATTCACTTTATCATAGAACACAACCCAGAATAATTACATCCCTCACACACACTGCACCTTAATCCATCAGGTATATATATACATATAAAACTATAAGATATTTTCCCCTATATATAATTAGTTAGCCTAATCTTATGAAATTACATCCCCACATAATCATGTGTCATAACCATAAGGTGCCCTATATTGAATGTTAACCCAAACCATAACCATAAACCATCATAACCCAAACAATTATATATACTATACCATAGAATCATAAAAGGGGTGTTTCCTTTTACTTTTCATTTTGTTCCTATGTTTTGGAAAGGACCTCATGATTTTCATTTCACTCACATTTTAGGTTGGGTTGAAGGGTTGGGGGTTGCTGTTAGGGAGTTGGGGTGGTGGTGTTGGAGGGGGTTATGGGGGGAGGGATCTGGTTGGGGGTGTCTAGTGCAGGGGCGGTGTTGGTTGGGGGGGGGGGCTAATGCAGGCTAGGGGATGGGGTGGTGCAAGGGGAGGGGTTTGGGGATAGTTGTGACGAGGGGACTGGTTTGGGGGGAGCACTGGTTTAGGGGGAGTCTACTATAAGGGTTAGGGGTGGTGGTTCAGTGGGGGTTAGGGGGTTGGTGTAGGGGTGGGGGTATAGAAGGGAGGGGTCTTCTTGGGGAGAGGCCAGTGGGGGGGGGTTAGTGCGGGGGGTGTAGGGGGTAGGGGGCTGGTGCAGCGAGTGGGGGCTGGTTCAGGATTGGTGGATGGGGTGGTGCAAGGGGGGAGGGGGTTTAGGGATGGTTGTGAGAGAGGGGATTGGATTGGGGGTAGGGGTTGGTTTGGGGGAGTATAGTATTAGGGTAAGGGGGTGTCTTATACAACATGTTTTTCTCCTCATGTACAATTTTTATTATACATGTCTATATTAGAGTCTAATGATAAAATGAACAAAAAGTTATCATCTTCACTTCCATTATATGAACTCTATATCTTTAGTTTCAACTTTTTTCTCCCCATATAGTCTTCTGAATCTTTTATATCATTCCATGTCCTATGGCTTTCATTTCATCGATACGATACATTTCATTCATGTGAAATCATATTATAATGTGTTTAAATATCATTCCCCATTTATTTAATTAATATTCATTAGAAAAAACACATCAGAGTGATTTGTCTCTAGAGGTTTTCATGCTTGGATTACACATCCTTTATAGTAGTTGGTTTCTAACCAATGAACCTATCAAAATTCATGCAATGATATTATTTAAAATTATTTATCAGGTTCAGTGGTTGGAGGATTCCATCGTGGAGAAGAATAAACCATTAATGGAGTACTTGACATTTTGGATGTTGAACTCGTTGTTTAATTTCTATTAGAAGAATGTTTTATATTGTTGAAGTTAATACTATAAATTCAAGTATAGTAGAGCTCAAGGGAATAATCTAATTGAGCATTTAAATGTTTTTAAGGGACATAAAAACATTTTAATGGAGTTTAAATTTCTTCTATAATTCTCTTAATTATTTAGAGTAATTATAAGATGATTCTAAATCTTTGACAATGACCAAGGTTGATTCAAAGATGTTTCAGGGTTATCTAAAGAAGTTTGGAATTTTTAAAGGAAATGTAGAAAAAATATAGAAGGCATGAATTATACTTTGAGAATAAGACTTTTCAAGTTACAAAATGATACATTAAGCTAGTGTATTTATTTTTAAGTCCAATCATATGACTTCATGTCTAGTGAATGACATAGCTAGGTAGTGTGTGTGGATTTCCTACCAAGTGTATGACATTGGATGTGTTGTTGTATGACTATGTAAGACCCCATATAAGACTTTTATCATGTGTTGTATAACTTTAATGTCTTGTAAAACATATACTGTATGAATTTTATTCATTACGGATGAATTTATACTATAATTTTTGACATTGATAGAGCCCATGTACGACATTCCAGTCTATATTCATGAGTTCCACCAGTGCTACGTAAGACATCTGTTCTTTATAAGACATCAACACTTTGTATAATTTTGTGGATTATACTTTGTGAAAACACTATTTTTAAAATTTATATTCTTAAGAGGAAATCATATTATAAGGTTCTTATGATGTTTAATCAATTTTAAAACATCATAAAGTTGTGATTAGTAAGGATAATTTTTTGATATTTAATAAGATCATGTGAAATATCTTCTTGATAAAAAATAAAAAAACATCATGAGTTTTTATGAATAATATAGATGATGTTGATTCAATGAGCATGTTATTCATCATAGATTAAATCATTGTGACTTCAATTAAATGGTGGAATTAAAATTTCATCATCACAGTTGATTCAAAAAAGATTAAATCTAAATGAGATGCAAGGAAAGTAATTTACTCTATCATAATATGAAAATTCCACATTTCATAAAATCTATAAATATATTATGTCAATTAAAGTTATATGCTTAATGGTCGCAAACATCACAAAATATTTTTAAATAAATTTAGAAATGTAATAAAATATGGGATACATTATTATTTTTGTTTAGAAGCTAATGTTGAGATCTATATAAGTTTTTATGGGGAGATCTCAAGAAATGAATAAAGAGATCCCCACTGCAAGGTGATTTTATATTTTTATGCAACCTGTGGAGGGAGTTTTAGGTGAAGCTATTTTGGATGTGTTTTGGGAAGATAAGAAAACTCAAGACTAATCATGTCAATGTGGGAATTATTCATCCATTAGAAATGATAAGAAAAATAAAAGGGACTTGTTTATAAATAAACTGGAGACATGAAGTTCCTGATATAGTGGAGAAAAAACTATGTGTTACCCTTGATAAGGGATATGTATAATCAGGGTGTGATTTGTTTCTTTTCTTGTATCTCTTAAGAAATATCTATTAATGGGAATATGAAAATGGAACTAGGAAAATTTTCAAGGTAGATGAATAAGAATATCATGCGAGCCTCTCAATAAAACCAATTTTTACTAGAATAATACACATTGGTCGAGAAAATAAGTGAGTTTTGATATAGAAGTTAGTGTTCCAAGAGAACCCGTAAGAATTTAGGAAATATATTTAATAAAAATAATTATTATAGAATGATAGATGGAACAAACTTATTATCACTTGTTCAGAATTAGCTTCTACAATGAAATAATACTCAATTAATAAGAAGGACTATCATGCACCAAAATATTATCTAATCACATTAGCAATCAAGATTGAAAAAATCCAAGCGGATTGATTAAGAATAAAATGGGGGAAATTCTCTATTTTATAAAATTGATTAACCTACATAAACTATTAATAAAGGTGAATTCTAGTAGAACAGCATTATAAAAATTAGGTTTCAATCTAGAAAATCAAGAGGGATATATGCATGAAGAATTTTAGGCATTTTATATATTCAAGGAAAATATTTTATAGGTTAAGAACAATGTTTAATTCTTATTTCATGCATTAAAGTGCTGGTGGAAGTTTTCATTATTTCTATATTTTGGTGATTCTTAATTTTTGAATAGGAAATTGAATGTGATGTTTGAAAATTAAATATATTTATTAATGATCATGTTATATAGTATTACGATGTACGTATCAATCTGAATATTGTTTGTTAATTTTTTGTAATAGATTAATGTATCATTTATCATGTATATTAAACACAATGATCACATATATATAAGAAGTCTTTATATCTCATTTTGTTTCCCAATATTTTTTTATAGGCGGTTTCTTATGATAAGGCAGATTCTATCCACCACCATCAAAGACAGTGAGTTCAATATTGGATTTGGGTAAGGTTTATTCTATTTTTATTCTTTGGCCCTATTTAATTAGGGATTTTGTGATTTTTGTGTTCCTTATATTTTTTTATTGCATTTTAGATTTCATTGAGGATGATTTGAGTCATCTTTGATGAGTGATTACAAATGTATTCATAGGTAGGAATATAGATATATACTTTCACCCGTTATATATATTCACTCATGGAAGTATGAATATATATATTGGGGATAGGTTTTCTTATATATGGATATAAAAAATGCATACATGTGTAAGCGTAAAGGGGTATATGAAAGTATAAACTTATTTCTAAGGACCCCCTAGTGTATATTTAGCCATGAAAATATTTTCATAGAGGATAAGTGTCCATATATATATATGAAGTTTCATATGCATGCAAGAGGAAAAAACGAATATTTGAGTTATCATTGTCAAAAGCAATTCGCCTTGAGGTTAAGGTATGTTCCCTCATCCATAACCATTAATTAGAATTCTATAATTTTCTGATCTGTTTAAAAACATGTTTCCATAATTTCTTTATTATTTTAAATAATGATTTTCTAATAACCGCTAGCTTCGTCAAGGAAGAATATGAATATGTCCCTTGAACATATTTATATACCTTTTTTAAAGAGGGTAACAAATTCTAGTAGTTTCTAGATACAAGATAAGAAGATCTAAGAACCATACACTACTCATCTTTATATAGATTCATGATCTCATTCAACTTCCCAATAAATTCATCATAAAAGAACACTACTTAATTTATGGATATATTAGTTGCAATACCAAGCTTCATGAAATCTTCTCTGGTATCATGTAACTCACCCATAATATTCCTATTGAAATATTTCATAAGTAATTGTGTGAACATATCACACTATAGGGACTAAATCTGTAAGGATACATAATTCAATTTTGGGAGAAATTGATCAACTCAGCTCTAAAAACTGGAAGAACTAAAGTTTCAAAGGTGGAATTTATATAAGTTTGAAAACTTTTGATGAACTCAATATAAATTTATTAAAAAACATTATGAATCGTGTAGGATTCTATTCATTTCATTCTTAAAAGACTTAACCTCATTAATAACATCTTGAGACATGTTTAATTCCACCATTGGAAGATTTTGGAACATGTACCTTTGATATACAACCATCACAACAAGACCATTGAACTCAAACATGGTAGTATAAACTTCCTTCAAATATCGTATTAGACCGTTAACAAACCTAATCCCTTCGAAACATACTTTAGAAACAACTTTTTGAATAGGAGGGAATAAATAGAGATTCTTAGTCAATTGTTTTGGGTATTTATTGACCCAACCAAATTGTCAAAGTCAATATTGGGAATAGATGACTTCTTAAGTTCTATAATATCATAATTATTATATTATAACTCATGTTTCAGCTAATTAAAAGAATCTCATATATTATCAAACTCATTTAGATTATTGAAGGAAAATTATTAAATTTTATAACATTATCAGATCTTACAAATAAAGGGTGATACCTTAGGCACAATAGGAGGTGGTAATAGTATAGGTGGTCTATGATAATGTTCAAAAATTTCCATAACCACATCATCAGTTTTATCTTTATTAGCATGTGATCCAAGATAATTGGATCCATTGACTAATGCTACACCTATGGTTTACCTCCCCCTTCTATAGTTTATACAATTGGCATTGTCACAATTTTTCATTCTGTAGGAATAAAAACAGTTATCTAAATAATTTTTTCTTCAAGCTAAACTCCTTATGTAGTTTCAACCACTCTTGATCATTGGATATGAATGGATTCTACCTCTTCAAGACTAAAAACTAGAAAATGTGGCTCTAATATAGTATCTTTATACTCTTACACCTCCCTAGAAAACACCATCTCTATAGGTGTTGCATCTCTAGGTGGTGAGGTTTGAGAGGTCTCCTCCCGATCCACTCTTTCCCAACTAACTAGCATCAAGGAATTTGAGTTGATATCATAGAACTACCCAATGGTATTTAAAATAACTTCATATATGTTATTACTCTAATATAATCTCACAGCCTCTCTCTAATTCAAATCAACTTCCATCCTCATTAAAACTAGTGAGATCAGCCTACCATAAGGATTGTAATTCAGATTAGATTTCCATTTATAGTAGTTATCCAGGAAACAAATCATTTACCTTGTCATGTTGAAATTCATATTATTAATCAAAATATATAACAAATACATATCCTGAAAAAATGAATTTATCCATCTTTTATACTCTTTTTTCTATCCTAATTCTAAAAAACTTACAGAGAACCTTCCACAGAGGATATAAGTCCTTCACTGGTGTGCTGGTTTTTTTCAAGGTTTGAGAGATGGTGCATGGGGTGTGCAAGGGTTATGCATGGGGTGAATGGGATGTGAATGGGGTTAAGGGGATCTACAGGGGTTGCATGAGGTGTGAAAGGGGGATTGGGTGTTTAGGGGAGGGTTCAGGGTGGTGTGTGGGGTTCTTTTGAAAGTGGTAGTGGAGGATTCAGGGGTGAATAGGGTGGGTGGGGGGAGGGGGTGTGCCTGTGGGGGAGTAGGGGTAGAGGGTTGTGTTGGGGGCAGGGAGAAGGGGGTGTGCTACCGGTATGGGGTATGTGGTGTGTTGGTGGGTGAAGGGGGTAGGGGTGATTAGGGGAGGGGATAGGGGGAGTGATGGGGGTAGGGGAGGGGTGTTCATGTGGGTGGTCTGTTGGGAGCATGGGGCCAGGGGTATGAATGGATACATTATCCATAAAACCATTATTGGGTCTGATGGTCTGATAAACCAACAATTATCCACTTAACACAATTGCCTTCAGTTTCCCAACCCAATATTAATATAAACATAAACTCTAACTACATACCTAGGAATCGAAATACGTTGACAGTATTATGACATAACTCAAATCATTGGGGACCAACTTGATCAGGTGATGAGTTGGGTCTTCCACCCTAATAATTCCTCTCATTTATATAGGATCTTTGTTTTTTTATGTTAGAGGAGGATTTGAATGGGTAGGAAACCTATTTTTTCAAGAATTCATAGATTGTTTCCACAATTCTAGACCACGGAAAAAGGGATATAGCCACAGTTCGGAACCATGTACATAGCCCTATAGCCATGGTTTTGAACTGTTGATATAGGTATTGAATAACAATGGAATCTTCCATAGTTTCCAACCAAGGATATAGATTTTTTCCTATAGCTACGCCAATACCAGCCATGGTTTATCAAATAGTGAAAATAGCCTTATTTTTTAGTAGTGTAACATCCTTTTCCCACCTTTTTTTCCATGTACATGAAAACATACATACAAAAGTGGGTCATCTTCTTGTCAATATCTTGACACTCAGATTAAAAGGCGTCATAGGTATTAATAATTTTGGCTTTAAATGAAATACCTTTTCTTTTGGTAAACTCGTCATCATAAATTTTCTTAATATTAAGATCATATTGATGTAAGGATCCAATAAATTAATATTGAGTGTATTCCTTGAAATTAATACTTTCATTGATGGGAAACTTCTTTGCATACCATCCCATTAGAATAGATCTCAGTACTCTTTCTTCTTGATCAGTGTTGTCCAAGGGTTCACCAAGACCAGTAATCACATTTCTGATTCTCATAAACTGATGGAACATATGGTTAATATATTCTTTACCACCCTTCTTGAAATATTGATATTTTTCTAGGAGCATTCCGAACATGGTTCTATTGAGCTTGTTAGTTCCATAATGAGTCACTTGTAGAATCCACTATATTTCATGGGACGTCTTATGGGATGATAAATTGTTGTATACATTTCTACTTATAACACAATATAAAATATTTTTATTCTTGTAATTTAATAAATATCTCACCATTTCATTACTAGTATGAGTCTCCAAATCGACTTCAGGTAACATGACTTATTTCTACAATAAGGTTTAGTGTTCAACACTCAGTTTCTTTAGGTATGCTTCAATTATGTCCTTCTAGTAACCTTAGTCACTCCCATTGAATAACGAGGATTTTTTATCCATCCATCATTGGTGTTGATATCTATCATTTTTGAAGTAATATCTTCTTTTGATTTTTAGACTATTAGGTCTATAATTTCGGGTCTGAACAGTGATAATAAATAACTAATACAATAATTATTTTAACAAAAGTCTTATAAATCCAATAACCTACCAATAATACAAATTATTAGATCATTATATGTATAGAAAAAAATAATCAGGGGTGAATAGTTATTTTCAAATTTTAAATACAGTTACTAGAAATTATTAGAGTTTATAAAAATCAGACCTAGTGGGTGCTGAGTTCTTGTAATGAAATGGATGCTACAAAAAAATAATGAACACCAATATAATGAATTTTTATACTGTTTTGCATCTAAAGTTCCTAGTCCACTCTTAAATATCCTGTATACCTCAAGTTGAGTGGTTCCCACAAAACATCACTTTTAATGGTGTGTTTACTTATTACAGACTCTACCTTTTACAATACCCAAAGGCACAACCCAGTATTTACTATAGGATATGACCCTTCTCAGTTTCTTAGAATTTTGTTCAGGAGTCATAACCCAAGACTTCTTGTTGGGTGGTAGAATAATCGTAGAATGAGAAAACCTACTTTTTAAAGATAAATCAAAAACTAGACTCTGAATATGTAAACATAGAAGATTACATAATTACAAGAAGTAAAGAAATACAATGAAAAGAAATTAAAGATCTGAAATTTGTTGATGTGTGTATCATAAGATTTTCAGTCACTTGAATGAATGGATGTAGAAGATGTAGTCCTACATATGATCACATAAGATGGTTGAAGTCTCATAGGATCGCAAAATTTTTTTGATAATAGTGAAAATTTGAAGTATCACACCATTCTTTTCATATTTTATTTTATTGTTTATTTTGAATGATATGTATAGCCATTTTAATCGGTGTCCCTTTGAATGGTTATATAGTAACATTTAAAATATAATCTTAAAATCGCATATATATGTTCACTCCCTATATTAAACTTGTTAAATAATGATACAAATAATTTCATTATGAGAAGGGGATTAAAAAACACAGTGAATTCAAAAATACAACAATCAGGATATTAAATCACATTGAAATATTAGTCAAAACAATTAATATAATTAGTAACACAATATTAATCGAATTAGAATTGAAAATAATGAATTATTTAGTTGAATATATATTTAGAACAAGGATCAATAATTCATAAAAGACAGAGCATCATTAGAATTACTGATCTTCTTGTATAAAGTATTGTAAAAAAATAATTATTTCATTCATGAAATAATGAAATAAATTTTTCTAACAATATTTGAGAAGTTAAATTTTGAAGATGATGTATGAAAAATAAAATTTTCTTACCGATGGATAACCAATGGTGACTCATTTGACATACCGTTTCATGAATACATTGGTGACTTATTTTACATACCATTGCATAAAGCCAATGGTGACTCATTTGACATACTTTTCCATGAAGCCAATGGTGACTTATTTGACAAAACATTTCTTGAAGCCAGTGGTGACTAATTTGAATCACTATTGCATGAATCCAACTTTGACTCATTTGACACACCATTGTGAGATTAATCAAAACAAAATCATATTTTAAAAAACTAACTACATCATGATAATATAAAATCAAAAAGAAACAATATAGAAAAAATTACTCGCTATTGAATGTCCAACAGTGACATACTAACCTACTATTAGGTGGATTACTAACCTACCATTGTATGATGCCAAAGGTTGCTGGAAATGGTGATAAATTCCAATGGTGACTCATTTCAATAGTTTCTCGTTTCAATGGTGACTCCTTACAATGTTGACTTGTTTCAATAGTGACTCGTTTTAGTGATGACTCGTTTTAATGGTGACTCATTGTCATGGTGACTAATTTCAAAAGTGACACATTTCAATGGTCACTTATTTCAACAATAGATCATTCCAACGGTGTCTTGTTTCAATACTGCCTTGTTTCAATGGTGAATCATTTCAACACTAACCCATTTCAAGGGTTCTTTGTTGCAATGGTGAATTTATTCAATAGTGACTCATTTCATCGGTTACAAAAATATATATATTTGAAAATTTACTGAACACAAATTTAATTTAATTAATCCAAAAATAATTCAAAGAAGAGAGAAAATTAATTTAACACAATTAAATTCTTTTAAAACCTAACATGATATGAATATGAGTCATGATTCTCCAACCATGGGGATTTGGGTATGATTTCCACAACTTCTAATTCCTTTTCAGAATATATATATTCTTCGTATTTTATTGAATCTAGTATGATGGTATCTATGATCGTATAGTAAGTCTTGGGATGTTTTTCTTCCCATTTCACTGAGTATTTGGGTTGAGATTCATTTTTTGAAGTCATCTATTGAATCCTTATGGGAGGTTGTTGGTAAAGAGTTATGATACAAAAAATATATTTTCATTGAATCTTGGTGTGATTTTTTCCCTCATTGTAAGTGTCTTGGTCCTATAATATAGTTTTTATGCATGGGAAGTTAATCTAGAAATATTTTAGCTTGAGTTTGAATAAACAGAATTAGTTCAATGTTTGGATGCTTGTTGATAGTGGAAGAGTCTTGAATTTAGACTATAGTAGGCCCTCGAAGGTTCATGATTTATTGAGTTCTGTTCGAATGGCCATTCATGGTGCTGGTATATTGAACTCAAGTGAAGCAACGTAGGATAGGAAGAAGAAAAAAATACCTCTACCTCATGATCCAAAATTCAAATATATCTTTAGTATACTCACAAGTGATCTCAAATGGGTGAATCATCTGGTAGCAGTGGTGGTTCACGGAATTGCAATAGCCTTGGGTGGTAGCCTTGAAGATGTGAATGATCTTCCTGTAGGTTCAATTCATTTTGAGGTGGAAACTATTTCTTATGTTATTGAAATGGGTGATAAGATGAATTAGGAACCTCCTAGTACTAAAAATGTATGTGGAGTATAGTTTTTGGTTTTGGAAGACAATAACACATTATTGTAGTTCATGGGGTGAGGCATCAAAATGCTGAAAGACTCTGATGTAAAAAAGACTGGAGCCAAAGGATGGTTATTTCTATTCATGTGCACAACAAAATAATCTTTTGGAAGAGATTCAGGAATTGTACACCTCCTTGAAAATTCGTGATAAGTGGGAAAATGTCACAGATGATGAAAGGGTGATGGACAACACCCCCTTCAAACTCTAGGTATTGTTAAATCCCCATTGAATGAAATTATCATGCATGTTTCAAAGAAATTGATTGATAGTGAGGGCTTCATTTATACCCCCCAGAGAGAAGGCTGAGGAAAGACTACTCAAACATGCCAAGGACTGTGTCTACAATATCCTCCTCCAAGGTTTCATGAAGGTTCGATTATGTTATCCTCAATATTTTCAATAAATGTAACTCCCAATATTAATGGGATACTACTGATGGGTATAGTTATGGGGATGATTTTTCTAATTATGATACATAATTTTGTTTATGCAATATGAGGGAAATTATTGTCTACCGTGTATTCTCTCTTTTTTGACTAATTTTTTTCCTTGATAAATGGTTAGAAGATTTGATTATGACTAGAAATTATTGGTTATATTTAGAACAATAACATGAATATTATATCATTCCTTTATGAACATTTTATTGTATGATTATTGATATATCAAATGATTAACCTTATTGATCATTTGAGATCACCCATTCTTATATTTTCCTTCCCCAGGTTTTGGTGGAAGTTTACAAGAGTGATGAGTTTAAAAGGGTTCCTTATGTGAATAAAGATGTTTAAGATAATAAATATTATACTTAATTAATATGGTTATGCTTCTAGTCTATAATGAAACAAATCTTTTAAAATATATGAGAATCTATAATTTTGAAATTTATTTAATATTAATCTAAAACAATGTAATATTTATGTTTGTTGTTCCAGATTCACTACAATAATTCCATGTGGGTGGTACTCACTAATGGGATCTATCCAATTAGATGTTTATTCGACTATAAGATCATATTATATCCTTTCTTAAGAATATAAGGTGGTGATTTGATTCACATAATTGTCTTATTCATCAAGAGATATTGGGGTAATTGCTTTCTAATGAACCATGTAAATCATCAGGTCTCTCTAGTTTGGGTAAGAAAGGGATGCATATAATTTTTATAGGGCATCTATATTATTGTTCTAGGATATAATGATATTACAAATCTTTATCATAAAGTTAGACAAAACCATCATCTCATGGGTATTATAAATAAAGGTAATGAAATCTTTTTTTTGATTGTCCATCCACCACTCATTTTCTTAAGAACTAGATTGAAATCTCCCCTTGCAAGCAACCATGGAACATTGATCCAGAGAAAAAATTCAAAACTGTTAATGAGGGATAGAAGTTAGAGCTCTTTATTAGTATAACCCTATGAAAGGTGGAGTGAGTATGACATGAGGGCCATTATGGGAGTGATAAAAACTCCATGTATGACTCTATTGAGAATATTTTGGTTCATCCAAATCCCAATTTGACATAATGATACATCATTAAAATTCACATTCTTGAATTGTTATGATTTATTGATGAAGAGAATGTCCTCATATTGAAATATGATGTGCAAGGGAAACTTATCTTGGATTAGGTGATTGGAAATAAAATGTGTTAATTCTTGTCTCTTGAAAAGATTATAAGGGATGAACCTAATATCAAACTATTGAAGGATAACTTCCCATCATTCTTATTGTTCCATTAACATAGGATGGTTGAGTATATACTTCAACTATTTAATAAGGATGATTAGTTGAAAATGAAGATTTTGAAATTAATAACGAAACTTATCAACTATAAAGGCCATGTAAAGTAATTTATTCTTGATAAGACAATATTTTGTCTTGGTGTCTTGCATCATGAAACTAAGGTAGTACAAAATGTTTTATTTACCTTCATTATTCTTATGGACATGGGGGGAACCAAGGGATTTCTCTTAGTACATCATGTAGTTAACAAAAGGTTTACCTTAGATAGGTGTTATTATAACCACAATATGTGTAATATACTTCATTATTTTATCAAATTCACTTTGTTATTATTCATCCCACTGGTAGGTGACTCCTTCCTTAAAAATAATCAATAATGAAATACATTATTCTACCTTGTTTGTGAAAATTAATAGATTTAATCCAAATTCCATTGAAAGCATCGCAGATCTCGTAGAGTTCATATAGGTGATGTTTCAATAATATCATTAATCTTCTATAAGTAGATATTGATGCCTCTATAAAAGAAATTGGAGTGGAAAATTCCAAGACATTACCCCAAATATACAATTATATCTTTTCATCATTATATAGTTGGTGGGGATCAGTAAAAACAAATTATCAAGATAATTGATATATTTATGGTCTTAGAAGGACTTGACCACCAAATATCCCATCTAAAACTATACCATATTATAGAGGATGGGGCTCGAATATTTGATACATTTCAAATTGATAAAATTCACTAAAAATATTCAAGATGAAGTTTATTACCTGATAGAAATATATTCATTAGGGATCCTAAAATTTCATGTCCTCTTCATCATTAGAGACTATCAATATCTGATTATACCTAGAATACTCATATTTATGAAATGATGGTTGAAATCCTAGAAGTCATAAAACACACTTATTTTTATATTATTATTCCTAAATGGGACATTGGGTTATTGAATCTCTCTAACAATGTTTTCTTTTATCATTTTGTCAACTTCAACCTTGACCATGAAACCATGGGATAGGTTTATTATCCTAATTTATTGTTGATATCCATGGAGTCCAATGGGAGGTACAATCAGGAGAATAAATTTCTCAGGATTGAGCCCTAACATATCATTATACTTCCATGAAAATACATTATGGTTTTGTTTTATGAACACAATGTATTGTTATTTTTTTATAAAGAATTATGACATTAACCAATGTTGTCCATGGGTCTCCCTTGATATCGAGTTTCATTTATATTAGCACATAATCAATGGTGAAACCACCTTCCATGATGGTGGTAGGGGATTCATCGAATTCATATTAATGAAAAAACCTAGGTATGGTGAGAGGATAGGGCTCCTTGAACAAGGGAGGATGAGAGATGAAATCACATTTCTTTGCATAGTTAGAATCTTTAGAAAAATATTATTACCCTTGTGGCTCCACATAGACCTTATTGGAAGTATTTTCCACTAATATACCATGTGTTATTCACTAGAATGGTCTTCCATATATTCCGAAACACCATATATCATTTTACTAACAATGGTTTAATCATGCACCTAGATATATATGTTGGAGATAGCAATTGTTGTTCGTAAGATAAAATTTCTGGCAGTAAATTGGAGAGGTCTTCTCTGGATTAAACTCACATATCTTTCATATGAGTAATAGGTCATATGAGTGAACATATTTATCTTTAGCAAAATGAAATGGTTTCTAAGGTTTATTTTTTTTCTTATAGATGGTTTATTGGTAGTAGGAAACTACTCTTTAAGTCATCCTATGGAACAGTTGAGGTGGATATCAAATCATTATGGTAATTGACACACACACATTTATTTGAACTAGGGCTACATTACCACTCTTTTATAATACCAAACATCAAGTTATTATATTTCACATGATTCAAAGGGAGAATCATCAATATAATTCACACTTACATGATTATTGAGTGAGTATTTGATGCATTGGTGATGTTAAGAGGGAGTATTCCATGAAAATGAATCCAATTCTATGCTATTTAAGTTTTTGAATGTGGTTCCTTACTAGAAAATGACAATTTTCATATTAGAAACAAAATTTCCAAATTGTACCTTTAGTTTGATATTTATGATAGGATTATTTTCAATCATTTCATATCCTTGATTTTTTTAATTTAGATGGGGGTAGATTTTTTTGTATATACCCTACCTAGTAGAGCATCCAGATCAATATGAGACTGATCTTCAAGAAATCATCCACCACAAACCGGTTCAAATTGTTGTAATTGATCGAACATAATATGTAATGTGATTTTTTGTATCCATTTATGATATCACCCTCATCATTATTAGATAAGGTGATAATGGCTTGGTTTTCATCATTTTCACATTACTTCATTTGATAGACTTCATCAGTAGCAACTTCTTAGAAAAACTATAGAGGGAAATTCAAAGATTCAATGAGGGCCTTATAAAATTCCATTGATAGGTAGAGAGCATCAATAACTGATATTTGATTCACAATGTTTATGACGTTCTTGATCACATCATAGTAACATTACATTGGTATATTTCTTCCCCAATGGTTCTCTCTCTTAATATAAGTGTGGAGGGCATGACTGTATGAGGTGGGGGAACCTAACTCCTAACTACAAAATTATATTTTCTATTGAAAGAATATGGCTAATCAGGGTTATAATCCAGCTAAAGGGATAGAGGGATGCACTTTTTGGATTCTATTGTGCAATTCTATTCTCCCAAATATCAAATAAATTCTTGACTTCTTGTCTCATAAACATAGATAGTGTTTTCAAAGATAGAACCCTAGATATTTTGGTTTCTTGTGGAATGTTTCCCATGACTTGATAATATAGACGATAAGTGACTATAGGATCTAAACGGTATACTTTGTCTCTGATCTCTGAATTAAATTCCACTAATATGATGATATTGATAGTGGTGAAAAATTTATCCTCATTAGAGGATTTATGTGTAGTCAATTTTGATTTGGTACTTCATACTAATATGGGGGAATGATTTCCATAAGGGATCACACCAGATTTGGAACTGGAAGAGGCTCATGGTCGTCCTTATGGTTCTACTATTAGTTAATTTAGGATTTAGATGGTTATGATGCTAATCGAATCCCAAGAGATGATGATCTGGTTTGAGCAGGTGTTGGACAATTTATCCATTCATTAATGATATATTGGCCTTGCGTAATCATTAATCATTCTATCCAATAATCAAACATATATTCTACACAATCCGAGACATGAATCCAATCCTCAGTAACCATAACATCATTATGGATGGAATAAATGCATAGGATATGTATTTAGGGATCAAAATAATCATTTATTTTTTAATTTAACATTCATTATATCTAATCCTTGAAGTGAAAAAACTTTTAGAAGGTTTGTATGAGTAATCTATACTAGGTAAAGTAGTTGGGATAGTTATTTCGCAAAACCACTTGTGGCTTTGTGATATACATAATCTTGAGTAAATTATATTCTATGGATCAAAGGAAGAATTTGGGAACCTACTCATCCTGGATGTAGTAGAACTAGTTCTTATGTTCTATATGGGGTGACACATTCTTATCGTGTGGCGTAGAAAAATAATTTTTAAATTTTCTAATTATAGTATAGTAGTTAACTCAAGGAAGTCTCTTGAAGAGGTGTACACACAAAACGAGGTTGTCAATTTTATTTGTTTTATGAAACCAAATGATTTTAATTAATTTTAAAAAAAGTGATAAAATTTATTTTTATTTTATTAGTTTTAAAACAACTGATAAATACGGTGATTATAGTGGTTTTGGATAAACATAGTGTTGTGCTATTATGGTTTCAAAATTTGTTCCCCTTTTTCCTTTGTCTAGATAAAGAGAGATTTTTCTCCCAATTACACTATCTCTGTTGACCAAAAAATTTTGATAACAATATTCTTATTTTAAACCTCAAGTAGTTATATTCTCCTTAACCTGAATATAACAACTGTCAAACACTCACCACTCAATCCCAAACTATTCAACTATATACAAAAGATAATTGGGTGGAGGGAGATAGAGATTATTGAACAATGAAATGAAAATAAGAGAATTAAAACCTAATGAAATTCCATTAATAATTTAAAACTGAATTGTGAATTGAAAATAGATTTTTAAATAATAATGGATCTTATTAAATTGAAGCATAACAACCCAATAAAACACATCGGTCCAACATCCCCCTTCCTGATGACTCAATGAAACTACCCCTCCATGGATGAGGAAGTGGAGATTATGTGAGATAGGGGAGACATTACAATAAAAGAAAATGACAAAAATGAAATAAATATAAAGATAGCCATCGTACAATGCTTTCCTCACCGGTCGATTGGTGGAAGTGCGGATGGAATGGAATGACTTGAGAGGTGCGATCTACACTCATTTTATTGGAAGAATTTTTCCTCCATGAGTTGGAGAATTTAATCCCTAATTAATGACTTAATAACGTGTTTATACATTCATGAAATTTCGTCAAAATTTCCTTTTCTATCCACCCTCACAATTGTGAAGTATTTGGACGATTTTTGAGAGATTTATGGCCTTTTTACTCCAAGATTATATTCTGTACAGGTAGACTCTCCACATTTAATATATCACGAATTAATGACAATGAAAAAGGCCTCTTCACATGTAGTTACTTCATGAAATTTGTTTATTATTGTCGTGGGAGAACAGACTAAAAATTTAAGTATTATTGGACACCTCATGTATGAGTTATAAAATTTTTATTGGAAGTTTCTTTTTTAGGATTAAATTTCTAGGAAGCTTCCTTCAATTTAGTTCATTCAAATTCCACCATAACAGATTCAAAACTCTATAAAATATACATCTTGAATTCCTATTTGAGACTTCTTTCAACTCCAAGTGGAATAACCTCAATTGGAGTATTTTAGGCCGATGTTTTGTTTCCGTTACTGTGGTGGGATATATGTTATCCACTCGGAAAAATATTTATCTTTATTGATTTTAAGGCCTCTAGATGCTTGAATCAACCCATGGTCTAGAAGATAATGATAAAGGAAATAAATCAAAGATTATAAAAAAATAATCATTCAAATTGAAATTATGTTCTTAATAAAATTAACAAAATTCCATTGATGTGGAAATCTGTCCAAAATCCAGATTTAAGAAACATTCCATTTTTAGCCCAACCCACACCAAAAATATCAAAATCATGAAAATAAGCTAAAATTGACAATGTTTATGAGAATAAATCATTAAAAATCATATAGAAATGATGAAAATATTAGCTCTATCAATTCCCCCATACATAAAACATGCTTTTCCTCAGGTATAAAAACTCACCATTGAAAATATGAGGGCACCAATGTTACAAATATTTAAATTCATAAGGAATAAAATCATACTATTTTCAATGTTAAATAAAATTTTCAAATTCCACAAAAATATTAATTTCATTACCCAATTTTCAAAGAAACATTCAACTCATTAATTTTACTTTTCCCCTTGGAAAAACGATGGGACTTCTCCTTTCATTCATTAATGCTCATCAAATAATTATTATAAAAAATTGCATAGCATGATTTACCTCACATGAATCATTTCTCTCATCTCTCATGATACAATTCAAGTGGAGTTATTCTCATATCGTGAGAACATGCTTCTTATCTATAAGCATGTAAATGAACTACTTTCTCACATTTTATAAAAAAAAAGTACATAAAATAATGGGGAATTTTATTAAAGGTTAAAATGAATCTGTGGCTTAATGTTGGTGGGAAAGTGACTAAAATAAGTTTCATCCTAGAAAGAAAAGGTTGGTCTATTAAGTATAATGCATGATTAATTCAAGTGAAAACATATAAAATTACACTCTCAAATCCTATTGAAATGTGAAAAACTACACCGCCCCCTTTTATGGCGTGGTACAAGATCCAAATAGTGATTACAATGAATGTATTCATCAATTTTCTCCCCCTTTTTTTTACAATTCTCCATAATGGAACAACATTAATTTATTATTATTTTTTTATGGAGGATGAGATGAATATTAAATACAACTAGTACTCACCCATGATATTGCATAGCAAATTCGATTATTGGTTTTTCATTTAATAAAAGATCAATATTTATAAAAGTTGAGAAGAAACAGTAATATCGAATAAATTTTAATGTAACAGTTTATGATAATTGAATAGAAATTTATAGACTATGAAGGCACATTTCATATCGTTGAAAATGAAAAAACATAGTAAAAGTAGATGAATTTTTAAATGTTGAGTAAAAAATATCAATTCATTTTCAATATTGATAACAATATCTATAATGTGGGCACTAAAATAAAAAGTGAAAGCTAATTCATTGATAAAACATTTTTTGTAATAAAAAATGAGAGATGTAAAATAAATGAAATAATAATCAATTGACTGAGTGAGCTGTTTGGGTGAAAAGAAAATGTAGTGAAACTATTCATCATGTATCTAGAAATAAAATACTTATTCTAGTGATCCAGTTTTCAAAAACATGTCACACAAGTGAAATATAATAGATTTACAATATAATAATAATCGATACAAAATAAAATTATCATGTACTAATGCATTTCCTCAGTGATTCTCAGTTCCATGTTGTTGTATTTCTCCAAAACTTGGTAATAGTAAACCCACAAGTATCTTGTGCTTCATGCGGTTTCATCCTCCTCTGACCCCCACCTTCCTCCATGCTCCTCCATAGTAGTGTCACCACCCCCCATCTTTCACTGGCTTCAGGGATCTATAAGTAGCATTTGGTGCCAGACATATTTATTGCGTCTTTAAATAGTTGTGGTATTATTTTGATTACTGAAACACTTGACACATGATTATCCTTCAGTTATAAATGAACACAATACTGGATATAAACACAATGCAAATGTTAAGTATTATTGTAAACTGGTTGAAGAGAAATAAACATCGTTTTATTGACCAGAGTATCAAAGAGCATCATGGGCAGGATGATGCTTTCCAGTAAGTAGGGGCAGCGTACAGCCAAAACCTGGCCTCTTTACCATGCAATCATCCACCACTTCACCTTCCAATTCTACCAACCCCCTTGATGCCACCATCCAGCATGACTCCTTTACTATTACCAAAAATCAGCCTATCTATTTTTCCTAGACCGACCCTTGTGCTCTTGGTGCTCTGATATATGGATCAACCCAGAAAATGGAGCCAAATGTGGCCCCACCTAGAGCGCCCCTAATGCTTATGAAAGGAAATGGGATGGCTAGGCCTCCAAAATACAACTTTCCCAATACAGAAACTTCCAGGATAAAAAATCTGAGCACAAATAGTGCACCCTCTGTAGCTATGCAGACTGTGTATCAAGCTAGTCCAAGTGCCCCAGGATGCACTGTTCTTTACTCTTCAACTTCTACAGAGGGATTTGCATATGCACAAGAAGTTCAATGAAATGTGTCGAGTATTCTTCATGTATAAGACCGGAAACCAGAATATTTCTGTATATACTCTTAACAGATTAAAATTATTTATTCCTACATAAACAGCATCATGTTCTCATATAGTGTAACAAATAATAATGTAAATGAATTAATGTAGACAATTGGTATTGTACATTGAAATAAAATGTAATATGAAAAAATGTATAATGTGTTTAATGATCAATATTAAGAAAGTAATTTATTTCAGGAAAAAATATGCATAGTATTGAAAAGTGTATTCTACTCATATGGATATATTTTATTGAATTGTATGGAATTGTATTGTAGTCATATGGATTCTTGAATGGACCATTTAATGTTTTAAAACAAACCTTAAAAGGACCATTATCAGTACTACAATTGATCCCTGGAACATATTTCATCAAAATTGGAAAACACCTATACTTTTTAAATGAATACAAGAAACTATCAAATTTCGTGATTTCAAACACAGTAAAATCATGTAAATAATAAAAACCATCAAAATTACCTGAAATTCCACTCACCAATAACATAAGCCCCCAATTCTGAGGTAAATGTATAGGCCTTCTTGCTTCAACAACTTGATGAATCTGAGAATATCATATCTCCCTTAAAAATATTTTTGTATTAAAAAAAACAAAGAGTTGGAACAAATACATATATCAAAAAGTACATGAAACACAGATTTACTAGAAGATGCAGCATAATAATATATCAAAAAAATTATGTCAAATAGAAAAATAATAAAGAAAAAAATATGAAATTGGAAATATAGATAAAACATAGAAACAATTACATTCAATCATTGATACCAATAATTGAAAAGTAAGAGATGTTGATAAAGATGCCTAAATAAAAGATGAAATGTAAAGTCATTGGACATCTTTTTAATAATCATGAAATGTTGAATCAAAGTAGAGATCAGGAATAATATTTAATTTGGAAAAACATCCATCAAATAAAGAATTGGAGAATAAATACTAAATAATTGAATGAAATAGATTCCCTAGATTATAAGGGTCACCTGAGCAACAGTGTCTGGGACATTCTTATAGGCATCCAAGATTGAGTTCTTGGTGCGGAGTATGTCATCAAATGATGATCCTTTAGAAATTCCAAGCACCTTCAGTGTACTATACACCAACATCTCAAAATGCATTGAGTCATTCTATTTCAAGCTATCGATGGTCACGGTGGTTTAACATAGAGTGTGACGTGAAAGGAGAGGCCACCACCAGCAAGGCACCCTCAGTCGTTGTCACTTTTGTAGAATCAGAGGAGGTGGAAGATTCGGAGGCAGAGCGGATGGAGAACCATAAATCAGAGTGTTTAGGATTGAAAACCAAAATAACATCATACAAAATGTTCTTGAATAGACCATTATAGGTTCTAAAGCTAACCTTTATAGGACTATTATCAGTACTAAAACTCATCCCTAGAACATATTTCATCCAAAGAGGGTAACAAATGTACTTTTTAAAGAAAAAAACATTCAAATTTCTTGAATTAAAACAAAGTAATGACTTTTAAATAATAAAAAACTTCAAAATTACTTTAAATTCCACTCACCATAGCCATAAGGCCTGATTTTGAGATGAACGTATAGGCTTTCTTGCTTCGCCATCTTGAAAAATCGGAGAAAATCATATCTCCCATAGAAATAGTACTGAATGCAAGGAAAATAAACATTTGAAGAAAATATATATATATATATATATCAAAAAGTACATGAAATGCTGATTTCCTAGAAGATGTTGTAGAATAATATATGAAACAAATATTGATGTCAAACAAAAAATAAGAAATGAAACTTTATGAATATGGAATTAGAAATAATAGGGAGAAATATTTACATTCAATCTTTGATACTGTTCAATTGAAAAGCATTAGATATTGATAAATATACCAGAATCAAAGAAGACATGTAAATTCATTGAATGCAGACATTCACCAATGCGAAGAACCTTCAAAATAGAGCTCTATACTACTTTAGAGGAACTGAAAAAAAAAAGAAATTGAATTAAAAAATATATTTGAAGACAAATTTAATCTCGTTGTAGTGTGAGAATCAATATCACCATTCAGTTATACTTCGAAGCAACATAAATAATAAGTACTTGTAGAATATGAAAACAAACATAAGTGCAAGCATTTTAAAAAATTAAAAAATTTCCTTACTATATGAATGCAATCATCATAGCTTTGGTTTGATGGGTGATCTTCATTGTTGATCACATGAAAAATAATTTGTTGTTCGAACCAAGTGAGTAGATGATATAAAGTAGAAAACCCAACATGAAAAATAAATGCGCTTGAAAAGAAGTTCAGGACAACTATGAAAAGGTAATTTAGAGAATAACATGTATTTCAGTCACATGAATCAAAGAATATAATGAAAGAACTATTAACAATATCATTAATGTAGTAGTGTTTGGAATATCTAAAATTTCCAACACTAAAAAAGTATATAAAAAATAGTTAAATTTAGATAAATTTAATTGCTGGAAATGAATAGAAAACTAACCTCTGTATTCTCATCGCATGTATGATGAATGAATGTCTATTTGGTGATAATAAAACAATATAAAATAATAAATGTATGGGATTATTTAGTATTGTAAGAGATTTTATAAAGAAAGGTATGGTGATAATACACGAATAGAATAAATAGTTATCATGAATAAGAATATTTACTGATGGTTAGTCAAAGAATTCAAAAAATAACAATATCTCAACTGCTGAGCGGTGATGTGGAGGAGGACAACACATGGATAACATTGGTGAACATGGGAAAGATTGTAGATTAGAAGGCATGTATAAGAGGATTTCACAAGAAATAACAGATAAATCATTGGTTTATAACTATAAATGTGTACAAATATTAAGATCATCAAAAAATAAATATGTAAAAAAAATTAGAGCATTCCAAACATTCAAAAATTAACAATTTAATCCCAAATGATATTTTTCAATGTATCCAAAACATTCACAAATATGCTACCACATTTAAAAATTTTAAAATTAGAGTGAAACATGATTCATAAGTCCACTTAATTGGTTAAATCTTTCGTAGACACGGTTTGTGGAACCATCCAAAAATTTCAATGGGGATGAAGACATAGGCAAGACAAATGGTTCCCCAAAAAATTTTCCCAACCATTGATGTTATAGTAAAAGAATCCGAATTCCATGGAGAATTTAGCTGGCATCCCCAAAATTCCCAAAATATGCACCATTAGTAAAACAAAAATAATCCCCTAAACCAAATTAAAACTCAAATATAGATAAAAACATAATTCACTACAAAAATAGAAAAATAATAAAATAATCTAACATAATTCATGTGAAACCTTTTTCCAATTCATGTTTTTGTATCAAATATAAATGGAAATACTAAATCATGAAAAGAACATGATGTTCTAGGATGTCACCTAGAAATATTTTCACCATCAAAAGCATTGAATGGACTTCTCTACATAGAAAAAAAGTTAAAAAATTACAATACTGTATTGTATTTTCAGAATAAAAATTATGACTGTTAACATAAAATAAATAGTTAGAATCCAAAATCAAGAAAATATATCATTTAGTAGGGGTGTCAAACCTTTAACACCAATATGTCACAAAAATTCTCCTTTCATAACTCTTTTCATATGGGAGAAATTGTTTTCAAACACTGAATCTAGAAAAAAAATATTAGTAATTGAAAATGTTTTCCTTTGGAAAAAAAACCACAACGCATACTATAGACCAAGGATATATTTCTGTTGAGTAGAGTGAAATATTACAGTACTCCAGCTTGAGTTTTAGCTGAAACTCAATTCACAACTCAAAATCAGTCACATATTAGTTTTCAAAATTTAAATTTGATTTGTTTTTTAAAATGAACAAATAAAACCCACCAGTTTAAGAAATACGACAGTATATGAAATTAAAAATAGAAAACAAATAAAATTTCCTCTATTCAGATGAGAAGAATATTTGGCTACTATAAATGATGGTGTAGAGGTCGACCATGAATAAATACCAAAATATTTTACTAGAGCTTGTCTCCAGGGTTATTCTGTTGGAAGATTAAGGGGAATGGATAGAATCTCTGAGGGGGTGCAGTGTAATTATATTGTTTGTTACCAAAATCATTTGAATGAATAGCCTAATGTAGTGTGGTCGATTCCGAAGGGAATGGTGAGCTGGAAAAGATGTGGACAAATTTGAAAGTGGTATATTGAGAAAACAATTGTAAAACAATCAAATAAAATATAGAAATAATAAATCATGAAAAAAATTGATGTTCTTTGATGTCACCTAGAAATATTTTCACCATAAAAATCATTGAATGGACTTCTCTGCATAGAAAAAAAGTTAAAAAATTATAATACTATACTGAATTTTGAGAATAAAAATTATGACTGTTAACATAAAATAAATAGTTAGAAACCAAATCCATGAAAATATAACATTTAGTAGGGTGTTTTAAACCTTTAACACCAATATGTCATGAAACTTATACTTTCATAACTCTTTTCATACGGAAGAAATTGTTTTCAGACACTGAATCTAAAAAAAATTAAGAGTAATTAAACATGTTTTCCCTTGGAAAATAACCAAAACAACACATACTATAGACCAAGGATGTATTTATATTGATTAGAGTGATGCATTACAGTACTCCAGCTTGAGCATTAGCTGAAAATCAATTCACAACTCAAAATGAGTCAAATATTGGTTTTCAATATTTAAAATTGATTTTTTAAAATGAACAAATTAAACCCACCAGTTTATGCACTACAACAATATATGAAATTAAAAACAAAAAACATATAAATAATACTATATGTAGATGAGAAGAATTTTTGGCTTTTGAAAATAGTGGTGTAGAGTTTGACCTTGATGAAATACCTGAACATTTTACGGGAGTTTATTGATAGGGTTATTCTGCGGGAAGAGTAAGAGGAATGGATAGAATCTATAAGGGGGTGCAATGTAATTGTATTGTTTGTTACCAAAATCATTTGAAGGAATAACCAAATGTTGTGGGGTCTATTTCTAAGGGAATCACGAGCTGGAAATGTTGTGGATGTTTTTTGAGTGGGATGTTGAACACAAAGAAGAGGTCAAGTGAAACCGGGAGTAGGACAACGATGTACTACGAGCAGGACAGAATGTAAGGAGACCATGAGGAAGATGATGTCGGTGTTGGAAAATTATGGGAACCCTAGAACAAAAATTACTAAATCCCAATCACGAGTAGTAGAAGCAACAGTGCGGGGATTCTAGTTAGAATCGGGAAAAGGAAAATTGCGGAGAATATAGTAACAAATAAGAGAAGAAATACATAGGAGATGGAGCTTGAGAAACTACGGCTATCCCAGTAACAAAAGTGCAATGTAGGATGGAGTTTTAGGGTTGGTCCGGTCACACCGTGTGTGTACCTATGCGGGAGTGAGGGGTATAGGATGAAAAATGGTTCCTCTCACGCGGAGGGGCGACATGGAACGATTATGGAGTGACACAAATAAGAAAAATGATGTAGAAGAATAATAGAGTGACACGTGTAAGTGGTAAATGGAAGGATTGGTATAGATAGTATATTAATGAACTAAAATTCATAAGATTTATTTTTTAGAGGTACAAGATTTTATAAAGAATGTACAATGAGGAATTCAAGCTCATCTCTATTTTTCTTCATCATTTTTTTGAAGGAGAAATGGTTAAACAAATAATGCACTATGAAATGATGACAAATGACCAATTACCCTATTATACACCATCCAAAAGATTGAAACACACCTAACACCACCCATAAATGATACACATCCCAATGAATGCACACAAAAGGCCCTTCCCCCACACTCAAACATGAAATAACCATGAAAAGACACTAATATTACGGGTAGGTGAGGTAAAATAGGCATGTAATATGGCTTAAACATATAAATAAATTTGTGGATTATATTAGTTAATAAAGGTATAACTGTAAGGGTGGGTATTTGAAAAATATTCTACTAGCCAAAGTAGTGCCTCAATCATTTTAAATGACATTTTTTACATTTATAGCTTCAACAGGTTTCAATACACATTCTGGTAGGTGATATGTCCCAAGATCACTCAAGAAATATTCTCAAGATAAAATAGGAAATATTTTGTCTATAAATCCTTTCATGAATGGAAGTTATTATTTGGGACAATCACTCAAGGCATTATTAATAATTACAAATAAATTCACATGAAAATCATAAATTCTATACATGAAAGAATATAAGGAAAATTCATGTACCTGAATCAATTAATTCCTTCAAATCATGAGTCTTTATTTCAATATCCATACTTCATTTTAATCATCAAATTACCCATTTTTCGCATTAAATTTCATTAACATTGAATTCTAAAACATGTCTTCCTTGGATTCCTAAAAAACTCATGTCTCCAAGATAAGTTGAGTAAAATATGAATTTAAGTGTGGCCATGTAATTTTAGTTTAATTCACAAATCTCTATTTGAGGAAAAATATAGGGAATTAAAATTATATTTAATGTAAAATAAAACTATCTTTAGCAATGATTCTTCAATCATGTGTTGATTTTCATGTTTATTCAGTTATGTTTTGAAGAAACTTCACAATGTGTGTTCTGTTATGTATATCCATTTTTTAGCCTAGCATCATTGACCTAAAATATAATAATAAAAATAAATGATAATTTACTTCTATTAAATCATTCTATAATGTGATTGAGGGGAAGGGTTGACTAAGGAAAAAACATGGGTTTCCTCCCAGAAATGCTTTTGTCTAATTTCATTGGCTCAACTCAGAATTTTAATGAAATTGAGAAATCCTATACTAAAATACTCCCTCACCAAACTAAATTTATGTAGTGTCCCCATTGTAATTAAAAAATTATGTAAAAATTAATTCTTTTCATCAAGTTTAAAATAAATATACATCCTAGTGGTTCTTCATTGGTATTCAGGGTGAAGGAGTGCAATCTCCTCCACAGGTTCTTGATCTTTAGTCCCATGTAACTTCTTCAGCCTCTTACCATTTACAGTGTATGGGTTTTCTCTTCCTTTATTTATGATCTGCATAGCACCGAAGGGATATACATGAATTATAGTAAAAGGACCTTACCATATGGAATGATTTTTACATAGCATTAGTTTGTGTATGAATTTTAATAGAAGCACTTGATCTCTAGGGTTGAATGTTATTTGTTGAATCATCTTTTCATAGTCAATGTGTGATCTCTCTTTATAGATCATTGAATTCTTGAAATATTCTCCCACGATTTACTCTAGATCCTACAAATAAAATATTCTCTCTTTCCCATCTTTCTCAACATCTAAATTTACCTCTTTGAGTGTCCAGTTGGATTTGTGCTCCAATTCCATAGGAAGGTGGAAACTCTTTCCATAGATAAATATATACGGGTTCATCCCTATGAGAGTCTTGTAGGCTATTTTGTACACCCATAAAGTACCATCTAACATTTGGCTCCAGTCCTTCCTGTGGGGTTTAACAATATTTTATAGAATGCCTTTGATTTCTCTATTGAGGACTTCTGCTTGACCATTTTTTGGGGATGGTATGGTGTTGAAATTTTATGATGTACCCCATACCTTTTTCGCAATGCATCCATTTCCACTTGTAGAAACGTTTTCTATGGTCACTTATGATTTCTCTTGGTAATCAAAACCTATAGAATATGTTACTCCTGAAAAAATCTCAAAAAAATCGCATCGTCAGTTCTGGTTGCTTTTACTTCCACCCATTTTGAAACATAATCCATACCTAAAATAATATATGAATTCACAAAATACATTTGTAATGGTCCCATAAATTATATTCCCCGCACTTCAAAAATTTAAAAAAAAAATTGTTATTGGTTTTTGAGTCATTTCTTGTCATTCAGATATGTTGACAGAAAAAATATGATTTTTACATATTTTACAAAATTCATGTGCATCCTTGAATAAGGTAGGCCAATAGAGTCTATATTCTAAAACATTATGGGTCACCCTATGAGGTCCAAAGTAACCTCCACAATATAATTTACAATATAATTCAAACATTGTTTCAATTATACTTCCCAGTAAGAATATTCTTAAGATTTGGTCATTACAAATTTTCAACAAAAATGGGTCTTATCAAATATAAAATCTTGATTCATATTTAATATTATATTGTTGATGATAGATTAGGTGATAGGATACCTGAGATGTAACCAAATATTTGAAAATATTAAGATACCATGGTACTATACCATTGATTATGTAGAGTTTTTCTCCAATAAGATCCTCATTTAGTGGGTTCTGGTTTGTATTTTTTCCCTCAGTGGTGTGGGTAGTCGACTTAGATGATCAGCCACAAGATTTTCAGTCCCCTTCTTACCATGAATTTTCAAATTGAAATCTTATAAGAGTAACATCCGTCTAACCAACCTTGGTTTGCATCTTACTTTTCATTAAATACACAAGTGATTCATGATTAGAAAAACAACATTAGTGACAAGAAGATATTATCAGATTTTATCTTGTGAAATATTTCTACAAGGAACTCCTTCTCGGGGGTTGTGTAATTTATTTGTGTGGAATCAAAGGTATATGATTAATATGAGATCACATGAGGCTTACTATCAATTTATTGTGATAGAGTGGATCCCACCACTTGCTTGGATGCATCGTTAAGTAACTTGAAAGGGTAATCCTAATTAAGTGTATGCATTACTTGTGGGGTGGTCAACCTTTTCTTCAATTAATCAAATGATTTATACCATGCACAATCAACATTATAGTTATTATCCTTTGAAAGTATTCTTGAGAGATGGAAATATCTTTTATTAAAATCCTTGATAAATATTCTATAAAATCATGCATGCCATAAAAACGATCTAACATGTTTTACACAAGTTGGATATGATAAGGAATTTTCTACATCAACTTTACATTTATTAACCTAAATATATTTTTGTGAAATTATGTGCCCCAACACTATTCCATTTTAATAAATGAAATGAAATTTTTTTGAAACTTAAGATAAGGTTCATTTCAATGCTTGTTTTCAAAACATTTACTAATTTCCCCATGAAATGATCAAACGAATTTCCAAAAACTATGACATTATCAAGAAATACCTTTAATTAGTCCTCAATATGGTCAGAGAAAATACTCACCAAACATCGTTAAAATGTACCTGGGGAGTTTCATAGCCCAAATGGAATCCATTTGTAGGAAATTGTGCCAAATGGATATGTGAAGGTCGTCTACTCCTGGTCTTCTGGTGAGATTAGTACATGGAACTATCTTGAGAATCCATTTAATAAACAGTAATGAGTTTTTCCAGCTAACCTTTCACGAATCGTGATGAACGGAATAAGAAAGTGGTAATTTTTTTTAACATGATTTATCTTCCAGTAATCTATACACACTCTCTTGCTATTTTTGTACTCTCATGGGGATCAATTCGTTTCTTTCATTTCTAACAGTGGTTAGGCTTGTTTTTAATGGGACTACATGAATTAGGCTGACCCACTAAGAATCAAATTTGGAGTAAATTATGTAAGATGCTAGAAATTTTTATATATCATTCTTAACATCCTCTATGATGGTGGGATTTAGTCTTCTCAAGGTTTTCCTAACTATTCAGGAATCAATTTCTATAAATATTCAATGAGAACATACCTTGGGGTTGATTCTAGGTATATCACATAAAATCCATCTGAGATCTTTGACATTCCTTTTGAGAAGGCCAATCATAGTTTGTTCTTATGAATGATATTTATTATTTTAAATTATTAAAATAAATTTATCTCTTTATATTAGGTAAGTCTACTTCATTTCACTTGGAAATGGATTAAGTTCCCAACATGGGGCTTGTTCAAGGAATGATATTGCATTTAGGTTTCTTACTTCTAAGGTTGTAGTGTTTGGTATAATCTCACTCTCATTTAACAAATCATTGAAATGTCAGATTTTATATCATACTCTAACATGAGATCATAATTTTTTGGTTCTTGGGAATCATAGGATTCGAATGAAAAATGTCCTCCCACTGATAAGAATTCATGAATCATACTTGAGTCTTAAATTGGTTTCATACCTTCATCATGGGAGATCACATAATGTCAATTATTACTGCAAGCATGTTTCATCATGTCTAGAATATTGAACTCTACTGTAATGTCTCCAAGCTCCATGGTGAGTTTCCTTCATGGACATTGATGATCATCCTAACTATTTTCAGAAAGGGTCTCCCAATGATGATGGGAGATAGGGATGTTGCTCAGTCTTCCTCCATGGTAAGGTTATAAAAGTCTACTGGAATGATTGATCCTCTCACTATCATGAGTACATATTCAACACCTCCATCTAGGAAAATGGTGGATCTTTTTTCTAACAGAAACACCACTCGAGTCAGTTTTAGTTCGTCGATATGAAAAGATGAAAGCAATGCATGAGTCAAAACATTTATGGAACCTCCAACATTACATAGCGCATCAAAAAAATTTAAATAACTGCTTGTATAGGGAATAGAAAATAACCCTAGATCTTGAATTTTTTTTATATCAATGGTGTGATTAGTGCCAAAGGAACATCTTCAAAATTTTATTTTTTATTTCTATCTAGAATCCTTATTTTAGTGAAAAAATCCTTCCAAATTATTGCAAACTTAATTATTTTTCATATTGCCTCAAGTAGTGGGATTTTAATATCCAATTTCTAGAATGTTTCCTATTTTTTCGGTTGAAGCCTTTCTTCATCGCCATTATTCATTTAAACTAATGAATATGGGAATGGTGGTGGGATATCCTTTTTCCCCATTTGTTGTTTTTAAAAATGTGTTTCTGGTCTTTCCTTCCTGAATTTTATTCTCTCTATCTTGTTGTTATGGTTTCATCCTTCTAGATGGACGGGTTGAGCATGAGAAGGTTTCTTGGAATCATCATCCTCTGATTTTTTAAGTGGTTTGATATCCTTCTTGCTTCGGGTTGTGATTGAACTAACATACTCCTTTGGATTTGGAACAATCTATGATGGGAGTTTACCTTATATATTTGTTAAAACATAAATTGGGCTTGCAAATTGATTAGTCAGCTTGTTAATTTTATCTTCCATTCCTGAAACATTCATCTTCAATTTTTGATATTCATTTTTTAGTGCACTTTTGGATGGTTTCTCAAAATTCATTCGTTGGAAAGGTGGAGGTTTGAATTTTTTTTGTTTCTAGTTGATTGCTTTTATGGTTTTTGGAATGGTGATGGTTTCTGATATTGCTACCGAACTGTTTTACTGACTTGATATTGTTGAAATCCATACTCTAGTTGGGTCTGGGGTTGGAATTTCCTTTGCTGATAGCCTACATCACAACATTCTGTCTCTAGAACTTCTGTACATTGATTAGTGTAATGATATGTATAAGAGCATAAACCACATACCTCACTCCATATTTTTTGTTATTTAACTTGGTTCATAGTAATTTTTCTTTTAAAACTATTCATTTTTTTCAGTGTTTCTTCATGTTAGGTTGAGGATGATTATGATGTACTTACCTCATGGATGCCTTTGGTGCTCATACCTCTGGTACTAAACTGCTGTGAGTTTTGTGTAATCTTTTCAATCAGTCCTCAAGCGTCTCCTAGTGACATGTCGATCATGGATCTTCCAGATTATGTGTCTATAAAGTTTTGATCACTATCGAGTAATCCTTGATTGAAGAAAAAAATGAAATGGTTTTCATCCATATTCTGATTTGGATAGCTGGCGCAGAGCATTTTGAATCACTCCCAGTACTTATAAACTATTTTACTGGTCGACTAGAGAATAAAATACATCTATTTTATGATAGATATGCTCCTAGATGTGGTTAGAAACCACTGCCTAAAAAATATTTTAAGATCATCCTAGTATTGGACTTCTCCTGGTTTTAGACTATACAACTATTCCTTTTCTGCTCCCTTGAGTGAGAAGGGGAGTTCCCTCTAATCAAACTATTCTTCTACAAATCCTCGGGGTCTGTAGCTAGATCACAAATTTGTAAATTCATAGATATTCAGTTTTTGGTTTTCACCTAAAAGACCATGGAATTTAGGAAGAAATTTAATAATTTTAATGCACAATTAAAGATCATTTTCTAAGGCTAGGATAACTACATGATTTCACTGGTTAGCAAATTATGGGGCACAAAGATCGTGAAAACTTTGGTTGGGATTTCTAGCCATTATTATAGGGTTAATGTGTTCACTGTCACTTCAATATGTGAGACTGATTTCTTCATAATATGTTCGGAAATTTTCTTTCTTAGTTTGCTTAGAGTGCATTCATATTCTAGATCAAATTCTATTAAAATGTTCTATTAAATATGGGTCATTCAAAAAATATATTTTTAAAAAAATATTTCGCTTTTGATGCACTTTTTCCCCAGAATACAGTGCCATGTGTAACACACACATGCCGTGGGTCATGTAAAAACAATATTTAAATTTCATAAGTCTAGTATAGTAGTTAATTAAAGGAAGTCTCATAAAGAGGAGTGCACCCAAAATGAGGTTGTCACTTTTTATAGGTTTTATGAAAACAGTTGATTTTAATTAATTTTGAAAAAAATGATAAAAATAAGTTGTTTGATTTGATTGGTTTTAGAACAGCCAACAAATATGATGATCGGATTTGGTTTGGATAGACCGTGTGTTCTTCTATAATGGATTCCAAAATTGTCCCCTTTTTTCCTTTGCCTAGTTTAGATAGATTTGTCTACCAAGTCCTCTCTCTCCCTTATCCAAATAGTTATCATGAGAATATTTTTATTTGAAACCTCAATTAGGTTTATTCTCCTTCCCATGTGTGTAAAAACCATTAAACACACACCACCCAATCCTAATCTATTCCATAATATACATAAGAGAATTGGGTGGAGGGGGATAATGATTATTAACCAAGTAAATTAAAATAATAGAATTAAAACATCATGAAATCACATTATTGTAGGTTCCGGGTGTAGCGGAAGCACGTTGGTGGGTTTGCCCAAACTTAATTTTAACGTTAAACAACGTTCAATCCAAGATCTGTCCCGATATAAAATGTCGAATCTTTGGAATAGAACGAAGAACTAAAAGAAAAGAAGAGTCCCAGAACCCTTGAGGGGGATCATCATAGGTTGATTATAATTAATTTAATTAATGCATAAGAATTACATTGTTGGAATTCATTCTTGGTTGATGTGTCTAGACACAATTCGGTGATCCGTCGTTGCATCGTAGAATCCAAGTGTAGGATTCTTCTATCGGTGATCCACACGTGTGTCACGTATCTCCAAACGTCACTGAAGGGATCTCTGGGTTCTTGCATGGAAGAACCTTCCCTTGCAATGTCCGCCTTCGACTACCTTGATCCGGTGGAGGATCTTTCTCTCGTAACTTGATGGTGTTCTTGGTGGAAAGGGAATTCTCTCTTGGCTTCAAAGTATTTCCAAATCCGTTGTGCACAACAATGGCTCCTTAAAATGTTGGTGTTGCGAGGATATTTATAATCGGGTTTGAGGTTAATAGAGTTATGACAATAAATAAATGCATTACATGTTTTATTTATTTCATTAACTCTTATTGAAAACCCCCATGTCGAATTACTAATTCCTTGACATGCGCTCATGCTGGTTATAATAAATATCATTTAATAAAACAATATTAAATCCTCAAAATCCAACTGGAAAAACTACACGGTGTGTAATAATTAATACACGATGTGTACTTGTTTTCTATTACACTACACAGCGTGTATATTTAATGTACACGGTGTGTACTTTTATTTTCCATTTTTCTCCACCACGTTTCTTAGAACTTGAGTAATGACTATTTATTTCTTAAATAAATGTAACTGCATTACTCGCTAATAAATATATTATTTCGTCCAAAATATATTCTCTCGAATAACTAGTGTCAAAATAAATGAGATCAGACATCCTTAAATAATTATTAAACCACAGTCAGGAATACTATTTATTTAACTTGTTAAATTAATATTTAACTGAGATAAATGGACACACTTAGTGTGTGACCCTCTAGGCCTTTTTCTCAGTGGCATTAGGCTAAGGCTACCTAAATTCCAAGGTTAGTGTCTAGCAACATGCCAAGGCACCCATAGTGAAATAATTTAATGCCGAAATGACATGTCACCTCCTACGAACTCTTACCGTGTAATATAATCCCTTTGTCTCGATATCTCAAATCAAGCGGGTTGCATTCTAGTGCCATCAACCCATGTGATTGATTATTCTTTCTTTGACTTCCTGGAATTGAACTTTCCCATACCTTACCATGGCCATGGATTTATTTAGGCTATATCAATTCCATTAATGGACCTGAGATATCTACGTCTGTTATGGAACATAAGGGACAAATCCTTTCTCACATTATCTATTAATGCGACATTACTCATGACGCACCCAATGTATCCTACCTCACTGCGAACAGTGTGTCGTCACAGTTTCCGTCAATACATCTAAGTGCGCAAGTTTTAATACCCATTAATAATAATCTTAAAGTCTATGGACCAATACACACGTCCGCAGATAGGAACATTCAATGACACTATGAAATGGGGATTTCCTACTGGCGGGTCTCGTTCTCATAATATCCTCCTGGATATTACCAAGGGCACACACCATGAGAAGGTGCCTCAATGTTTTATGAGTCCCCACCCCTAATGACCTGTATTATTTGTGTCCCTCAAATAATATCATCCGGCCATAGAACATACATTCAAGAACAGTGTTATGGAACTTCAGGGTTCTCATCATAGCAGGGATCCGCTACGACCCTTTAATGAAACAGTTGTACTTAGTAAATTATCACATGACATGTCACGCAGAAGAACAATCATGATGTGATAAGGATTTTATTTAATGAATAAAGTACAAAGTAGTTGGTTCTAGAACACCAACTCCAACAGACTCCCACTTGGAAAAGAGACAACTGCTAACAACCTTTAACCTGCTAGCTCTCATAGGATATTAATGCTTCTGCTGAGATATTCCTTTAGTCATGGGGTCTGCCACATTCTCTTCCGTGGACACTCTGCTCACTACAACTTCACCCCTTTGATATAAATCCCTCAAGAGGTGATACTTCTGGAGTATGTGCTTTGTCCATTAATGTGACCATGGTTCTTTTTCAAGAGCCACCACTGCAATATTATCACAATACAATGTAATGGGATCTTTACTGCTAGGCACCACGTCAAGCTCCTGGAAAAAGTTCTGAATCCAGACAGCTTCCTTGGCTACATCAGAAGCCGCTATATACTCGGACACCACTGTAGAATCAGTGACAACTGGCTGCTTTGAACTCTTCCAACTCACAGATCCTCCATTGAGCCAAAAAAATCCAGATTATGACTTCAGATCATTCTAATCTGTTTGAAAACCAGCATCAGCATACCATCTGAGGAGAAGCTCCTCGTCTCCTCCATACACCAGGAACATATCCTATATTCTTCTCATATACTTATGGATAGTCTTAAGAGCAGTCCAATGTTGTTCTCCTGGATCTTCTAGATATCTGCCTACCATGCTCAGTGCATTGGCAACATCAAGCCTGGTACATAACATGGCATACATGATGGATCCTCTAGCTGAAGCTTATGGGATCTTGCTCATCCTATATTTCTCTGGTTGTGTCTGGGGACACATTTTCTTAGAAAGATGTAAGCCATGTGTCACTAGAACCAATCCCCTCTTGTATTTTTCCATACTAAATCTCTTTAGTATCTGGTCAATATATGTACCCTGACTTAGTCCAAGCAGCCTCTTGGATCTGTCACGAATGATCTTGATCCCTAGAATGTAGGCTGCTTCTCCTAAGTCCTTCATGGAGAAACACTTGGTCAACCAGTCCTTAACTGACTGTATGGCTGGTATGTTGTTTCCAATAAGCAATATTTCATCAACATATACCACTAGGATGACGACTGCATTCCCATTAAACCTCTTATAAACACATGGCTCACATTCATTCTTAATGAAACCAAATTCTTTTATGGCTTCATCAAATCGAATGTTCCATGACCTGGATGCTTGCTTCAGTCCATAAATGGATTTCTGCAACTTGCAAACCCGTTTGGCTTCACCTAGTGTCACAATCCCTTCTTATTGTGTCATATATAAATCTTCTTAAAGGTTCCTATTAAGGAATTCTATTTTGACATCCATCTACCAAATCTCATAGTCATGGTAAGCTTTTATGGCAAGTATGATTCTTATGGATTTAAACATGGAAACTGGCGAGAAGGTTTCATCATAGTCAATTCCTTGACGCTATCTGAATCCCTTATCCACTAGCCTTTCTTTATAGGTGCTAACTTGACCTTCCATTTCCAGCTTTCTTTTGAATACACATTTGCATCCAACAGGCTTTACATCAACTATCTCATCAACCAGAACCCAAACTTGGTTCTGATACATGGAATCCATCTCATAATTCATAACTTCTATCCATCTTGAAGCTTCTCAGCTTTCTACTGCTTCCTTGTAGGAGATAGGTTCATCATTTTCCAACAATAATGATTCACCATCCTTGGTGACTAGGAAACCAAATCTCTCTGGTTTCCTTACCTCTCTTGATCTCCTACGTAGTAATTCTGTTTCAAGAACCTCTTCCACGGGGACCTGTGGAACTTGTTCCTGTACCAACTCCTGTGTATCTTGAGCATCAACTTCGTCAAAGTCAATCTTGCTCCCACTATCCTTCCTGAGGTTATTCCCCTTCTAAAAAAATACGGCTTGTCTGGGGACAATCACATTCTTATCTTGAGGGTTATATAAGTAATATCCTTTCGTTTCCTTGGGATATCCTATAAAGATACACTTCGTGCCCCGGGGTGAATGTTTGTTTCCTGAGAAGGCCTTAACAAATGCCTCGCATCACCATACACTTGTGTGCGACAAAGTGGGTTTCCTTCCATTCCATAACTCGGATGGAATTCCATTTTCCGCCTTAGTTGGTACTCGGTTTAATGTGTATGCTGCAGTTTGTAATGAATATTCCCAAAAGGATAATGGAAGATCCGCATGACTCATCATCGACCTCACCATGTCTAACAAGTTTCGGTTCCTCCTTACACTAACACCATTCCACTGTGGGGTATAAGGAGGAGTGAGCTGAGATAGAATCCCAGACTCCCGTAGAAGATCGATGAATTCTTGGTTCAGATATTTTCCACCTCGATCAGATCGAAGCTTCTTTATCTTCTTAACCAGATGATTCTCTACTTCATTCTTGAATTCCTTAAATTTCTCTAAGGACTCTGACTTATATCTCATTAAGTATACATAGCCATATCTACTCAAATCATCAGTAAAAGTAATAAAGTAAGAATATCCACCTCTAGCTTCTACTAGAAATAGTCCACACACATCCGTGTGTACCAATCCTAGAAGCTCTGTGGACCTTTCACCATGTCCACCAAAAGGCGGCTTGGTCATTTTTCCTTTTAAACAAGAGTGAAATCTATCAAGTGGTTTTAGCTCAGTAGAATCTAAATAGCCATCTTGGAATAGCTTTGTCAAACGCTTCCCATTCACATGTCCAAGGCGGTGATGCCATAACTAGGTGATGTATGAGTCATGTGAGTTTGTTTCGTTATCGATTGCCAACACTTGGCTTTCATAATTCAATACATACAAACAATTATTTAAATGTTCCATACCATAACATACGTTGTTCTTATAAGAGAGACAACCCTTATTTCTAAATTTGAAAACAAATCCATCCATATCCAAACAAGATACAGAAATTATGTTCTTGGTAACACTAGGCACATAATAACAGTTATGTAAACCCAAAATCATCCCATTCGGCAATGAGAGGTGGTAGTCATTAATAGCCAACGCAGCCAGCCTTGCACCATTGGAAGCTCAAAGATCCACCTCTCCTCTGGCGATCTTTCTAAATCTACTTGGTTCCTGCATTTGAATGTATTTGTGATCCCCACAAGCTGTATCTAATACCCAATGTGTAGAAATAGAAAGATTTCACCTGATAACAAACGCACCTTTTGCGTCCCCACGCTTCTGGGAGCAGTTCCTCTTCCAGTGGACATGCTTGCCACATGCAAAACACACTTCCTCCCATTCTTTTCCCTACGTCTGGATCTTTTCCTTCTTGGAGGGATGGTTCTCGGGGGCTTCAGACCGTTCATAAGTCTTTGTCCACTTTGCCTTGTCCTTCCTTTTCTTGTTCACCATAAGGACCGCAGGTTTGTCACGCCCCATGTCCTTATCTACCTGGAGAATCATGTTCAGAAGCTCTGATAGACTCTTCCCATTGCCACTCATGTTATAGTTGACAATGAAGCTAGAGAAGGTCTTGGGCAGTGATGATAAGATGAGATCTGTACGCAACTCATTCGGAAATTTAATCCCTAAGATGTCCAAGCATACAATGTAGCCAATAAGCTTGACTACATGAGGCCCATCTGGCACAGACTCTCCAAGCTTCATTGTAAACAAAGCATTGGAGATCTCATACCTCTCCTGTCTTGCCTTCTCTTGGTAGATATCTTTAATCTGAGACAACATTCTATACACGTCCATGTTTTCATGTTGCTTCAAGATCTCATTAGACATGGACGATAGAATGAAACATTGGACATCAGTGGAATCATCCATGTGTTTCATGTAGAGAGATAATTCCTCATCACTATCCTATTTCCCAGGCGCAACTGGAAAAGTCTCTTCCAGCACATATAATTTCTTTTCGTGGCGAAGGACGACGCGTAAACGCCTCTGCCACTCTTGGAAATTGGTGCCGGTGAGAAGGTTTTCTTTTTCGATTATGGTGTGCAATGATATGTTTGAAGTCATTTTCTTGTCGTTTCTACAAATTAAGATGAGAAATGGTTTAGTACTTTAATACAAAAATTGAGAGAAATAAATAAATTAATACTTATTAGTCTCCCACTATTTTATCAAAATCCAATACCCCTCCCCATTGACTTCAGAATATACTGTTGCGTGAATATTCTAGTGGCAAGGATCCATATTTCCCTTCGCATTACCCCAACTAGGTTTGGTCAATCAACATGAAGGGTTTTAGGTAGGCATTCCAAATTCCAACTGCATTAACTCGCAGCTCCTTGATCTGCTGAGTGGACTCCCCAATCCTGAAATCCTTTTTTTTTATTTTCTCAACCTTTTCCTCTTGGTCACACCAAGTCCTGCTGTGGCAGTCAAACCTTGATGCGAACCACGTAAATTCAACCCAAAACCTTAAATTATAATTCCCCAATAATTGAAAGCACCCCAACTAGGGTTGGTCAAGCACTTTTAACTATGGTTCGATTCTAACCCAAATTATGGAAGGCTATGCCAACATAATATTTATTTTGAGGGATTTTATCCTTATACATAAATTTCCATTTTATTATCTTTGATTACATGAATTTTAATATTAAGTGGGATATACTTAAGTGATTAACCATGTCTATGATAATATTTACTTATAAGCCGGTTTTATTTTAGTTCCATCTTGCATGTTCGTTTAATTCATTAATTGTGTGATCGTGAAAACACACCCACAATAAATAAACCATGCAACTGATAGAAATAAAATAAATGGTATGATCATGAGATTTTCTATTGGTTAGTTTATCTAGCGGTTGATAAACCAACCCAAGACCTAGGAGAGAAACACCTTGAACCTTTCGGGTTTGTGTTTACAGCTTTCCACCTATCCACCTTTGTATCTCCTTGGATTGGTTTCACCTTGGCTCCTGACTGGAGCCACCTCCACTAGCTTGGGAGCTCCATCCATTACATATGCATTTATCTCACATGCAGGTCAGGGCTAAAAGGGGTTTTTACATAAAAGAATCCTTGGGCCTGCATGCCCTACATATTAATGAGGAGATGGCTCACAGACCAACAAATTTAAATAAATAAATAAATTAAAAGAAACCATTCACATACAAAGGTCTCGGTCTAGCTCACGATCATCCATACATGCAGCGATATTTATGCATAAATAAAACTAGCATTCAATTCTTTAATCGTTCTTGTTTAAGATAAATCACGCTCGAATCAATTAAATATCTTTAATTAATCAATCCTTTTATCTTAAATCCCTTTCTGAATTTCCATGATATTCTCATACATCATAATTTTAAACAAATAAATTCATTTAAAATTATCCTTGTACGTAACTTGTACCATGGAGGCAACCCAGTGAATTCCCATTTATTACGCAGATGTTTATTTAAACACGTATATATAAAACACCTATCACGTTTTGTGCCTCAGCTTTATGTCTGCACCATGGTACATGTCTCAAGGGTTTGTATAATATAATAAATTTTAATAAATCTACGTAATTTGGGTGAGTACACGGTGTATAGTTCCAACTACATGTCATGTACTTTTCTTCACCATCCATCCGAAGTACACGCACGGGGACAGGGCGTGTTAATGTACTTCAGAAATTTTCAGAGTACACGGCGTGTATAGTGGGACACACGCCGTGTAGTTTCCGCGTTACAAGGTTTCTAGCTGGGAAGGCCATGTATGGAGTACACGACCCAACCCTATCCCGAAGGGACTACACGCCATGTTCATTGGACCACACGGTGTGTATTCCGGAAACTGTGTGCCACTTGTTTCTGGTCAACACACGGTAACATAAATTCTTAGAAAGAATCCAATACACGGCCTGATTTGGCGGATCATTCAATGCATTGAACCTAGACTACACGGTGTGTACTTCCGAATACACGTCGTGTATTCTAGTCTTATATGGCGAAAAAACATTTGGCTCCTCCGGATGAGTTCCTCTAATTTATTTTAATCAAAATTAAAAGAAAAAATCATTTCTGTGAGGTGAACGAGAAACGAGGGAGGAGGAATAGATCTCGATATTCAGATTTCTAGAACAATTATACTTTAATTGAAATAAATAAATTATTAAATGCGTAAATTACCAATGAAAAACTAAGTAATTATAATCAACGATAAGACCCCCTCTGATACCACTTGTAAGTTCCGGGCGCAACGGAAGCACGTTGGTGGGTTTTCCCAACTTTAATTTTAACGTTAAACAACATTCAATCCATGATCCATCACGATATAAAATGATGAATCTTCAGAATAGAACGACGAACGAAAAGAAAATACAAGTCTCGGAACCCTTGAGGAGGATCATCATATGTTGATTATAATTAATTTAATTTGTGCATAAGAATTACCTTGTTGGAATTCTTTCTTCGTTGATGTGTCCGGTCACGATTCGGTGATCCATCGTTGCATCGTAGAATCCAAGTGTAGGATTCCTCTAGCGGTGATCCACACGTGTTTCATGTATCCTTGGACTTCGCCAAAGGGATATCCGGGTGCTAGCGCGGAAGAACCTTCACTTCCAATGTCCGCCATCGACTGCCTTGATCTGGTGGATGATCTTTCTCTTGTAACATGAGGGCATTCTTGGTGGAAAGAGAATTCTCTCTTGGCTTGAGAGTATTTACAAATCCGTTGTGCACAAAAATGGCTCTTTAAAATGTTGAGGTTGCGAGGATATTTATATTCAGGTTTGAGGTTAATATAGTTATGACAATAAATAAACATGTTATGCATTTTATTTATTTCATTAACTCTTATTGAAAACCCCCATGTCGAATTATTAATTCCTTGACATTCTCCCACGCTGATTATAATAAATATCATTTAATAAAACAATATTAAATCCTCAAAATCCCAACTGGAAAAACTACACGGTGTGTACTTGTTTTCCATAAAACTACACGGCGTGTATATTTAATATACACAGAGTGTACTTTTATTTTACATTTTTCTCCACCACATTTATTAGACCTTGAGTAATGACTATTTATTTCTTAAATAAATGTAACTGCATTACTCGATAATAAATATATTATTCCATCAACAATATATTCTCTCGAATAACTAGTGTCAAAATAAATGTGATCAAACATCCTCAAATAATTATTAACCCACAGTCGGGAATAATATTTATTTAACTTGTTAAATTAATATTTAACTGAGATACATGGACACACTTAGTGTGTGACCCTCTAGGCCTCTTTCTCAGTGGAATTAGGCTGATCCTGCCTAAAGTCCAAGGTTAGCATCTAGAAATATGCCAAGGCACCCATAGAGAAAGAAGATAACACCGCAATGACGTGTCACCTCCTACGAACGCTTACCGTCTAATATAATCCATTTTTCTTGATATCTTCAATCAAGCAGGTTTCATGCTAGTATCATCAACCCATGTGCTTGATTATTCTTTCTTTGACTTCCCGGAATTGAACTTTCTCATACCTTAAAATGGCCATGGATTTATTTAGGCTATATAAATTCCATCAAAGGGCCTGAGATATCTACTTCTATTATGGAACGGAAGGGGAAAATCCTTTCTCGCATTATCTATTAATGCGGTATTACTCATGATGCACCCAACGTATCCTACCTCGCTGTGAACAGTGTGTCGTCACAGTTTTCGTCAATACATATAAGTGTGCGGGTTGTAATAGCCATTAATAATAATCTTAAAGCCTAAGGACCAATACACATGTCCACAGATAGGAACATCCAATAACACTATGAAATGTGGATTTCCTAATGGCGGTTCTCGTTCTCATAATATCCTCCTGGATATTACCAAAGGAACACACCATGAGAAGGTGCCTCAAAGTTTAATGATTCCTCACCCCTAATGACCTCTATAATTTGTGTCCCTCAAATAATATCATTCATCCATAGAATATATATTCAAGAACAGTGTTATGGAACCTCCGGGATCTCATCATAGCAGGGATCTGCTACGACCCTTTAATGCAACAGCTGTCCTTAGGACATTATCACATGACATGTCACACAGAAGAATAGTCAAGATGTGATAAGGCTTTTATTTAATGAATAAAGTACAAAGTAGTTGGTTCAAGACCACCAACTCCAACAATTATAAATTTAAAATTGATTTATGAATTGAAACTATATATAGAAATAAAAATGATTCTTATTAAATATAAGAAGAATAACTCAAGAAAATGTGTCGTTCTAGGATCCCCCTTTTTGATCTCTCAAAAAAAAACAAATCCTCCATGGATGGGAAGTCGAGATGATGTAAGAGATGGGATTCATTAAAATAAAAAAAATAACAAAAGGAAATAAATATAATGAATTTTGTTATCCAATGCTTCCCTTATTGGTCAACTGGTGTAACTATGGATGTAATGGAATGACTTGGGAGGTGGGAGCTCCTCTCCTTTTATTGCCAAATTTTTTTCCTCCACAAGTTGGAACAATTCATCCAAAATTATAGAATTAATAATTTTTTTATCCCTTCATAAAATTTATTAAAAAATTACTTGGCCTTTCTCCCTTCAAATTTCATAATATTTGGAATCTTGGTGACAAAGTTATGGTCTTTTTACACCAAGCTTTTATTCTGTCTCGGCAGACTCTCCATATTTAACATATCATGCATTAATGAAAATGAAAACGGTCTCTCATCTCATTAGATCATTCATGAAATTTTTTTATATTTGTCTTGGGAGGACACCCTCCAAATTTCAGTGTCATTGGACACGTTATGTATGAGCTATGTGTTTTTATTGGTGGTTTCTTTTTCTAGATGAAATTTCCAAGAGCTTCCTCCAATTGAGTTCATTCAAAAGACACCAAAATAGATTCCAAACCCTATAAAAGTTAATTTTTACATTCTAATTTGAGTCCACATTCTGATCCAAGTGTAACCATCTCAATTAGACGAGTTTATTCTGAGATGTGCTATGGTTACTGTGGTGGGGTCCATGTTGTCTGTTTGGAACAATCTTCAACATTTCTGATTTTTAAGGCCTCGAGATTCTTGAATCATCACCCGGTTCATAAGAGAAATATTAATTAAATAAATAAAATATTCAGGCCAAAAAACCATATAATTTTTAATTAAATTTTTAATAAAATGACAAAAATACCATTCCTCTAAAAATATGTCAAAAATCCATATTTAAAAATATGCTTTTTTAGCCCAACACACACCATAAATATTAAAATCATGTAATTCAATTAAAATTAAAAAAATTTATGAGATTAAATAATTTAAAATAATATAAATAATGATGAATATATTATCTCTATCAAAGGGTCATCCCAGTTATCCCTATTAGGGTCTTGGGAAACAATCTCAGTGTCGGCATCTTCCTAATGGAGCTTGTTATGAGGGGTCTCATAATGACATAGTTGTTGATGGGTAGAAACCTATATCACAATAGTTATCTCATCTAAACCATGATTTATTATAGGTGTAAAAGGGGTTGTATAGGACCATTTCTTGGTTAATCACCTAGCCTCCCCTAGGAACTTATCTCTCTTAGTGAACTCTAAGAATCCGGCTTGGTATTTCAAGGATATGAGGTTCAAGGACATCTCATCCAAGAAATTATTAAAAAACATACACAATAGCTACTTTTGGTAGAGTTAAACCTCATGGGGGTTTGTTAGTCACTTTCTTAGGGAAATACATTTTATGAAACAATATGTTTTCCTACATTTTCACTTGGAGAGTGCAGTGACACTCATCTATATAGGGTGGATCTAAACTGGTTGAGGAATTATGAATAGAGATCCTCTCATATTTTAACAACCCAAAAATTTATCAATTGAATCTTTTCCCTTCTTATAATAAATCTATACGGTATAAAACACATACATAGAATCATAAGTCTAATAAAAAAATTATTTTCATAAATTAAGAATGAAAAATGTGGTATTCATAAAAATTAAGGAACCTATAATGATTAAAAAGTAACTTGGCCCTTAAATAGTGACATGGCCATTAAGAATAGTAATCCAGCCAATAGAATAGTAACCTCTCTTATGAAAGTATAAAAAAATTTATAAATACTATAAATGAAAATATTATATAATGGTATTATAGTATAAGTAATTAAAAGTTTTTAAAATGATTAATTATGTGTTGGAATTTTTATAAAACCTAAATGATTATTTAGAATTATATAATAAATAAAACAATTTAAAAGAAAATTTATTTTCATAAAATGTATTCATTAAATAATATTTTGTTTAGTTTTGATTATAATATATTTTTATGGTACCATAATTAATTTTTGACTGTGTTGTAAAATATATTATAATATTAAAAGCTTTATTTTTCAGATAAATGGTTATTTTATTTAAAAATTAAATTTCTCATTTTAGAAAATTATTTTCATAAGATAGAATCCATTTTCGATTTATAGACATTGAAAAATGCTTACGGTGAATTTTTGATATTTTTATAAAATAATTGTATTTTTGGTGAATACTTAAATGTGATAACTTATGATATAAGGTAAATACGTAAATTTTTTATCCATTGTTATTGTATGGATGTTATAAGAACCATAATATCTAAATATCCTTAATTATTTAAAATATTTAGTGATAAGGTTTAAAATATTGACAATCTTGGGCCAAAATAATAAAACATTGAATATAATAATAAAAAATACCCTTCTCCCATATAAATACCAACAATTTACACATCTTCTCCTCACACCTTTATAGCCTTGAATATTTTTTAAATTATACCTAATCCTTTTCCCAAATCTCTCCTCCACTTCTAGGATCTTTTGGTCTCAACATATGACCAAAACCAATTTCCCTAATGTGGTTTTCAAGGAGAAGACGTTGCAGAGTAAAATATGCTTTTATTTTATTTTAATTTCATTACTTTTGTTATCCTATCCCCATCTCCTTGTACCAAACTGGAATCATAACCTCATTATCTTTTATATACTATAATTTTATTTTTTAATAGAACTATTCGTCATCAAAACTGTTTCCTCTTCATTTTAATCTAAAAATGTAATCATCATCCATGATATAGCCATTTATCGCCATCATGGATGATACATTTTCATTTTCTATTACCACCTTCAAGGATGGTCCTAAAACCATTATTATGGTCCAATAATATTTTATTTTACATATTATAATTTATTTAACGTTCTAGAACCAATATATAAACATAATATTAAATAAAATGATAGAAGTTTGTGATGGTTGTAAACCCACCAAAATAAATTAAATCATTTTCAATAACGTTTTATCTAATGAATAGTCCTCATAATTTATAACCAAATGATATATAAGATCAATTATACATATAAAATTTCATTAATAATATATAATTTCAATACTGAGGAATTATTCACATATTACATGAACTTCCATACATGGGAACCAATCATCAAAACAAATAAAATGAACACTGATGGAATGGAAGAATTGAACTCTATAACTAGTTATAATGGACATAAATAATGTTCTAAAAAAATAAATTTATAAAACGTTATTAATTTATTAAATATTTAATCTAATTTAATTATCCCGGCTATTAAAATAAATAAATCATGTGTCCATAAGTTAAGGGGATTCTTGAACCCAATATACTTTCTTTGGGTTATTCCTATTTCATGTCGATATTAAGTGTGGATATTCTTTTAATATTCATATAATATTATTTTATTTTACATAACTTTTCTTTTCTAGGATATATATGTTTCTAATTTAGTTTTATTATAAATAAAGTAATTTTTCCAAAGAAAACTTCTTCCCAAACCATATTTTCACTCATCTTGAGTTGTTTCTTCTTCACAAAATATTGATGAAGTTTATGATGAGTATGTTTTCCCCTTTTATTAGGGAACTTAAAGTTTATTCATGATTCATAAAATAATTAAATAATCAATAAATTTACATGGTTTCATTCATGACTTTGATTGATATACATTCTCTATGGTGTTCATGACTGTGTAAATGTTATGATGTGATGGGTGCACCCAGAATTGTAAAGTGCTATAATGCCTTTGGTAGTATGATATATCTCATTAGATAATGTAAAATATGCATTAAAAGTATACTATCTTTTTTTAAAATGATGATTTTATGATTATGAAATACATTATTCGTGAACATAATACTAGATTTGTTCACAAATATGTGTGGTATTTTCCCACTAAGACATTGATGTTTAATTTATATGCATTGTCACATTCCATGAAGTTATCTAATTAGTCCTCTCATGATTATGATTATGATCCCATGCTTATGTTATTATGTTAACGGTTATTCTCACCCATGTTATATTGATTCATTTCTCTCTATCCTTATAATGGTTCATTAGATCACCACTTTCGTTGATTTATATCCTTAAGTGCTTACCTATAATAATGATAACATGAGGGACAACAAGAATCTATATAATAAGTAATAAAATAATCTTTATATTTTATTATGTAAATGTTAGGTATGGTTCTAATTTTCCCAAGAATCTAATCCTTTGGATCCTATATTGTAACACTTTTAACTTGTTTATCATTAAAATGATGTAATTGTCTGTAAGAAATAGATGGGTCACTATAGTTGTATCATAGAATGGTTTAGTTAATTTGAGAATTAAGATTAGAGAAAACTATTGAAAACACTTAGTATGAGACTAAGTATATGTAATCACGCAATAAGATTTGTTTTAGGAAAATGATAAACATAAGTATCCAACAAGATATGCCTTTATAGTTTATTGCTTGAATGATTAAATTGTTTATTAACTAATTGTTGACATATTGTTTTTCACATTTTCTATTCTAGAATATAGAGGGAGATAAAAGAAACTAGGCCATTTACCAATGTGAAGGATAATGCAGTGATTGTCTGAACGACATCCCTGATGCCTTGGGTGGTGGAGTTCGAAATTTCATAGTGATTATCACCTAGCTATCTCATGATATGAAAAATTTTCTGAATAATATGGAACATCTTCCTTTACATAAGAGAGAGAAACTGGCTATCGAGTCTTTTATGTAGCAACAACCACCTAAATTTAGTGTACATTCTAATCCACTTTTTGAGGAACAATGGGTTTAAACAATAGAGCAGATATTTCCCATAATCCACTATTTTTAGAAGGAAAAGGGGACTCTAACCATCAATGGAATAGATTCAGAGGTTTATCAATGGTGGGTGTTTACTAATAACAATAATAAAAAGGAATAAATATAATTGGTGGAGTGATAAGGATTTTTAAAAATATTTCTTAACAAGTATCTCCCTCAAAATCTTAATTAAAAGGTGGAGAGAAAATTCATAGAGTTGATGAAAATAGAATGTGAATATATCATTACCTGTGAAGAAAATATCACAATTCATGTCAGAAATTACATTGGTATTATTACCAATAATGATAGAAAAATATATAGATTCATTTTTTGGTTTAAAACCACACGTTCGAAAGGAACTAATTATTCATGACTTTGGGAGTTATAAATAAGTAGTTCAATGTGTTCTCAAAGTGTAGATGGAGTTTTTTGTAATGGTCCCACAGATATAAAGATTAGTAATAAAATATGTAGGTTAAATCTGGGGGATCTGATGAAAAAATTTGGAATGAATTCTCAACCAATCCCTTATCGAAAATGTTGGAAGAAGCATCATGGGAATTACCTCAAAGGGATGGTGAAATTCTTCAACTGTGGGAGAGAAGGGAACCAAGCTCATGAATGTCAAAGAGACATAATAAATATGTAAGAACCTGGTTCTTATTTTTGAGGTGCGGGCTTCTTTTTTTCTCTTTTCCTTAAGTGTTTTTGAGAAAATATGGAAAATGGGGAAAACCCCAAATTTGTAAAGTACATGCCGTGTACTTTGTCCACACACTATGTACTTTTGGTCGTGTGGGATGGGTACACGGGGTGTGTGGCCATGCCGGGGATGAAGGGTGTTGGAACCAAATACATGCTGTGTATGGGTCCTTTACTTTCCATGTAGTCAGTTGGAAGGCCAGAACAGTAAGTCGGTGGAGCAACCGCCAGCTGGGAAACAGTACACTCCATGTACTCAGGAGTACATGTTGTGTACTCATGTCGGCAAGTGAACAGTGTCGCACTGGCGGGAAGCCGTCGGAAGAATAGTTTAAAAAATGGGAAGTACACGCCTTGTACTTTGTTTTTTTTTTGCTCAAAATGGGTAGTAGCCTCCCCTGTTCACAGGGAAGGCTTAGAACTGGAGGAAGAAGCGGGAGGGGACGGCCGAACCATTGAAGATCCGCCGGGAGTTCGTCTGGAATCCGATTCCGCTCCGGGCGATCTCGATGGAACCGCACAGGTAAGACCTCTCTTCTCCTTGAGTGTTTCTTAATAATTATTTCGCTAGAGGGAGTTATTTGAGGTTGAATGAATGTTTTCTTACCTTAGATGTGCATCATTCTTGGACGTTCTTGAACCGGCATTAGATTATAGCACTCATTGGCGTATAAGGTAGGTGGTATAGTGGTAATTTTTCTAACTACTTTGTGTTTTGTGCATTTTTGTACCACTAACCCACATTGGGGTGTCGTGTGGCTGAGGCCGTGGTTATTTTCAATACCTAGAATTGAATAGGGGATTAATTGTGATATTAAAATGTTGGTTGGGATTGTTTCTTGGATCCAGAACCACCCCAGGGGTGGGTTCCACTGTTTAGCCGTTTGGCTAGGATACCCGAGACTATGCCATTAAAGTAGTAATTTTAGAATTGCCACAAGAGGAATTGCTTTTTTACCGCTTGTTTATATGTTGGGCATGGCCCGGTTACCTGTTTGGACTAAGTGCGTTGTTGTGATTAGCCTGTGGGAACTGCACTGTTTAGCCTGAGGGCAGTAGTTATTTCTCCTGAGGGCAACCTTTCGTGCTTGAGGGCTTGACTTCTGTTCCTGAGGGCGACACTTCCTACACCTGAGGGAATATTCTGTTACGCCGGAGGGCTATACCTCTGGGTTGGATTATGCTTACCTAAGGGTATGGTTTTTCTTGTCTGAAGAAGTGGACTGTATACTTAAAAATGCACTGTGGTGATTTCTCATATTTAATGGACTAAATGAATAATAAAATGGAAATATAATTGTTAAGTTATTTACTTTTTAGTACTGCATAATTTATTACATTTCATTATTGCACATTGTTCTTGCATGATTACACGCAGTTGGGCACGGGCCTTTGGTGGGTGCCTACTGATATATATTTCTCACACCCGGTTTGGGTCATGACTTTTGGCCCAAATAGATTACGCTGCTGCAGGTGTAGATAGGGGAAAGATTCCCTATATAGGTACATGATTTCTGCAGAGGAGTAGGAGGGCATGGGACCGATCCTTGGCTCGCGATGCCGCTACCAGCTGTTTTTCTTTGTATTGTTGTACTCTTTTCTTGTTGTACTGTATTGATGTATAAAATGTTCTGGCTATTTTCTTAGATCTTGATATATGTAGCATCATTATTTTTATATTGTTGGTTGTATCCACTACAGTTTTTTATTTCAGTTGGGTATTTTTTACTACATCCGCTGTTCGTTCTATGTTTTATTTCATATTCTGTTGTGCTACACTTTGACAAATGAGGGCATAGTTTCCCCACTATCAGACCTAGGTCCTCGCTACTAGTCAGCAGCCTCTGGCATTTGGGAAAATGCGCTTGAGGTCACGTGACGAACCAGGTTCGGGGCACTTGTTGAGTGGCACCTGGAACTGGAACTTTAAAAGTGGTATCAAATGGTTTCTTTTCATTGACTTACTATTTATAGTTGTAGTCAGGGATAGGAAGAATGGTATTTTGTAATAAGTTATGCCTGGGAGTAGCTAACCCACGTATAGGGAATATCCAGTCTGCCTCATATTTTGTAATTTTCTGATTTTGAAAATTTTATAGTTGATATGTTTTAACCATTGGGTGACGCACTTGATATTGTGATTATATAATTAATCTGTGGGTTCTATTTAGTTTCAACCCGATGAGATGATGGTATTCCATCTCATGCATCATTTAGGCACATGCTAGAAATCACATGCCATGCATAGTTCCATTCCATGTAGTTGCATTATAAATTGCATGTTGTTGTGATAGTTGTTGTGCTAGAAAAGCATGTTTTTGTGAGAGCTACTTAATAAATACATGCTATGTTATAGGGTATTGTTGTATAAACTTGTTAAAATAATGGATTCCAAACTTTGGTTTTTGGGTATTATGGGCCACCGTTTACCGGAATTTGGTGGACCATTGACAGTTTATTTTGTTATAACAAAGATAAGATGTCAAATTTGATTCGTGGGGAGTATGGGCCCTCATAGATCGGAATTTGACACTTATCTGTTTTTTTCGGTATTTTCTAGGTTCTGGGGAGGTTTCTGAGGCATACTATCCAGAAACCTTGTATACACGCCGTGTAGTACTATAGGCATGCCATGTATGATCTTCTGTTTGGGAAGAAAAATAAACTTTTTGAGTACACGCCGTGTACCCGGAGTACATGTCGTGTAGTCTCTTCCTATGTCACAAACTATGTGGGCGGTGACACGAGGAAGGGATGAGCTTGGGTTAAACATGTCGTGTAGTTTCTGTACACGCCGTGTAGTGTTGACCCGGTGTCCGCCGTGTAACTCCAACACAGGCAGAGGAAACCTTAAGACATACTCGCTGTGTCCACTGTGTAACACGCCGTGTAGTGTGTCCTAGGAACCCAGTCGTGTAACTAACAACAAGGGTCGATGTGAACCTTTTGAGTACACGCCGTGTGTATATAGAACACGCCGTGTAGGTTGATCTGTGTAAACTGGATGTGTAACTAACAACATGGGTCAGCAGAGCTCGTCTAGTACACGCCATGTACCTATGGGACACACCGTGTAGTCTTGCCCGAGGACAGACTGTGTGGAGTTAGCCATGTGGCTGGGAAACGGGGTGGTGTGCACGCTGTGTGCGGGTTTAACACATTGTGTAGTGTCAAGCCGAGTAGTCGTCCATGTCACAAGCGACACAAGTAGTTGGAAATAACAACATACACACCCCGTAAATATTATACACGTCGTGTAGTTTTGTTCAAATGGGAGCTGTGTGGCTTAACCGTGCAGAAGGACCCGGGAAGGGAGATTGAAGTCAAGTACACATTGTGTAGTCAGTATACACTCTGTGTATTCTTGTTTTTCAAAAAATTTAATTCCTTCTTCTTCGTGTTTTAATTTTGGGTTTTTTAGTTTTTCGTATTGATATTCGTAAATCTAAGGCGTGTTTTTGACCTTGTAGTGTCATGCTGCCTAGACGACCGCACGTTGTTCACCAGGAGAGCGGCGACAACTATACTCTAGAGATGGTGGGCCATGGGACACCAATTGATCATCCAACAGAGCCAGATGCAGCACCAGCTGCTATACCGGACACAGGCGCGGAGGCGCAGTTCCGTGAAGGCTTATTGCGGTTTATGCAGACTTTTCAGGGAGCACCGCCGGCTGCCACATCTATGGCTGAGCTGACACGTATATTCTAGCAGCAACATCCGCCAACTTTTTCAGGGGATGGAAGACCACAAGCTGCGGAGTCTTGGTCTGGGTCAATGGAGACTATTTTCGAGCATCTTGAGATGCCTCCTGGGCGGAGGGTCAAGCACACAACATACATGCTGTGTGATTCCTCCAAGAGGTGGTGGGATGTTAACACGCATTCTGATAATCACAGAGATGGAATGGGAGTATTTTCATACAGTATTTTATGACTTCATCTTTCCCGAGACGATGCGGGTAGATAGAGCTCGAGAGTTCATGAATCTGTACCAGGGTGCCATATCGGTTATGGACTATTCTACTTGTTTTACTGAGCTTCAGTGTTTTTCACCCCTGTTGGTGGGTGATAAGACGTGAGGGCCATATGTTTTGAGGATTTTCTTAGTTATGACATCCAAGCACTGTGAATGTTTTCAGGTTGCCTAATGTACATGCTATTGTGAATCAGGCACTGATTACTGAGATGAACCTGTGGGAATCTAGTGGTGTGGGCCAGGGCAGTTCCGCACCATGTACTGGTACTATTTCTGCTGGCAAGAGTAAGAGACATATGGACTTCTCTCATAGCGGCAGTACCAGCTAGCCAGCTTCTTCAGGTGGCCGTATGAGGTGTTATCGGTGTGGTAGAGAGGGTCACAAGAGAACGCAGTGTCCACGAGACCTTGTGGAGTGCTGAGATTGCGGCAAGATGGGTCATCTGCAGTGATTTTCCAGGGCGTTTCTACAGGTGGCTAGTTAGAGGGGTTCTGTATAAACTCTGTGTGCGGGAGCAGGACCAGTGGCTTCTTACCAGTCCAATAACTGGAATATGTTAGGGCGTGTAGGTAGAGATGGTGGTCGTGGACGTGGTAGCTAGACACCAGGATCTCAGAGGTAGCAGGGTGGGACAGCTTAGGGTAGCCAGGTTGTTTCACAGGGCTGCAGCACTTGGCAGGCATATATAGTGCAACAGACCCAGTAGGAGCAGGATCTCGGACCTTCTACAGTCAGAGGTACTATTCCAGTAGCTTCTGTTTTATCTTAAATACTTTTCGATACGGGTGAAACACATAGATTCATATCTATACCAGTTGTAGAGGGAATTGGGCTCTGTTTTTCTACATCTTCTGATATCATGATGTAAGACACTCTGTTGGGGACTAGAATGGCTGGTGTTCATCAGTGCAAGGAGTGCCCCTTGAGGTTGGAGGGTGTCTCTTTCTTTGGGACCTCTATGTCTTAGAGATGGCAGCTTATGACATCATCCTTAGGATGGACTGGTTCATTCCCTTTCGTGCCTTTGTAGACTGCTATCATCGCAAGGTGAGCTTCACGTCACCCGAGGGTGGAGAGTTTCTAAACAAGGGAGAATGGGATGTTCAGATGTGGTGGGCTAGACCAGAGCATCAGGGGCGAGGTGGAGTCATAGACCAGATGGAGAGTTTATATCTGGATGACCAGGGGACTTTCTAGACATATTTTCCTCCAGTGGTTGATCATTTCAGGGATGTCTTCCCAGACGACTGTTCAGGTCTTCCTCCGGAGCGTGAGGTGGATTTCTCAATTGATCTATTTCCAGGGGCAGCACCGATGTTCATTCCTCCTTATAGGATGGCTACACCAGAGCTTCAGGAGCTCAAGAGGCAATTGGAGGAGTTACAGGCAAAGGGTTTTATCCGACCCAGTATTTCTCCATGGGGATCACCGGTCCTTTTTGCGAAGAAGGCAGACGGTACCCTCGGACTTTGTGTGGATTATCATAAGCTGAACTAGTTGACGATTAAGAACCGATATACTTTACCAAGGATTGATGATCTTTTTGACCAACTTCATGGAGCATGAGTGTTCTCAAAGGTTTACATGAGATCAGGATATCATCATCTGCATGTTAGACCATCTGATATACCTCTCACAGCTTTCAGGATCAGTTGTGGTTTATATGAGTATACAGTTATGCTGTTCAGACTCATGAACGCGCCAGGAGTTTTCATGGCTCTGATGAATCACGTGTTCCATCCTTATCTGGAATCTTTTGTGGTAGTATTCGTGGGTGAAATCTTGGTGTACTCTCACACTCAACACGACAATTCCACCCATCTTGAGATCATATTGAGTACAATGAGAGAGCATCGGCTATATGCTAGGCTCTCAATGTGCTACTTTTGGATGGACCAGATTCACTTCCTGGGTCATGTCATCTTAGAGGCCGGAGTTTCAGTAGACCCAGATAAGGTGAGAGTAGTAGTTTCCTAGGAGCATCCAAATAACGTGTTTGATATACAGAGTTTCTTTGGGATGGATACTTACTACAGACGCTTCATACAGAACTTCTCCCACTTAGTAGCATCATTGATGGGCTTGACTAAGAAGGGTGTGAAGTTCGCATGGTCAGAATCTTCCGAGACAATCTTTCAGGACTTGAAAGGAAGGTTGAAATCAGCACCGATCCTGATACTTTCATAGCAAGGGCAGAGCTATACAGTTTACTATGATGCATCAGGTATTGGAATCGGAGTAGTGTTGATGCAGGGTGATCGAGTCATTGCGTACGAGTCTCGGTACTTGAGGCCATATGAGAGAAATTACCCAACGCATGATCTCGAGTTGGCCGCAGTTGTTCATGTGTTGCGCTGTTGGAGACATTATCTGTTGGGATAACGTTTTGTGGTCTTCACCAACCACAAAAGTCTCAAGTATATCTTTACTCAGCGTGACTTAAATATTAGGAAATGAAGGTGGGTCGAATACCTACAGTCCTTCGATTTTGAGCTTGCCTATACACCTAGTAAAGGTAATGCAGTAGCTGATGCAATGTGTAGGAAGACTCAGATACAGGCAGTTCAGGAGGCTAGTGGCGAGTGGAAACTCATGCCTTTGTTCTCTAAGATGCATCTGAAGGTGCATGATAGTCAGGGGCAGACTTATCTTTCCTCTTTATCTATGACTTCTACCCTCTAGGATAGATTGAGGATGAGACAGCTATCTGATTCAGAAGGCCTAGTTCTACTGGAGTCAATGTCAAGTGAGGAACCTCCTCCTGGTTAGACGATAGGCGATGATGAGGTTCTATGTTTCCATGGGTGTGTATGGTTTCCAGGGAATATACGCGAGGAGCTGATGCAGGATTTTCATGCTTCTGCTTGGTCAGTTCATCCCGGGGTTACCAAGATGTACCGTGACTTGAGACGTCAGTACTGGTGGCCGAATATGAAGTGGGAAATAGATGGTTTTGTTATGAGGTGTTCCATCTGTAAGTAGGTGAAGGTGGAGTATCAGAGTCCAGCCGGATTGTTACAGCAGTTACCCATGCCGGAGTGGAAATGGGATGATGTCATGATGGATTTCGTGACTGTTTTTCAGAGGTCACCTTGATGAAATGATATCGTGTGGGTTGTTTTGGATAGACTCATGAAGGTTGTTCAATTTTTTCCGATCCAGGAGACCTTCGGAGTAGACGAACTCGGGAAGTTATATTTCCGAGAGGTCGTACTTCTTCATGGTTTCCCTCGTTCTACCATTTCAGATAGGGACTCCTGTTTTACATCTCGTTTTTGGAAGAGTTTTCAAAGGGAACTGGGTACACAGGTTCTTCTGAGCACATATTACCACCCTCAGTCCGATGGCCAGTCAGAGTGTTTGATACAGGTGCTTGAGGACATGCTGCGAGCTTGCTTCCTAGTCTTTGGGGGCTCTAGGTAGAAGCATATACCCCTAGTAGAGTTTTCATCTAACAATAACTTCCAGTACACTATTGAGATGTCACCATACGAGGCATTATACCGTAGTTCATGTTGATCACCTTTGTTCTAGTTAGAGGCAGGTGAGGTAGATTTGTTGGGACCACGTCTCTTGCAGGAGACTTCTGAACAGGTCCAGTTGATTCAGAAGTGGATGAATACCACACTGTCTTGTCAGAAATCTTATGCTAATCACCGTAGATGACCTTTGGATTTTGTTGTCGGGGATAAGGTTTTCTTGCATGTTTCGCCGCGGCTGGGACACAAATGGATCAGGAGATATGGTAAACTTTCACCGAGGTATGCCGGCGATTTGAGATTCTGGATAGAGTCAGGCTGGTTGCTTATCAGTTGCAGTTACCTCATAGGTACTGAGCCATGCAAGACATCTTCCATGTATCTCAGTTGTGCCGCTATCATTCCGACCCGTCTCACACCTTTCAGCCAGAGTAGGTTGAGTTGTAGATGGATGTGTCCTTTGAGGAGCATCTGATTTGTATCATTGACAGGAACAAGAAGGTTCTCCGAGGTCAGTCATTTCCTCTCATACGGGTTCTATGGTAGCATGGCCGAGTGTAGGATGAAACTTGGGAGCGGGAGACCGATATACGTGCTCAGTGGCTGGAGTGGTTCACGGTTATATCTTCTCCACCCTTAGAAGGGAAATTCAGGGACGAATTGCTATAAGGGAGGAAGTTTGTTAGAACCTGGTTCTTATTTTTGAGGTACATTCTTATTCTTTTCTCTTTTCCTGAAGTGTTTTTGAGAAAAAATGGAAATTGGGGGAAATCCCAAATTTTGAAAGTACACGCCGTGTACTTTGTCCACATGCCGTGTACTTTTGGCCATGTGGGATGGGTACATGGGGCGTGTGGACATGCCAGGAATGAAGGGTGTAGGAACAAAATAAACACCGTGTATGGGTCCTTTACACGCCGTGTAGTCAGCCAGCAGGCCATAACAGTAAGTCACTGGAGTAGCCGCCAGCGGGGCGATAGTACACGCCGTGTACTCAGGAGTACATGTCGCGTACTCATGTCAGCAAGTGAACAGTGTCGCGCTAGTGGGAAGCCGCCATAGGAACAGTTTAAAAAATTGGAAATACACGTCGTGTACTTGGATGTACACACTATGTACTTTGTTTTTTTTTTCTTAAAATGGGCAGTAGCCTCCCCTGTTCATAGGGAAGGATTAGAACCGGAGGAAGAAGCGAGAGGGTATGGACGAACCTTTGAAGATCCACTGGGAGTTCGTCTAGAATCTAATTCCGCTTCGGGCGATCTCGTTGGAACCGCACGGGTATGCCCTCTCTTCTTCTGGAGTGTTTCTTACGAATTCTTTCCCTAGCGGGAGTTATTTTAGGATGAATGAATGTTTTCTTACCTCAGATCCACGTCGTTCTTGGACATTCTGGAACCGACGTTCGTGTATTGCGCTCGTTGGCATATAAGGTAGGTGTATTGGTGTTAATATTTCCAACTATTGTGCGTTTTGTGCATTTTTGTACCACGAACCCATGTTGGGGTGTCTTGTGGCTGAGTTTGTGGTTATTTTGAATACCTAGAGTTGAATAGGTGATTAATTGTAATATTAAAATGTTGTTTCGGATCGTTTCTTGGATCCAGAACCACCCTAGGGGGTGCGTTCCACTGTTTAGCCATTTGTCCAGGATACCAGAAGGTATGATGTTAAAGTAGTAATTGTAGAATTTCCTCGAGTGGAATTGCTTTTTTACTGCTTGTTTACATATTGGGAATGGCCTGATTACCTGTTTGGCCTGAGGGAGTTGTTGTGATTAGCCTATGGGCACTGCACTGTTTAGCCTGAGGGTTGTAGTTATTTCACCTGAGGGAAACCTTTCGTGCCTGAGGGCTTGACATCTATGCCTGAGGGTGAAAATTTCAACGCCTAAGGGAAAATTATGTTATGCATGAGGGCTATACCTGCGGGTTGGATTTTTCGTACCTAAGGGTAAGGTTTTGCTTGTTTGAGGATGTGGACTGTTTACATAGAAATGCACTGGGGTGATTTCTGATATTTAGTGGATTAAATGAATAATAAAATTTAAATTTAATTTTTAAGTTAGTTACTTTTAAGTACTGGTTACTTTATTTCCTTTCACTATTGCACACTGTTGTTTCATGATTACACGCAGTTGGGCACAGGCCTTTGGTGGGTGCCTACTGAGATATATTTCTCACACCCTATTTGGGTCACACTTTTCGGCCCAAACTGATTACATTTCTGCAATTGTAGATAGGGGAAAGAGTCCCTATATAGGTACATGATTGTTGTTGAGGAGTAGGAGGGCATGGGACCGAGCCTAGGCTTACAATGTTGCTACCAGCTATTTTGATTTTTATTGTTGTACTCTGCTTTTGTTGAACTGTATTGATGTATAACATGTTCTGGCTATTTTTTTTAGAACTTGAGACATGTTGTGTCACTATTTATATATTGTTGGTTGTATCAACTGTAGTTGTTTATTTCAGTTGGGTATGTTTTACTGCTTCTGTTGTACATTGTATGTTTTATTTCGTATTCTCCTACGCTACACTTTGACAAATGAGGGCATAGTTTCCCCACTATCAAACCTGGGCCCTCGCTGCTAGTCGGCGACCTCTGGAGTTTAGGGAAATGTGTTTGAGGTCACATGGAGAACCGAGTTCGGGGCACCCATTAAGTGGAACCTGAAACCGGTACATTACAATATATTACCATCATTATGGAGGAAATAAGATCACTACTGATGGTTAAATGCTTTAACTGTAGGGTGAAATGTTACAATACAATATAATGCACTAAACCTTGTCTCCTTGAGGGTAATCTGAATCAGCAATCAACAAAGGAAAAAAATAAAGGGTAATTTTATGCCATCACTACTATAGAGGTGGAGCCTAAAATTATTTTTTTTATAAATACGCTAGTTATTCATTAAATAATAAAGAATATACTATTTGATTCTGGTTGTATTCATTCATTCATGTCTTCCAAGTTTAGTAGTACTATTCAATAACCACACAAAAATATAGAGGACAATATAATTTTGAGAAAAAAATGTGAAAATTATTACATCCAAATTATATAACTCCCCCAGTTAATTTATGGGGACTGAACCTCCTAAAAAATCTTTTCCTACATCCTTTTTGGAGTTTTTTCTATATTAGGCATGTATTTACTATCCTTATATTAAGACCACATCAACTATTGGGAATGGAATATCACTATTCACATCATAAGGCCTCCTATAATTATGTACAAGAGTACGTATGTGGATGAATCTCTGTTAGAATTATTGTCTCATGTGTGGATATTATTTCCTTATGAGAAATCATATATATCTCAAATTATTGAGACAAAGGAGACAATCTAGATTGAGGAAAATCCCATTATGAGAGACTACACTGATTTGTTACCTGAAAAATTTTCCAATATTCCTCTTGGACAAGAGGTTAAGTTATCAATTGGAATTTTTCTTAGATCTCTGCGTATATCAAAGAAACATCATGGAATGGAAACCATTGAGTTGGAGGAACTGAAAGAGTGGTTACAAGAGAATCTGGACAAGGGGTTTTCATGCTCGAGTGCTTCACCATGGGGTACGCTAGTCCTCTTCATCCAGAAGAAGGATTCAAAAATGTGCCTCTACATTGATTATCCTGAACTAATAAAATCACAATAATTAACTGGTATCTTCTTACATGGATAGATGACATATTTTATCAACTGTAAGGGGAAAATTATTTCTCTAAGGTACACCTTTGGTCGAGATATCACTAATTAAAGGTGAAGAAAAAATATATTCCCAAGAATTCCATTATAATGAGGTATGGACTCTATGTGTTCCTAGTGTTTCAACTTGGACTCAAAAATGATCTAAACTTATTCATGGATTAATGAATATATTCTTTAGAGATTACCTTGAAATAATTTTGTAGTCTTTATTGATGATATTCTAATATACTCTAAGAAAAAGGAGGAGCATGATGTAAATTTGAATACTATACTAAAGTCCTTGTGATGATATAATGTATATAAAAACTAAATTAAATGTTTGTTATATATGGAGGAATTATCACTCTTCGGTCATTTTATCAACAATAAAAGAATATAAGAGGACCCTTCTAAGAAAACAACAGTAAAATAGTGGATCGAACCAACTTCATTAATAAATATCCATAGTTTCCTTAGTATAGCTGGGTATTGCCAGGAATTTCTCAAGAACTTATCATAATTTTTAAACCCACTAACCAAGCTGAACCAAATGGGAGAAAATTTTCTCTGGTTCAGACAATGTGAAGACTGCTTCATGGAGTTTAAAAAGAGGCTTATCACTGCACTAGTACTCACACTACTGATAAGTGGGGAACACTTTGTAGTAAATAAGGATTATTTAAATAATAGATTATGTCATGTACTAATGAAAAATGATAAATTTATGTCATACACCTCAAGGTGGTTGAAATTACAATAAGAAAAACTATCCCACACGTGATCTAGATTTGGTGGTTGTGATCTCCGCATTAAACATCTATCATCATTACCTCTATGGAAAGAAGTGTGAGATATATAATTATCATAAGAGCCGAAAATATATATTATATAGTAGTTGCGTAATATATTCCAATGAATATTGTTAGAGTTCATCAAGGAATATGACTTCTTAATTGACTACCATCCTAGTAAGGAAAATAATGTGTGTATGTGCTCTAAGTAAAAAAGGATCGCATAACATTATCAATTATGGTAATTGAGAAGGATCCAATCATCTTTGAATTTCAATGTATTGAAATAAATTCCATTAATTATGTAACACAATCAGTCATTTCTAAAAAAAATCGTAATCATCCAATATAGATAAAATAAAGGATTCTCAAATGAATGATGTGGAAATTTCGAAAAAGGTGATTGCAATCAAAAATGGAAAATCAAAAATGATAAAAAATTGATGAGGAAGGAGTTGTAAGATTTGGGTCACAACTCTGTGTACCATCCTATCCTCTGATAAAGATTGAGCTTCTGATTGACACACATAGCTCAACCTTCTCTATTCACCCAAGGATCCCATTGATGTATTGAGATATCCAAGATAACATTTAGTGGGAAAATATGAGAAATGAGGGCACTTAATATACATCAATGTTCCTAGTACGTCCACATGTGATGGATGAAAGAAAGAAGTTTAAATGGATAATGAAACCATTACCCATTCCAATATGGAAATGGGAAAACATCACCATGGACATTTCTATCAGACTTTTGAAGACATCCATAGGAAGTAATGAAATATGGGTTGTTGTGGATATTTTTACAAAAGAAACTCACTGTATTGAAATTTTAAAGGACTTATCTCTGTATCAACATGCACATATATACATCAGAGAAGTGGTAAGGTTTCAAAGAGTACTACTAGTGATTTTATTTTATTGAGATATGAGATTCAACTCAATTTCCTAGAAATTACTACAACAATCCTTAAACACTAATATGAACTTCAGTATGTATTAAAATCCTAAAAATGATGACCCATTTAAATTAACTATTAAGGATCTGGAAGAAACTTTGAGAGCTTGTTCTATGTACTTCAAGGTAGGATGAGGCCAATATCCACATCTAGTTTAGTTTTTCTAAAACAATAGAATCCACTTGAGCATCCAAATGGCTCCATATTAATCCCTTTAGGGGAAAATGTACTGAAAACTAGTATTCATGGATGAAGGCAGTGAACGGAAGCAGATGGGACCAAAAAAGGGTTTGAAAATGGTAGAGAATGTGAAAACCAGTGAGAAACATATTCAGGTATCCCAAAGTCGGCATAAGATCTATGTAGAAAATTGTTGACAAGAGAAGGAGTTCAAGGTTGGATACATGGTATTCCTCTACATATCTCCATAGAATAGGATCATGAGATTTTGGAAGAATGTAAATTTATGTCCCAAGTACATTGTCTCATTCATGATTCTTGATCGTGTCAGAGTTGTGTCCAATGGAATATAATGTCCACCAACCATGTTTTAATTACAAAATGCATTCCATGTATCCATCTTGAATAATTATATTCTAGAACCATCACATTTACTAAAGGTGGCAAATTTGGAAAATAATCTCTCTAATGAGGAGTAGCTGCTGAATATCATAGACCATAGAGATAATGTTATGTACAACTAGACTACTCACCTGGTCAAATTACATTGGTAAATCTAAAAGCATAAAGAGGAAACATGGGAACCAGAGAAAGAAATAAAGGATAAGTACCCCCATATGTTCTCATATAACTATGTAAAATGAAATTTTGAAGATGAAATTCCAAAGGGGGGGAAAAATGTAACATCTCAAACATTTTTCAATAGAATTTTTTCCCTTCATATAATTATGTTATATGGTAATAAACACATAAATATCATAGAGAGCCTAATATAATTATTATTTTTATAATTTAATAATAAAATATGTTGTATTCATATATTTTAATAAACCTCTATCGAGGGAATAGTAACTTGACCATTAGGAATAGTAATTCGACCAATAGAATAGTAACCTCACTTATAAATGTATAAATAAAATTATCGCATCTTATATATGACAATATGATATAATTATATCATATTATAAGTAAATATTTTATTTTAAAAAAGATAGATTAATTTTTGTATTTTGGATAAAACATAAATGTTTATTTACAATTTTATAATTAAAATAATGATTTAAAAAAATTATTTTCATAAAAAAGTATTCACAAATTAATATTTTTTTTCTTATTATCAGAAGATAATTTTGTGATATATTAACTAATTTTTCAATGTTTTGTGAAATCGATTATAATATTAAAATCAATATTATTTTAATAAATGTTAATTTTAATTAAAAAAATATAATTATCATATGTAGAAAATTATTTTTGTAAAATTTAATCCATTTTTAAATTCTACGCATTTATAAATGCTTAGACTGAATTTTTGGGATTTTTATAAAATATTTTATTGTTTTGTGAATAGTTAAATACGATAATTTACGATATAAGCTTTATACATGAACATTCGAGTCATTTTTTATGTATGGATAATGTAAGGACCATAATCTCAAATCAACCATTATTATTTAATATAATTATGTATAAGATTAAAATTATTGATAGTCTTCAGAAAAAATAATAAATACTGAATATAATAATAAAAAATACCCCATGCCCCCAATAAATACCACCTATAACCACCTCTTCTCATCACACCATCTAAGCCTGGAATCATGTACAAATTCTACCCAATACTATTACTATGTCTCTACCCAATGTCTACGAGACTCTGATCTCAGCAAATAACCAAACCCAATTTCCATAAAGAGGTTCTCAAGGAGAAGAAGTGTAAGAGGTAAGATCCTCTTTAATTTTCATTTAATTTATTTTGAATTTATTTTATTTTATTATCACATACTCATATACCTATCCAAAATCAGCCTAAAAACTATAATACACTATAAATAATTGTATTATATTTTTTTAATGGAACAATCCACCTTCAAATATCTTCCCTCTTCCTTTTATTCTAAAAATAAAAACATCGTTCGTGATGTGTCAGTTTACTGCCATTTTGGATAATGTTTTATTATTTTCCATTACCACCTTCATGTCTGGACATAAAACCATTTTTATAGTTAAAGAAAATTTTATTATACATATTATTAGTTATATAATGTTGTGGAACCAATATAAAAACATGATATTAAATAAAACTAAATAAGTTTTTGATGGTTGTAAAACCCCCCGAAATAAATTAAATCCTTCTTATTAAAGTTTTATCTAATGAATCATCATTATACTGTCTAAAAAATTAAATTTAATACCTATTAAACATCTATAAGTTTTTTAATAACATATAATTTAAATTTTGTATAATTATTCTCATCTTTCATGAACTTCAATAAAAGAAAACTGATCATTAAAACCAAGAAAATGAACACTCCTGAAACCAACAAATTGAACTCTATAACACAACATAATGACCATAAATGATCATAATAAATATATAATAAATAAAATAAATATATAAAAGGTTCTATATTTATTAATTAATTATTATAGTTTAATTATATAGCATATTAAAGTGAAGAATTAATTCGTACATGAGGTAAGGGGATTCCCGAAGCCAATTTCCTTTAATATAGATATTCAACTTTCATGGAAAAATTCAGTGTGGATGTTCTTTCAGTATTCCGAAAATCTAATTTCACTATTAATAACTTGTATTTTATGTGATATATATATTTCTAATATTTTTTAATGATAAATAACTTCTTTTCAAAATTGAGCCTTCTTTCTAAAACACATTTTGCCTCTCTTGAGTTCTTTCTTCTTCACTCAAGAATGATGAAGTTTATGTAATGTATATGTATCCCTATTTCATTGTGAACCAAAATTTTATTCCAAATAAATGAAATATTTAAGGAAATCATTCCTTCATATGGGTAACTTCATTACTTTGATTGATATACTTTTTATGTGGCGTGCATGATTCTGTAACTGTTATGATGTGACTAGTGCGCCCAGAATTCTATAGTGCTCCAATAAATTGGGTGATATAATGTATCTCCCAATATAATGAAAATATAAATGAACATGATGATACCTTTTTCAAAGTTATTATGGTATTATTATGCACATATTTTATGTATGAACATGAAGCTATCTTTGTCCAAAACTATTTGTGGTATTTTACCAATACAACATGATGTTTCATTTTTATGCATTTCCACATTTTATGCATTTATATAATGATTCTTATCATGATTATGATAATTATCAAAAGATTATTCTGTTATGATTATTATTATCCTCACCCGTGTTTTGTTAAGTCATTTCACTATCTATCCTCTTATTATTCTTTTATCTTGATGTGTATCACTAGGTGATTACCTATACTAAAGAGAACGTGAGGGACACTAAGAATCTATTCAATAAGTAATTAAATAATGTTTATATTTGATTATGTAAATATTATGTTTATACCTAATTTTACTAAGAAACTAAGCCGTTGGATACAATATTGTAATGATACTTTGTTGTTTATCGTTAAAATGATGTAATAGTAATGTAAAAAAACATCATCACTATAAAAAAGATGATGGATCCATGAACCATTATTACATAACAAAAAAAAGGTAGGTACATTAATATTCAATATAACATTGTGGATTTTTCTCACTTACTATTTCTCTAGGGTTACCATAATCATGAGGCATCGAGATGTGAAGTGTGTGAGGTACTGCTCTGGGTATCCTGTTCCATTGAAGGGATTAAATCTTGTGTCACTAAAATTTGGTGGTGGGGTTATACCATTAAACCAATCGATATATGGTTACCTGTTGGGTTTCACTGAAGATTTTTATGTCTCTTTAATTTATTGGTGAGCATTAATGTATCTTATTAGATCTTTTAGAGTGACCTCCCCACATGTTTTCCCTTTAGTTGGCTCATTGACTCATAAATTTGATTGATTGTGATTCAGTTGTGGGAAGTCACATTAATCCACCGAAGAGGAAGCCTTAGGGAATAACAAACTATTTATATAGTCGGATTAACCTCATACCTTGATCCTGGTTTATAGTATTAGGACTATCAATTTTTTAGGTTCCATGGGAGGATCGGCATGGTCATATTGAACATCTCTTATGTCAAGATTTTATGCCTAGAGGTTTTTAGAAGTGAGTTATTGACTGTACTTTAGTCCCTAGATAAAATTGGTGATTTATTCATACTCCTTATTTTTCTCAATAAAATTATTCATATTAAAATATTATGTTATACCCTTTCTGCTATTGAGGTTCCAATGGGTGTTTGGTTTGTTATGTTAAGAACATTTCTAAGGATCACAACCTATCTTTTCTTATGGGTGTAGACATCAGTAAGAGATTGAACCTATCATGGTTTATATTCATGAGGAAAATATTACTTCTCTATGTCATCACCAATGTCACACATATTATTTTCAAGGATATTTATTGTGAAAAATTTCACCATGGTTATGGTCGGTGGAAAAGATTCACTGGAATCATCGGATGTACCATTCTTAAAAACCTTATATCACCACATGAGAGGACTAAAATATAGAGTGATATATTTCCCACATCCTTTGACATGAAAATGGGTAGATGCCTCTTCAATAATATGGTACAACACTCTGAGACTTTCCATAGACATTTGTGGAAGGACATGTTGTAATCACTAGTGTTAGGTTGTTGTGACACTAGAAAAACTGTGATTTTGAACTTTCATCACTATTTTTCGAGGTCCTAGTGGTGCTTAGAACATCTAGGATAAATGAACTAATTGATCTGGAGGTGATTGAGCATCTCCCATTTGTATTGTTTGAGGTATGAAACATTTTTTAGAGATAACCTGTAGGATGTGGATATATAAGTTTACTTGTGAAAAACATATCACTGAATATTGGTTGATGGAAAGAGTTCCCATAGGCTCCCATCCTACTATTCATATCACTGGAAAGTGAAAATATTCTAAAAATTAGAGAGTTTGTGGGAATTTATAGAAGGGAGGAAGTATGAAATTATCTTTTTTTCTCCTTGAGTGGGAGTGTAGTCACCTTATATACCATACCTCTAGTTAATGATTTATCTTATAAAACAATCTCATGATTGAATAGTATTTCTTTGTAGGATACGATGTTTTCATCCATGTTCTTGGGATAACTGTTACGAGATCATGGTTTGATCATATGTTACCGATAATTCGGTAATGTTATCCCTGATCCTAATGTCTCTCCAAATTCTAGTATATAAATGGAGATAAGATATATTTTTGGTTATAAGGGTAGATAATTCCCCAGAATTAAAATAAGATATTCTCCATATATAGATATTTCAAAAGGCCCTAAGGGGAATTATTCACTATGGCCTCAAGAATGGACATACTCATCCACTGAGTGTCATACCCTGGAATTTTTTATGGTGGATATGGAAACACCTATCTTGAATCCTTAATGGTATCACATTGTAAAATATTAGTAGTGAACTAGCATGGATTCCCCATAATTTCCATCAATACTGTTGTGGAATGTCCTTGAGAAGGATCATCGTTTTTTCATCGGGATCCTCTACATGGTCATTGTTGTTGATTTCATAGCTAGGACCTTTATAGTAATCTTATTTAACACAAGTTGTGCCTCCAGGATGGTTACTAGTCACTTCACCTTAGGAAGGACCATAAGGGTGTTATGACTCATCACTATAGGTAGGACCTCTATGATGGCTATTGGCAGCGCTAGTGGCTTGAACAGTCAACCCATTATGCATGGTGGGTGGTTTGGAGATCTATCCCAATATAGTAAATATGTTCCCCTATATTGTGACGATGATGAAAGGTGATTAAATGAATGTTATAGGAGAATTGTATCATGTATTACGAATTTTAGTCTACACTTAGTGTGAATGACGTGCAATTCAAGACGGGACCTGGTGAAAATTAGTGATCTTGACATGCTCATCTATCGGTTTGGTGGCCATGCTCTGATGGAATAATCATTTATCCTGATCACTCATTCTTAACTCATGAGTGGAAGTTGGTTCTTCTACAACATGAATTTCCCCTACCTCCTAAGCATATGAGAAGGTACCATTGGGGAAATCCATGGAAAGGCTCCAAAAATGGTTGGTCATGGTAAAAATGGGTTACCCCCTATGGTATCACTATTATTGGAGATTATTCAATGGTTTCTAGGTATCTAGATTGTAGATACCTGAAGCTTGACGTACATGGACATTACATTACTTTTGCGGAATACTTAGTATATAACAAAAACACACACAAGGACCGTAATAGTTTAGTGTCTTTGGAAACTCAGAATATAATCTTCTAATCATGGTGAAAGATATTCAACATCTCCCATAAAGATCTTCCCTTTTTTTCTTACTGAAAACCTTTATTTATATCCTGGGGAAAAGAAAACATAAAAGGGTGAGCTCAAATGCTCAGTAAGGGTAAACAAAAGAAATATCAATCACATCATATTCATAAGAACATAACATTTTGGAAATCATAACCTGCAAAAGAGATCATAATATCATAACATGGGATAAATCATAGTAGTGAAATGTAATCCCAATAATCATAACATAAAACATGAAACTTTGTGGCATACACACACATAATCATAAAGAATCATTTCTTATTAGTCAAGACTCGTTTCCAAGACTATCTTAGTGGATAAGTCCATTTCTGAACCGAGTTCACTCCTCGTTTCAGTTCTATTTCACTGAACTGGTTTAACCTGCTGTTCCAGCCATGTCTATCTCATGAGAAATAAAATCATTACCCAATGCATTGGAGAGAGATATAGGTCCCACCCATCTCATAATGATACCATTATTATGTGTGCCAAAAAATCATAAATCATACATCATTTCATAACCCATATAATAAAAATGGGATTTTTAAACATCGTCACATCAAAAAAAATTCATATATAATAAAATAATTCATAAAAATAATTACATCACAACATTATCAAATCAATGTAATAATAGGGATATAAACAGAACCTTATATTATCTTAGATGGAGAATACTTTTGATAAAACACTTGAACTCCATTCTTGAGGAAAACATCCTTTCTACTTCAAAAACATTTTTCCTTTCTTAACATGCCATACAATTTTAATCTAAAAGAATTTGATTAAAAATAAAATCTAAAACTTGTAAAGGAAGCTTCTTGGAAATAATGTTTTAAAAATCCATTCATGCCGTATAAGTTAAAAAAAACATTCTTCTCGTACTTTTGTCGGAAAAGTCAAAAAGTACCTCGTAAGAAAAATGAAAAAAGATTCCTTTCATATCATTTACTAAAAACTAACCGAAGGGTAAAATTGGATTTAAAAAATTGTAGGTGGATGTAAGTAATATTAAATATTGAGGAAACATGGATGTGGATGATAAAATACACCCTAGTAAATTCCAAAGTATAAACAATCTCGGATAAAAATGAGATTGTGATATTTCCCTTACCTTAGGTCTGATTTGCTTCGTAAGTGTATGAAACTCTTGTATAATGATTTTAATAATGTCATTGACTTATTCCAGAATCATAATAATTTTTATGATTTCATATATGGTCATATTCTTAGCTTCTTATTAGTAATATTTCATTGCTACTTGTTATTCAGGTGTTTATTACTTTTTATTCTTATGTGTGTTTTGTCGAATAAATTCTTATTCTTCCTTTTAGGTTATAGATACCTCATTTCTAGAATGGTATTAGTGTAATATATATCATATTTATTCACTCAATTCATTTATGTAATCATTATTCAACGAAAATCATGTAGAACGAGTCGCATCACATTGTGGAAACGGTATTCCGTACGTACGCACGAGCGATGATATCGTTCCCATGATCATGGAATTGTATTGGAGTTCATGTATACTATTTCAGAATCAATATCACTTTACAATAATCATATATATTCATTATTTACACCATTATACCCATCCAAGTAAGGTGGTGGTGGAAAATAGATTACACCACGACGTGGAGACGGTATTCCGTACGTACGCACGCGCGGTGATTTCATTTTCCGTAGGATGGATAGATGGTGAAATAGAGTTGTTTCATACATATAATACCATATCAGTATATGAGTTATTCTGATTTTATTAATTCATAATGAAGCAACTAAATAATAAGAAGTATAAGAAGAAATAAAGTTGAAAGAATCGGTAACGGATATTACCTCTTTTTTGGACACGCCTTTTGAAACCTCCTCTTAGGGCACTAAGATTGGCCTTTGAAGAAGACCAGAACCTCTAGGATATTTCTAGGGAAGTGGAGAGGAGAAATTGGCAGGGTTTGTCCGAGCTTTAAGGCTAAAAGTGGTGTGAGGAAGAGAGGGAGGAGGTTCCCTTTTATAAGGGGGGAGAGGGGCACCTTTGGAAAAACGAAAAATATTATTTTATTATAAAGTCATATTCAGTTTTAAATAGCTCCAAATTGATTTATTTAGAATCTAAGGTGGGTATGTGTATAAATACTCTCACCAATTATAATTTATACATGTTTAGGTTTCTATTTTATCCTTATCAATTAGATTTAACTTTAAGTTAAATAATTTTACTCTTACCTTGTCTTCTAGTTTTCTTACACTATAAGGTTAATAAACGTACAATAACAAGCCAAAAGAACCCCAAGTTGTTTATTATTAATATATATAACCTTATCTAAGTCATTTGGACGAAACATAGTTTTTTATAAATAACATATCAATTAATAATATAATATTTGTTTTCAAAACTATTTTATGTCAATTTTGACACTATTTGGTAATTGATTTTTATGAAACTAATAACAGAATTCTTAGTTCAAACCATGTTAATTAAATCCATAAAGACATGTCATATTAACCTATATAATTATTGGGATTCAAAAAAAGTTTAAAATTACATTTATTTGGGCATTTATAACATCAATTATGTAAATATTTCATAAATAATATAATTACCGCATCATCATTGTGTCATAAATAAATTAAATTATTTAAATTATAAAAATTAAAAATAAAATACAATTATGTAGGAAATATTTTTAGCTTTCAAAATAATATTTATAGTCAAATTTATCTTATATATAACCCTATATTAAAAATGATTTATTTAATAAACATTGATTTTAACTATTTTAACCCTTCTTTAAATAAATTAATATTAAACGTCCTAATCTAATCCAAGTGGGCCTAAATGGTCATATTTTATTAATAAGGTTGTTTTTGGTAGAATTAAACTTATCCAATAGAATTCGGACATGTGTTAGGATAATAATAATATCATTTTTACCTTTAATTACCCTATTTACTTTTAACCGTGGTAAAAAAAAGTAAAAAGTTACGATTCACAAAAAATTATTTTCATCTCATTAAACCACATTTTAATTACTGAAATCAACCGTGTCTCTCAGGTTTTTGAAATTCTATTCATAGAAGTAGTAAAATTAATTTTTATGTAAATTTTCAAATTCTCCTAGGAGGTGGGTAGAAGACGGTCAAAAGTTCAATAAAATTTTTATATATCTAAAATTATTATAAAATGATTCCAATGAATTACATTGAACTTATATAGGTATTATGTATCAATATTTACCTAAAATAAATTTAATTAAAACAAAAAATTATTTAAATAAAAAGTCGGTATTTAAATAGTAACCTAGTGTTTTCACTATTCATCATAAATTGAAAGTTTTCCGAAAAATACCAAAATTTCACCCTAGCCTAAAGTCGATATTCAGAATCCAAAAATGAAGTCCATTTTCCAAAATAAAATTTATAAAATTTTAAAAAGTGGGTATTAAAATTCATAACGGCTAGTTTTAATAATATTTTAATAGCATATCATTTTTTAGCAAAACTCAGTATTGCGTTCAACACACACTATCATGGAAGGTCGCGCTTGCGTGTAATGCAAGCCAAGACAGGGATGCGTGTTGTGCAAGCTCCTTTTGGTGTAGCGTAAAACACAAGACATTAATGAAATTAAAAATAATATTTTTTGTAAAATCTTGGGGTGTTACATTCTACCCCCCTTAAAATGAATTTCTCCCTCGAACTTTGTCAGGGTTATAAATGGTTTACCACTCGAAAGTTTCTTTAATATAAACCCACATCGTAAAAAGGAATACAAAAACTTGTATTTAAAAACTAAAGTATGAAACGTAACGGTTTCCCAAATTAACTAATCACTGGGTTTCCACATAGGGAAACATAAGTGAAAATATGGAAATGGAAGAGAAATCTAACCATCATGTTCTGATGGAGAGTGGTAGAGAACATGGCTCTGAAAAATCCAAATATCACAAAGCCATAAATTTTTGATGATCTTGGGTACCATCTGATTCATCGGATATAAGGGTACTAGGACAAAATTTTTGGTTTTCAAGATCATTTCCTTAAAGTTGAAGAATTTTAATTAGAATAAATACTTACTTTATTTTGGTACAATCTCACTGTTGTTCATGATTTGAACAATCTCCACTTCATCTCTTAAATAAATTAAGTTTAATTTGTTATTCATGAAGTGTTAACAGATCATGTGATAGAAGGATGGGTCATTCAATCTGTTTCAAACAAAGGTTTAGTAAAAGTTATCAAATATACATTAGTCCATCTATGGTGGGTTAATCGTATACGATTCCAAAAATGAACTTATACTTCATATATCATACCACGTAATAAAATAAAACTAGTTTCTACTAACCAGGGACTTCATGTAGGCCAGTGGTAGGTGATAAAGGTCAGTCGCACTTCGGTTGTGGGTTCGATTCCCACAGCCTTGTCTGACGCGATGGGCTATCGCCCGTCCTGCAGGTTGTCCTTTTTCTAAATCTATATTACTATAACATCCCATAAATAATATCAAAAAAAGTTCTATACTTAAACAATTATAACTTATGTCCAACATAATCCTTTCCAATCTTTAGAGTTATCTAAAATACTTCGGTCCATGCTCATAGTATAAATAAAATGATTACTTGAAATGTCACATAACAATCACGTGAATGCCATCATTTATCCCCCATATATCATAAGATATATCTTGTTCGTAAAATTAAAAACATGTGAATACATTAATCATGTATTATCTTGAATAATGAATACCCATTGAACCTTAGTGAAAACATGAATGCAGTTAAAAGTTAACACTTTCCACATACCAAAATCCTCAAAATTCTTTATACTCAAACCATGATATCACTTAGTCCTTGTATCAATCATGAGCTCATGAATACAATCAAACATCTCATTATCTTCTTATCCCTTCATTATGTGCATATCATCTGCTTACCAAAAATATCTCAATCACTTTCCATGGTTACCGGTACCATAAAATTATTGAAACCCACAATATACCAATACATAAATATTCCAATATTCCATGAAACTATATACAACATTATTTTGGAATCCCATTACATAAACACTTAATCATTCCACCACATCATTGTCATATTCAACATTGCAAATAGTGATCACATGTGACTTCCCTTTGTCCTTTTCCTTAAGTGGTTGCTCATGTAGATCATCATTAACCCTTGGATTAGGCCATTGATTAGCATAATGCCCCATTTCATTGCACTTGAAACATTGAAGTGTTGTTGGTGCGTTCTCTATAGTCTTTTCTTTATTCACACCATTAGAAACCCTTTTCCATTACTTCGACACTCATCTGCTCGATGACCTTCTTTTCCACACTTAAAAAATTTTCTAGTCCTTTTAATACAATCTCGACCATGATTCTTTCCACACTCTGAGCATAAGGAAACATTCATCTTCTTTTCACCATTATTCTGAGATTTCTCCTTGAACTCCATCTTTCGTTTCTTGTCAAAACCATGAGATGGATATGTAACACCAACTTCCATTTCTATCTTAATAGCACAGTGCACAATTTCTTCATAGCTACAAAAGTCTCTTATAGCTAATGCCCTTAGAAGATTTGGTTTTAAGCCACTGAAGAATCGATCAACTTTACTTTCAGGTTGGATGATAAAGCCAGATGCATACCTTGCAAGCCTTGTAAAATTCACTTCATATATACCAACAGATTCATCATCCTTTTGCTTCATTTCAAGAAACTCCTTCTCCATCTTTGTTCGAAGAATATGAGGGAAGTACTTATTAAAAAATAAGTTCTTGAACTCGTCTCATTCCATGGACTCAATTTCATCTCTTGGCCTCATATTCTTGATAAAATTCCACCATTTATCAGTATCACCTTCCAAACGATATACTGCTAAGATGACTTTATCAGGTTCAAGACATTGAAGAACTGAAAATATCTTTTCAGTGGTACTGATCCATTGTTCAACAACAAGTGGATTGGAAGACCCACTAAAAGAAGGTGGAAGTTGCCTCATGAAGGACTCAATAGAATATTGTTCCCTTCTCTGCTTATTTGGAAGTCCAGAATGATTCATAGCTTGTGTAAGTATAGAAATAATATTTTTCACTCCATCTCCCGTAACATTGGTTTGGTCAGGAGGACAATAATTGCATTTTCAATTACATTGATCAACACGGTTCCTTCGGGTTCCATCCATCGTCTAAAACCCAAAAATAATAGTTTGAGAGGCAAAAATCATTCTAGGGAAAACAACATAGTAAAGGGGTATTACCCTCAATATCTAACATTTTAGGTTAAATTATAAGATCATTACCATAGATCTAGGACTATATCCTATATGTATACTTATCCTTAGGGACATCCCTAGACATACCTTAGAAATATCTCTAGGGATCTTAATAAAGTTCTCGCATCCTAGTTTCCAAAGGTTGACTAAACCTTTCCTCTGATACCAACTGTAGAGACCCGAAGTTTGACGTATATGGACATTACATTACTTTGGCGGAATACTTAGTACATAACAAAAACACACACACAAGGACCATAATAGTTTAGTGTCTTTTGAAACACGTAATATAATCTTCAAATCATGGTGAAAGATCTTCAACATCTCCCATAAAGATCTTCCTTTTTTTTCTTACCTAAAATCATTCTTCATATCCTGGGGAAAAGAAAACATAAAAGGGTGAGCTCAAATGCTCAGTAAGGGTAAAAAAAAGAAATATCAATCACATCATATTCATAAGAACATAACATTTTGTAAATCTTAACCTGCAAAAGAGATCATAATATCATAACATGGGATAAATCATAGTAGTGAAATCTAATCCCAATAATAATAACATAAAACATGAAACTTTGTGTCATACACACACATAATCATAAATAATCATTTCTTATTAGTCAAGACTCATTTCCAAGACTATCATAGTGGACAATGTCCATTTATGAACCGAGTTCACTCCTCGTTTCAGTCCTGTTTCACTGAACCGGTTTAACCTGCCATTCCAGCCATGTCTATCTCATGAGATATAAATTCTTTATCCAATGCATTGGAAGTAAATATAGGTCACACCCATCTCATAATGATACCATTCTTATGTGTTCCACAAAATCATAAATCATACATCATTTTATAACCCATGTAATAAAAATGGGATTTTTAAACATTTTGACATAAAAAAAATTCATATATTATAAAGGAATTCATAAAAATAATTCCATCACAACATAATCAAATAAATGTAATAATAGGGATATAGACAGAACCCGATATTATCTTATATGGAAAATACTTTTGATAAAACACTTGAACTCCATTCTTGAGGAAAACACCCTTTCTACTTCAAAAACATTTTTCCTTTCTTAACATGTCATACAATTTTAAACTAAAAGAAGTTGATTAAAAATAAACTTGAAAACTTGTAAAGGAAGCTTCTTGGAAATAATTTTTTAAAAATCCATTCATGCCGTAGAAGTTAAAAAAACATTCTTCTAGTACTTTTTCCGGAAAAGTCAAAAAGTACCTCATTAGAAAAACGACAAAAGATTCCTTTCATATCTTTTACTAAAAACACACCGAAGGGTAAAATTGGATTTAAAAAATTGTATGTGGATGGAAATAATATTACATATTGATGAAACATGGATGTGTATGATAAAATACACCACAGTAAATTCCAAAGTATAAACAATCTCCGACAAAAATGAGATTTTGATATTTCCCTTACCTTAGGTCTGATTTGCTTCGTAAGTGTCCGAACCTCCTGTATAATGATTTAAATAATGTCATTGACTTATTCCAGAATCATACTAATTGTTATGATATCATATATGGTCATATTCTTCGCTTCTTATTAGTAATATTTCATTCCTACTTGTTATTCGGGTGTTTATTACTTTTTGTTCTTATGCGTGGTTTGTTGAATAAATTCTTATTCTTACTTTTAGGTTATAGATACCTCATTTATAGAATTTTATTAGTGTAATATATATCATATTTATTCACTAAATGCATTTATGTAATCATTATTCAATAAAAATCATGTAGAACGAGTCGCATCACATCGTGGAGACGGTATTCCGTACGTACGCACGAGCGATGATATCATTCCCATGATCGTGGAATTGTATTAGAGTGTATGTATACTTCTTAAGAATCAATATAACTTTAAAATAATCATATATATTTATTACTTACACCATTATTCCCATCCAAGTAAGGTGGTTGTGGAAAATAGATTACACCACGGTGTGGAGACGATATTCCGTACGTACGCACGCGTGGTGATTTCGTTTTCCGTAGGATGGATAGATGGTGAAATAGAGTTGTTTCATACTTATAATAAAATATCAGTATATGAGTGATAATGATGTTATTAATTCATAATGAAGAACATAAATAAGAAGAAGTAGAAGAAGAAATAAAGTTGAAAGAATCGGTAACAGATATTACCTCTTTTTTGGACACGCCTTTTGAAACCTCCTATTAGGGCACTAAGATTGGTATTTGAAGAAGACCAGAACCTATAGGATGTTTCTAGGGAAGTGGAGAGGAGAAATTGGTAGGGTTTGGACGAGATTTAAGGCTCAAATTGGTGTGAGGAAGAGAGGGAGGAGGTGACCTTTTATAAGGGTGGAGAGGGGCACCTTTGAAAAACTAAAAAACATTATTTTATTATAAAGTCATATTCGGTTTTAAATAGCTCCAAATAGATTTATTTCGAAGCTAAGGTAGGGATGGGTCGAAATCCTCTAATCCAATAGAATTTAGACAAGTTTAGGTTTCAATTTTAACCTTATTAATTAGATTTAATTTTAAGTTAAATAATTTTACTCTTACCTTGTCTTCTTGTTTTCTTACACTATAAGGTTAATAAACTTACTATAAAAAGCCAAACGAACCCCAAGTTGTTTATTATTAATATATATAACCTTATCTAAGTCATTTGTTTGAACCTTATATTTTTAGGAATAAAATATAAATTAATAATATAATATTTGTTTTAAAAACTATTTTATGTCAATTTTGACACTATTTGGTAATTGATTTTTGTGAAAATCATAACAAAATAATTAGTTCGAACCAAATTAATTTATTTAATAATAACATGCCATATTAAACCTAGAAAGTTAGTGGGATTCATAAAAAGTTTCAAATTACATTTATTTGGGGATTTATAACATCAATTATGTCAATATTTCATTAATAATATAATTACTGCATCATCATTGTGTCATAAATAAATTAAATTATTTAAATTCTAAAAATTACAAATAAAATACCAGTATGTAGGAAATCGTTTTATATTTCAAATTAATATTTATAGTCGTATTTATCTTATATATAACCCTATATTAAAAATGGTTTATTTATTAAACTTTGATTTTAACTATTTTAACCCTTCTTTAAATAAATTAATATTAAATGTCCTAATCTAATCCAAGTGGGCCTAAATGTTCATATTTTATTCCTAAGGTGGTTTTTGGTCGAATTACACATATCCAATAGAATTAGGACATGTTTTATGGTAATAATAATATCATTTTTACCCTTAATTACCCTATTTACTTTTAACCGTGGTAAAAAAAAGTAAAAAGTTATTATTCACCAAAAATTATTTTCATCTCATTGAACCACATTTCACTTACTAAAATCATCTGTGTCTCTCAGATTTTTGAAATTCCATTCACAGAAGCTGTAAAATTATGTTTTATGTAAATTTTCAAATTCCCCTAGGAGGTGGGTAGAAGACGGTCAAAAGTTCAATAAAATTTTTATATATCTAAAATTATTAGAAAATGATTCCAATGAATTACATTGAACTTATATAGGTATTATGTATCAATTTTTACCTAAAATAATTTTAAATTAAATAAATAATTATTTAAATAAAAAGTCGGTTTTTAAATAGTAACTCAGTGTTTTCACTATTCATCAAAAATTGAAAGTTTGCAGAAAAATACCAAAATTTAACCCTAGGATAATTTCGATATTCCGAATCCAAAAATGAAGTCCATTTTAAAAAATAAAATTTATAAAATTTCAAAAAGTGGGTATTAATATTCATAAAGGCTAGTTTTAATAATATTTTAATAGCATATCATTGTTTAGCTAAACTCGGTATTGCGTACAACACACGCTATTGTGGAAGGTCGCGCTTGCATGTAATGCAAGCCAAGTCAGGGATGCGTATTGTGCAAGCTCCTTTTGGTGTAGCGTAAAACACAAGACATGAATGAAATTAAAAAGAATATTTTTTGTAAAATCTTGTGGTGTTACATAGATCATCCCCCATCCATCTGTCTGTTAATGATGATTCTTTCCTTTTTATAATAGAAAACAAGTTCATTGATGACCCTATGTTGTATTATCTCATATACGGAAAGGGGGTGATAGAACATAATATTCATAGGAGACGTGGTTGTCACCACATGGGAACATGTTTGTGGGATCAATGTGTATGATATTACATGGGAGACCATAAAATCTCAATCATTTCTATTTACCCCACTCATATTGGTAATAGTGGGAACTCCTCATCTAAATTTATATCAAACTGCATGTTTTTATTCCAACCATGAGTAAAATTCATATAGTAGTGATGCCCAATATTCCCAATGTTAATAATCTTGTCATTGTTAATGAAGAATGGATTCACTTTAGGATCACCAATATTGTTGAAATTTATTGATACTAGTGATTATTGATAGTGGTGATATCAAATGTTTCACTTGTTCTCATTGTTTAAGGATAAGTATTTCACATCGAGTTCAAAAAATATATTTTTAATTCTTTTTACTATGACCTACATGTCAGAATATGTTGTGGATTTTCTTAATATGTGTCGTAAATTACTACTCACAAAAGGTGGGAACTCTTTCACCCCCCATGGTCATGATAATGACACCTTAATCAAAATGGGATGATGGGATGTCGAAAATTACCTATGAGTAGTTATTCAGTAGTCCAATTTTCCATTAAATATTTAATATATGTTCATTAATTTAATAACTAATTCCATATATACATTGACATTGGTTAAGTACTTTACTTTCTTCATTGTATGTATGAATACCTACAGTTAGAGGAGATGAGCCTTTACAGAATACTAGGAGTACATATGTTTCATTGTTTATTTTACCCAAGTTGGTCCATGAGGGCTTATTTTTATTATCAACTCAGGGAAAAGGATGGGTTTACATTTTAGAAATGTGTAGTAAGGTTGTCTTATCTTCCTCATATAATTCCAATAAGTCATTTTTGAATCATTACCTAAGGCAACCTAATCTTATTTCCTAAGTTATCTCATGCTCATCACCTAGGGAATCTCATGTACGTCACATAAGGAAACCTAGGATCATCACATAAGGCATCCGAGGCTTGTCACATGAAGAATCTTACTCTCATCACATAAGGTATCCTAGGATCATCACCGAAGTAATCCCATTCTCAACACATGGGGTATCCAATGTTCATAACAAAGGGTATCCTAGGCCTATCACCCAAGGTAGGATGGGTCTCCGATGTATTAGTGATAAGGATATCCTTTTTTATCACATATGGTGTATTATACTCATCAAATAAGAAAAATATCTCTCTAATTCTCATTAAAAAGTATTTGTTAATCCTCTTATGATCATCATGTAATTGAAGGAAAAATTTCAATGCTTGGTGAGGATGAATCAACTCACTCTCATCATATAAGGATGATAAAAATTTAATGTCTCTTGTGGAATAATCCCCTTAAACCCTTCACATAAGGGAATTAATAGAATAAATTCCAATGGGTACGGTCTACATATGATTATCACATATAGTCGGGAATAGTTTTATGTCCAGTGGGGAATCTTTATAAGGATAATAATTTTTTAAAATGTGCATGTTTTTTTATGTCTCTAAAGGGAGATGGGATGGTAAGGTTATTTGGGTGACAATATTTAACCTTAAAGAGGTATCCTAGGTATCCTAATAGATTGGGAATAAAAACCTTCATAATTTTTTTTAGTCAATAAAGTTTATGTGATAGGACTATACCATACAATTTAACATCATGGATTAATGTTTCTTGTATCATGAAATGGATGACACCAAGGGATAGAGTGGGTTATACACAATAAATTTCCTAGATTATACTTGAGAGAAACTAGTATGGATTCATCCTAGCCCATACATAGTGCAAAGGAATCCGGTGTAAAAGTACAAAATATAGGTTTTGAGTATATATTTTTTATTAAAGAACTCTAATTAGGCTGTAACACCGTGAGTTTTTATGAATTATTTTTTTCTTATTTATTAAATTTATTTGATGGATTTCATTGCATGATACACCTTGTTAATATTTCATTATATGAAACACCAAGTTAAAATTTTACTATAAAAACCATTATATTATCTTTCATTGCATGAAACACTATGTTTGGATTGTTTTACCCAAAATCTTTAGTTCTTTCGATAGCTTTCATTACACGCAAGACCGATTTTTCTGAACTATAATATACAATTAATATTATTATTGAAATATTTTTGTAGTTATCACCAAACCAATGGAATGAAATATATAAATAATATTAACTAAATTATGAAAATATGGTTTACACATGTATATAACATTAATTATTTTGTTATCTATTAATTATAAATGAAAATAAAACCCAATTGAATATAAGTAAGTGATTTGATGAGAAAACTATTTTTGTGCCCACAAAAGAATTTTATATTCAAATATTAAAAAAATAACTATAAATGAAATATATTAATTAAATTTATATATAATTAATTCAAAAAAATGTTTTTAGATTCATTCATTAACTTTTATAGTCTTAAAATAAGAACAAATCGAATTTTAGGCATAAAAAATATATTTTCCTAAAAGGTAGTTTTTTCACCTTTTAATGGAAGACTTATTTTAAAAATAATTTTTTTTACCCTCGTATAACTTTTATATTAAATAAACATCAGTTTTTACATTGTAATATCAATATTTTCTTTGGGATAATTTTTGGTATTTTTCTAAGAAGTTTCATTTTTTGATGAATAGTGAAAAACACTGAATTTTAATTGAAAAATGATTTTTAAAATAATTTATTTTTATAGATAAATTATATTTTTATTTGGTTTTAAAATATATTTATATCAATTTTACATAAATTAATACAATTTAGTTCATTTAAATCAATTTTTATTGAAATTTGATATTAAAACATTTCAAACTTTTGAACATTTTTACTTTAAAAACATGTTGTCTCATCCTGTCTACCAGATTAATTTTAAATTAATTTATAAACTTATTGGATTATAATTTGTAAAAATGGATTCCATATTTTTAATAATAAAAATTTACAATTTCTAGTAATGTCAACATATTTTTTTAACTAAATTATTAGTGAATATATTTAAAATTATTTACAACGATTAAGGTAAAAATTACATTACTTAGTGGTTAATATTTTCATTAAGGAAGAAAATAACTTTAAACATTTAAAAAATCCCTTTTTATATAAATATTTAAACAGTAACATACCTTTTACCAAAAATATACCAGTATTGGATATACATGATGTAAGGTAGACCTCTGAACAGTGTTTACCTTTTCATATTTACCAGAATGCTACTCCACCTCTACTATAAAAGGGCACTTAGCCCCTCTTATTTACACCTATAAATACAATTGAAAATTCAAAAACCTGCCCAAATAATCTCAATAACGTCCCTCATGTAATTTTATTAGTTTCACTTTAGGCATAAATCAATCTATGTTAATCATTTGGTGGAAACCAAAAAGAATTACCCAAAGAAGAGTAACATCCTTGAACATAAAATTTTTATTTATGTCCTTATCCACCCCTTAATTTATTATTATTAAATTATTATATAATTAAATATTTATAATAAATATATATATGTTTTTATGATTAATTTTATGACCTATACTCACACACTCCAATCAAATGGGGTACACAATCATCATTATTTTGTACGGTGGAATGATTTCTTTTGAACTGATGTCATGCGTTCTTCCATAACAACAATTCATGGTTATTAATAATTATTGAATGACTATTTTTGTATTATATTTATTATATTTATGATTTATTTATGCTTATTTAATTATTATATAATACATAACTTTATACTTTCCATTTTGTGAGAATATGATAACTTATTTTTTGGACTTGTGGGCTACGGTCTCCTCAATACGATGTGATTCGATCTTAGCTTATATGGATTGAATTAATGATGTTTTAACTAAAATAATATGATATATATGACATAATTATTATAATTTAATGAAATTATATATATATATATTCCATTTACTTTCTTTCTTTCAATACAACTAGAAAATGGAAACAACATTAATGCATATGTATGGCCCACCATCACCCTGAACGGTGTATTCCATTTCATATATATATATATATATTATATATTATTTTAAATACATATATAATTAATATTTATGAGATTTATATCATGTTTTAAAATATATAAATAATTAAATCATGATCAGTGTAATAGGATTGATAATAACAAGTCAAAACATATAAGAAAAACAAAGCAGTTATTACCTCAAACATAACATTAACATAGAATTGTTAATAAATTGATAATATGAAGTAATAATAAAAAAATAAATGGGATCATATATAAGAATATGTTTATTTGGTATACATATAATATATATTTATTATGATATAGTTTTTAAATTTTATAAGAAGTCAAGACTTAATGTAGGGGTTTTCTCATGTCACTTTTATTTCTGTGAGATATATTCAATATTCACCAATTAGTCTTGTTCTATGGAGTATATAAAAAACTATGACATTTTATATCATAAATTTAATTTAATTATTGATATTAAAATAATCAATTTATTTTTCTCACTTAACTCATGATTCCAAATGCTTCTTAAGTAGAATGTGAATTTCATCTCACTTTTTATATCTGTGAGACACGTGTCATTTTCACCACTCCATTATTTTATTTAGTATATATTATAACATATAAAATTTTATACCATTAATTTAATTAATTTAATATATTTAATGTTTCAATTGATTTTATTTATTCATGGGGATCTTGATTCAAAACTTACTCAAGTAGTAATGTGATTTTTCGTCACACTTTTATTTTTGTAAGACTTATACCATATTCAACAATCATTTCTTTTGAGTGATGTATATAATTACCATAAATATATTATATGATTAATATAATTAAATTTATTTTTATTTACATATCTAATTTTTGGTCTCTCTTTAATGGGGTTTAGGTTTCAAAATTCACAAAATTGTTAAGGTAAGATTGTCTCAATTTTCCATCTTTAAGACAGCAGTTTTTATGCACCTATATTCTTTTAGGAGGGGTATATAATATCCCATTGATATGTTATATCATAAATATTATTATTTTCATGATATTATAACCCTCAAGTAATTTTATTCTATAATAGGTATTATTATTCATAATTACCAATGTGGAAAGTGTTTATTGTTTTAATCTCATCGTTTATTGGTATTGTCTATGATTATGATTCCATTGGTGAAATATTATGATACATTCTTAATAACTCTCATGAATTTTATTCTAATATGGTTATTCATGATATCTTAATTTAATGGTACCATTTTCAACTATGTTTTACTTACGATAAATAATTTTTTTAAAAAAATATGACTTTATTTACCTTTTCTGTTAGAAATTTGTTTCACTAAAAAAACCATATATTTTCAAAAGTTATTTTAAATGATATTTTAATATAATTTTAAAATAAAAATTTCAGTGATTTGAAGTATTTATTTATATTTTTTCATGTATATTTTCAAATAAATTTTTTTTCAAAATGTTTTATGTATTAAAAAATTATTTTCAATAGAGAAAGGATATTTTCCTCAAGAAATGTTTCTGGAACGTCATTCAAAATTAATTCCCATATAAGAAGACATATTTTTGTGTTACTTGTGACTTTATTGGGATATTATCCAAGGTAAAAATTAATATTCTTTCTCTGGGTTTTTTATGTTTTGATGCCATAACGTTTATGACACCTCTTTCTCTTCCACATGTTATATTCTTATGAAACATGCATCTTTTCATGGGTTATGATTTGACAAAATGATTACAAATTTTTTTTATTTCCCATAGGTTATGATATGATTACATTTTTATGATACCAATTTAATTTTATTGGTTATGATATGATGAATGTTTTTATCTTGTGGAATAGGTATATTTGATTTAATTATGTGATGGGTGGGACCTATATCCCACTCAAATTCATTGGGTAAAGATTTATATATCATCAGATATAGATTGATAAAATTGGGAGTGAACCCAGTTCAGTAAGGAACTTTTTCAACTAATATATTCATGGGTGTGAACCTTAACATCTATGATGGTCTTGGGAGTGATCCTTGGCTACTAAGATGGTCTTGGGATTGAACCATGACTAATAAGATGGTATTGGGAGTGAAACTTTACTAATAAAATATGAAACAAGTTGAAGGTCTTGAAACACTATGGGAATAAGGTGTAACCTGATCAATTATAAGGAAAGATACATGACCAAGGATAGTGTGTTTCCCATCAAATAGGTGTATCCCATGTGAATTTCCTTTATATGTTATAGAAATGTGAATTGACTTATATGGAATGACATTATATGCTTATGTGTCTGCCAAAAGCCTATATATTATGTCAATTACATGTTCTCATAACTCATGATCTTTTATTTCCTTATGATACATGTCTTATAATCTATAAATCTTTATTCCATGACTCATGATTATGATTTATCATATGTATTGTATGATTTTAAAATTTTATGATCATGTTCTCATACCATTATGCCCATGTAATGTTTATTTATGTCCTTTATATGTACCCTTACTAAACCTTTATTATGATTTCTTTCCTCAAGCTATGAAGAAAAGTTCTATGTATAATTAATAAAGGAGAATATAATTACATGAGATATTGGAGATCATTCACCAAATTAGAAGAATTTTTTCCCATTTTCCAAATAAATTGAACTATTATGGTCCTCTAGGCTGTAATTTTATAAATTTTTGAATATTAATATAAAATGATGTAATATCCATGTATGTTAAGCATGGGTCTATATATTTGGTATCAAATGAAATCATTTTTCAAACTTTAGAAACATTGATGTGAAAACTTTAGTGAGATCCCTAGAGATATTTCTAAACTAATGTTTAGGGATTATATAGGGATAGACATAAGATATCATCAGTTAATGAATTATGTGTTAGGATAAAGAAATATTATAAGTAATTTATCATGATTATATGGTTTTCCTATATAGTAAGTGTTTCTAAAACTATTCTTGCTGGTTTTAGTCAATGTTTGGAACCAAAATAAACCACGTTAACACAGAATGTCATGAAAAATGTGATCATTGTCCTCTTGATAAACCAAATGATATGGGATGTAGAAAGTATATTTTTTTATATGATCCAAAAAATTTCTAAATATCTAAATCATGGTGAAATTACAAATGAGAAAAGGAGGTGAAAATGATCTATTGAGTCTTTCATGAGGAAACTCCCGGCTTCTTTTAGTTTTTCCACTATACCATTAGTTGTTAATCAATGGATTAGTACCATTTAAAATATATTTTTTGTGCACCTCTGTTTAAATAATGAAAAGGTATGTTTGGTTTTCTATTGTCTAGATGGTGAGGTATATCAATGATGTAATCTTATTAATAATATGAGTAAAGAGAGAAAAATTGACTCAATAGATTAAGGAAAGTTTAAGTACATATTTTTCAATTAGTACATTCCACATATTCTTCGTAAAATAATTCATATGGAATTCATGGATCATAAAAATAGTGATGATATATTTTTTGGTTCCTGTGAAGCAAATTGTACAAGGTTTGGAAGGTACTCTTTAGGTATTTTCATCCAACATAAAATTAAGGTTGATCAATTCTTTAGTGGGTTAAAACTAAGTCTATTAAGGGTGTTACCCATGAGATACATCAATAGCTATGGTGATGTTGAATGATGTGACATTAAAGTGTAAATGGTGGTTATATTTACACATCAGTCTCATGGTTTTGATAAGAAGATAAGTATGTGGTTCAAAGGTAAATATACGAACTAGAGAGAAAACGAGATACTCATTCCTTTATTCTCAATCTGTGGAAAAAATCATAGAAGGCATTTTCTTAATGGGACAATCAAATTTTTTAAGTGTGGGAAGAATGATCATTGGTGTTTTTACTACCTAAGTGTTGAGAAAAGGTTATCTAAGGATAAAAATAAGGAGAAATCAACATATAATGCACCTCTAACACTTTGTTGTTTCAAGTGCATATATTTTTTTCATTACTAAAATCCATGTTGTAATCCAATAAATAATATGAATGATATGACACAATAAACTCTAAAGAAAAAGGACAAAAGTAAAGCTTATGAAATCACAATGGATGAATTGAATCCTAATAATTAGGGAACAATTATCCCCCATCCTTATTTTTTTATTTCAGTTTTTATTTTGTATGAATAATCCCCATGAACATATTATTGTTAAATTTTTAGTGATGTTTCATGTGATTATCTCCCTCTATGTGAATTTCGGAATAATAAAATCAAATTTAATATTATATCATTGCAAGGATATACCCTTGTATCCTATAATAATATTTTTGGTACAATATTAGAGCTTATTTAATGAATAATTGGTTAATTATGTTTTGTAAGGTTTATAATAATTTCTATAATTGATTAATATAAAATTATAATGAGTTTTTATAGATTTATGTTATTATCTCTCTAAATGAAGATTTTATTCATACTATATATCATGTTCTGTCCTTTTTTTATTGATGGTACCTGATGATAGAATGAATGACCTATCAGTCTATTTATGGGTCTCATGATCCATTAGTGCTTGGGGATAACAAATTCAACTTCATTTCTTAGAGTAAGTGATGAAGTGGAAATTGATCAAGGAAAAACCAAAGGGAAAAATTGTTTATATGAAAATTAATGAAATCACATAATTCTATATCCTTGCATTCAATGATAGTAAAATAACTTCTAAACTATAAGAAAAGGTGAATGAAAAATATTTATCCTAATACCATTGATTCTATTAAACTAAAGGTCCTATAAATCATCAATGATTTATAGTTTTGAGGCCTTAACTATTCATTGATCATTCACATGCTTATAATCAATGATCTGAATCATGATCTATAATTATTTACATTTTTCTTCCACTTCTAATAACATCATCCCACCTATGATCTCTTAAGTGGGAATCTAATTATGTGTTGCTTTGCGTTACCGTTATGTTTTTGATTTCTTTTTTTAAGTGAGTTTTAGTATTCATTTTTGAAATGGGATTCCATTGAAATTAAATTTATAATATAAGACCTTTAATGAACTGGATGAATTTGGATGGTGAAATTAATTTGAAGAGGGGTATAATGTAACACCCCATGTTTTTATGAATTATTATTTTTTCGAATAAATTAAATTGCTTTGATTGCTTGTATTGCATGCTACAATAAGTTATGATTTATTTAAACAAAAAAAAAATTATGCATTCACTAATCTTAACACATAGATTATATTTTTAAATTTTCAACACTTTGTTTGGATTTTGTTACACAAAATTATGATTTCCTTCGATATCATACGTTTCACGCAAGACTCGGTTTTACCGAACTATAATATAATATTAATACTATTATTAAAATATTGTTATAGTTTACACATAACCATTGGAATAGAATATTTTTATAACATTAAATAAATTATGAAAATATGGTTTACACATGTTTATAATATTAATTAAGTGATTATCAATTAATTATAAAGGAAAATAAAAACCAATTGAATATAAAGTAAGTGATTACGACCACCAAATAATTTTATCTTAATAGTCTAAATTTATTAATATAAATGAGAGATATTAATGAAATTTATATATTATATTTTAATTGAATGTTTTCGACATTCATCCAATAATTTTGATAGGCATAAAATAAGACAAAAATCCAATTTTAGTCATAAAAAAACTATATTTTACTAAAAGGTGGGTTTGATTCCTTTTAATGAAAGACTTGTTTTAAAAATAATTTTTTACACTTTTATAATTTTATATTAAAAAATAATCTTTTTTCTAAATCATAATATCAAAATTTACTTTGGGTGTTTTTTTTTATTTTCTAAGAAGTTTCATTTTTTGATAAATAGTGAAAAAATGAATTTTAATTTAAAATTTAGGTTTCATAAGATTTATTTATATGTTGAAATAATATTTATATTTTGTTTTAAAATATAACTATACAAATTATAAATAAAATAATACCATTTTGGTCATTTTAATAAATTTCACATTGAAATTTGGTATCAAAACATTTCAAACATTTGAACATTTTAGCTTTAAAAACTTATGTTCTAATCTCATCTACATGATTAATTTTAAAATTATTTTTCCCACTTATGTGATTAGAATATCAGAAATATTTATTCTATATTTGAAATTATAATAATTTATAATTTATATAAAGGTTAAATTAGTTTTTTTCAAAAATATTAGTGAATATAATTAAAATTAATTACAGGAATTAAGATAAAAACGAGTTTACTTAGTAGTTAAAATTTAACTTAAGGGGACATATAACCTCGAAACATGTACAAAATCCATTGTATCGAAATACTTTAAACTTATAATCCCTTGGATCTAAAATGGACCATTATTGGAGATTCATGATGTAAGGGAGACCCCATAATAGTGTTTACCCTTCTATATATACATGAATGTCACTCCTCCTCCACTATAAAATGGAACTCACACCCCTCACTTATTCACACCTCTCTAGACATTTGTAACGTCCAAATACTACCCAAATAATCTCCCAACATCCAAAATGTCATCCTTGATGTCTCGATTTGGGTAGAAATAAATCGAAGTTATTCCTTTGGTGCAGACCAATATGAATTACCAAAAAAATAGGTAACATCCTTCAACAAGAACTTTTTTTATATCCTTATCGACCCCTTTAATTATTATTATTCTATAATTATATAATAACATTAGTATCCTATCTATAAAGATATTTTTTTTATTATTAATGGTTTGAACTACACTCAAACACTCTTCCAACTTTTGGGATACACAATCATCATTCGTGTGTGAAGTGGACTACCGCCTCGTGAATCGATGTCACTCGTTCCTCCATTAGCAATGTTCAAGGTGAAATAATGATAGAATTACTATTTTATATGATATTTATGATATTTATGATGTATTTATTTCTATAAAATCATTATATAAAATATAACTTCATGCTTTCTATTTTGTGATAAGATGATAAAATCATTTGTGGGAGTGTGGACTACTAAAATCTCAAAGCGATTTCATTCATTCACACATATTACAGAATGTATTAAGGATGTGTTTTGTAAATTTATATGATATATATGACTTAAAAAATATTCTATAATGATAATATATATATATATGTAACGACCTGAAATTTTATAAATAAAATTACCTTATGATTAATGATTTATATATAATATGGTTATAGAAACTTCATGCACTAATTTTGTTTAATTAAATCCATTTGGATCCAAATTACCATTATGAATCTTTAACATTTAAAATATAGCTATTAAAATGTGATAACATGATTAGTATAAATATCGGACTTTAAAAAATCTAACTGAATGAGACAAAGGGTGTGATGAACTCATCCAATATAATTGTACCCTATGATGCCAATTCATCATAGCTTCTAAGGGAGATATCATCCCTGGTCATGGACCTCGACCAAGACCAAACTAAGATCTAAGAAATTAATCATGAATCAAAACTTTTTATAGGATAAGTTCAAGATCATCGAGATGGTGACCCAAACCATGTTTGCCGAACAACCCCATTAATGACACGCTACACTCACCTTACTCTTAGGTAATATGCTACAGTATTAAATGGATATTTATCAAGTCCATAGAAAATTGATTATGTACATTATTTTGTAAAGAATAATAAATATGTTTATTTTGATAACTATAAAACCAAAATTTTATTTTTGGGTATTATTCATTTCAATTTAGGAATTAATTTTCTTGGATTAATGTATTTTTAAAATAAATTATGTTTTAAGAAATTTGTTTAATAAATTATTTTTTTAAATATAAAATATCAAATAATTTTTATGAAGTCAAGTGTAATATTTTTTTGGGTTCAGAAAGTATTATTTCCAAAAATCTGTCATTTTAAATAAAGTTTCGTTATTTATTTCACGTGAAAATGAAAATATTGAAAAAATTATTTAGATAAAATGAATATTATTATTGAAATTATAATGTTTAAATTATCCATTGGTGAGTTTTTTATAATTTTCTTAGATGATCGAAATTTCAGGAAAAAAATAAGTTCCATATAAATATACTGTGGTTTTATGACATCAAACGACACAAAAATGATATCTTAAATACAATATAGGGTATATTTTTCCAAAATTATTTTTTTCCATTTAAAATAATGTTATTTTATTTTAATTAGATTATATTTATTAATCCTTTATGAATCCTCTAAAACCATTAATATTTTTATAGAGTTTTAATATCATTTCCTTAAACGTGCAACTCACCTCCACATAAGAAGGGGAATTATTTTAATATCTTTGTCCCATTTCATTATAAAATAATTAAATTCCCTACCCTTTTGTAGAATCCATGGAAAAAACATATGATTGTTTATGGTTTTGTATATTTTATTTTGTAGAGTCCGAAACCTAAATATTAAAGAAATCCCTCTCTCTTCCCATATAAACCATCCCAATATCCCATTTCCCTTCACTATAAAATTTTGTTAGCATGTCATTAATATTCCATTCTCTCCCTATAATACTCCCGAGGTTACACATTCTCTCAGTAATCCCCCTTTAAATATTTTTGAGTCACACACTCAAGTAAGGTTTCTTTCCTTTCTCCCCGTTATTTAAGTTTCTTTATTATGTTATGCCTTCGGTTTTCCATTTCCTAATGTTGGTATATTTATTTCCATTTTCCAATTACATCCCATTTTATTTCCAAATGATTATAGTCCACTTTCTCTCTCATTTACTATATTTATAAATTTTTATGAGATGTTCTTAAGATGCCAAAATTTTGTAAGGGAACCTCTCTTTCTCACCATTATTCAAGAGTCTTTTTCTTTTTATGTAATTTATTTATAAATTACTAGTGATAGGGAATGTTTTCACACCCTAACCATACATTCCTGGTAATTTCTAAGTGATGATAGAACAACTTCTATTTTATTAAGTCATTCCTGGAATAATTACACTTCCTTATTATGGTGTCAAAATTTCATTGTGGGAATCATTTCCAAATCAATTGTGTAGTAAATACCATACCCAATGTCTATCATGGTTTTTCACATTTATCCACTTATTCTCATTATTATTATCTATTAATTTGTATTTATTCACCACTTCATGTTTTTTGGAATAATTTATAATGATGAATGAATCCATGTTGTATGATCTATGTGGCATGCTTAATCATGAGATTGAAATGAAAGTGACGGTAGTACTCTAATGCATGGGGTAATTCTTAGTGTCATGATATTTCATATTTTGGGTAAGTAGGAACCTGGTTCCTTTATGATAATTTTTCCATTGTGGTGTCTTGGAAGTTATCCTTGACGTATGATGAATTTTTTTAAGTTGTTTCCACATTTCCCATGTTTCCTTTATGTTGTCATATGATATAAAGTGTTATCATTCTTGTTTATGATTACAAGTAATTTTATTCCTCTTTATATTACTATTTTATAACATGTTTTACCTTATTAAATATTTATTTCCTTACTATTATTTATATTTCACTCTTTAATTATGTATTTCTTCAGGTTATCCCATGTTTCTTTAAGTGAGAACATGTTAATGATTTTTTCAATAAAGATGTTGTATCCCATGTTTTAAGTTCTAATATAATGTTCCAAATTCCCAAATTCACAATACATGTTGATCTTTTATGTTTTATTAAGTACCATTTTATATAATAAATCATGATTTAATGTTTAATAAAGTGAAGAGTTGTTATAGTTGGTATGAAAGGGGGGTTTAGTTATTTTTGGGATTATGATTATAAAACTCATGTAAATTCCTTAGGGATAATAATAAGTATAATAAAGCATCTATAAAAAATTTTAAGTATAGAGTAATTGGTTTATTAAGAAAATTCAACCATATTTGGATACTACATGGGGACATGGATCTATCATAGATGTACCTAGGAGTAGAAACTCTGATAAGGTGCCTTAGGCCTGACTGGAGGTAAACCGGTGAATGAAAATGGACCTTACTACCCACATGGTTTAAAACTCCTAGGGGATATGATTTGGTAAATTCAAAATCTCATTATTAATTATTATTGGGGGAGAAAAAAATTATACACATAAGTGTATATGTTAGGAAACATATCGTAGATGACATAGACTGAAGTCTATATTTTCATATGTTTAAGAAATGCATGTAATTAAAAAGTTATCCCTTTAATTTCATTGGGTTTTCCATTTATGTGTTTAATAGTAGAAAAAATACACATCCTTAATTTTTCATTCGATTATAGATAATGGACAGAAATATTAGGAATCGTGTAAACAATTAATGTAATGATAAATATGATGTCTTCCCAATGTGATTCCTAACCCGAGGGAAGAAAGAATCATAAACTTCATGATTATGATCACTTAGTTCCATCAGGTTTTGAATAGAAACTAATATCAAGAGGATAATAAGAATCCCCCTGAGAGAGAACAAGACACAATCAAAAAATTTATGTGATAATGGACTATGACATTTAATGGGTCATATGATCCCTTAATCATAAAATAGTGGATAAAATTTATGGAAGAGATCTTCTGCATCCTTCATTTTTTTTAGAAAGAGAAGATTCTACTGGATTTTTATCGTATGGAAAGTGAATTTGGTCAGTGTTGGAAATTTATAAAAAAAACATATGTATCCTGAGGAAGTGATTGAACCAATGGGGTGGAATAATTTCCAGAAATTTTTTTTTAATAAATACTTTCCTTACACTCTCAATCTGAAAACAGAAACGGATATCCATTCCATCAAGACAAATGTCGATGAATCTATAAGAGTGTATGAGGAAAACATCACAAGATTTCATGGTATGCCACTGACTTGTTCCTTACCCCAGAATGCAAGGTTGATAGACTCTTTCGTGGGCTAAAACCTAGTCTATGAAAATCCCCAACAATTCGTGACTTTGATAACAATGAAGAAATTGATTGTTGTGCCCTCAAAGTCAAAATTGATATCAATGAATCTCAAGGGTATAATGTGGATATGAATTGGAATGTGGAGTTTAATTTTTGGTATCTAGTATAGATATCTAATGGTGCCAATAAATTCCAACACCCCACTTATCAAAGGTGTAAAAATAAGAACCTCAGAAATTCCCTTAAGGGGGAGAGAAAATGATTTAGGTTCGGGAAGGAAGGGAACCTAGCCAATGATTTTCAACAAGAGAAAACCTGCTACTATGATAGTGGAATGGAATTCTATGTTCAACCCTCAACTTATTTTTCATTTAATTAATTACAGGGAAACAAGGAACTTTTAAAACAAATAAACTAAGACAAGGGTTTTCTGAGACAACCAAAACCCTCCAAGGTAGTAAGGCTGAGCATTTTCTATCACAACCACCAAAGTGAATCCTTAAAATAAAGTTATGAAAGGTACACTAGTTATTCATTCAATAATAGAAAATGTACTTTCTGATTTTTGTTTTATGTGTTACATCATATCAAACAAGATTATTATAACAATCCAAACACCCCAAAAAATGATTGAAGTAGAGTTATCGAAAAAATTGAATATGTGGAAATTATTGAATTAAAAGTATATAACTTCTCTTTTGTCAATGTTTATAGAATTATTTTATCAGATAACCTTTTCATACTCCCTTTGGTGGAATTTAATGCAATTATAAGCATGTATTGGATTTCCCTATATAGAGACAACAGAAATTGAGGCAAGAGGAAAATCACTCTACATATTGAAAATCGTCCTTAGATTATATACAAATTAAAGGATAATGATGAATATTCAATGGCTCCATCATCTCAAGAGTGTATATTATTTCCCAATGAGTATGAATATCAATATTAACTGATTTATTGTAAGGAAAGGATCATCCTTGAAGACATTCACATTGTGAGGCAATACGTTGTTGTGTTCCCTGAGGAATTGCATGACATTTCTTCTAGCTAAGAGGTTTTATTTTCAGTTGATCTTATACCTCAAGAATTACCATTATCAAATACTCTATACTAAATGGATGTTTTGGAACTTGAGGGGATGGAGAAAGAACTACAAGATAATCTGGATAAAGGGTTTATATGCCAAAGATCTTTCACTATGGGATGCACCAGTCCTATTTGTCAATAATTAGGATGGGTCAATACACATTTTCATCGATTATCGTGAGCTCAATAAGTTCATGATAAAGATTAATTATTTTATTCCTCATATTGATGACTTGTTTGGTCTACTATGTGGAGAAATATATGTCCCTAAGGTGGATCTAGGGTCATGATATTACCATGTTATGGAGAATAAGGAAGACATCCCCAAGACTACCTGTCATGCAAGGTACAGGCACTGTGAGTACATTGTGATACCTTTGGGACTCACTAATTCTCCAAAAATCTTCATGGACATAATGAATATATCCTTAGATATTACCTTGAAAAAATTTTATTAGTAATTATTGATGATATTCTAATATAATACAAAATTAGGAAGGATTGGGAGGATAATTTGGGTACTTATCTAAAGACCTTGTAAAAGGATAATATTTTGTCTAAGTATAGAAAATGTGAGTTCTTATTGAAGGATGTATCTTTAATTTTTCATACCATCACAGGAAATTAGATATCTGTGGACCCTTCAAATATAGAAAAAATTGAATAATGGTCGAGGATGAAATCTAAGAATGGTATAATTTGTTTATTAGTGTTATCTTTTTATTATCGTTGATATGTGAGACATTTATCATGATTTTAAAACCCTCTTACCAAGATAAATCTGAAGGGAGTAAATATTTCCTTGAATAATGATTATGAATATAGATTCAAGAAGATTAAAATAAGTATTTTCACTTCCCCTATGCTTAAACTACCCTCATGTGGAGAAATTTTTGTGGTATTTAATTATTATTCAAGAAAGGTATTGGGTTTCATGTTAATGTAAAATGAAAAATCCATATCCTATACATCAAGGAAGTTGAATGTTTATGAATAGAACTACCCAACACATGATCTAGAGTAGGCTATAGTGATATTTCATTAAAATATTTTGTAGCACTATCTCGTTATATATAAATGTAAAATATATATGGATCTGAAAATTCTCATGTATATTTTCACAATAAAAAAGATGAATATGCGCCAATGAAGATGGTTAGAGCTAATCAAAGACTATGACAGGTCAATCCACTTTCATCCTGGGAAAATAAATAAAGTGGTAGACACTCTAAGAATAAAGGATCCATAAATTCTATCTTTGATGTGAATTAAGTGGGATTAGATCTTCATAGATTTGGAACAGATGGACATGGGAATCATAAAATAAGTAACATCATCAATCCTTTCACAAATTATTTCTCAACAGTCTCTTTTGGAGAGGATAAAGGATGCTCAAATATTTTATGTGTGAATTCTTAAGAAAGTGGAAGCTATAAAAAAAATTAAATTCTTTGAGTTCAATTTTAATGATGAAGGTGTTATAATATTTGGATCAAGACTATGTGTACCATCAAATCCTGGTTAATAAAGGATATGTTAGATGATTCACATAGCTCAACATTCTTCATCCACCCCAGAAGCACAAAGATGTTTTGATATATCCAGGTACACTATTGGTGGGATAATATGAAGAAGAAGGTCACAGAATATACATCAAGATGTCTTATATGTCAGTAAGTGAAATTAGAGAGGAAAAAATCCAAGGGGATGATTCAACCATTACCCATACCTACATGGAAATGGGAAAATATCAACATAGACTCTTTCACTAATCTTCCAATGAAATAAAGTGGGAATAATTCTATATGGGTTGTGGTGCATCATCTTACAAAGACTGCAGACTTCATTATGATATAAGAAGAATTCTCACAGGATCTAATTGCATGGATATACATCATAAAAGTCATCTGGCTTCATGGAGAACCATTATAGATTGTATTTGATCGAGATCCAAGATTCACCTCCAAGTTCAAGAAAAGTCTTAATCATGATATAAACACTGAGTTGAACATTATCATGGCTAATCATCCTCAAACTGATGTCTAATCAAAGTGGTCTATCTAGAAACTTGAGGACATGTTGATAGAATGATAAATTAACATAGAAGTAAGATGAGATCAACATATTCCTTTTGTCAAGATTTCATAAAATAATATTTTCAACTCAAGAATCCAAATCCCCCCCTATGAATCCATTTATTGGTAGAGGTGCAGGACACCTACATCCTAGGAAGAAGTTCGAGAAGAAAAACTCTCGGCCATGAAATGGTTGAGGAAATGGTCGAAAAGGATATAATAATTCGGCAGCACATCAAGGATTCTCAGAGTCCACAAAAGATATATGATAACAATAATATACAAGATCTAGAATTTGATGTTGGAGATATGGTATTCCTCCACATGTCACTATGGAAGAAAGTAATGAGATTTGGGAAGAATATAAATATTACTTCAATATACATCATCTTATTTGAGATCGTCTATAGCATCGGAGTGGTGGCCTATCAACATACACTCCCACATAACATATCTCAAGTTCATGATTTATTCCATGTATCACTCTTGAGGAATAACATACCTGACCCCCCACATTTACTCCATCCAGAGATGGTACCATTGTAGAATGATAGTTTCTATAAAGAGAAGCCAATGAATATCTAAGATCATATATAAAAAGTTCTATGAAATAAGATAATGAACCTTGTCCATGTTATGTGGAGAAACTACAAGATTGAATAAGAAATGTTGGAACTAGAGGAAGTGATGAAAAAATGTTACCCAAATATATTTTTATGGGTGAAATGAATATATTTCGTGTGAAATTTCACAAGGTGGAAAATTTTAATGACCCAAACTGTTATAAAAAATCCATTATGATTTAATTTATTATTATGTAATAGGGTTATAGAAAACACATGAGCTTCTTTTACTTTATTATGCCCAATTATATTTAAAATTCCATTAATAATCTTATCCATTGATAATATAGTAATTAAATAGTTATCACATGATTAGTATAAATAAAGGGCATTAACAAATCCAATTGACTCAGAAAATGAAGTGATGGACTAATCGAGTATGATTATACCCTATGAAGCCCATTTATCATAGAATATGATAGAGATAGATTCATCATTATTTTTACCAAGCCCAATCCGAGATACAAAACATAAGCATGATTGAAATCGATTATATGATATGTTATATCTCATAGAGATCAAAAACAAAAGCATGTTTTTTGAATGACCCCATGAATGTCTCATCGTTTCACACCTTGATCTTACGGTATACACTGTTTTATTAAATTTATATGTATCAAGTCCCTATAAAATTTATTTTGTTCATTATTTTATAATGAATAATGAATTTATTTATTTCAATAACTATTAAACATGAATAATATTTTTTAGTTTTATTCAATTCAATTAATGAATTCATTTTGATAAATTAATTTATTTTTGAAATAAATAATAGTTTAGTTACATTTTTTTGTTAAATTTGGTTTGTTAAATATAATTGATCATATAATTTTTATGACAAAAAATTTAATGTTTTTTAGGGTTCAAAAATAGTTATTTCCAGAAACCAATCATTTTTAATAAATTTCAATTTTTTAAAACTGAAAATGAACATATTTAGAAAAAAATTATATAACAATTATATTATTTTTTATAATGAGAACTTATAAATTATACAACAGTGATTTTTTTGAAAATTTTTTGAGGCAATTGAATTTTTTGGTCAACATTTAATATTGTATAGGTATATAGCGTGTTTTATGACATCACAATGACAAAAAATGATGTAATAAATACTATAATAGGCATCTATGGACAAATATATATATATCCCCTTTAAAATATTCTTATTTTATGTTTATTTGATTATTTTTATTAATCTTTTGCGAATCCTCTAAAACCATTGATATATTTTAGAGTTTTAATTTCATTTCATTAATAGTGTGACTCACTTACACATAAGAAAAAACATTATTTTAATAATTTTGTGCCATTTCCTAATAAAAAATATAAATACACTCCCCTTTTTCAAAAATCATGGTAAAAACTGTGGGAAGGTGTTTGGTTTTGAATATTTAATTTTTTAGAATCTAAAAACAAAATATTAAAGAAATCCCACTCTTTTCCTATATAAACCCACCTGATATCCCTTTTTAATACACTCATAAATCCTTAGAGTGCATCCATAATCTGAATTCCTCTCCCTATAATCGATCCAAGACACCCCAAACTCTCAAGAATTCATTTTTCATGATTTTGGAGTCACACACTCAAGTAAGGGTTCTTTTCTTTCTCCTCTTTATTCATGTTTTTTTATTAATTTATGCCTAATATTCTCCCTTTCATAATGTTGGGATATGTCTTTACATGTCCCTATTAATTCCCATTTTATGAACAAATTATTATCGTCCCCTTTATTTCTCATCAAAAAATTTTATTAATTTTTAAGTTACATCCTTAGGATGCCAAAATTTTGTAATGGAACCTCTCTTTCTCCACTTTATTCATGAATATTTTTCATTTTATTCCCTTTAATTTTAAATTCCTAATGGTGGTGTATGTTTTCAAACCTTCTCCATGTTTTTCTTGCTATTTATAAATGATGAGAGACACAATTATCTCTCATTAATTCATTCCATGAATATTTACACATCACTGTTATTCTTTCTAACTTTCACCATGGGAACACATGCCAAAACAATTGTATAGTGAATAACATACCAAATTTTTATCAAGGGTGTTAACATATATGCACTTATACTCATTATTATTGGGTGTTTACATGTAATTATTCCACAATACATGTTTTTTTTGAATAATATATGATGATAAATTAATCCATGTTGTATGATCTATGTGGCACAAATAAGCATTAGATTGAAATAAAAGTGATAGGTGTGACTGGAATTATATAGCGCTCCAATGCATTGGGAAATGTTTAGTATTATGATAAGTCATATTAGGATAGGGAGTGAACCTGATTCCTTTATGGAAATTCTTACATTATGATTAATTTTTAGTTATCCTTAACCTATGATGAATTTTTTTATGTTGTTTCCACATTTCAAATGTTTCCTTTTTGTTATCTTGTTTTATCATGTCTCATCATTCATGTTTATGATCCCTACTCTTTTTATGACTCTTAATATTGCTTTTGTATACCATTTTTTACCTAATTTCATGTTTATTTCATTACTAGGATTTGTAGATAAAACCTTTATTATGTGTTTTATTAGGTTATCTCATGTAGTTTTAAGTGTGAGCATTTTGATGAAGTATTCAATAAAGATTGTGTATTAGATTATTTAAGTTGTAATGTGATGTACTTAATTCTCAAAGACACAATACTTATTAATATTATGGGTTCAATTAAAATATATTTTATGTAATAAATCATGTTTCAATGTTTAATAAATAAATTATTTGTTATAATATATATTTCATTTACTTTATTTCATTAAATATGATAAGAAAACAGAATCAAAGTTCCTGTGTATGTACAACGTACCGTCTCCATGAACGGTGTGTTTCATTTTATTTTTATGTATTTTATATAATATTTTAAACAATTATATAATGAATATAAATGATATATATATGATATTTATGTCATTATTTACAATATTTAAATAATTAATTCATGATCTAAGTTTGTGGATCAAGAATAAAAAGTCAAAACATATATGACAAACAAAAAAGTTATTACCCGAAACATAACCTAAACATTGAATTGTTACTAAATGGTTTATATAAAGTCCGAATAAAATTATATATGGTGTTATATATAAGGATATTTCTATGGGGAATATTTATAATAAAGTCATATTTATTATATAGTAGCTTGGAACATTTATAAAGAAAGTCAAGTCTTAAGGTAAGGGTTTTCTCGTCTCACTTTTATTTTTGTGAGATATTTGTTATATTCACTGCTAAATATTGTTCTATAGTGTATATAATTTCCTATTAAATTTTAGTTCATGACTGAAATTTATTTAATTATAATAAAAGTTTCAATTGATTTTATACTTTCACAAATATCATGATTCAAAAAGATACTAAAGTGGTAAGGGAAATTCATCTCCCTTTTTATATTTGTGATATAGGATTCATATTCACTACTCAATTATTTTATATGGTATATATACTGAGATATGAAATTTTATTTCATTAATTTACATTATATAATGATATTAAAAGTTTCAATCAATGTTATTAATTCATGGTGATCATGATCAAAAGTTACTTAAAAAGTTAATGTATTTCTAGTCTCAGTTTTATTTCTGGGAGACATATGACATATTCACTATACCATTATTTTATGTGGTTTAGATACTACCCAATAATGTATTATATGATTAATATCCTTAAATTTATAGGTACCTACATATAAATTTTATGATCTCCCTTTTTGGGGGTTTGCGGTTCAAAATTTCCCAAATCAGTAAGGTAATTTTGTCTCAATTTTCCTTTATCGAGATACATGTTTTTATATATGCCTATATTATTTTAAATGGTGTATATGTTGTCCCTTTGAAATTTTATATCATGGATCTTCTTGTTTTAATGATATTTTAAACTTCATGTAATTTTATTATATCATGGGAATTATGATTCAATGTTACCAAATAGGTAGGACTTTATTTCCACAATTACATCATTTATCGAGATTGATTATGATTATGCTTCCATTGGTGAAATAATATGATCATATTATGAAGACCAGTATGAATTTTATTCTCCTATGTTAATTCATGATATCTTCATGTAATGGTAATATTTTTTCACTCTTTATTATTTAAGATAATTAAGCAAAAAATTATGAAAATCTGACTTTATTTCTTTCTTTGTTCAGAAATATATTTTATTAAAAACACTATTTTCTAAAAAAATTCTTAATTTTTTTAATTAATATGTTAATACCGTTTTCAACGAAAATTATTTTAGTGATTTCAGAGATTCTTTTATAGTTTTTCAATTATATTTTTAACGAAATTTGTTTTCAAAAATATTTAGGTTTTAAAAAAAATATTCAAATCAGAAAATATACTTTACTCAAGAAATAATATTGAAATTGCATTAAAAATTATTTCCCATCTATGATGGCATCTGTTTATATTACTTATTACTTTTTGGGGATATGATATAAGGGTACCATTAATATTATTTATCTAAATGGTTTATGTTTTGATGTAATGAAACTTATAACACTTTTTTCTCTTCCATAGGTTATAAGCTTATAAAACCCGCTACATTTCATAGGTTATGCTTTGATGAAATTATTATGAATCCTATATATATTCTATATGTTATTATATTATTACATTTTTATGAGACCCATTTCATTTAATGGGTAATAATATGATTAATTATTATTATCTTTTATAACACATATGTATGATTTCATTATGTGATAGATGAGACCTATATCTCCATCCAATGCATTGGGTAACGATTTTTATCTTACGATATAGAAATGACTAAAATGGGGAGTAAATCAGGTTCAGTAATGGAATTTTTCTATTAATATTGTATTGTGATTGAACCTTTTCTACTATGATGTACTTGGAAGTGAACCTTGACTACTGATATGGTCTTTGAATTAACAATTGACTACTAAGATGGTCATGGGATTGAACATTGACTACTAGGATAAGAAATGATTTGATGGTATTAACCCACTAAGGGAATAATGTGTAACATGGTCCACTATAATGAATTGCTTTTTATTGGGTTTGGTGGTGTTTCATGCCCAGTAGGTGCACCCCCATGAAGTTCCTTGATATGTTTTTTCATTAATCCTTAGCTTATAGGAAAGTATTTCATATACTTATGTGCATACCGGAAGTCTATTTCTTATGCCAATTACATGATCACACAACTCATGATCTTTCATTTCCTTAAGATATATGTCTTATGAAATACCAATATTTATTTCCTATCTCATGATTATGATCTATGATATACAGGGTATGATATTAAAATTTTATACTCATGTTATCATGACCTTGCATCCATGTTATGCTTCTATATCTCAAGTATATTTACCATAATGGAGAATTTGATTTCACCCTTTCTTATGTTTTCTTTCTCCATGTTATAAATAATGGTTTTAAGTATGAGTAATAAATGGGAATATCTTTCTGGAATATATTGATGATCTTTCACCAAATAAGAATAATTTCTTCCCAGTTTCAAAAAACAATAAACTATTATGGTCCATAGGAATGAACTTTTTTAATGTGTTAATATTCATCTAAAATGATACATTATCCATGTATGTTAATTAATTTTATCTATATAGGAAAATGTGTGCAGCAGGTATCCTATACTTTCATAAAACTATATTCTGTCGAAGGATGGAATTAAATGGGTTTCTTTCGAATGTGTTTCAGAAATGTTCGGAGTAGTATCAGTCCCTGAATTTCGTATCATTTTAGTCTGTGAAAAGTGAGTTCTTCATTGGAGGGAAATTCATGAGAACATATCAAACAATATACAATTCATTGAATTAATTTTATAAGGTAATTAATATATATTATTACCCTCAAGGATCTATAGAATTTGTGTTGGATTGTGCTAATAATAGAAGTGAAGTTTGTGTTAGTTTAGAGATTCAGATTCCATGAAATCCAAAATCCCAAAGTCCAAAACCTTGAAATGGAATGATAATGGGTATTTATAGGACTATGTCTCCTGAATTATTTATTATTATATAATTCTTAAATGTGCTCAAAATTTTATACTACAGTGAAACATTTGGTTATAGAATCATGCAGCTCGTGTTGTGTGAACTTATTTCCTTTTTTTCGGAATTCATTCTCTTATACATCATTGATCCCAAAACCTTTTGGGATGCATTTTTCAATCCCAACATATGATTCCGATAATTTTTGAATATTAGATAAATCATTATAAATTACCTACATCCTTTTATTTTTTTAAGGATATCATTAATCCTAATTCATGTCTAGCACATATTTTAGATAATAATGGTAATAAAAACCTCAAACTCTCATCCACCTTTGTTTTAATGCCCTGACCCTAGTTACCCAGAGTCGGTGCGTTATTACATAACATTGGCATGATCACAAAAGATCAAGTCTCAAAATACCGATTAGTTTAGTAGACTTGGAATCACTAGATACATTCATATGTCTTACATTACATGACAAAATGAAAAACTACAATAGCATATTGTCTCCATAGACCACACTCATATCCCCTCATACTATCCATGCAGGTCATTCATAAAATAATTCTTAACATCCTGGGAAAAATAAGACATAGAAAGGGGTGAGCTCAAATGCCCAGTTAGGATAACTAAATAGCGAAAATGTTCATATATAAGCATAAACATTTAAGGCAATGTATAACTAAAAAAAGCCTTTTAAACTTGAAATCCATCATAATATGGCAGAAGTAAAATGAAATAATGACATTTACTTGTTCAAATGGATATTCTACTAGTCGAATAATCACATTCAATATCAACAACCACTTTCATAATGATGGAATGCATAATGCCAAAATATCATAACCACCTAGCCAAGGCCTCGTGCCAAGACTACAAATAAGATTTTTTCAAGCCCTCATTCCAAAATACTAGTTTGTCTCATGATACCTACCGATGCATCGAGGATCTATAGCAGGCCCCACTCGTCACTTATTAAGTCCAATGCATCCCTCATATGAACAGGTTTGAACATAACATAAACATTCGTATTAAAAATAGCATACAAAATGTAAATACTTTCTCGATAAACCATGAATGGTATAAAAATAACACATCCACAGTCAAACATATCACAAAAACTTCAATATAGTATGGATGTTTTTTATCATAATAAATCAACTTCAAATAAGATTAAAATCCATCAAAGGATGTTGACATGGATGAAAACAAAACTATTTGAGAGAAATATGTCTTTTTTTCAAATCATTTAAAAGTCCCATAATTATAAAATAAAACATTTACTTTGAAAATATTCTTATAATCTTTTAAGGGAAGCTTCGACGATTTTATAATGGCGGAAAATAGCCGCACCCGCCGTATATGGTAAAAAAGACATTCATACCTTAATTCTGTCAAAATGGTTAAAAAGGACCTTTATTGGAAAATGACAGAAAGATTCCTTTATAAACTTCATACCAAAATTCAAAAAGGGTATAAATGAATTTTACCCAAAGTCTATAAAATATTAAGAATTATTTGAAATACGTTTTTAAGAAACATGGATGTGGTTGATAAAAAGGTCCATGTAGATAATTATGTATAAACAACCTCGGATAATGAAGAGATTGTGAAATAAAGCCTTACCTTGTACTTTTCCTTGTTTTAGGGAAGGTTAAACTCCTGTATAATGGTGAAATAATTGTTATTAAATTATAAAATAATCATATACATTAATATGATATCATATATGATCTTTAATAATTGATTGTTAATAATATCTAAGTATTATCATTGTTTCGGGTGTTAACAGATTCATTTTCCTTTATATTATTTGTTATGTGAGTAATATTTTTTATGAATGGGATGTATATTATTCACATCCATAATGATATCATGCCTCTAAAAATTATTTTTAATCATCAAATGAAATTTTGTCTTGAATGGATTCGATGGGGAATGAATCTCCTCACGTTCGTGGAGACGGTAATCCATACGTACGCATGAGAAACAATATCATTCTTTTGATATTAAAATAACATATAATTGGATGTTATATTATATATACAGAATCATTATCATGTTATATTTATTATTTACATTAATCACAAATCATTATTATACCCATCAAAATAATAATGTTTTGAATAACAATTACACCACGACGTGGAGACAGTAAGTCGTACGTACGTACGTATGGTGACATGTCATTCAATGAATGGATAGAATAATGAATATTGTTGTACCATATTTATAATAAAATCACAGTATACAAAATATACTGGAGTTATTATTTTAGAATGGGAATAAAAAAGAATGAAGAAGTTGAATAAGGAAGGAACTTGAAAGAGGGTGGTGTAAACATTACCTCTTAATCGGGTTCTTCCTTTTTATTTAATCAAAAGGGCTCCATAAGTTGGCTTTCTGGTCAAACTAAGACCTCTAGGTCTATGTGAGGGAAGTTGAGAGAATATTTGGGTAGGGTTTGGCCGATCCAAAAGGTTATGAAGGTGTAAATTAGAGAGAAGGTGGAGTTCCCTTTTATAATAGGGGTGAGGGGCACCTTTGGAAAATCTAGAAATATTATTTTATAATAAATAACTATTCAGTTTCTAATGGATCCGAAGTAGATTATTTAAAGTTTAAGGTGGGTATGGGTCTAAATAATTTTAACCAATATATTTTGTATAGGTTTGGGTTACTATATTAACCTTATAATTTATATTTAACTCTTAGTTAAATAGTTTGACATTTACCATGTCTCTTTGTATTTTTAAATTATATAGTTAATAAACCTACTATATACATTCAGGCGACTCCCAATTGGTCCATTAAAGACACACCTATCATGATATATGTCCTTTGGCCTAATCATAGATTTTTAGGAATAGAATATCAATTAATATTATAATATTGGTTTTAAAAACTCTTTTATGTCAATTTTGAAACTATTGGGTATTTTGTTTTTGATAATTTCATAAAATATTTATTACTTCAAATAAATACATATAACCAAACATAATATGTCATATTAACCTTGGAAATTAATTTGAGTTCATAAAATGTCACAAATTACATTAATTTGGATATTTATAATATCAATTATTTTATAATTTCACTAATTAGGTAATTACTTCATCACCATTGTGTGATAAATAAATTAAATTATATAATGTATAAAAATTAAAATAAAATAATATTATGTAGGAAAGCTTTTAATATTTCAAATTAATATTTATAATCCAATTTATCTTATGTATAACCCCATATTAAAAATGTTTTAGTTATTAAACCTTGATTTTAACTCTTTTAACTCTTCATTGAATTAAATAATAATAAATGTCCTAATCTAATCCAAGTGTACCTAAATGAAAAATATTTATTCCTAAGGTTGTTTTTGGTCTAGATACACTGGTCCAATTGAATTAGGGCATGTGTTATGGTAATATTAATATCATTTTTACCCATAATTACCCTATTTACTTTTAACTGTGGTAAATAAAAGTAAAAGTTACTATTCACAAAAAATTATATTCAACTCATTGAACCACATTTTACTCCTAGATATTAACTTTGTCTATATAATTTTCTAAATTCCACTCACATAAGTGGTAAAATTAAGTTTTATGTGAATTTCCAAATTCTCCTAGGAGGTGGGTAAAAGAAGGTGAAAAGTTCAATAAAATTTTTATATATCTAAAATCATTCTGAACTAACTCCAATTAATTACATTGAACTTATATAGGTATTATGTGTCTATTTTTAACATAATTAAATTTAAATAAAATGAATAATTATTTAAATAAAAAATCTTTTTTAAACTATAAATCAGTGTTTTTTCACTATTCATCAAAAATTGAATGTTTTCAGAAAAATACCAAAAATTCACTCTAATATAATTTAGATATTCCAAATTCAATAATGAAGACTATTTTACCGAATTAAAAACATAGAAGTAGCATTTATGAATTTAAAATTAATTTCCGCGGTCAAAACCAAAAGGCGTATTTTTAAGAAATAATAACTACCAAAAGTTTGACACTTGTTTATGACCAATTTCAAAGTGAAATTACTTAAAATGACCATCATTTGATTAATTGGTAAAAATAGAATCTATTTATACTTCCAACCCATTAAAATGTATAATTTAACAATATAATTTATTGCGATTTAAAAATTTGTTTTCAGTTAAAATATAGTATTTTTCACTATTCACCCAAATATGAAAGTTATAATAAAAACACGAAAACTTTATCAAAACTAAATTCTTATGTTCCGATTCTATAGAAGAAGTTTATTTTGTCAAATGTAAACTATAATAGTTTCAAATTTTCAATTTAAAAAGGCTTTTCCATTAAAAGGCCGTAAAATTGAATTTTTTGAAAAATATTTCTTTTATCTGAAAAAAATGTATTTGTTCTTACATTATGTCTAAGAAACTCATAATATGGATTCTAAAATTATAAGGATTATATAAAGTTTAAACTTCAGTTAATACTATTCCTAACCGCTTTTGAATAGCTTGTTTGGTAAGTCATGGTACGCTAGAACTCAGTGTTGCGTGTATTGAAAGTTATTGAATTATTTTGAAGAAATAACAAACTATGAAATCTTGGGGTGTTACATTCTTACCTCCTTAAAAAAATTCCATCCTCGCAATTTCAAATTATTTTTCAAAAATAATAGGTTGAAAATATAAAATACCTTTGGTAAAACCCACATCAGAAAGTAGGTTAATAAGATTTAGCCTTAATAATAGGAAAAGAGAAATGAAAGGGTCACTACCAAATTATGATCTCGATTAGGAGAACATTGGTGGAAATTAGAGGCATATAATTGGATGGGAAATTTAAATATTTATAGGTAGTTATTGAGTTCATCAATCACCAACAACTGTAAAATTGAGGGCCTTAAATTCATCAATCTATGATGATTTAAAATACCATCAGTTCAACAAAAAATATGGTATTACGATAGCACATTTTTTGTTTTAAGATCCCTACACTAAAGTATAAGAATTAATTTCTCCATAGAATAATAGAAGAAGAAAAATATATACTTAACAAGTATATTCCAATCCATTAACTAATTTCTACCACAAACCCATCTTTCATTCTAAAAGATAATAGAACTTAAAAATAATATTCTCTTTATCCTACTCGTATAGGGTTAAAAATGAATTTATAATTCATCTACCAGAATTATTTTAAAAAAATAATTCATTATTCGATCTCGGAAATCACATGGGCCAGTGGTAGGTGATACACCCTTGTCACCCTTTGGTTGTGGGTTCAAGTCTCACGGCCTTGCCGGACGCGATGGGTTGCCGCCTGACCTCCGGGTGGTCCATTTATGGCAATCCAAAACTAATCTCTAACTATAATTATCCAAAATACTTATTTCCAAACAAATAGTCCAAAATTTATAAGGAAGGTAAACACAATGAATATCATGTTTTCTGCGTTATAACATGTGAAATCCTTCATCTTGTATTCTTTCAAAACACTAAAACATCCATAATTACCATAAATCCTTATTGATTACATTCATGATCCCTTATTCCTTATAGAATACTGGAAATACTCCTTCTATCCAAAAAGGTCGTAATCTCCATCAGTGATGGGATATAAAAATCATTAATCAGTTTCAAGGTAATCAAGAATATCCAAAATAAATTATCCAAATCAATCATTTATTATTCCAAAATCACTACCTCAGTATCAGAACCATATTATGGTTTATCTTTCTCTCAACCATATATTTTCCAAATATTTAACTAGGTATTGAGTCACTTTTCTTTGTTCCACACAATATCAAGACCTGAATGAAATAGTACTACAGTACAATCCTTATATACTCCATAATTATTATAACCATTACATTGTTGATACAACACTCAAATGACATAATTCACTAATAACAACATAAGAACTCTAATCATTACTCCTCATCTGTGGTAGTACCATAACTTGATTATTATCCAATAGCATCATTTGGGCAATAATCTGATGATTTGGACATCGGTTCGCGTAGTGTCCCAACTTCTTGCAGATGAAGCATTGTTCATTTGAAACCTTTTTCTTACCCTTTCAATCACGTACTTGATTTCCTTTTTCTCCACACTTATAACAAACTCCCATTACCTTTAGGAATGTTCCAGGGTGTTTCTTCCCACAATTATCACATATGGGAATATTCTCCTTTTCCCACTTCCCTTTATCCATCTTTCTCTCTTCCATCCTTTTCTTCTCTTGCTTCCCTTCAAAGCAAAAAGACTCAAGTAATTCTTTACTTATCTTATGAACACATGATACTATTTCTTCATATGTTGATAATATATGGGAGACTATTTCTCTTCTAAATGTTGGCTAAATACCGTGAATGATATGATTCTTCTTACTCTTTGGAAAATACGTATTGCTGGAGTTCACATTCTTTATAATGGGTGCCATTTCTATACAATAGCATAAACTAGGTCAGTTTATGAATTGCAATAATTCCAAAATTTTAAAATACCTAACGTAGACTAAACAGTTTATGGATATAATCCATAATAAAAATGTTTTTTTTAGAAATTATATACTCATAAACACTTCATAATGACTTTTATATAAAATGAGAATTATCCTAAGCATATCCCTCGGGAGTGTCATAACCAAGAGTGCAGTAAGGCTCGTTGTCGGGCACCAGTTCCCGTTCAAGTCACTCTCAAAGAGGTGTTTTTGGGTTTTACCCCTAGGTACATCTGTGCCAAATCCACCTTTACCTGCTCGTATCTAGGCACTGATGTATTGCTCAGATAACTCACAAAATCTCTACAATACCAAAATTCTAGGAAATTATTCTATACAAATCCTCAAATTCAGTCTTAGGTCTATGTGCTCTAATCAGAGTTTATCTAAATCTAGCTTCCAAGGATTGTACAAAACTTCTTCTGATACCAACTTCAACGCCCCAACCCCAGTTACCTAGAGTTGGTTCATTATTACATAACAATGTCCTGATCACAAAAGATCAAGTCTCTAAAGACCAATTAGTTTAGTAGCCTTGGAATCAGTAGATACATTCATGTGTCTTACATTACTTGATAAAATGAAAAACTACAACAAAATATTTTCTCCATAGAACACAATCATATCCCCCATACTATCTCTCCAGGTCATTCATAAAATAATTCTTCACATCTTGGGAAATATAAAACATAGAAGGGGTGAGCTCAAATTCCCAATAAGGATAACAATATATTGGAAACATTCATAAATAAGCATAAACATTTAAGACAATGGATAACTAAAACAAAAGAATTTTAAACTTGAACTCTAGCATAATATGGCAGAATTTAAATGAAATAATTCAATTTACTTATTCACATGGATATTCTACTAGTCGATTAATCACATGCAATATCAACAACCACTTTCATAATAATGGAATGCATAATACCAGACTATCGTAACCACGTATCCAAGGCCTCGTGCCAAGACTACAAATAGGATTTTTTCAAGGCCTCATGCCAAGACACTAGTTTGTCTTATGAGACCTACCAATGCATCGAGGAGCTATAACGGGCTCAACCCGTCACTTATTAAGTCCAATGCATTCCTCATATGAACAGGTTTAAACATAACATAAACATTCGTATTAAAACTAGCATACGAAATGTCAATACTTTCTCCATAAACCATGAATGGTATAAAAATAACACATCCACAGTCAAACATAACACAAAAACTTCAATACAATATGGAAGTTATGTATCATAATAAATCAACTTCAAATAAGCTTAAAATCCATCAAAAGATGTTGACTTAGATGAAAACAAAACTATTTGAGAGAAATATATCTTTTTATGAAATCATATAAAAGTAACATAATTATAAAATAAAACATTTACTTTGAAAATATTCTTATAATCTAGTAATAGAAGCTTCTATGATTTTATGACGGCGGAAAATAGCCGCACCCACCGTATAAGTTAAAAAAGACATTCTTACCTTATTTCTGTCGAAAAGGTTAAAAAGGACCTTGTTTGGAAAACAAGAGAAAGATTCCTTTATAGACATCTTATAAAAAGTAAAAAAGGGTATAAATGACTTTAACCCATAGTCTGTAAAATATTAATAATGATTTGAAATACATTTTTAAGAAAAATGGATGTGGATGATAAAAATGTCTTAGTAGATTATTACATATAAGAAACCTCGGATAATGAAGAGATTGTGAAATAAACCCTTACCTTGTAATTTTCCATGGTTGAGGGTAGGTTAACCTCTTATATAATGGTGAAATAATTTTTATTCAATTATAGAAGAATAATATACATTAATATGATATCATATATTATCTTTAAACATTGATTGTTAATAATATCTTAGTATTATCATGGTTTCGGGTGTTAACAGATTCATTTTCCTTTATATTCTTTGTTATGTGAGCCGTATTTTTTATGTATGGGATGTATATTATTCATATCCAAAATGATATCATGTCTCTAAAAATTATTTTTAATCATCAAATGAAATTTAGTCTTGAATGGATTCTATGGGGAATGAATCTCGTCGCGTTTGAGGAGACGGTAATCCCTACGTACGCACGAGCGACAAGATTATTCTTTTGATATAAAAATAATATATAATTGTATGATATATCATATATACAGAATCATTATCATGTTATATTTATTATTTACAATAATTAGACATCATTATTATACCCATCCAAATAATAATGTTTTGAATACTAATTACAGCACGACGTGGAGATGGTAAGCCGTACGTATGCACGTATGGTGACATGTCATTCAAAGGATGGATAGAATACTGAATATGGTTGTACCATATTTATAATAACATCACAATATATATAATATACTGGAGTTATTATTTTAAATGGTAATATCAAAGAAAGGAGAAGTTGTAAAAAGAACGGAACTTGAAAGAGGGTGGTGAAAACATTACCTCTTAATCGGGTTCTTCCTTTTGATTTGATCAAAAGGGCCCCTTAGGCTAGCTTTCTGATTAAACTAAGGCCTTTAGGTCTAAGTGACAGAAGTTGAGAGAATATTTGGTCTAGGTTTGGCTGAGCCAAAAGGATTTTAATGTGTAAATTAGAGAGAAGGTGGAGTGCCCTTTTATAAGAGGGGTGAGGGGCACCTTTGGAAATGCTAGAAAGATTATTTTATAAAAAATTCATATTCATATATAATGGCTCCAAAGTGGATTATTTAATGTTTAAGGTGGTTAAGGGTCGAAATAATTTCAAACAATAGATTTTAGACAGTTTGGGTCACTATATTAACGTTACCATTTATATTTAACTCTTAGTTAAATAGTTTGACATTTACCATGTCTCTTTGTATTTTATATTATATAGTTAATAAACATAATATATACATCTAAGAGACCCCCAAGTGGTCCATTAATGATACACCTATCATGATATAAGTCCTTTCGATGATTCTTAGATTTTTTAGGAATATAATATCAATTAATAATATAAATATTTTTTTAAAACTCTTTTATGTCAATTTTGACACTATTGGGTATTTTGTTTTTGTAAATTCATAAGAGAATTATTACTTCGATTTAATCTCATATAACCAATAATAATATGTAATATTAACCTATAAAATTATTTTAATTCATAAAAAATCTCAAATTACATTTATTTGGATATTTATAATATCAATTATTTTAAAAGTTCCCTAATTAGGTAATTACTGCATCACCATTGTGTCATAACTAAATTAAATTATTTAATGTCTAAAAATTATATATATAATACAATTATGTAGTAAATGTTTTTATATTTCTAATGAATATTTATAATCTAATTTATCTTATGTATTAACCCATATTAAAAATGTTTCAGTTATTATACTTTGATTTTAACTCTTTTAACTCTTCTTTGAATTAAATAATAATAAATGTCCTATTCTAATCCAATTGGACCTAAATGATAATATTTTATTCCTAAGGTTTTTTTTAGTGGAGATATATTTGTCCAATAGAATTAGGACATGTGTTAGGGTAATATTAATACCATTTTTACCCTTAATTACCCTATTTACTTTCAACTGTGGTAAATAAAAGTAAAAAGTTACTATTCACCAAAAAAATATTTTCATCTCATTGAACCAAATTTTACTCCTTTATATTAACCATGTCTCTTGGATTATTTAAATTCCACTCACAGAAGTAATAAAATTATGTTTTATGTGAATTTCCAAATTCTCCTAGGAGGTGGGTAAAAGACGGTGAAAAGTTCTATAAAATTTTTATATATCTAAAATAATTCTAAACTAACTTCAATGAATTAAATTTAAATTATATAGGTATTATATATCTATTTTCACCTTAATTAAATTTAAATAAAATAAATAATTATTTAAATAAAAATTCGTTTTTAAACTATAACTCAATGTTTTTTCACTATTCATCAAAAATAGAATGTTTTCAGAAAAAAAACCAAAAATTCACCCTAAGATAATTTAGATATTAAAAATTCAATAATGAAGTCTATTTTACCAAATTCAAAAAATAGAAGTTGCATTTATTAATTTAAAATTAATTCCCGCAGTCAAAACCAAAAGGCGTATTTTTAAGAAATAATAACTACAAAAAGTTTGAAACTTGTTTATGTCCAATTTCAAAGTGAAATTACATAAAATGACCATCATTGGATTAAATGGTAAAAATATAATCTATTTTTACTTCCAAACCATTAGAATTTATAATTTAACAATATAAATTAATTTTATTTAAAAAGTTATTTTCAGTTAAAATATAGTTTTTTTCACAATTCACCCAAATATGAATGTTTTTAGAAAAACAACAAAAATTTATCGAAACTAAATTCTTATGTCCCAATTATAAAGAATAAGTTTATTTTGTAAAATTTAGTATATAAAAGTTTCAAATATTGGATTTAAAAATGCTTTTCCATTAAACGGCGGTAAAATTTCATTTTTTATAAAATACTTATTTTATCTGAAAAAAATGTATTTGTTCTTACATTACATCTATGAAACTCATAATATGGATTCTAAAATTATAAGGATTATATAAGGTTCAAAATTCTGTTAATACTATTCCTAACTACTTTTGAATGGCTTGTTTGGTAAGTCATGGTTCACTAGAACTCGATGTTGTGTGTAGTGAAAGGTATTGAATTACTTTGAAGAAATAACATACTATGAAATCATGGGGTGTTACATTCCTCCCTCCTTAAATAAATTGCGTCCTCGCAATTTGAAATTATTTTTTGAAAATAAACGGTTGGAAATAGAAAATATCTTTGGGAAAACCCACATCAGAAATTAGGTTAATAAGATTTAGTCTTAATAAGAGGAGAAGGGAAATGAAAGCTTCATCACCAAATTATGATCTCTATTAGGAGAATATTGGTGGAAATTAGAGACATATAACTGGAGGAAAACGCAAATATTTATAGGTAGTGATTGAGGTCATCAATCACAAACAAGTGTAAAATTTAGGGCCTTAAATTCATCAATCTATGATGATTTAAAATACCATCAATTCAACAAAAAATATAGTAATAGGATTAACACAATTCTTTTAAGATCCCTTCACTAAAGTATAAGAATTAATTTCTTCATAGAATATGTTAAGAAGAAAATTATATACTTGACAAGTAGAGTCCCATCCTTTAACTAATTTATACCACAAACTCATCTTTCACTCTAAAAGAAAATATAACTTAAAAACAATATTCTATTTATCCTATTCGTATAGGGTTCAAAAAATGAATGTATAATTCATATACAAGAATTTTTTTTAAAATATACTACATTATTCAATCCAGGACATCATGTTGGCCAGTGGTAGGTGATACACCCTTGTCGCCCTTCGGTTGCAGGTTCACGTCTTGCGGCCTTACCGGACGTGACTGGTTGCCACCCGACCACCGGGTTATCCTTTTATGGAAATAAAAAAAATAATCTCAAACTAGATTTATCCAAAATACTTCTTTCCAAACTCATAGTAAAAAATTTATAAGGAAGGTAAACACAATGAAGTTCCTTTTTTTCATGTAATAACATGTGAACACCTTCATCATTTATTCTTTTAAAACACTAAAACATCTTGAATTACCATAAAACCTTATTGAATACATTCATGATCCCTAATTCCTTATAGAATACTGGATATACTCATTCTATCCAAAAATGTTGTAAACTCCCAAAATGATGGAATATACAAATAATTAATTAGTTTCAAGGTAATCAAGAATATCCAATATAATTTATCCAAATCAATCATGTATTATTCCAAAATCACTACCTCAGTATCAGAACCATATTGTGGTTTATCTTTCTCTCAACCATATATTTTCCAAAAAAATTAACCTGATATTGAGTCACTTTTCTTGGTTCCACACAATCTCAAGTCCTTAATGAAATAGTATTGTAATACAATCCTTATATACTCCAAACCTATTATAACCAGTACATTGTTGATACGACACTAAAATAACATAATTCTCTAATAACAACATAAGAACTATAATAATTCCATCTCATATGTGGTAGTATCATAACTTGATTATTATCCAATAACATCATTTGGTGAATACTCTGATTATTTGGACATCAGTTCTTGTAGTGTCCCAACTCCTTGAAGATGAATCATTGTTCATTTGAAACCTTTTTCTTACCCTTGTAGTCACGTAATTTATGTCCTTTTTCTCTACACATATAACAAACTCCCATTCCCTTCAGGAAAGTTCCAGGGTGTTTCTTTCCATAGTTATTACATTTGGGAAAATTCTTCTTTTCCCTCTTCCCTTTATCCATATTTTTCTATTCCATCTTTTTCTTCTCTTTCTTCCCCTCAAATCCATAGAAATCAGAGAACTCATTACATATCTTATTAACACATGATACTATTTATTCATATGTTGAGAATACATGGGAGACTATTTATCTACTAAATTTTGGATTAATATCGTGAAAGATATGATCCTTCTTACTCTTTGGATCATACATATTGCTCGAGTTCAAATTCCTTATACTGGGAACCATTTCTATACAATAGAATAAACTATGTCAATTTATGAATTACAATAATTCCAAAATTGTAAAATACCTAACATTGACTAAACAGTTTATAGATATAATCCATAATAAAAATGTTTCTTAGAAACTATATACTCATAAACACTTCATAATGATTTTTAAAGAAAATGAGAATTATCCTAGGCATATCCCCCGAGAGTGTCGTAACCAAGAGTGCAGGAAGGCCCGTTGTCATGCACCAGTTCCTGATGTTTTTGGGTTTTACCCATAGGTACATCTGTGCCATAGCCACCTCTACCTGCTCGTATCCGAATAAGGATGTATTTCTCAGAAAAATCACAAAATCTCTACAATACCAAAATTCTAGGAAATTATTATATACTAATCCTCAAATTCAATCATAGGTCTATGTGCTCTAATAAGATTTTATCTAAATCTATATTCCACTGTTTTTACTAAACATCCTCTGATACCAACTGTAACGCCCCAACCCTAGTTACCTAGAGTTGGTGCATTATTAAATAACATTGGAATGATCACAAAAGATCAAGTCTTGAAAGATAGATTAGTTTAGTATCCTTGGAATCACTAGATACATTTATATGTCTTACATTACATGATAAAATAAAAAACTACAACAACATATTGTCTCTATAAACCACACTCATATCCCTTCATACTATCCCTACAGATCATTGATAAAATAATTCTTTACATCCTGTGAAAAATAAAACATAGAAAGGGGTGAGCTCAAATACCCAGTTAGGATAACAATATAGCGGAAACTTTCATAGATAAGCATAAACTTTTAAGGAAATGTATAACTAAAAAATCCTTTTAAACATGAACTCCAACATAAGATGGAAGAAGTAAAATAAAATAATGAAATTTACTTATTCACATGGATATTATACTAGTCGTATAATCACATTAAATATCAACAACCACCTTAATAATGATAGAATGCATAATGCTAAACTATCATAACCATGTATCCAAGGCCTCGTACCAAGAAAAAAAATAAGATTTTGTCAAGGCCCCGTGCCAAGACACTAGTTTGTCTCATGAGACCTACCGATGCAATGAGGAGCTATATAGGGCTCCACCCGTCACTTATTAAGTCCAATGCATTCCTCATATGAACAGGTTTAAACATAACATAAACATTTTTATTAAAACTAGCATATGAAATGTCAGTACTTTCTCTGTAAACCATGAATGGTATAAAAATAACACATCCATAGTCAAACATATCAAAAAACCTTCAATATAATATGGAAGTTTTTTATAATAATAAATCAACTTCAAATAAGCATAAAATCCATCAAAGGATGTTGACATAGATGAAAACAAAACTATTTGAGAGAAATAACCCTTTTATTGAAATCATATAAAAATAACATAATTATAAACTAAAACATTCACTTTTAAAATAATCTTATAATCTTGTAATGGAAGCCTAGAAAATTTTATAATGGCGTATAATATCCACACCTGCCGTATAAGCTAAAAAATGCATTCTTACCTTAATTCTGTCAAAAAGGTTAAAAAGGACCTTGTTTGGAAAACGATAGAAATATTCCATTATAAACATCTTATAAAAAGTCAACAAGTTTATAAATGACTTTAACCCATAGTCTGTAAAATAGTAAGAATGATTTGAAATACGTTTTTAAGAAACATGGATGTGGATGATAAAAAAGGTGCCTCTAGATAATTACGTATAAACAACCTCGGATAATGAAGATATTGTGAAATAAAACCTTATCATATACTTTTCATTGGTCAAGGGTATGTTAACCTCATGTATAATGGTGAAATAATTTTTATTAAATTATACAAGAATCATATACATTAATATGATATCATATATTATCTTTAAACATTGATTGTTAATAATATCTTAGTGTTATCATTGTTTCAGGTGTTAGCGAATTCATTTTCCTTTATATTCTTTATTATGTAGGCCGTATTTTTTATGGATGGAATGTATATTATTCATATCAAGAATTATATCATGTCTCTAAAAATTATTTTTAATCGATAAATGAAATTTAGTCTTGAATGGATTCGATGGGGAATGAATCTCATCGCGTTCGTGGAGGGGGTAATCCGTACGTACGCACGAGCGACAATATCATTCTTTTGATATTAAAATTATATATAATTGGATGGTATATCATATATACAGAATAATTATCATGTTATATTTATTATTTACATGAATTACACATCATTATGACACACATCCAAATAATAATGTTTTGAATAACAATTACACCATGATGTGGAGATGGTAAGTCGTACGTACGCATGTAGGGTGACATGTCATTCAAAGGATGGATAGAATAATGAATATGGTTGTAAAATATTTATAATAACATTCCAGTATATAGATGATACTGGATTTATTATTTTATAATGGGAATAACAAAGAAAGGAGAAGTTGAAGAAGAAAGGAACTTGAAAGAGGGCGGTGAAAACATTTCCTCTTAATCGGGTTCTTCCTTTTGATTTGATAATAATGGATCATTAGTTTGGATTTCGGATCAAAATAAGGCCTCTAGGTAGAATTGAGGGAAGTTGGTAGAATATTTGGTCTGGTTTTGGCCGATCCAAGAGGCTTTTAAGGTGTAAATTAGAGAGAAGTGTGAGTGCTCTTTTACAACAGGGGTGAGGGGCACCTTTGGAAAAGCTAGAAATATTATTTTATAATAAATTAATATTCGGTTTATAATGGCTAAAAAGTAGATTATTTAAATTTTAAGGTTTGGATGGGTCTAAATCCTTTCAACCAATAGATTTTAGATAGGTTTGGGTCACTATATTATCCTTATCATTTATATTTAACTCTTAGATAAATATTTTGACATTTAGCATGTCCCTTTTTATTTTTATATTATATAGTTAATAAACTTACTATATATATACTATGGACCCCCAAGTGGTCCATTAATGATACACCTATTATGATATAATTCCTTTGTTCGAACCATAGATTTTTAGGAATATAATATCAATTAATAATATAATATTTTTTTTAAAAACTCTTTTATGTCAATTTTGACACTATTGGGTATTTTGTTTTTGATAAACTCATAACAACATTATTACTTTGAATAAAATTAATATAAAAAATAATAATATGTCATATTAACCTATAAAATTACTGTAATTCATAAAAAGTCTCAAATTACATTTATTTGGATATTTATAATTTCAATTATTTGAAACTTTCACTAATTTGGTAATTACTGCGTCACCATTGTGTCATAAATAAGTTAAATTATTTAATTTCTAAAAATTATAAATAAAGTACTATTATGTAGGAAATAGTTTTATCTTTCTAATTAATATTTATAATCGAATTTATCTTATGTATCACCCCATAATAAAAATCTTATAATTATTAAACATTGATTTTAACTCTTTTAACTCTTCTTTGAATTAAATAATAATAAATGTCCTAATCTAATTAAAGTGGACCTAAATGATAATATTTTATTCCTAAGGTTGTTTTTGGTCGAGATACACTTGTACAATAGAATTAGGAAATATTTTAGGGTAATATTAATATCATTTTTACCCTCAATTACCCTATTTACTTTTAACTGTGGTAAATAAAAGTAAAAGTTTAATATTGAAAAAAAATTATTTTCCTCTCATTGAACCACATTTTACTCCTTGATATTTACCGTGTATCTCTTATTTTTGGAATTCCACAAATAGAAGTGGTAAAATTATGTTTTACATGAATTTCCAATTTTTTCTAGGAGGTGGGTAAAAGACGGTGAAAAGCTCAATAAAATTTTTATATGTCTAAAATCATTCTAAAATAACTCCAATTAATTACATTTAACTTATATAGGTATTATTTATCTATTTTTTCCTTAATTAAAATTAAATAAAATACAAAAAAATTAAATAAAAATTCGGTTTTAAACTATAACTCTCTGTTTATTCACTATTAATCAAAAATTGAATGTTTTCAGAAAAATACCAAAAATTAACACTAAGAAAATTTTGATATTACAAATTAAATAATGAAGTATATTTTACCAAATTCAAAAAATATATCTTGAATTTATTAATTTAAAATTAATTTCTGCAGTCAAAACCAAAAAGCGTATTTTTAAGAAATAATAACTACCAAAAGGTTGACACTTGTTTATGTCCAATTTCAAAGAGAAATTACTTACAATGTCCATCATTGGATTGAATGGTAAAAATATTATCTATTTATAATTACAAACCATTAAAATTTATAATTTAACAATATAAATTATTTTTATTTAAAAAGTTGTTTTCTGTTAAAATGTAGTATTTTCACTATTCACCCAAATATTAAAGTTATCAAAAAAACACCAAAACGTTATCGAAACTAAACTCTTATGTCCCGATTATAAGGAAGAACTTTACTTTTTCAAATTGAATATATAAAAGTTTCAAATATTGGATTTAAAAAGGCTTCACCATTAAAAGGTGGTAAAATTGCATTTTTTGAAAAATACTTCTATTATCTGAAAAAAAAAGTATTTTTTTTACATTATGTCTAATATACTCATAATATATGGATTCTAAAATTATAAGGATTATATAATGTTAAAAATTCAGTTAATACTAATCATAACCTCTTTTTAATGGCTTGTTTGGTAAGTCATGGTGCGCTAGAACTCAGTGTTGCATGTAGTGCAAGTTATTGAATTACTTTGAAGAATTAACGTACTATGAAATCTTTGGGTGTTACATTTGTCGCATAAAAAATAGATTTTTCCTTGGGTTACATAATAGGTATGATGATATTATTATCATAAAGGGCCTATAGATATAATAGTAACTCACTAATCTCATTTTTATACATCTTAAAAGATTTAAATGAAATAAGAGTGGTCTTAGGGTGAAAATCAATGCTAAAATCGTCATCTCAACGAGGGTGAAACCATGGAACATCTTCCTAGAAAATGTATATATACTCATCCAAAAATTAGGAATTTTCTTTTATATAACCAACATTGATCACAAATATAATATCCCCAATTTATTTAAAATCAACTAGTACATCCATTGGGATGGTTCTTCTAGTCATGCCTAACAGTTTCACTTACCAATGGAAGTGAATCTCAAACCATATGTTGAACATAATAAAACCCTAAATAGATATAAATTTAACCAAACATGGATTATAGAAAATAATTATTTACCAATGATTATTTTTCATTGTCTCATCTCAAAAATGATACAATCTTAGGAAAACCACTCTCCATCATGATAAATCAAACACTTGCGAAGGATGTGAGTAACTGGGTGATTTCCCCTTGTGTTAGCCACTAGTTAATGGGTTCAGGCTAGGGGATCCATTGGGATCTCTAAATATGATCTCATGATAATGTTAATAATTAAGAGTTTTAAATTAGGGAATGTATAAAAGATACCTTGAATCGTGACTGGGGTAAATTAATCATAACCTCCCATCTCATTCATTATCCCACCTCATTGGACACCAACACCCTATACCCAATGAGGAAAACCAGGTGGTGGTGGGGGTATTTTATTGAATAATTTCATTCCTTAAACTTTTTCATTCATGAAATATACTACTATATCAAATATTCTATTATATGGCCACCATTTTCACCTCAAAGGGCCCACTAATCCTAATTTCATCTCTATCGTTATGGTTCATCCAAGGTAACACCATAATTGTCGATATTTTCTTGACCAAATAAAAAATCTAAGTCTATATGACCCCATTCTAAATGAAAAAATAAAATATTTCCACCCCATTGGTTTCACCCTCTATATAATTCCACCATTTTCGTTCCCCCATACCTTGAACATGAATGCTAATTCCATTTATGATTGGAACATAAGGGTATGAGAAGTATTAGAACTAGAGGGCTAGATGAGGTAATACCTACATAATAATATTTTCTAGAATTTAAACATGAGAAGATAAAAAAAATTTAGGGATATATATTTTAATCAATCAAATAACACCTATAAATGTATATGGTCTTTTTTTTTGTAAATCACTATATTAACTAATGTGAAAAGGTATATGAAATAAAACGTTTTGAGACTTCCTATCAAAAGAGGAAAGTTATAAAGACTAATCAAGGATATAGATACACATAAAAATTCCAATATGGATTTGGAAACCAATAAAATCAAGCTAGAGCACCCCCACAATAATGATATAATCAACCTTTACTGTTCCAACAACCTTTAATGTGACCATATAACAAAAAAATCCTTGCAAACAACACCCTTGAAACAAAGTAAACCATATAAATAGTTATCAAATAATTGGTAAATTCATGGGTAAAACCAACTATATTTTGTAATTGAGGATTTGATGAATGATATAAAAGAATAAAAATTAATTTTATGAATCCTTGTATAGATAGTGAACAAAATTTATGGGAAACTGACACTACACCCCATTCCAAATCAAAGATAGATTGTATATTCTATAAAAAATAGAAGTGGGAAAAAGATTCACCATATTCATAAGTCAGACTCCACACTAGATCAAGAAAACACAAGGGAGGCCAATGGGGAAGAGGATTTTATATCATAGATAATTAATATTTAATAAGAATCATCATCCAAAAAAACTTTTAAGGAAAACAAAAATTTCCCACTAACATTTCCTATAAGAATGGCATGATAAAAAAATGAATCATGAGGAGGAAATAAAAAAGAGAAGTTTTGGAAACATTCTAAAAGGTTAAAATCAATATAACTCATGTTCAAGACATAGAAATATTTATAAATATTTTATTTTCCTCTGGTAAATATTAAAAATAATAATATGTCAAAATAATGGGAGTGTAAATTTAGGGAGAATTGGTTTGACCCTGATCACAACACAACTACGAACGAAATATCAAGACCTGACAAAATTTAATATTCATTTTAAAATTGGGTCCATGACTTTTAAAGATAAATTATGTGATCTAGAAGAATATTTTAATTTCATGATATATTTAAAATTTTCTTTATTTTATATGGGATAATTCAAACTAATATGAGGGGCCATCCAACAAGTCAACAAATCAACAAAATTCATAGCTAGAGTTCTAGAATATTTTCTAGTCAGAGTGTATAATTTGTATTCCATACTCACATTTATGTGATGAACATAGATGAGGACAAGAAACATGATTAGTCACCCATAATTTTGTAATGACCCTTAATAAAAACAACAAATATAATCCAAAATTTCATTGAAGATCCTATAATAATGGAGTTTGGTTATAACATGTTTCCTTTTAATATTATAGATTTAATGAAACATCCAAAAGGAATAGCACACAGTTTATACAGTGTAACATTATGATCCATGTGGGGAAACTATTTTTTAGAAGAAATTTTGAGTTTGGGTAACCAATTATTTTTTCAATAATTTTATATATATAATTAGGAGGAATCTGAAAATCATATGTATCCATCTAAATATGATACCACTTTTGATTTACATTATTGGTTAAATAGTTTATTTAATGGGGAAGAACCTTATACTTTATCCATTATATAGGCAGTTCAAGATTTATAGGTAGGTAAAAAATCTATTTTATTAATGCATCCCCTAAATTTGGAATTATAATCATTTCCTATGAAATTATATTATTTTTTTATAACTGAGGAAGAAATTTTTCTATAATCAATTCCAGAAAGTTTTATACTAATGAAGAAAAATATTTGATAAATCCTTTGAGAAAAATTCATATATATAGGGTGGGATTTAGGATCCATTCATAGGATATGTTTTAAAACATTTATGCATATAATTCCTCTAGATAGTGAGGTAAAACCTATAAGGATACATCATAATATACTTCACCCAAAAAATATGGGAGTTAATAAAAATAGGAAATGAAATGTTGTTTTATATAGAAATCATTTACCCAATTTCTAATTCACAGTGGTTTCTCCCAATTCATATAGTACCCAAATAATCTAGAATTTCAATCATAAAAAATGGAAGAAGTAAATTAATTACTATGAGTGTCTAAAGAATTAAGATATTTTTTATTAGCTACAAATATCATTTCTACATACCATTGGTTGACTAGATGCTTGATATATTTTTTGTAAAACCACATTACAATTTTTTAGATAGTTTTTCCTAATATTATAGGTTCCCATAATAACTAAGGACTAGGAAAATATAGCATTCACTTATCATTATGGTACTTATTCTTATAGGATAATTCCATTATGAGTGTAAAATGAACAACGTATATTTCGAACATATATGGTTAGAGTTCTCTATAATATAATTGAGGTTTTCATATAAAACTGTATTGATAAAGTTACAATGTTTATTAATTTATTTTATCACTTTTTTTAAAATATATATTAGTACTTGAAAAGAGTTGTAGAAAATAATCTCATCTTGAATTTTGAAAAGTAGAATTTCATGGTTGAGGGAGATATTGGTATTGGACATGTTATTTTAATAAAATTGGATTGAGGATGAAAAATATAAAAATTAAACCATCAATACATTACTCTAAAAAATGTATGAAAATTGGTATACCCTATTAATGTTGAAATACACAGGTCATGGGAGATCTCAAGGATGGTGCAACCAGTTTGAAGAAAATTTGAGCCAAAGTAGCCCAAAAATCTAGTCAAGGTTCTTCTTTGTGAAGGTCAAAAATGTCAAAAATGTCTCTAGTTATCAGAAGTAACCAGTTACGTAGATATTTTTAGGTAACCTATTCACATTATAATTCCACTTGGTCGATATCCATTTCACAGAAGTCCCTAACCATGTGGTTCTGAGGAGTTAATATTCACATGGCATAACCCCGGTTCATGAACCTCCATCCATTCATGAAGCTCACAATATTTTAAAAAAGCCTCTATATTTTGATACCCTAATTCCATTTACTCAACTAGTCATATAAACTCTCATATTGTCCAAAATTTAATGGGACATGACCTTTCATCTTCTGAGAAAATATCTAAATTCATAAAACTAGGAAGTGTTGTGAGTGAAAGAGGATATGGACATCCAAAGTTATCCATCATTCATGAATACAACTTTATAACATTAAATTTCACCTATGTCCATGGTAAAAAACATGTCTATTTATTATATACTTAGTTATAGCTGGATGTGGATTATATTGGTGTGGTTATATGGAAAACTATAACCATAATATTAAGGGCTATTTCCATGGTTTTCTAGCCTAGAAATAGACATATAGCCATGTTTTTTTCCACCACAGAAATATCCCTCTCAGTTTTCACCAAGGAAATAGCCATATTTTCATGTTTTTAAACTATGTTTTTTGGATCTATTTCCATGGTGGCTAATCATGTCTATATCCCCTTTAAACTGTGGCTATAGGTTTAAAATAGAATTCCAATGGCCAGATTCAAACCCCTTACCTCAGCTATTTTTCCCCCTGCATAACCTATAATATAAAGTAAATTATAGGTGTATATATGTATATTTTGTTAAATTTATTTTTAAAAACCATGAAAATATAAATAAAACCATGGAAAAGGTTTTTCCCACCCCTTCTCATGAGATTTTTCTATCTAGGGTTATGCGAGAAACCAATAGCCACGAATTAAATGAACCATGAATATAGGTATTCTCTATATCCATGTTTTTAAATAATTATGGCCATATACTATGAATAATAAATTATATCCATTTTTCTACAAAAATTCTGGCTATATGAATGATTTTTAGTAGTGATCCTATGGATTTTTGAGAACCCCAATCCATGGTAGAGATGTTTTCCCTGATGTTCCATGGAATTTTCATAAGAAGAAATCTGTTTGTGAATATTTTGGATTAATTAGATAATTATCCATCATGAAACCAACACCATGTGAATAAAATCATTACTCTATGGTAGGGACACCTTGTTTCACAAAAATATATTCTATCAGGAGACCCATAGCCTCCGCGAGATCGATGGCCCTCACAAAGCCCCAAACTTTCATGAAAGTAAAAAAAATTTGAAACCCATTCTCCAATAATCCTTTTGTGTCCTCCTTTTAACCAAAACCATTAATAAAATTTTAGATCATAGCCCCCCCACACACACACACAAATCCATTACTGGTTCAACCATAACCCAAGTCCCTGCTCGACCAATTCCGTCTACACTTGTGTCATCCCACATTACATTAAGTATGGTTTGGTCCATTATCCAACCATTTTATGCCCAGAATTGGCTCCATAATGGATTTTTATCCTAATAATAGGCACCCTAACATCATTCATAGTGATTTTCACTCTTCTATGATAGTGTTTATGCCATGCCGCACCCAGATACACAAGAGTAGTAACCATGTCAGACCTAAATTTGGCATCACTGAGGAAAATGGATTACCTATCTTGGTAGAGAGTCCTTTTCAATATATAACTATCACATAGACCTGCTCCGCCTTGGGGTATAATCCCCACGCTTGTCTAAGATATAGGAAATAAAAAATCCATGCACCATGTCCAATATATATGATGTTAAACATCACAACTATGTCCTCAGCACATGAAGTTAAACTAAACTCTTACCGTATGTTATGAATATTGTATTCTCTATATATGATCATCATGGGATTCCACCTCCTCCCCCATAATGGGGATAAATTATTCAACAAGGAAGTTTCCAAATGTAATCCCCATAATATCCTTCATTAACATAGCTAGAACCTCCTACCGTAGAAAGAATCTACATGTATGCCCCACACCATCCATCGTTGATGATCCTTCAGTGCCACCAGTGTTCTTAATGCATGAAGTTAAATTTAATTGACTAATTATATCTCAAGAACCTAAAATAAAACATCAATATTTGTGGGTTTTGATCCCATACTCTTAAATAGGGTACGTGGGACACCTCCAGGAGTTTAAATCCCAAAAACCTTCAAGTGTAAAATATTTGTCCTTGGGGGGACACACTCAACCAAATCAATGGGTGAAATATTCATCATTATGGGGATACACTCCACCAAATACAAGTTTGAAATATTATCCCTTAGTGGACACACTCCACCAAATCCTATGTGTGAAATATTTCCCCTTCGGTACACACTTTACCACCCAACCATCACCACTAGATGTTAAACCTATGACCAAATCCAGAATCCCTACCTTATATAATAAACATGAGATACCCAAAGTAAAAATACAAAGATTCATTATACCCCTGAATCAAATACCTCATGGAAGAAATGGGATGCCTTGGGTTCCACACCTAAGATTCAACACACACGAGATGCCCACCAAAAGTGGAAGGCAGTACATGTACCAAACTTATCCAAATTCAGTAAATTCCCAAACATTCCCAACATTACTACCTCAATTGACCAAAGGATTATACTCTACAATGATAGAAGAAACATAAATAAATATCATCTACATCGATATAGAACTAGGAACAAGATTCTTGAACATGACTTAAATATATGTGGGGGACACGAACAAGTTGAAGAGCTCCAACGAGGAATTAGTGGGAGGATGAACCAACATCCCATCATATTGTTTTGATCAAAGAGCCAAAATTTATGATTAAAAATATGGAATCTAGTTGAATTTTAAAGTTGAAATGCTTGGAAAAAAATAGTGTGACACGATGGCCCTGGTGAAAGAATTAGAAAAACAATTGTTAACCTGACATGAAACTCTTCTCCTTCAACTATGGGGACTAGTATAGTTTGGACACCACCACATTTACACATCATTAAATCATGATATTTAGTGATGGGTCCTACCAAGTAAGAAGTGGGCCTAGTATGAAACTCTCCTATGACTTGTAGAAGATAATGTTTAGTATCAATGGTTTGTGACATCATCAGTGTAGATCCATCATTTTTCTCAAAAGTAATGGACATGTTATGAAATTGGGCATCACTTTCACTATATCTGTATTGATGGTTTAATCCATATACCTTACAACTCAAGGTAAAAGAAACTAGAAACGTAAATCAAAATGGTGCAGGGTATGAGAAAATGATATCATGGAAATCCTACACAACTATTCTCCTACCATGATGGTCACAGTCCCTTCAACTATTGGGTGACCACACCCTATTTCACCCTTCAAGCTCATTCAATGAAAGATGATTGTTTCCCTTATTTTTCAATATGACATTGAAGTATCATTATTAATTGGGATATCTCTCAACAAGACCTCGAGTCATTATCACCTCTCTAACACCTCCACACCTGACAGCTATGTAGGGAGAAACCGCCCATTTTCCAAAAGAGAAAATCTTTTGGAGCCTATCCCCGATGCACTTTGAAATCTCACTACCCTATTCTAAGGAGGTAGGGTATGTTTTAGTACAGCTAGTGGTATCCACCACTCTAGTTCTACCTATAAGGACACCCACGTGGCCTCATATGCCCCAACATCGACCAGTCCTTGGGTTCATTGAGTGGGTTAACACTATTCGTGCTCTGTTTCCCCCAACCCAGAATGCCTGACACTAACCCCAGATACGACCCATAACATTCCTCAATAAGAGGCATCTTATACAGTTGTAATAGACCCTACCACCACCGGTGTATCCCATCAGATTCCCAAAACAAATCAATGGTGATTTTTCTTCACCCACTTGGGATCGAGACCCAACCACCTCCCAGTTATTTTAGGTTCACTCTCCCAGTCTCTGGAACAACCAGTAGCCGTTATGAGTCATCTCATGATGAGAAACCCCAATGTGGATTTCTTCACTACACCACCACCAACCAATGCAAAGTTCCTCCTAGAACCATAAAAAAATAGTGTCGGGGTCCAATATACACCATCACTAACCGTTGTTGAGGTCCTCCCCAAACCATCACCAATCATTATGGAGATCCTCCCTAAACCATCACCAACCGGTGTAGAGTACCTCATCATTCTCAATACATGCCCTAATTTTAACAACCATCCTAGGGATAGAGGGAGAATACCCATCATGGGGTTCTTTCCCATGACATTGGACACAAAAACATGTGGTAAACCTTAGTAACTCTTATAAATCCTTGGAAAATTCTCATGTGTTCAGAGGAAATTCCCTGGGAAGCATCATGTCATCATCGACATCCCATACTCTGAACAAATGGATGAATCATGGAGGGAAACCTCACCCCACTACTATATTATAGGTTATAATTCCTTCAATTGAGGATTAAAATTTCATGAGTCAAATTAAACAGGTTCCCTAAATCCCTATGTCGAAACTAGTGGGTGGAGGATGTTCTAGCCTCCTCCAAATGACTTGCAATGCAACTATCTCCATCACCATCAGTTTCCCTCCTCTCTACCTCTATGAAAATATTTCAGGTTCTAGGTTAATTCTCTTAGATGATGGTGTGTACTCCTAAAATCCTTAAAAGGTGATTATACACTTGAAAACGAGGAATTGGTAAACACCACATACTACATGGTTATGATCTTTAATTTGGATCTTCTTCAAAGAGACATCCTAGAATGTAATAGATATTTTACTCATGCAATACCCCCTATCTAGGTATATCAACATCCATGATGTTTTACTTCAGTGCCACCACCCTTATCTCATCCTACACTAATCGGGTCATGATTTGACTAGGAGCATAAAACCCTCAATAGTGAAAAAGAGGACTTTTGGGAACTCCTAGATACCGACTAGATAACGATCCTATTTCAACCACCCATAGATCTAGATTTTTTCATAACAGATTCCATCACCATAGAAAATGTTGTTTTGTCACCAGATTATATGGTATATTCTTCACCATCTTTGGGACTATTAGCTGGTTTACCCATGAATCCATGGGCACCTTGATATCATTCATGAATTGTAAAATAAGATTGAAATTGCAACACTCCTGGAACCTCAGCATATGGAGTCAAATGTCTACTACCATACTCTCTAGAAATATTTTTTTATGATCCTTGTTGTTCTCTACCATGTTATGGAATATGCATATCCAAACCAGTATATTAAAGGATGGGTCAGTATGCCACCCTCCATTTCATTCCTATCTTACAGTAGTGATGATAACTTCAAACTCTCCCATATACTGAAAACTAAGGTTCCCCTATGACTACCTCCATGGTGTATTTGTTCAACACTAAATCAACAAAAGATCTATGTAATAGTTCTATTGATGTTGGGAATGAAAAACCTACATTAAAGGAAAACACAGTACTAGGATAACCCCTAGGTAAGTGTCTGCACTCATCAGCATAGATAGAAACTGGGTCCCATATGGCTCTTCAATGATGTGTTAATGAATTTGATTTGGTACATTGAAAAATATTCATCCAAATTTGATGCCCTCAAACCCATATAAGACTATTCCAAAAGCATTGTCAGACCCTAGGATAGTTTCGTTGCTTCAAGAGATCAATAAATATAGAAGGATCATTTCCAAGATTATTAAAGAGAAACACCCATACCATAATAACAACAGAAGGGATCTAATATCTCCAATAATGGGGAACCCAGTCCTCTTAAGTCGATGCCCCAATTTGTACATGGTGGCATAGTACACCCGGTCTGGGTAGAATCTGGGGCATCTAAAAAATGTCTGAGATTTGAACAACATACCCCAATAGAAAAACACAATTATCTACTCGAGATCAAGTTTATCCTTATCCTTGAGTATATTATCCTTTAAACACATTAGTGTCTGTAAATACTTTCCAAAATGGCATAATAGTAGTTATCATTTCCCATATCGAGGTTTAGAAAACACAATAGGTGGCAGTTCCACCAGAAGGAAAGTCATACCCAGCATGGGTGGACCATCATTAACCATCCTTAGGGATTGAAAATCCTAGATTTAATACATTTAATGAGATGGGTGACCCACTACATAATCTATCCCGCTTTCAATCATGTAGTGGTCCAATGTAAGGGACCCCAAAACAGTAGAAAGCTACCAAGATCTAATGATTTTTCTCAAATCTAAAAGGACCTTCATTTATTTGGTATAGTAAGCTACCCATAGGGTATGTTTTTAGTTTATAGGACCTCCATAAATATTTCCTCTACCATTTTGGATCCTTTTAATGAAATATAAGCATCATCGACCTCTTAAAATGTAAACAGTGGTCTGATGAGAGAGTTTTCAACATTATTTCATGATGGAAGGGGCTCATATACTCACACAACATGTCACTATCCCAAGAACAACTGTTGATGATGTTCATGGAAAACTCAATGAATGAGATAGTCCCTAAACATATCTACTTGATCTACTCTGGTGTATTTCTGGAGTTCTCTGAAAAGGATTATTGTCTAGAAAAATCCTTGTAGAAGAATAAGCAACAGTAAATCTCATTTCCCTTCCACCACTAGTGAGAAAGACAGTTAAATTAGATAAAATCACCATTGTGCATGCAGAGGTTCTGATGTTGGGACACTTTTTATCCCCTTTACCAAAACAATCTCCCTAAGTGAAGCAACTCCACGGGAATCATTTCCAATCATTTCCACCTCGATGGGAGAATGTGGCTTTATTCGTACGTCAAAGCCTGGATCCTTGTATTCCCTTCAATTAAATGAGTTACAAGAATTATTCCTTCAAGTATGTGTATGTCTTGGTATATTTCATCTAAACCCTAGAAAAGGGAGCCCAAATGAATCTAGAATTTTAAAGACCCTGGGAGGTTATACTCACTAGTCACGCCGACTATTTTTTATATCACTGAATTCCAGAACATAGCATCAAAGAAAGATTTGTATTCAAAGATTGGATCGGAGACCAAGTATATTGTGGCTTAGTCCAGTTGGGTGATGACCCAAAACAAGTGGAACATGTTTTCTCGAACCCCAACAGTGAAAAAAATACTCTAATGAATGTAAATAGGTTCCCATCCATATAATGCATAAGTACGATGAATGGATGGCTTGTAAGATAGTTGTTCACACCGAAGGTATTATTCATTTTTTCTTGAAAAGTATAGAACCTTGGGTTGTTTCTGAAAATCCTCTAAATTCTACTTATACATCTTTATTTTGGCCTCCCATGTCTCATATGAACACAAATCAATGGAGAAATGGAAATTGGAGTCCACCAATAGTGTTGTAGCAGGATCACATCATTAGCAACATCATGCCTCCCAAATTCAAAAATGATACAGGTATTTCTTATCCCTATACTATTCCTATGATGATGGATAGGAGTACACCTCCATGAACTTTCTTGAACTATTGGACTACTTCACAATGTATGATAATGAGTAATTTCATGTGAACCTCTTGGGAACCTATGGCCGACATTATCAAAAGAGAGGTCAATGATACACCATTAGATAGAATGATCAAGTCATCACTTCAAAACAGGTTTTTCATGGTACTATGAATATAAAGTTAGACTTTTTTAGGGATTAGGAATCATAACCCTCCTGGTCTACACTGTCACATATGCCTCTAAATCTAACTATATTAACTAACCACACAACTTCGCCATGATCATGTCATGATCATTCACATCCATCCAGGTCCCAACCCCATCCAATCAACACTTAGTCATAATTTATTTACATATGGATAACTAGACAGTATTAAAATATAACATATATAATCCTTTCCCCAACGGTTCATCCAGTGAAATTTGTTACTCCCCCTACCATGTAACAAAACATCATAGGAAAGAATGTTCCCCTATCATGGAAGTATGATGTGAAAAATCACCTAGTTAAAATTCTTGTGTGTATTTTTATTCTTTAAGCTATCATATTGTCAACGGAAATGTGTGAGTCCCTTATTGTATCCATGAAAATATATATTCTGTTCAAGGTTGAGGTAGCTACTATTAATTCCTACTAAAATGAAGAGGATGACCCAGATGAATTTTGATCCATTGTCTCATTTTTTGGGGAAGAAGAGGTTATCGCCATTTAGGGGAGAAAACATCCACTTTATATCATAGGTTAGCTTAATGGTATGAAAATCTACCACTACATAGTGCATATTGACTTCGTGATCAACCTAATCCTGGCACGGGTGATCTATAAGATGGGACATACAAAAGAAAATATGAATCCCTCTAAACTAGAAAAGAATGTGTATTATAAAAGTATACAAAAACCATGTTAAAAAATTTGGCTGAAGACTTAATTAAGTATCTCGGTAGCAAGAACTAAATTTATGATTGTCTCACAAGATACAGCATAAAACTCACTGTTGGGAAGACCCTGAAATTATATTCTTGTTGTGGTTAACTCTTCATTTCACCAATTTCTCAAATAATCCCCTAAGGTTCATGTAGGGTTACTCCTAGGTGATGCATGCCCCATTGAATGATGTGATTCCTACTATCTAGATGTTTGTTACTAAAAAAGGAGGGAAAGTAGTTTTAGACTGATGGGGTTGAGTGTATCAATTCCCATAATGACCCACCAAAATATTTATATAATATATTGGTATTCTAGAAATAAATATTTTTCCTCCCAAATCATTGGTCATATCCCATGATTCAATACATATGTAGTTTTCTTCCTCTATATTGAATATGAGCACTCATAGATTACCTCAAACTCCAATACAAAACATGTGTGACTAATACTAGAAGTCTCTAATCTTGTGGTGTACTGAGAAGTTCGTCCCATGGAAACCAATCCATAAAATTAATAAATGTTCTAAAAATAAAGGATGACTTGGTAAAGGTAGAATCATCTCTATTTTTTTTGATATTAAGAGCGGACCTTTGGGAAAAAAACCAAACAGAATTGGCCCAAAAAAATCTGTCTCTATAGTCTCATTAGAACAAGAACCCCTCATTGAGGATTTCATATCAACTAGAGCATACACTAGTGCTCTCCCTCAATAAATTAGACTAGCAGAGATGTCTCACCACCCTGATTCTCTTATCTTATATATTGAAGAGGATTTGTAAGATTCCCATCCAATATTTGAAGAGGGTTTCTCCACCATTTTTGGTGTGTTAACCCAAGTGATCCTTGATACTAAAGATTAATTGAGGGTGAAGAGAAATAGTGCATCCATGTCTTTAGAGCGTAAGTAGTAGTATATTGCCTTATGGGGGTAGAACCATGACATACTCACCAATATATATGATGAGATACTAGGGTTATACCCTTACGTCATTTATTATCCTCTTGGCCTCCTAGTAGTTTGTCGTGGGTTAAAACATCCTCCTAGAAATATTTTCCCCTACCAAGGTGTTATGGATGAGGCTAAATTATAAAACCATATTAAATAAAAAATTGTTAGTGAGTTCTAGTGCCTCATGTGTCTAGCCAACATTATCACAATTAGGATAAAGAATAGGAAGATCAGAGTCTGTATAGACATTCGAGACCTGAATGGCCATTGTTCCATGGATGATTTTTCCCTTATGATGATATATATTATTATTGATTCTAAGGAACGGTTATAGGTTTTCCCCTTCATGGATGGATAATCTAGTACAATTAGATCTTTATGGACCCTGTGATGATGCACCCACCACCTTAAGGGTGCCCAAAGGAGAATTTTTATATCTTGTGATTCCTTTCAGATTGAAAAACGTCGAATCTACATACTAGTAGTGTGTTCCCCACATATTTAAGAAAATTATTGGGAAATTGGTTGAGTATTATTTGGATGATCTGGTTTTCAAATCCTAATAGTGTTAGGAAAATATCAAATATCATGAGAAATTGTTTGTCTTACACTTCTACCAACCCTTGAGGATGAATCCATTTAAGTGTGCTTCCAGGGTTACCTATATGAAATTTCTTGGCATCATCATAAGATATTGAGGCATCAAGATTGGCCCATATGAAATCAAGTAAATCAATAAAATTCCTCCCCTGATCAATCTCTAGGATTTGTGAGGCATCCAAGTCTATTTAGCCAATATATGAAGATTTACTGAAAATATAGACAAAGAGTTTAGTCCCTTTTCAAGGCTTACGAAAAAAGGCACCATTTACCGTTGGGATGAGGAGTTCCACAGTGCCTTTTAAGATATAAAGTTGTACCTACTATAGCCTCTTGTTATAATTCAAACCATCTCAATGAAGTCATTATTCTACTATGTGACCAATCTGAAATTGACCCTCAATGACCTATTATCCCATAAAAACAATGAGGGTACGTAAAATAGCTTATACTATCTCAGCCACATGCTCCTCGACATAGATATCAGATACTCTCCCATCACAAAGAGATCTGTCATGCTGGTATTTGCAATGTAGAAGCTACAATGTTATTTTCAACTGTATGAGATAAATTTATTGTTTTAGGTAGACCCACAAAATTATATCTTCAATCCACCCAGGATAACAAGATTATTATTATGTTGGAAGGTAATTATTCTACTATTTGACATCAGGTTTTTCCCAAAAAAGGACATAATATTCCAGGTGCTTGCATACATTCTTCCCACACATCCGGACCTTGAAAAACTACACCTGAATGATGATTTCATGGATGAAGCAATTATCTCATTGGATCTGGTTGTACCATGTTATAAGATTCATTTTTATGTTTCTTCTTGATTCCCATATGGTATAAAGCATAATGACCCTAGGTACAATAGGCTAGGCATGTGGATTGAATTCATTACTTTGTAACATGATGACTCTCCATACTCTTTCATATATTTAAAAGGCTACACCAACAATGATGCAGAGTACCATTACCAAATTACTTGTCTCATGTAGATCCTAATGATTTATTTCCCCTTTTATAGGTGAAGGGAGACTCTAATTAAGTCATTAATAAGATCAATGGAGACTACATCCTAAAAAATAAAGATCCAATACCCCTATAAAAATAAGTCCTTCAACTGATGGCCCAATTCAATTTAAAACTGACGGTGACTCATGTTCCTCGATCACAGAATGGATGAGCCAATGTAGTGGAAATCCTAGCTTTGTCTCTTAAAGAACCCAGCTAGTATGAGCTAGTCATTCATGTGACACACATGATGGTGGTCACCCCTACTACATCATAGGTTAGATACCAACATGTAAGTCAAATTTATATCGATACCTCTATTCCATGATCTGGAAATCCAACCACATCTAAGGGAAATACGTGATTAGATGACTCCCTTTTTTATGTTTCTTCCGTATGGAAGTATCCCACCTGAATGATCCAAGCATGAAATAATATAACTATGTTTATCATAGTTTACAATCTATAATGGTCCAAACCTTGAGAACAAACCTCTACATTCATCGATTTTATGGAATTGAAATATTTTTATACCAGGAAAATAGATATCTCATTTTATGTAGGAGCCTTGTGCTGGATCATGTGGCGTACATCAAGTAAGATTGAATCTCTCTGTAAAAATTGAATATTGGGATTTTTTTTCTAACCACGGTTCAGGAATTCATTCAATTCTCCTAAAGGTTTCAGGCTTGTCAGATCCATCTAAACTTTTTTCGTCGACCACCAAATATTCTCCAAATTTCCAAGTAGTCTTATCCCGATTTATTATAGAGACTTGATATTATGGATCCATACCTTCCAGAAAAAAAATTACAATATAGTTTCATTTTGACCACAACAGACTTTTTCTTAAAATAATAATAAGTAGTTATCCTCATGTAGTAACTTAGTCTGTGATCGAGCTCGGAATTCCAACATCATTTATCAGTTTGGAGTGCCTACTTTTATTCTCATAGACAATGTACCTACCATTTAGGGGATTGAGATGAAGAAATTGTAAACCAAGTTCAACATCCATTACAACCATACTTCTAATTATAATGCTTTTGAAAAATGGCAGTTTGATGTGTTCAATAAGAACCATTATAAAACTTGTAGAAAATGATGGGAATGAAAAAAAGAATTTGGACTGAAAATCTTCTTAAATGTATTTGGGAATATCGAATGACAACTCAAAGTACCACCCTAACGACCAAAAACTCTATGGTGTATGGAATAAAGATAGTCTTACCCATTTAGGTTTAGTTTTCATTGCTCAGAATGGCTGTTTATGACAAGATAACTCAAGAAATAATTGAAGAAGTATTGATAGTTGAGTTATAATCCCTTTAGGTAAATAGGCTTTAGGCCTTGCATAACTTAGAGAGGTGCCATAATATGATAATGAGATCATTCAACAAGAATGTTTACCTCTTATACTTCCTCTAGGGTGACATGGTACTGGCTCTCAGAACGTCACTGATTCCCAAAAAATCCACAGAAGTCATAGACAAAATGTGAAGGACACTACATTATCCATAAGATTTATTCAAATGGATCATACACATTAATCACCATACATGGAGAGAATATCACACCTCCCCTAAATTCCATGTCTCTAAATAAGTATTATGTGTGAGGATTCATGTTAGAGGCATTATGACTTAAACTATATGAAATTTTTGCAAACTCTATGACCATAAGTTGGTATACATGGTCAATACATTTCAACCTTAAGAAGTAGTAATCAAGGTCCAATCTCTATGAACATGATCTAACAGTAGAACAATGTTTTAAGAATTAAGACTATATACTATTTGTAGCCACTATGTCTCATGAATTTTTTTTATTATATAATTCTTAAATGTGCTCAAAATTTTATAGTATAGTGAAACATCTGGTTATAGACTCATGCAGCTCATGTTGTGTGAACTTATTTCCTTTTTCCCCAAATTTAATCTCTTATACATCTTTGATCCCAAAACCTTTTGGGATGCATTTTTCAATCCCGACATATGATTCGTATAATTTTTGAATATTATATAAATCATTATAAATTATCTACATCCTTTTATTTTTTTAAGGATATCATTAATCCTAATTCTTGTCTACCACATATTTTTGATAATGATTGTAATAAAAACCTCAAAATCTCATCCACCTTTGTAACATACAAAATAGAATTTTCCTAAGGGTACATACTTGTTCTGATGATACTATTATCTTAAATGGCCTATAGATATAATATTAACTCACTAATCTCATTTTTATTTGTCTTAAAAGATTTAAATGAAATTAGTGTGTTCTTAGGGTGAAAATCAATACTCAAATCTTCATCTTAATGAGGGTGAAACCATGGAACATCTTCCTAGAAAATGTATATATACTCATCCACAATATTATGATTTTTCTTTTATATATAAAACATTGATAAAAAAATATAATATCACCAATTGATGTACAATCAACTAGTACATCCGTTGGGATGGTTCTTCTCTTTCTGCATGCCAGTTTCACTTACCAATGAATGTGAATCTCAAAACATATGTTGAACATAATAAATCCCTAAATAGATATAAATTTAACGAAACATGGATTATAGAAAATAATTATTTACCAATGATGATTATTCAGTGTCTCATCTCAAACATGATACAATATTAGGAAAACCACTCTCCATCAAGCTAAATCAAACACTAGTGAAAGATGTGAGTAAGTGGTGATTGCCCCATGTGTTAGCCACTAGCTAATGGGTTCAGGCTAGGTGATCCACTGGGATATCTAAATACTATCTCATGATAATGTTAATAATTAAGAGTGTGAAGTTAGGGAATGTAGAAACTATACCTTCGAATTGTGACTGGGGTAAATTAATCATAAACTTCTATCACATGCATTATCCCACCTCATTGGCCCCCAACACCCTATTCACGATGAGAAAAACCTGGTGGTGATGGCGGTGGGAGTTTATTGAATAATTTCATTCCTAGAAATTTTTCATTAATGAAATCTACTACCCTATCAAATATTCTATTGGATGGCCACCATTTTCACCTCAAAGGGTCCACTAATCATGATTTCATCTCTATTGTTATGGTTCATCCAAGGTACCACCATAATTGTCCATATTTTCTTTACCAGATATAAAATCTAAGTCCATATGACCACATTCTCTATGAAAAAATAAAATATTTCCACCCCATTGGTTTCACCCTCTGTATAATTCCACCATATTTGTTCCCCCATACCTTGAACATGAAATCTAATTCCTTTTATAATTGGAACAAAAGGGTATAAGAAGTATGGGAACTAGAGGTCTAGATGATGTAATACCTATATAATAATCTTTTCTAGATTTTAAACATGAGAAAATAACCACTTTGTTTAGGGATATAGATTTTAATCAATAAAATAACACCTATAAATGTATATGGTCTTTTTTTGGAAATAACTATATTAACCAATGTGAAAAGGTGTATGAAATAAAAAGTTTTGATACTTCCTATCAAAAGAGGAAATTTCTAAATACTGATCAAGGATATAGATACGCATAAAAAGTACAATATGGATTTAGAAACCAATAAAATCAAGCCAGACCACCCCCGTAATAATAATATCATCAACCTTCACTATGCCAATAACCATTAAAGTGACCATATAATAAAAATCCTTCCAAACAAAAACCTTGAAACAAAGTGAACCATATAAATAGTTGTTAACTGATTGGTAAATTCATGGGTAAAACAAAACATATTTTGGAATTGAAGAGTTGATGAATGATATAAAAGAATAAAAATTAATTTTATGAAGCCATGTAGAGATAGTGAACAAAATTACTAGAAAACTGTCACTACGCCCCATTCCAAATCAAAGATAGATTGTATGTTCTATAAAAACTACGGGAAAAAGATTCACCATTTTTATAAGTCAAACTCCAAACTAGATCGAGAAAACACAAGGGATTCCAATGGGGAAGAGCATTTTATACCTGAGAATATTAATATTTAATAAGAATCATAATCCAAAAAACATTTAAAGAAAATGAAAATTTTCCACTAACATTTTCTATAAGAATGGTCTGATAAAAAAAGACTCATGAGGAGGAAATAAAAAAGAGAAGTTTTAAAAACAATCTAAAAGGTTAAAATCAATATAACTCATGTTCAAGACATAGAAATATTTATAAATATTATATTTTCCCCATGGAACTATAAAATAAAAAATAATATTTCAAAGGAATGGGAGAGTAAATTTATGGACAATTGGTCTGTCCCTGATCAGAACACAAATATGAACTAAATATCAAGACCTGAGGAAATTTTATATTCATTTTAAAATTGGGTCCATGAATTTTAAAGATAAATTATGTGATCTAGGAGCATATTTTAATTTCATGATTCATTTTAAATTTTCTTTATTTTATATGGTAGAATTAAAAATAATCATAGGGGTCGTCCAACAAGTCAACAAATCAACAACATTCATAGCTAGAGTTCTAGAATATTTTCTAGTCAGAGTGTAGAATTTGATATTCCCTGCACACTTTTATGTGATGAACATAGACGAGGACAAGAAACATGATTATTCACCCATAATTTTGTAATGACCCTTCATAAAAACAACAAATATAATCTGAAATTTCCTTGAAGGTCCTATAATAATGGAGTTTGGTGATAACATGTTTCCTTTTAAAATTTGTGATTTAATGATACATCCAAAGGAATATAACTCACTTCATATAGTGTTACATTATAATCCATGTGGGGAAACTCGTATTTAGAATAAATTTTGAGTTTGCATAACCAATTATTTTTTCAAAAAATTTCTATATAAAATTGTGAGGAATCTAAAAATCATATGTAACCATCTAAAGATGATACCACTTCTGATTTACTTTATTGGTTAAATTGTTTATTTAATGGGGAAGCACCTTATACTTTATCCATTATACAGGAAGTTCAAGATTTATAGGTAGCTAAAAAATCTATTTTTTTAATGCATCCCCTAAATATGGAATTGAAAACATTTCCTCTTAAATTAAATTAGTTTTTATAATTGAGGAAGAAACTTTTTCTGTAATTATTTCTAGAAATTTTTATACTAATGAAGAAAATTTTTTGATAAATACTTTGAGAAAAAATCATATACATATAGGATGGGATTTAGGATCCATTATTAGGATATTTTTTAAAACATTTATGCATATAATTCTTTTAGATAGTGAGGTAAAACCTAGAAGGATACATCATAATAGACTTAACCCAAAAAATGTGAGAGTTTATAAAAAAATGAATTAAAATATTGTTTTATATAGAAATAATTTACCCAATTTATAATTCACAGTGGGTCATCCCAATTCATATAGTACCAAAACAATTTATAATTTCAATCATAAATAATGAAAGAAGTAAATTAATTCCTATGAGAGTCAAAAGAAGTAAGATATTTTTTATTGGCTACAAATATCATTTCTACATACCATTGGTTGACTAGATGCTTGATATATTGTTTGGAAAACCCCATTACAATTATTTAGATAGTTTTTACTAATATTATAGGTTCCTATAATAACTAAGGACTAGGAAAATATAGCATTCACTTATCATTATGGTACCTATTCTTATAGGATAATTCCATTCTGAGTGTAAAATGAACAGCGTATATTTAGAACATACATGGTTTGAATTTTCTATTATATAATTGAGGTTTTCATATAAAACTGTATTGATTAAGTTACAATGTTTATAAATTTATTTTATCACTTTTTGGAAAATATATATTAGTACTTAAAAATATTTGTGGAAAATAGTCTCATCTTGAATTTTGAAAAGTCAAATTTCATAGTGGAGAGATATATTGGTATTGGACATGTTATTTTAAAAAATTGGATTGAGGATTACAAGTATAAAATTTAATCCATAAATAAATTACTCTAAAAAATGTATGAAAATTTTTATACCCTATTAGTGTTAAAATACACAGGTCATGAGAGATCTCAAGGAAGGTGCAACTAGTTTAAAGAAAATTTGAGCCAAAGTATCCTAAAAATCCACTCAATGTTCTGCTTTGTAATGGTCAAAAACATCACAAATGTATCTAGTTATCCGAAGTCTCCAGTTACATAGATATTTTAAGGTAACCTATTCACATCATAATTCCACTCGGTTGATATCCATTTCATAGAATTCCCTGACCATGTGGATCTGAGGAGGTAATATTCACATGGTGTAACCTTGGTTCGTGAACCTCCATCCGTTCATTAAGCTCACAATATTTTACAAAAGTCTCTATATTTTGATACCCTATTTCTATTTCCTCCACTAGTCCAATTAACTCTCCTATTGTCCAAAAGTTAATGGGACATGACCATTCATCTTCTAAGAAAATATCTAAATTCGTAAAACTAAGAAGCGCCATGAGTGAAATACGAGATGGACATCCAAAGGTAGCCATATTTCATGAATACAACTTTATAACTTGAAGTTTCACCTAATACATGGTAAAAACATGTCTATAGCTTATATACTTAGTTATAGCTAGATGAGGATTATATTGGTGAGTTTATATGTAAAACTATAACCATAATATTAAGGGCTATTTCCATGGTTTTCCAACCTAGAAATAGATCTATATCCATGTTTTTTTCCACCATAGAAATATCCCTCTCGGTTTTCACCAAGGAAATATCCATATTTTAATGGTTTTAAACTATGTTTTTGGATCTATTTCCATGGTGGATAATCGTGGCTATAGCCCCATTAAACTATGGCTACAGGTTTAAAATTGAATTCTAATGGCCAGATTTAAACCCCTTACCTTTGCTATTTTTTCCCCTGCTTAACCTCTAATATAAAGTCAATTATAGGTTTATATATGTATATTTTGTTATATTTATTTTAAAAAACAATGAAAATAGAAGTAAAACCATGGAAAAGGTTTTTCCCACCCCTTCTCGTGTGATTTTTCTATCTATGCTTATGCGAGAAACCAATATCCATGGCTTAAATGAACCATGAATATAATTATTCTCTATATCCATGGTTTTAAATAATTATGGCCATATACTATGAATAATAAATTATGGCCATTTTTCTACAAAAATTGTGTCTATAAGGATGATTTTTAGTAGTGATCTTATGGATTATTTAGAACCCCAATCCATGGTAAAGATGTTTTTCCTGATGTTCCATGGAATTTTCATAAGAAGAAATCCCTTTGTAAATATTTTCTTTTAATTAGATAATTATCCATCATGATAGAAACTCCGTGTGAATAAAATCATTACTCTATGGTTGGGGCACCCTATTTCACAAAAATATATTCTTTCACGAGACCCATAGCCTCCACGAGATTGATGGCCCTCACAAAGCCCCAAACATTCATGAAATTCAAAATTTTGTGAAAAACTTGTTCCAATAATCATTTTGTGTCCTACTTTTATCCAAAACCATTTAATAAAATTTTAGATCATATCCCCCCACCCACACACACACAAATCCATTACTAGTTCAACCATAACCCAAGTCCATGTTCGACCAATTCCGTCTACACTTGGGTCTTCCCACATTACCTTAAGTGCGACTTGGTCCATTGTCGAACCATTTTATGCCCAGAATTGGATCCATAATGGATTTTTCTCCTAATAATAGTAACCCTAACTTCATGCCTTGTGATTTCAACTCTTCCATGATAGTGTTTATGTCATGCCCCACCTAGATACACTAGAGTAGTAACCATGTCAGACCTAAATTTGGTATCACTGAGGAAAATTGATTACATATCTTGGTAGAGAGACTTTTTCATTATATAACTATCACCTAGGCCTATTCCTCCTTGGGGTATAATGCACACGCTTGTCTAAGCAACAAGACATAAAAAATCCATGCACCATGTCCTAGTCATATGATTTTAAACATCACAACAATGTCCTCAACACATGAAGTTAAACTTTAGTCTTACCGTTTGTTATGAATGTAGGATTCTCTATATATGATTATCATGGGAGGCCACATCCTCCCCCACCATGGAGAGAAATTATTCCACAAGGAAGATTCCAAGTGAAATCCCCACAACATCATTCCTTAACATGGCCAGAACCTCCTACCCTAGAAAGGTTCTACATGTATGCCCCACACCATCCATCATTGATGATCCTTCAGTTCCAAAAGTGTCTTTAATGCATGAAGTTAAATTGAATTGACTAATTATATCTCATGAACATAAAATACAACATCAAAATATGTGGGTTTTGATCCCTGACTATTAAATAGGGTACGTGGGACACCACCATGAGTTTAAATCCAAAAAACCATCAATTGTAATATATTTATCCTTGGGGGGACACACTCAACCAAATAAATGGGTGAAATATTCATCTTTATTGGGATAAACTCCACCAATTCCATGTTTGAAATATTATCCCTTAGTGGAAACACTCCACCAAATCTCATGTGCTAAATATTTCCCCTTCGGTACATACTTTACCACCCATCCATCACCACAAGATGTTAAACCTATCACCTGATCAAGAATCCCTACCTCATATAAAAAACATGAGATACCTAATGTAAAAATCCATATATTCATTACACCCCTAGAATCAAATACCTTATAGAAGAAACATGATTCCATGGGTTCCACACCTAATATGTCACACACATGAGATGCCCACCAAAAGTGGAAGACAGTACATGTACCAAACCTATCCAATGTCAATAAATTCCCAAACATTCTTAAAATTACTAACTACATTGACCAAAGGATTATACTCTATTAATATATAAGAAACATAAATAAATATCATCCACCTCGATACAGAACTGGGAACAATATTCCTGAACATGACTTAAATATATGTGGGAGGTCATAACTAGGTGAAGAGCTCCAAGGAGGAATCCGTGGGGGGCTGAACCGACATCCCATCATCTTGTTTTGATCAAGGAGGCAACATTTCTGATTAAAAATATGGAATCCAGTCACATTTTAAAGTTGGAATGGTTGGAAAAAAATAGTGTGACCCGATGGCCCTAGTGAAAGAATTATAAAAACAAGTGTTAACCTGATAAGAAACTCTTCTCCTTCAACTATGGGGACGAGTAGAGTTTGGACACCGCCACATTTACACATCATCAAATCAAGATATTTAGTGATCGTTCCTACCAAGTAAGTAGTGGGCCTACTATGAAACTCTCTTATGACTTGAGGAAGATAGCGTTCAGCATCAATGGTCTGTTACATCATCAGTATAGATCCATCCTTTTTCTCGAGAGGAATGGACATGTAATGAAATTGGGCATCACATTCACTATATCTGTATTGATGGTTAAATCGACATACCTTAAAACTCAAGGTACATGAAACTAAAAACTTAAATAAAAAAGGTCCAGGGTATGGGAAAATTTTATCATGTAAATCCCACACAACTATTCTGCTACCATGATGGTCACAGTGCCTTTAACTGTTGGGTGACCACACCCTATTTCACCGTTCAAGATCATTCAATAGAAGATGATTGGTGACCTTATTTTTCAATATGACAAGGAAGGATAATTCCTAATAGGTATATGGATCAACAATACCTTGAGTCATTATCACCTCTCTAACACCTTTACACCTGACGGGTGTGTAGGGAGAAACCACCCATGTTTCAAAAGATAAAATCTTTTGGAGCCTCTCCCCAATTCACATTGAAATCTCACTACCCTATTCTAAGGAGGTAGGGGATGTTTGAGTAATTATAGTGGTATCCGTCACTCTATTGCTACCTAGGAGGACTCCCATGTGGCCTCATCATCCCCAACATCAACCAGTCCTTGGGTTCATTGAGTGGGTTAACACTATTCATGCTCTGTTTCCCCCGACCTAGAATACCCAACACTAACACTAGCTAAGACCCAAAACATTCCCCAATAAGAGGCATCTTCTATAGCTGTAGTGGACCCTACCACCACTGGTATATCCCATCATATTCCCAAAACATATCATTGGGGATTTTTCTTCACCCACTTCAGATAGAGACCCAACCACCTCCCAATTATTTTAGGTTCACTCTCCCAGTCTCTGGAACAACCAGTAGTTGTTATGAGCCATCTCATGATGAGAAAACCCAATGTGGATGTCCTCACTACACCACCACCAACCAATGAAATTTTTTTCCTAGCACCATCAAAAAAATAGTGTTGGGGTCCTATATACACCATCACTAACTGGTGTAGCGGTCCTCCCCAAACCATCACCAACCATTATGGAGATCATCCCTACACCATCACCAACTGGTGTATACTACCTACTCATGCTCACTATGTTCCCTATTTTTAACAACCATCCTAGGTATGGAGGGAGAATACCCATAATTGGGTTCATTCCCATGACATAGGCCACAAAAACATTGGGGAAACCTTAGTGACTCTTAGAAATCCTTGGAAAATTCCCATGCGTTCAGAGGCAAGGCACTGGGAAGCATCATGTCGTCATCGGCCTCTCATACTCTAAATAAATGGATGAATAAAGGAGGGAAACTTCACCCCGGTACTATATTATAGGTTATAATTCCATTAATTGAGGATTACAATTCCATAAGTCAAATTAAATAGGTTCCCTAAATCCCTATGCCGAAACTGGTGGGTGGAGGACGTTTTATCCTCCTTCAAATGACTTGCAATGCAACCATCTCCATCACTATCATTTTCTCTCCTCTCTAACTCCAAGAAAATATTTCAGGGTCTTGGTTAATTCCCTTATATGATGGTGTGTACTCTGCTAAACCTTAAATTATGATTCTACCCTTGAATATGGGGAAGTGGTAAACACCACATACTACATGATTATGATCTTTATGTTGGATCTTCTTCAAAGAGACATCCTTGCATGTAATATATATTTTACTCATGAAACACCCCCTCTCTGGGTATATCAACATCCATGAAGTTTTAGGTTGGTTCCACCACCATTATCTCATCCTGCACTAATCAGGTCATGATTTGACTAGGTGTATAATCACCCCAAATAGTGAAATAGAGAACTTTTGGGAACTCCTAGATACCGACTAGATAACGATCCTATTTCATCCACCCATAGATCCAGATTTGTTTCATCAAAAACTCCATCACCATGGAAAAGGTAGTTTTTTCACCAGATTATATGGTATATTCTTCACCACCTTTGGGACTATCAGCTGGTTTACACAATAATCCATGAGAACCTTGATGTCATTCACCAATTGTATAAGAAGATTGAAATCGGAACACTCCTAGTACCTCAGCATCTGGAGTCAAATATCTACTACCATACTCTCTAGAAATATTTTTTTATGATCCTTGTTGTTCTATATCATGTTATGGAAGAGGAATATCCAAACATGCATATTAAAGGATGGTTCAGTATGCCACCCTCCATTTCATTCCTATCTTACAGTAGTGATGATAACTTCAAACTCTCCCATATATTGAAAACTAAGGTTCCCCTATAACTACCTCCAGGGAGGATGTGTTCAACACTAAAAAAAGGATATAAGTAACAGCGTTATTGATGTTGGTAATGATAAGGAAAACCTACCTTATGAGAAAACATAGTACTAGGATAACCCCTAGGTAAGTGTCTGCACTCATCAGTATAGATAGAAATGGGGTCCCATATGGCCTGCCAATGATGTTTTAATGAATTCCATTTGGTACATTGAAATTTTTTCATCCAAATTTGATGCCCTCAAGCCCATATAAGACTATTCTAAAAGCATTTTCGTACCCCAGGATAGTTTCTTTGCTTCAAGATCTCAATAAATATAGAAGGATCATTGACAAGCTTATTATATAGAAACACCCATACCATAATAACATCAGAAGTGATCCTATATCGACAATAATGGGAACCCATTCCTCCTCATTCGATGCCCCAATTTTTACTTGGTGGCCTAGTACACTTGATCTGGGTAGAATCTAGGGCATATGGAAAATTTCTGTGATTTGAGCCACAAACCCCACTAGAAAAACACAATTATCTACTCAAGATCAATGTTATCCTTCTCTTTTGGTCTATTATCCTTTAAACACATTGGTGTCTACAAACACATTCCATCATGATATGATAGTTGCTATCATTTCCCATATTAAGGCTTAGAAAACACAATATGTGGCAGTTCCACTAGAAAGAAAGTCATACCCAGCATGGGTCAACCATCATTAAGCATCCTTAGGGTTTGAAAATCCTAGATTTAATCCATTTAATGAGATGGGTGACCCACTAAATAATCTTTCCCGCTTTAACTCAGGTAGTTGTCCAATGTACCGGACCCCAAAACACCAGGAAGCTACCAAGATCTAATGATTTTTCTGAAATCTCAAAGGACCATCAATTATTTGGTATAGTTAGATACCCATAGGGTATGTTTTTAGTTGAGAGGACCTCCATAAATATTTCCTCTACCATTTTGGCTCCATTTCATGAAATATAAGCATCATCAACCTCTTAAAATGAAAAAATTGGTCTGATGAGAGAGTTTTCAACATTATTTCATGATGGAAGTGTCTCATGTACTCACTCAACATGTCACTATCCCAGGAACAGCTGCTGATGATGTGCATGGAAAGCACAAGGAATGAGCTTGTCCCTAAACATATCTACTCGATAGACTCATGTGTATTACTGGAGTTTTCTGAAAAGTGTTATTGTTTAGAAAAATATTTTTATAAGAATAAACAACATTCAATCCCATTTACCCTTCCAGCACTAGTGAGAAGGTCAGTTAAATTAGAGAAAATCACCATTGTGCATGCAGAGGTTCTGATGTTGGGACACGTGTTGTCCCCTTTACCAAAACAACCTCCCTAAGTGAAGTAACTCTTGGTGAATCCTTTCAAAGCATATCCACCTCGATGGGAGAATGTGGCTTTATCCACACGTCAAATCTTGTATCCTTGTATTCCCTTCACTTAAATGAGTTACACGAATTTTTCCATGAAGTATGTGTATGTCTTGGAATATTTAATCTAAACCCTAGAAAAGGGAACCCAAATGAATCTAGAATTTCAAAGACCCTGGGAAGTCATACTCACTAGTCGCGCCGACTATTTTTCATATCACTGAATCCTAGAACATAGCATCAGAGAAAGATTTGTATTCAAATATTGGATCGAAGACCAAGTTTATTGTGGCTTTTTCCCGATGGGTGATGATCCAAAACAAGTTGAACATGTTTTCTGTAACACCAACAATGATAAAAATACTCTAATGAGTGGAAATAGGTTCCCATCCCTGGAATGTAGAAGTACAATGACTGGATGGCTTGTAAGATAGTTGTTCACACCGAAGGTATTATTCGTTCTTGCTTAAAAAATATAGATCTTCTAGTAGTTTTTGAAAATCCTCTGAATTCTAATTATTCATCTTTATTTTTGCCTCCCATGTCTCATATGAACACAAATCAATGAACAAAGGGAAATTGGATTCCACCACTAGTGGCGTATCCTGATCACATCATTAGCAACATCATGCCTCCCAAATTCAAAAATGATCTAGGTTATTCTTATCCCTATACTATTCCTATGATGATGGATAGGAGTACACCTCCATGAACTTTCTCGAACTATTAGACTACTTCACAATGTATGATAGTGAGAAATTTCATGTGAACCTCTTGGGAACCTATGGCTGGCATTATCAAAAGAGAGGTAAATGATACACCGGTAGATAGAATGATCAAGTCATCACTTGAAAACAGGTTTTTCATGGTACTAAGAATATAAAGTTAGACATTGTCAGGGATCAAAAAGCATAACCCTCTTGGTCTAGACTGTCACATATGCATCTGAAACCAACTGTGTTAACTGACCACACAACTTAGCCACGATCATGTCATGATCATTCACATCCATCCATGTCCCAACCCCATCTAATCAACACTTAGTCATAATTTTGTTACATAAGGACAACTAGACAGTAATATAATATAACATATATAATACTTTCCCAAACGGTTCATCCATTGACATTTTTTACTCCCCCTACCATGTAACAAACCTTCATAGGAAAGAATATTCCCCTATCATGGGATTATGATGTGTTAAATCACCTAGTTATAATTCTTGTGTGTATTTTTATTATTAAAGCTATCATATTGTGAAAGTAAATGTGTGAGTCCCTTATTGTATCCATGAAAATATCTATTCTGTTCAAGGTTGTGGTAGCTACTGTTAATTCCTACTAAACTGGAGAGGATGACCCCGATGAATGTTGATCCATTATCTCATTTTTTGGGGAAGAAGATGTAACATCCCAAGTAAGTAATGAATAATATATATTTTTATCTATGTATATTAATGATTAATATAGTGTTTTAGAAGATTAAAATGAAAATAAATCCAATCTTAAGCATGGAATACACTAATATTCTTAAAAGATTGTTTTACTGCCTTATGATGGAAAACCCTTTCTAAATCTATCTTTTGAAAATTTTATAAACTATGTTTGTAAAAATAAACTTATTATTTATTATTGGGACATCAAAATTTACTTTGTGTGAATTTTTGGTATTTTTCTGACAATGTTCATTTTTAATGAATAGTGAAAAATACTGCATTTTACATCAAAACTGCTTTTTAATCTAATTTATTTATATTATTAGATTATCTTTTGAATTGGTATTAATGTGTAACATGAATATATTTTTACCATTTAATCCAATGGTGGTCATTGGAATCAATTTCACTTTGAAATTGGACTCAAACTAGTGTCAATCTTTTGATACTTATTGTTTCATAAAAACACGCTATTTGCTCTGACATCGGGAATTAATTATTAAATTAATTAATGTGACTTATATGTTTTGAATTTTGTAAAATACTCTTAATTTTTGAATTCGTAATATCTAATATAGCTTCGGGTGAATTTTTGGTAATTTTCTGAAAAACTTCAATTTTTGATGAATAGTGAAACCACTAAGTGGTACTTATAAAGACTGATTTTCCGTTTAAATGAAATTTTGCCATCATTGTGTTTTGAATTTCAAAAATCCGACATACATGGTTGTAATTAAGAAGTGAAATGTGGTTCAATGAGATTATAATAATTTTTTGGTGAATAGTAACTTATTAAGTTCTTAATCGCGATTAGTGGTAATTAGTGTAGTTTAAGGTAAAAATAATGCTTTAATAAAATAAGATGAGCTTGACACATGTCCTAACCTCATTGGTTGTGTCATGGCCGACCAAGACAGGCCATTGGTCAACTTGGGGACCCCATGGATCCACTTTGGTTTGGGAAATAACATAAATTACTTTTTATTTAATGTAAAAGTAAAAATGACACAAACATAATATGTTTTACGAAAACAATTTTTACATGGGGTTATAAAGATCAGAATTTTGATTATAAATAGTAATTGGAAAGCTAAAAATAGTTCCTACATCATAGTATTTTTTTTATAATTTTTAGACATTAAATAAATTAAATTATTTATGACATAATAATGATGCAGCGATGACATCATTATTAGACGATTTAAATAAAATGGAAAGATAATGTAAAATCTATGAACTACACATGTCCAAAACCAATTGGATGAGTGTATTTAGAACCCTTATCACCTTATCCACGAATTATATCATTTTGGTACCTTTTAAAACCGAAACACATTTTTAAATAAAGTAATATTTCTTTACTTTCCAAACGTGCCCCTCCTCTCCTCTTATAAAAGGCCCCCACCTCTACCGCATTTCACACACTCCTCAAGCCTTTGGCTCGGCCAACCCCTTCCCATTTACTCTCTCCACATCCCAATACTCATCCTAGAGGATTCCCTTTGGGTATAATCCTTTCAAATGATGCCTTTAGGCTCAAATCAAAAGGAGTTACACTTTTAAAGGTAATTCATTCTCTCATGTTCATTTGTTTTATTTTGCTTCTCCAAGCCCCATAAACTCTTTTTATTTACTTATTTTGTAACAAAACCAGTATCTTAAGTATACTAGGATGTTTTTATAAGATTTATTTGAGCTACACTCTCACACAACTACATTAAATGGTTAAAGAACATACGGTTTCCGTGGATGGCGAAATTCTGCCTCCCAAAACGATGATTGTTCAATACTCATTTAACACCTTCAAAGGTGGCCATTATGATGCCACTATTTTTATATATGATATATAATATGTTTATGTTTTCCTTAAGCTTCTGTTTTTTTTCATTTTTGGCATACCTTTATGGTTTCCATTATGGGTAAACACGATATCTTCATTTTAGGAAGTGCGGACTACCACCCCCTGAAAGTGATTTGATTCGTTAATACCATATGTGGGATGTGTAAAGGATAAAGTTAATGATATTATATATGTTATTATACTGGAATGATAATATACTCTTTTATCATTATGATTCCATTCCAGAAAATATGAAATAGAAATGGAAGTAGCGTTCATGCGTACGTACGGCTTACCGTCTCCATGAACGGTGCATTTCATTTCTTACCTCTAAATGTGATGTAATATTATAAATACATGTATATGATGAATATATATGATATATATGTTATCCAAATCATTAATATCATTCTGAATATAATGAACCTTTGACCAAATTAACAATTTGTAAGTGTAAGAAGTCTATTTTTGACTTAAGAACCAAATACCGACAAAATGAACATTATTAACATAAATGATTACATGATGTTAATAACATGGTATAAAAGGAATAATGAACTTGAAAAAGGTTCATAAGAAAGTAGAGATTAACTCATGTTTATTATTCAGGAGATTAAAGAATGGTCGGGTCATGTCGGATACGAGGTATGGGACTTCGTCTCAATCTCCTTTCATTGAGGCATATTTTGTTTTATACACAACCTTCTTTTATACGGTGTATAAACCCCTTTGACTATTACGTTTATTCAAAAGGAATCTTTTTTATACGAAGCGTTTACTAAACGACAAAAGGGAATGTTTTTGTCGTACGTATGCGGTGACAACGACTTCTCTGCCGTCGTGACTGTTATTTGAGTTTCGGCTTCCTCTATAAGCCATACCTTCTTTTTAAAAGAAAAATAAATACCATGTTTTACTTTTCTTTTATTTTGGTATTGAAAATGGTTTTCACAATGTTTTTTGTGTTGTATTGATATCTTGTGATTGAAATGTGGAAATGTTATGTTTCCTTTAAGCATGTTTTATGTGATACGATTATGATATGGTTCTTGGGCATTATTATGAAGACGGTTGGTTCCGTGATAAAATAAGGGCGGGTGAGCCCGATATAGCTCTCCAATGCATTGGGTAACGTGAAGGAGTGAAACGTTAAGGTTTCTCTGAAGATATTTAGGGAATATACTGTGATGGGTATTCCAAACGTAACCAAGAGGGTTACTCCCTACGTAAGAATGTTATGAATGCCTCAAGTTACCTTTATGTCTTATGATTTCTATGATTTATTCATGATTTTATGAGGTATGTTAAAGTGCCTATGTTTTATGGGTAAAGTATGATTTCATTCTTATGTATATATGAACTCATGTTTCCTTTCCATGTTTTTATAACCCATACTGATCTTTTTATGCTCATCCCAAGTTTTTTTGAAATTGTTTTCACAGGTCAAGGGAAAGATACATGATATGATGATATTGTCAAGGAAGTGTCAAGAAATAATTCATGTTTTATTTTAAATGTGTTTCCATTGATGGGAATGAAGAATACTATCTTTATGTAACCACTTTGTTTATATGTGGAATGTAATGCAAGTTTTATGATCTAATTCTCTAAAACTCTAAACCCGAAAAGATCCTCAATGTGTAATCTTGTAATAAATCAAGATTAAGTAAGGTTTAAGGCTGGGGAATTATAGTTGGTATCAAAGGTCGGTTTAGATAACTTTAGGAGTTAGAATTATATTAAATGATTATCCAAAAATATTTTTTTTATGGTCAAATTGAAGTGATATAGCATTTGAAGATTACCATGTTGCTTCATCTAAGACATGTTTGTTCAGAATGGTTTTCCGCAGAGGAAACAGGGAAGCAGTGCTAGGAAGGCATACAGAAGGAAATAACCTTCCGAATCAGCATCCGGAGATGGTCGGAATTGGAACTGAACAGTTTGTTGCAGTAATGGTGCAGTTGACTCAAGAGATAAATGGTGGTGGTATCCATGCACGAGATCATCCAGATCAACCGCAGAGGAACATGTCAGTGGTGGAACATTTCATGAGGCAACATCCCCCATCATTTAGAGGATCATCTGACCCTGTGCTAGCTGAAGGGTGGATTAAAGCACTGGAGATGATTTTTGATGTCATGGGGGTGTTCAGACAATCAAAAGGTTAGTCTTTCTATTTACCATTTGGAGGGTGAAGCAGATCAGTGGTGGTCTATGGTTAAAAATATCAGGGAAGCCGATGAGATTGATGCTCTTGACTGGGATGAATTCAAAGGTATGTTTCTTGAGAAGTATTTTCATAAGGCTGTTCGACTTAGGATGGAAAAGAAATTCATGGAATTGAGGCGAGAAGAAGACTCAGTGGCTGCCTATGAAGAAAGGTTCACTCGATTGGCAAGGTATGCTCCAAATTTTATCTGAGACCTTGATAGTAAAATCAATCGTTTTTACTCAGGATTAAATCCAAAATATCAAAGGGCATTAGCTTCTCCTGAGTTTAAAAGTTATGAAAAGCTTGTTCGATGTGCTGAGAAGGTGGAAATGGAGTTTATCGATGACCAAGTGTTCTATAACAACCAGCAGAAGAAGAGACAGAGGTGGCAGGAGAAAGGTAAGAATTCTTCAAAAAAGTCTGATGGTAAGAGAACTAAGTTTCCAGTTTGTGATAAATGTGGCAAAAGGCATGCTGGGGAATGTCTTCTAAATTCTGGAAAGTGCTACCGATGTGGTAAGATGGGACATAAGGCTCGTGATTTCACTGAAAAGGATCAAGGTGAAGGTAAGAACAAATTTGATTTACAGTTAGTCAAATGTTATACGTGCAATGAGATGGGTCACTATGCAAATGAGTGCCCGACAAAGATCTTGAGTGATGGAAAGCATTTAGACTACAAGCAGAAAGGGGTGGTGAAATCCTTTGCAACTACTTCAGCAGATGTCGGGCCATCAAATGAAGTTGTATCAGGTACTTTGTTTGTGTTTTCAGATTATGCCAGTGTGTTGTTTGATTCGGGGTCTACACATTCTTTCATCTCTGAAACCTTTTCTAGTAAAATGGGAATACCATCTCAAGAAATGACTCCTGAACTTTTGGTAAAAACACCTGGGGGAAATGTTGGGGCAAAAAGAATTTATAATAATCTTCCTATCCTTATCTGTGGAAAAAACCTACTTGCAAACCATATTGTTCTACCTCTAGTGGAGTTTGATGTTATCCTAGGTATGGATTGGCTCTCTATTTACCATGCTAAGATTGACTGTAGAGCTAACGAAGTTTCTTTTCAGAAAGACTTTCAGTTTGTGTACAAGAATGAACCCTTACTTTTGATAACATATCAAGAGGCCGAGAAACTTGTAAAAGATGGAAATGAATGTTACCTTGCACACGTCATTGAAAATAAAGGAACTATTCAGATTAATGATATTCCAGTGGTAAATGAGTATCCTGATATTTTTCCTGATGAGTTGCCTGGAATAATACCAGATCGGGAAGTTGAGTTTACTATTGACTTAGTTCCTGATGCTAAGCCAATTTCAAAACCCCCTTATCGAATGACACAAATTGAACTTTTAGAGTTGAAGGAGCAATTGCAAGATTTATTAGAAAAAGGTTTCACTAGACCTAGCACATCACCATGGGGTGATCCTGTTTTATTTGTTAAAAAGAAAGATGATTCTATGAGACTTTGCATTGATTATAGAGCCTTGAATAATATCACTGTTAAGAACAAATATCCTTTGCCTCATATCGATGATTTGTTTGATCAGCTCCAGGGAGCTCAGTTTTTTTCAAAGATTGACCTGTGATCGGGGTACCATCAGCTGAAGGTAAAGGAGGCAGATATTCCGAAGACCGCGTTCCGTACGAGATATGGCCATTATGAATTTTTAGTAATGCCTTTTGGGCTAACCAATGCACCTGCTGTATTCATGGACTTAATGAATAGAATTTTCCATGAGTTCTTGGATAAGTTTTTGGTGGTTTTCATTGATGATATTTTGGTGTTTTCTAAAAGTAAAGAGGAGCATGAAAGACATTTAAGGGTTATATTGCAAACCTTAAAAGAAAAGAAACTGTATTGGAAATTCAGCAAGTGTGAGTTTTGGTTGCAACAAATTTCTTTCCTTGGTCACATTGTTTCTAAAGATGGAATAACTGTTGATCCTGCAAAAACAAAAGTTGTGGAAGAATGGCCAAGACCCACAAATGTAACCAAGATTCGTAGCTTCCTTGTTTTGGTGGGCTTTTACCGAAGGTTTGTTAGAAATTTTTCACGGTTATCTAGTCCAATGACTAAGCTAACTCGGAAGGGTGTTAAGTTTATCTGGACAAAAGAATGTGATGATTTTTTTTGGAATTGAAAAGAAGATTGGTGAATGCTCCAGTTTTGGTACTACCTTCCAGGAATGGTGAGTTTTTTGTATACAGTGGTGCTTCATTGAAAGGACTTGGTTGCGTACTAATGCAGAATGATCAGGTAATTTCCTATGCTTCACGACAGTTGAAAACTCATGAGGTAAATTACCCTACACATGATTTGGAATTAGCTGCTATTGTTTTTGCTTTAAAAAATTGGAGGAATCATTTGTATGGAGTAAAGTGTGAAATATATACCGATCACAAAAGATTAAATTATATATTCACTCAGAAAGAGTTAAACATGATACAGAGGAGATGGCTAGAATTAATCAAGGATTATGATTGTAAAATTCATTACCATCCGGGAAAAGAAAATAAAGTGGCTGATGCTTTGAGTCGAAAAAGTAATGCTTCATTAACAATGTTGCATTTGGAATGTGATCCTTTGGTTAAGGATTTGATGAACTTTGGCATAGAAGTTGTTGGTGTAGGAAGTCCTTCTGTTTTGTTTCAGGTATCAGTGAGATCTTCTCTATCAGGCAGAATCAAGCAAGCACAGAAGCAAGACAGTGAGTTGCAGAAAAAGGTAGAGCTGGTTCAGAAAGGTAAGTTGCCTGAATTCAACATTGATAATGATTGTGTTTTGAGATTTGGGAATAGATTGTGTGTTCCTTGTGATTCACAGTTGAAGAGAGAGTTGTTATGTGAAGCTCATAGTTCTCCGTTTTCAGTTCATCCTGGTAGTACTATGATGTATAGAGATCTGCGGGAGTATTACTGGTGGGATGGAATGAAAAGAAACATTGATGATTTTACTGTGAAGTGTTTGACTTGTCAGCAGGTTAAAGCAGAGTGGCAGTTACCGAAAGGGATGCTTCAGCCTTTACCAGTTCCAGAGTGGAAATGGGAGAATATATCCATGGACTTTGTTGTTGGATTACCGAAGACATCTCGAGGTAATAATGCAATCTGGGTTATTATTGATCGCTTGACCAAATCTGCTCATTTCCTTGCTATACGAGATACTTTTTCCCTAGATCAACATTCCCATTTGTATCTTAAAGAGATAGTCAGGTTACATGGAGTTCCTCTCTCCATTGTATCAGATCGTGATCCCAGGTTTACCTCTAACTTTTGGAAAGGCCTTTAGAAGTCGTTGGGTACTGAATTAAATTTTAGTACAGCTTTTCATCCTCAATCAGATGGGCAGTCAGAACGAACAATTCAGACATTGGAGGATATGCTACGAGCTTGTTCTATAGATTATCAGGGAAGTTTGGACCAACATCTTTCTTTGGTTGAATTTTCATATAATAACATTTTTCATTCCAGTATACAGATGGCACCATTTCAGGCATATTATGGGAAGCAGTGTCGAACTCCAGCTTTCTAGGATGAAGTGGGTGAAAGGAAGTTGATGGGACCAGAATTGGTATAAGAGATGGCAGAAAAAGTTCAGATGATTTAGAAACACATGAGAACTGCTCAGAGCAGGCAGAAGAGTTATGCGGATAACCGGAGGAAGGATCTATCTTTCGAGGTAGGTGATCATGTTTTTCTCAAGGTTTCTCCTGGGAAAAGTGTGATGAGATTTGGTAAGAAAGGAATGTTGAGTCCAAGGTTCATTGGACCATACGAAATTATGGAGAGAGTTGGATCAGTTGCATACCGAGTGGCTTTACCTCTGAGTTTATCTCAGGTACACAATGTTTTTCACGTTTCGATGTTGAGAAAGTATATTCCATATCCATCTCATGTTTTGAGCCCAGAGGTAGTTCAGCTGGAAGAGAAACTATCTTATGAGGAACAACCGGTCTAGATTCTTGACAACAGGGAGAAAGTGTTACGGAATAAAGTGATTTACCAGGTAAAGGTTTTGTGGAAAAACCACATGATTGAAGAGGCAACATGGGAATCTGAAAATGCAATGAGGGATAAGTACCCCCATTTATTTGATAAGTAAATAAATTGCGGGGACGCAATTTTCTAAAGGGGGGGAAGGATGTAACATCCCAAGTAAGTAATGAATAATAGATATTTTTATCTATGTTTATTAATGATTAAGATAGTTTTTTAGAGGCTTAAAATGAAAATAAATCCAATCATAAGCATGGAATACACTAATATTCTTAAAAGATTGTTTTACTGCCTTATGATGGAAAACCCTTTCTAAATCTATATTTTGACAATTTTATAAACTATGTTTGTCAAAATAAACTTAATCTTTATGATTGGGACATCAAAATTTACTTTGTGTGAATTTTTGGAATTTTTCTGACAATGTTCATTTTTTAATGAATAGTGAAAAATACTGCATTTTACATCAAAACTAATTTTTAATCTAATTTATTTATATGATTATATTATCTTTTGAATTGGTCTTAATGTGTAATATGAATATATTTTTACCATTTAATCCAATGGTGGTCATTGGAATCAATTTCACTTTGAAATTGGACTCAAACTAGTGTCAATCTTTTGATACTTATTGTTTCATAAAAACACGCTATTTGCTTCGACAGCGGGAATTAATTATTAAATTAATTAATGTGACTTATATGTTTTGAATTTTGTAAAATAGACTTCATTTTTGAATTTGTAATATCAAATATAGCTTAGGGTTAATTTTTGGTAATTTTCTGAAAAACTTCAATTTTTGATGAATAGTGAAACCACTAAGTGGTACTTATAAAGACTGATTTTCTGTTTAAATGAAATTTTGCCATCATTGTGTTTTTAATTTCAAAAATCCTACATACATGGTTGTCATTAATAAGTGAAATGTGGTTCAATGAGATTATAATAATTTTTTGGTGAATAATAACTTATTAAGTTCTTAATCGCGATGAGTGGTAATTAGTGTAGTTTAAAGTAAAAATAATGCTTTAATAAACTAAGATGAGCTTGAAACATGTCCTAACCTTATTTTCTGTGTCATGGCCGACCAATATAAGTCATGGGTCAACTTGGGGACTCCATGGATCCACTTGGTTGGGAAATGACATAAATTACTTTTTATTTAATGTAAAAGTAAAAATGACACAAACATAATATGTTTTACGAAAACAATTTTTACATGGGGTTATAAAGCTAAGAATTTTGATTATAAATAGTCATTGGAAATCTCAAACGATTTCCTACATCATAGTATTTTTTTTATAATTTTTAGACATTAAATAAATTAAATTATTTATGACATAATAATGATGCATCGATGACATCATTATTTGACGATTTAAATAAAATGGAAAGATAATGTAAAATCTATAAACTACACATGTCCAAACCAATTGGATGAGTGTATTTCGAACCCTTATCACCTTATCCACGAATTATATCAATGTGGGACCTTTTAAAACCGAAACACATTTTCAAATAAAGTAATATTTCTTTACTTTCCAAAAGTGCCCCTCCTCTCCTCTTATAAAAGGCCCCCACCTCTACCTCATTTCACACACTCCTAAAGCCTTTGGCTTGGCCAAACCCTGCCCATTTACTCTCTCCACATCCCTATCCTCATCCTAGAGGATTCCCTTTGGGCAGAATACTTTCAAAAGAAGCCTTTAGGCTCAAATCAAAAAGAGTTACACTTTTAAAGGTAATTCATTCTCTCATGTTCATTTGTTTTATTTTGCTTCTCAAAACCCCCTAAACTCTTTTTATTTACTTCTTTTGTAACAACACCAGTATATTCAATATACTAGGATGTTGTTATAAGATTTATTTGAGCTACAATCTCACACAACTACATCAAATGGTTAAAGAACATACGGTTTCCGTGGATGGCGAAATTCTGCCTCCCGAAACGATGATTGTTCAATACTCATTTAACACCTTCAAAGGTGGACATTATGATGTCACTATTTTTATATATGATATATAATATGTTTATTTTTTCCTTAAGCTTCTGTTTTTTTTCATTTTTGGCATAACTTTATGGTTTCCATTATGGGTAAACACGATATCTTCATTTTAGGAAGTGCGGACTACCGCCCCCTAAAAGTGATTTGATTCGTTAATACCATATGTGGGATGTGTAAAGGATAAATTTAATGATATTATATATGTTATTATACTGGAATTATAATATACTCTTATATCATTATGATTCCATTCCATAAAATACGAAATAGAAATGGAAGTAGTGTTCATGCGTACGTACGGCTTACCGTCTCCATGAACGATGCATTTCATTTATTACCTCTAAATGTGATGTAATATTATAAATACATGTATATGATGAATATATATGATATATATGTTATCCAAATCATTAATATCATTCTGGATATAATGAACCTTTGACCAAATTAACAACATGTAAGTGTAAGAAGTCTATTTTTGACTTAAGAACCAAATACCGACAAAATGAACATTATTAACTTAAATAATTACATGATGTTCATAACATGGTATAAAAAGAATAATGAACATGAAAAAGGTTCATAATCAAGTATAGATTAACTCAAGTTTATTATTCAGGAGATTAAAGAACGGTCGGGTCAAGTCGGATACGAGGTATGGGACTTCGTCTCAATCTCCTTTCATTGAGGCATATTTTGTTTTATACACAACCTTATCTTATACGGTATATAAACCCCTTTGAAATTTACGTTTATTCAAAAGGAATCTTTTTTATACGAAGTGTTTACTAAACGACAAAAGGGAATGTTTTTGTCGTACGTATGCGGTGACAACGACTTCTCCGCCGTCGTGACCGTTATTTGAGTTTCGGCTTCCTCTACAAGCCATACCTTCTTTTTAAAAGAAAAATAAATACCATGTTTTACTTTTCTTTTATTTTGGTATTGAAAATGTTTTTCACAATGTTTTTTATGTTGTATTGATATCTTGTGATTGAAATGTGGAAATTTTATGTTTCCTTCATGCATGTTTTATGTGATACGATTATGATATGGTTCTTGGGCATTATTATGAAGACGGGTGGTTCCGTGATAAACTAAGGGCGGGTGAGCCCGATATAGCTCTCCAATGCATTGGGTAACGCGAAGGAGTGAAATGTTAAGGTTTCTCTGAAGAGATTTAGGGAATATACTGTGTTGGGTATTCCAAACGTAACCAAGAGGGTTACTCCCTACGTAAGAATGTTATGAATGCCTCAAGTTACCTTTATGTCTTATGATTTCTATGATTTATTCATGATTTTATGAGGTATGTTAAAGTGAATATGTTTTATGGGTAAAGTATTATTTCATTCTTATGTATATATGAACTCATGTTTCCTTTCCATGTTTTTATAACCCATACTGAGCTTTTTATGCTCATCCCAAGTTTTTTTGAAATGTTTTTCACAGGTCAAGGGAAAGATACATGATATGATGATAGTGTCATGGAAGTGTCAAGAAATAATCCATGTTTTATTTTAAATGTGTTTCCATTGATGGGAATGAAGAATAATATCTTTATGTAACCACTTTGTTTATATGTGGAATGTAATACATGTTTTATGATCTAATTCTCTAAAACTCTAAACCCGAAAAGATCCTCAATGTGTAATCTTGTAATAACTCAAGATTAAGTAAGGTTTAAGGCTGGGACCTTATATAAGAGGTTATCACCATTTAGGGGAGAAAACATCCAATTTATTTCATAGGTTACCTTAATGGTATGGAAATATGCCACTACCTAGTGGATATTGACATCGTGATCAACCTCATCCTGGCAAGGGTGATCCATAAGATGGGACTTAAAAAAACAATATGACTTTCTCTATCCTAGAAAATAATGTGTATTATAAGAGTATATAGAAACCATGTAGAAAAATTTGGATGAAGACTTAATTAAGTATCATGGTACTAAGAACAAAATTTATGATTGTCTCACAAGATACAGCATAAAACTCATTGTTGGGAAGAACTTGATATTATATTCTTATTGTGGTTAACTCTTAATTTCATCAATTTCTCAAATAATCTGCTAAGGGTCATGTAGGGTTACTCCTAGGTGATGCATGTCCCATTGAATCATGTGATTCTTACTATCTGGGTTCTTGTTACTAAACAAAGGAGCGAAAGTAGTTTTAGACTGATGGGGTTGAGTGTATCAATTCCCCTAATGACCTACCAAAAAAATTATATAATATATTAGTATTCTTGAAGGAAATAATTTCCTCTCAAATAATTGGTAATATCCTAAGATTCAAGACATATGTAGTTTTCTTCCTCCCTAATGAAAATGAGCACTCATAGATTAACTCACACTTCAATACCAGACATGACTGACTAATACTATAAGTCCCTACTCTTGTGATGTACTGAGAAGTTCATCCCATGGAAACCAATCCATAAAATTAATACATGTTCTAAAAATAAAGGATAACTTGGTAAAGGTAGGCTCATCTTTAATTTTTTTATATTAAGAGTGGACCTTAGGGACAAAAATCGAACAGAATTGCCTAAAAAAAATTGTCTCTATAGTCTAATTAGAAAAGGAACCCCTAATTGAGTATTTCATATCAACTAGAGAATACACCAGTGCACTCCCTCAATAAATTAGACTATAAGAGATGTCTCACCACCCTGATTCTCTTTTCATATATATTGAAAAGGATTTGGAAGATTCCCATCCAATATTTGAAGAGGGTTTCTCCACCATTTTTGATGTGTTAACCCAAGTGATCCTTGCTACTATAGAAGACCTGAGGCTGAAGCTAAATAGTGCATCCATGTCTTTAGATCATAAGTAGTAGTATATTGCCTTCTGGGGGTAGAACCATGACATATTCACCAAAGGATATGATGAGATACTAGGGTTAGACCCTTAGGTTATTTCTTAACCTATTGGCCTCCGAGTAGTTTGTCATGGGTTAAAACATCCTCCTAGAAATATTATCCCCTACCAAGGTGTTATGGTTGAGGCTAAGTTATAAAACCATATTAAATCCAAATTTTTTAGTGAGTTCTAGTGCCTCATGTGTCTAGCCAACATTATCCCAATTAGGATAAAGAATCGGAAGATCAGAGTCCATATAGACATTAGATACCTGAACGGAATTGTTCCATGGATGATTTTTCCATCACGATGATATATATTTTTAATGATTCTATGGAAAGGTTCTAGTTCGTCCCTTTCATTGATGGATAATCCAGTACAATTAGATGTGTATGGCCCCTGTGATGATGCACCCACCACCTTTCAGGTGCCCAAAGAAGAATTTTTCTATCTGGTGATTCCTATCAGATTGAAAACACCAGATCCACATACCAGTTGTCCATTCACCACATATTTAAGATAATTATTGGGACATTTCTTGAGTATTATTTGGATGATCTTATGTTTAAATCCTACTATATTCAAGAAAATATCAAATATCATGAGAAATTGTTTGTCTTCCAATTCTAATAACCCTTTAGGATGAATCCATTTAAGTGTACTTCTAGGGTTACCTCTATAAAATTTCTTGGCATTTTCATAAGATATTGAGGAATCAAGATTGGCCCATATGAGATCAAGTACATCAATAAAATTCCTCCCCCAATCAATCTCTAGGAATATTTAGGCATCCAAGTCTACTTGGCCAACATAAAAATATTTACTAAAAATATGTCCAACAAGTGTAATCCCTTATCAAGGATTACGAAAAAAAGGCACCATTTACCATTGGGATGAGGAGTTACATAGTGCCTTTTAGGATATCAAGTAGTACCTACTATAGCCTCTTGTTCTAATTCAATCCATCTCAATGAAGTCTTTATTATACTATGTGACCAATCTAAAATTGACCCTTAATGCCCTCTTATCCCATAAAAAAACGAGGGTAGGTAAAATAGCCTATACTATATCAGTTGTATGCTCCTCGACATGGATACCAGATACTCTCCCATCAGGAAGAGTTGTGTCATGCTAGTATTTTTAGTGTAGAAGGTAGAACATTATTTTCAACAGTATGAGATAAATTTATTGTTTTAGGTAGACCCAAAAAATTATATCTTCAATCTCCCCAAGATAACAGGATGATTATTATGTTGGAAGGTAATTCTTCCACTATTTGACATCAGTTTTTCCCAAAAAAGACCATTATAGTCCAGGTGCTTGTAGACTTTCTATCCACACATCCAGACCTTGAAAAACTACACCCGAATGTTGATTTCATGGATGAAGCAATTATCTCATTGGATCAGGTTGTACCATGTTATAAGATCCATTTTTATGGTTCTTCTTGATTCCCAAATGGTATAAATCATAATGACCCCAGGGATAATAGGGTAGGCATGGGGATTGAATTTATTACTTTGTAACATGATGTCTCTCCATACTCTTTCCTATATTTAAAAGGATACACCAACAATGATGCAGAGTACCATTCCCAAATTACTAGTCTCATGTAGATCCTCAAGATTTATTTCCCCTTTTACAGGTGAAGTGAGACTCTAATTAAATCATCAATAAGATCAATGGAGACTACATCATAAAAAAAGATTCAGTACCCCTACAAAAATAATCCCATCAACTGATGGCCCAATTCAATTTCAAACAGAAGGTGACTCATGTTCCTCAATCACAGAATGGATGAGACAATGTTGTGGAAATCTTGGCTATGTCTCTTAAAGAACCCAGCTAGTATGATCTAGTCATTCATGTGACACACAGGGTGGTGATCACCCCTACCACATCATAGGTTAGAGACCAACATGTAAATAAAATGGATATCGATACCTCTATTCCATGATCTAGAAATCCAACCACATCTGGGGAAATACCTAATTAGATGACACCATTTTTTAATTTTCATCAGTATGGCTGTCTCCCACCTAATTGATCTGAGCATGAAAGAATCTATTTATGCTTATCATATTTTACCATCTAGAATGGGCCAAACCATGAGAACAAACCTCTACATTCATCGAATTTATGGAATTGTAATATTTTTATCTAAGGAAACTAGATATCTCATTTTATGTAGGAGCCTTGTGCTGGATCATGTGGTGTACATAAAGTAGGATTGAAGCACTCCAAAAAAACTGAATATTGGGATATTTATTTCCAACCATGGTTCATGAATTCATTGAGTTCTCTTAAAGGTTTCAGGATGTTCAGATCCATCGAAACTTTTTTCGTCAACCACCAAATATTCTCCACATTTCCAAGTAGTCTTATCCCGATTTGGTATGGAGACTTGATATTGTGGATCCATACCTTCCAGTAAGAAAATTACAATATAGTTTCATTTTGATCACAATAGACTTTTTCTTAAAATAAGTATAAGTAGTTATCCTCATGTAAAAACATAGTCTGTGATCGAGCTTGTAATTCCAACATCATTTATCAGTTTGGAGTGCGTACTTCTATTCTCATAGAAAATGTACCTACCATTTAGGGGATTGAGATGAAGAAATTGTAAACAAAGTTCAACATCCATTCCAACCATACTTCTCATTATAATGATTTGGAAAAATGTCAGATTGATGTGTTCAATAAGAACCATTAAAAAAATTTGTAGAAAATGGTGGGAATGAACAAAAGTATTTGGAATGAAAATATTCTTAAATTTATTTGGGAATATCGAACGACAACCCAATGTACCACCGTAATGACCCCATACTCTATGTTGTATGGAATAGATATATTCTTACCCATTTAGGAACAGTTTTCATATCTCTGAATGGTTGTTTATGATAAGATAACTCAAGAAATAATTGGAGAAGTATGTATAGTTTAGTTATAATACTTTTAGGGAAATAGGCTTTAGGCCTTGCATAACAAAGAGAGGTTCCATAATAAGTTAATGAGATCATTCAACAAAAATGTTTACCTCTTATCCTTCCTCTAGGGTGACATGGTACTGGCTCTCAGAACATCACTGATTCCGAAAAAAAAGCCACAGAAGTCATAGACAAACTGGGAAGGACACTACATTATCCATAATATTTCTTCAAATGGATCATACACTTTAATCACCATAAATGAAGAGAATATCACACCTACCATGAATTCCATGTTTCTAAAGAATTACTGTGTGTGAGGATTCATGTTAGAGGAATTATGACCTAAGCTATAGGAAATTGTTCCAAACACTATGACCATAAGTTGCTATACATGGTCAATACATTTCAACCTTAATTAGTAGCAATCAAGGTCCAATATCTATGACCTTGATCTAAGAGTACAAAAATGTTTTAAAAATTAAGACTATAAAAATTTTTTAGCCACTTTGTCCCACAATCCATGACTTTAAAGTAGTAGCAACTGTAGTATAAGTTGTACTAATTTAAACAGCAAATACAAACATTCCCAACCTAGAAAAATGGAATTTTATCTTACCCTATGCACTAAATAAAGGATCTATCATATACCATGTGTGGGATGACCAAATAATATAATTTTCTCATCACAGGATGATAAAATATTGGCTTACAGCATGTCATAAATATAGAATGCCCCATAAAAATTGTGGAATTCCTCAATTCCCTCAGTAGAGTGGATAACCCCCCAATTTTGGTATGGGTACCCTATAGTATTGTGACCCAAAACTACATGTGTCATCATTACTGTTTCAATGGGCTATGTAGTGATTCCTAGACCCCCTATCTTTCATTCCAACCACCATTTTATCAAAAACCCTTTCCCTAGGAGGAATTACATTCACCAACATTTGACCCTTTATTAACACTTATGTTCCAACAATTATGACCTTAAACTATGTGCACTGTGTTTTAGGATATTTATGTTGTACAAGGTATTTCATCACCCACCGTAGAAATCTAGTTTTACCTATTTGGTACCATAAAAATTCCTTTAAAACAAACATACCACCAATCTAAGAATCATGACATTAATATTTTTTTCCATATTCCCCTTGGTCCTTACTGTATGAACTTAAACAGAGTAGTTTTAATCATTTTATATTACATCTAAACTTTAGAAAATATGTCCCATACTCATTAGAGAGTATATACCCACGTATTTATGGTATTGGTCTTCTACCATACTGTTTCTCTAGAACAATGTGTTCCTTTATTCCCATTCCAATGTGATACATAATGACACTGAGACCTACTATCTTCAAGACCAACCATGAACTCATCACAAAAATGTTCATTACCTACTATGATATCACTTCAAAATACCCTTGGGCATCTTTCTAAGTTTTAACACACCAATATTGTTCTTTGACCCATTAGTAGGTTGATATTCCATTGTGACCCAACATGAGAAAGAATAATGGGAATTTCAATGCCTTAATCCCCACAAATTTTCATAACACATGGTGTTAAACTATAAAATTACCCCATATAAAACCCGAATTCCTCCTATGATAAGTATGGGATATCAAAAAACCAACACACTCATCACATGACTTTAAATTATACCCATAATTTTAATAAAATTGGGATAACTCATATAACGGGTATGGAATATAAATTTTTAATGCCTGATATTGTAAATATGATATGATTTAGTTCCCTCATCAAATAGGAAACCACACCTCTAATGACTTTCTTCTACCATTTGTTGATCTAAAACTATGGTTGGCTTTATTCCCATTCTTCTCTGGATAAATAGTGACACCTATACATCCTTTTATGGGGTACATCCTCAACACCAACCTATTTTGGGGTCTCTACTAGTCAAAACCTTTTTAACATAATCTATGTGAAACTAGTTCCAGGATTTTTTTTGTGTGTTGTATAGCCTCCTTAACCCCTTCACATTAGGTTTTAGATCCTTGGAACTACCCAAAAATACTCAAAGTACCTACTCTTAATCTAAGATTTATATCCTAAAAATATGCCTATCCATCCTTCTTTTCCCTATCTTCACAAAGTTTTCATCACCTACAATGTTTCTACAAGCCAATCCCCCCTTCTCTTTTTTATCACATCCTCACTCAAGAGGATTGTCCCTATGACATCAGTCTTATACCACACTATATTCTAGAACTATATATGCATTGATTCTCATTACCATGGGACATGAAGTGACACTTAACTCTCATATCTTGGGATAATCCACCTTCATCAACTCAGTATGGGATCATTCCTCCCTCAGTATCACGTTGTCGAATAGGGTATGGTTTTATAAGTTTTGTGTGGAATTGGATCTCTTTATACCTCCTTTAACAATAATTTATCAGTCTTTAATTAAACACAATCCTCCTTAAGGCACTAATTCCATTTTCCCATGATCTATGATCTTAAACTAGCATCTTCTCATGTGGTCTAAGCTCTATGAACTTAAACTATTAGCATTTATCATCCGAATTGTATGAATTTAAACATTAAATTCAACAATCTTCAATACAAGACATTTAACTATACCCTTACCTAATATAAATTGGGATTCCTAATATAAAAATAATGGGATGACAAAAAGACAATGTCCTCATCATATGAAGTTAAATTGTAGATATACCCTGAATAAAACAAGAATTCCGCGTATGAAAAGTATGGAATGTACATAAACCAATATACTCATCAAAAAATGGTAAATTATATCTTTAACCCATATAAATCTGGGATTACTCTTATGAAAATCATGGGATTACTAAAAAATATCATCATCACTTAATGTTAAACAATAGTTTACCCCGTATAAAATTACGAGGCCTCGTATGATGAATATGGGTTTACCAAAAATGATCTTTCTCACCACAAAATGTCAAACTATATCCTTACCCCCAATAATACTGGTATACCTTGTAATAATAGATGATTTAAGATCACACCTAATGAGGAATACCCATTACCGATGCTGGAATCCCTCTACAACTTTATTCATATTCCCATTTTATATGTATTGACTTATGGATATCATATGATACTTCAATACATACCATCAACTCATTTCATGTTTCCTCTCCTTTTTGGTACAAGTATGATCTTCATCTATGGTTATGTTCATCCAATGCATTTGATCATGTGGAATAAATGCCCATAGGGCACTCAACATCTCATCCATGATTTTACCCACTTAAACTTATTCTCTTCACAGAATCATTGATTTGGATAATCATCATCCTCTTAATCTATATAGGATCTTTAGTAGAAAGAGTTATTGGACATACTGAATCACCTACCAACTTGGATTCATGCCTCGAAGGGTCCTCAACAACAAATAGGGTTTCCCATGATTTTAACTCAGTCAATGGTCAATATCATGTCTATTTCTGCATCCTAAACCAATGTAGGTGTAGAAAGTCTATTTAAAATATGGTCAATATTTATTCCTAACCCATTGTTCATTCTCCTTTTTCTATCCAGGTCTTGAAATTCATTATTTCCTTTATAATATTTTTCTGTCACTTTGGCCCCTTGTTTTTTATCCCCTTTAAATCGTGGGAACTCTATATCCCACTTGTTTCTCACATCTAGTGTAACTAAAGTAGGCTTGGGATTTGGGAGGGTGTTTTCTTGAAGCAGGGTTAAGATGCATGGGTTCCCACTACATATTCAAAACTACACGACCTTAAACTAGGATCCCATGTCCAATTTTCGTGACATTAAATTATGTGCAAGACCTTTAGGTAATGTGTCCTATGGAACTAGGCCTCCAAGGACATCAATTCACACTGGGTCACCTTTCTTATATTCCTTGAACAATACTTTGATATGATATCCCCTATGGTTCATGAATTATGACCTTAAACTATTTTCAATTGGTCTTTAATATATGACTTTAAGCTGGGAACCTAGGTCCAAGAATCATGACCATAAGCTGTGTTGGAATCACCCTGGATTCTTTTTCATGGTGCAAGGCCTCTGAAGCACATCATCTCCATTGGTTTTGAAGCCTTTGACATTGTAAGCACCTTTTTGTGGGGGGGGTCTCCTTAGGTCCAACAATTAATACCTTGAAAGTATTTTCAGAATAGTGGACCAAGATCTATGACCATAAACTAAGTGTCATGTTCCAAACATTTTCACCTTAAAGTATTTTCAACCTTAGGCTTGAGAATTATTAACTTAAACTATATTCAACTTCTTGGTCCAATTGGTATAACCATAAACTACTAAAGTAAAGGAGAACAAGCGTTCGTTAGGTTGAAAACCCATAGTTCCAACCTGAGTAACTGTCAGACTCCCCTACTAGGTGGTTCCCGCAATTGGGGAAAATAGGGGGATAAAAAGAAAGAAGTACAAAACCAGGATAGAATCACTAGGGACCCCCAAAAATCCTAAATGTGCTCCATGAACCCATCAGTTTATTTGATATTTATATAACAATATTAATTTTCTTTTTCCTCATGATCCCTCTAGGGAGTGCCCCTATTGTGTTGTAATATTATTCCCCCCACCCCCATGGTTGGGTGGATTTTATTTATGATAGATCATACATCTTCCATGTAGGGCATTAAATTACATATACATAATCCTTAACGTATGATGTTAAATTGTGTGTACATCATCCTCACCATATGAAGTTAAATTGTGTGTAAATCATCCTAACCATAATATATAAGACTATATATCCCTCATCTCATTGAATGACATAAAACATCGAAGCATCTTAGTCCCTAACTTGAAAAGTGTCTTTCCCCTTTTGGTATCATCCACCTACCATATCATCCTCAACCGTTGCTCGACATCCAAGATGACACACAATTTCAAAGAGAAGTCTAACATTTTCTCAGAAAAATATGTGTTACCAATGTTCTCAAAGCCATGATTTTGTAATACTAATATTTTTTAAATCCATTCAGACATTCCATTTTATTATCCTCGTACTTTGTTTTATACTATATTTGGTTCCCCAAAATCCTTCATTAATGCATAGGTCCACTTAATAGTAATAGTTACTAGACACACTATCTCACATACCATCTAGGGGACATGCCTTGAAAGATTTTGGAAAATTTTTGAGATAGGTCTCATATTCTGAATATGGTCAATGGTCAACCCTCATAATTTTGTCCCCGTCCTTTGAAAACCTTTAAGGTATTTTTTTTTGAACATGGTCTGTAGTTACCCTCCATTTCTACACCACCCCCTTTGTGATACAGATATTGGGTGGGTTAATTCATTATCTTAATCCACATTTCTTTATGTATAATTCAATACCCTTTTAGTTTCCAAATTTTTATACTTTTTCACATTGAGAAAGATAGGCGGCTCTGTAGAGATTCTTACACTCCTAACAGAACATTATCAGTCATGAAACTCCCAGTGGTCGATAACAAAGTCTAGAATCATAGTGCTTTAACCTTGTAGTTTAATATCATATAAATAATAAATATTGTGTTTTACCTTATTCCCCACACCAATAATAAATCAAGTGGGTGTAGGGGTTCATTTCTGGTTGTCCTATTAATTTGATTTGAGATGTAGGAAGTATAGTGTTTTTTAATGTGTATAGGGAATTTAAAACAATCCATCCAATGTTTGGGAGGGTATCCGGATGTTGTAACCCCTCCAAATAAATTTCCTTATGGACCACCCCAAATGACCGAGAGATCAAGCTAAAAGAAAACTATTGAGTAGAATCTTGTCCCTATCCCTCTTTTTCAAATCAGTTGCCTCCTGCTCAGTGACATAGAGAACTTATTAAACATTGATTTGAACCTAATATCATTTCACATGGAACTTTGACACCAGATATGATACCTCCACTAACATTTCTTCACCCACCACCAAGTGATCCCTTTATTGGTTGATGATATCTACTTGATAATTATTGATGGCAGCATGCATAGGAACCTTCTCCTCCATATGAGAATTCACATTCTCATCTGCCTGATGTGCCCAGGTATGCGCATCCTTATTCATATTCTTGGGGACATCAAATTCCTTCCACTTTTAACATGCCAACTCAATGAAGAAGTCCCAAGATAGTGCAATGATCCCATTAGATTCCACCCCATCAGTCCCCATTCTTACTATCCTATTTCTGATAGATCCCATTCGGTTTGGAAAAATAACCTTTGGAGTGCAGGTGATGGAATTATACAAATTCCACCATTCCTTATATCATATGACTTAGTTCTCCTAAAAATATTTAGACTTGGAATCCTTTAATTCCTCTATAATTGCATTCTTATATGAAGAGAAGACTTCCAGGATGTTAGTGTTAGGGTTATCTATATATAGACCTTATGACAAGATGATCCCTTTGTGTGGGGGAAATATATCCTCTCCAAACCCCACACCTAAATAGATAACCATATCTACCTCTTATGGATCATCCAAGGTTGGATCAACCATCAGAGACACCCCACCCATCTCAATCAGTGGAACCATCTCAACCGCCTTTGTTGAGGCCTTAACTTTAGAAGCCACTACCATCAACAATTCTGATATAGGTGTGGTGATCATAGCTTCATGATCACCTTTATTTATATCATGTTATCTTTCTTCTCTATTGAGGATTCAACCGTTGTATCCACCTCACATGGAACTTATATGGTAGGATTATCCACCACAATAGACTCTCCAACCACCGTAATTGGATAAATAATGTCACCTGCCACTACAATCCTAGGCTCGTGTATTACCATAGCTTTCTAAGCTCCAAACATAGTTTGAACTAATATTTAAATCACATTTTTATCCAAGAATGACTTAAGAATAGAATAACATAATCTAAAAGGTAGAAAGGGGAAAATTAGTTAAAATAATGGTATAAACTGATGATTATCTCAAAAATATTCGTGGGAAGCCCCCTAGAAGTGGTGTAACCTCATTATATTGGTCCTTTGTTGCAGGTGACACATTAACTGATGGTTTTCCACCTATAGTAGAAACATTAGGGAGAGGCCTCATTCTCATTACCTTATTGGTCAGAGCTCCCACTCCCTCTGTTGTAGGTTCATCATGAACCTCCACTATCCAAGATCTATAATTTTTTCATGAGTGAAAAGGGAGTTAAGTGCTACTTCTGAAGGATGGGTCATATTCAAGGCACACAAGATCAGATGATTTACCTGATCAATGATAGGACCTCCATCCTTGGGAGAGTCCTGATAGGATTTGATTCCATATTAATCCTTCTTTAACACTTCTTAAAGTGGCCCCTGTGTAGCTATCTTATTTTCTATGATATCTTGAGAAGATTTCATGACAAACAAATCCTTCTTTCAGCTGGTCAGGGGACACATAGTACCCCAAAAGATTACCAAGTCCTATAACTCAATTATGTATTTCACTACCTCAGCTCGAGGAATGTGGAAGCCTTCTTTTTAATGTCCCAACACAGGGAGTAGTATAACATCTTTTTTGAATTTCCTCTATATAACACAAAGAGTGTTGATTTGTCTATGGATTACCTAACTATCCCAGCCTTAAAACATAGTGTCCCTAGGAACAACTGGGAAGCACAGTCGCTCCCCTTGACCTTGGATGTGCTCCCTCATGACTGGCCTATAGGTTGTACCTTCCTCTTGAAGCCTCTTACCTAGGAGTGTTGAGCCTATTTTTTCTCTCGTCTCTTTGTTCCCCCGTGGTGCAGCACAAGGAATTATCGGCTTTGTAGCTGCTACTAAACCCACTGTACCAAACCTATCTTCATGGCGTCCCATCCCACAACTCTCCCTCGACCCCATGTCCATGGTACCCTTTCTTCCATTTTGTCCTAAGAGGTCATTTGCCTCAGTATTTCCCCATGATAGGTCCTCTCCCAACTTAGAACATAATCGTGGGTGAGCGCATAAGCAATAGTGGGTGCCATAAACACTCTTTCCACATTCCATATTCACATGAAAACATTCTCTATATCTATATATATACCATGGTTTGGTGGTATCTATACTCCCATGTAAACCATAGGGTTCAAACGCAATAGGAATCAGAACATCCTCATATAACTATGTGGGGTTTATGGATTTTAGATCACTTTGCAGACCACCCTCACAACCAGTACCCCATCTCGAAAGGCCAGGAGGTATAACTGATGTTCAATGGTCAGCATCTGGTCTTCAATCACCATCCCCAATATAAGGGAATATATAAGGAATATTAATTGATTCTTTAGCCTGATCCTTGATAAAATTTACACAAATCCAAAGTTGAAAGGGTGAATCATAGTGATTTTTCGGATCGAAGACCAAAAGTTTGTGCTGGGAGGATAGATAGTGTTTGGATTCTTGTATCACCCTATATGTGTGGTGAACCAACCTTACAGGAAGTGGAAGGGCATGTGAACATAGAGGGATGTCTCCCCTTGGATGATATGGTGTATCAACTTGCACATATTTTTTAATTCCAAGACCACCAATTTGATATGTTTCCCCATCACTTGCATTGACTCCATGATGAAGGTGCTCATCGGCACCCCCCATGTGTGTATCCTTCACTAAGAGCATCCAATCATAGATCATCATTATGATAATCCCTCTTATCCTAACTATGGGAGCTTCAAGAATCGTGATTTAAACCCAAAACTATCATTTTCTTGGGTTTTTTATCCTCTAGTATGAGATATCATTGCCTTGCTGGAATGCCCTAAAGAATTTATGTGGCCTCTCTGGTATCTTATTAGTTGATTCATTAAAAAAACTTGAATCACTGGTTGAAGTGGATTTCCTTCATCTCTAGTTTGTGTTAACTTACCCCCTACACCCATCATAGTAGTACACATTCTATGTCTATAATCTTCTCTTGGTCCTCTAATACAATATTTTTAGGGAGGAATTCATCATACTTAGTCATTTGGATCAGGATTGAATGTGTTGATCCCTTGTGACCACCTTGTCAATAGTTGCATCACGATGCCCACATCACTATAAATGTTGAGTTGTGAGTACCAATATTCCTTATAATGTCAAGCCATCTTAAAATTCACCTCAAATTCATGATAGGATTGGAAAACCCAGTATGTTTATGCCCAATTTTCTATAAATTTTCCACCATAGTGAACGTATCATTCATTGGTCTAGTCTATGAGATGTTCTATCAAAACCTCCTTGGGAATATTTTTGTACTAAAGAGGATACACCTCCACCTCTAATTACTCCATGTTGACATTGTTCACATGGTTCCAAAAGGAGTTTGTAGTAAGATATGTGTGGTCCTTCATGATATTTTCCCCAATTGATAGGTTCCACTAGTTTTTTCAAAATGTTCTCCTATACTATTAGGTGGGATAATTTTTAATGGTACTGGGGATGAAGAAAAAATCCTTTATCCCGAAACCATATAGAGGTATCCTCTTTCACAATGGGTATTTTTTATCCTCTCTTAGTTTTTCGGTTAGCCTGTCGTTGTTTGACTTCATTCAGAAGCTCTCCCTAATCATGAGGATTCTAACCATCTCCCTTCATTACTTAAATTAAGTTTTAGAACCCTAAATGGCCATTGTTAATGACTTTTAACGTTTTTATAGTGTGGTTCATGAAGGTTGATTTGTTGAGGTGCACTCACGAAGGTTGGGTTCACAGTAGTTTGTTCATGGAAGTGTACTTGTGGAAGTATGTCTCGAAAAACACATTTCAAAAAATAGATGAGTTTTGTGAGTTTTGAGAACCAAAATCACACAACACTCATGAATTTGTAACATCCTAATATTTTCTAAAGTAGATACTATGATCGATAACAAATAAGATAAGCCGCACTGAGATTAAACTAACAAATAAACAATGTTATTTAAATATTACTCTTATAACCTATCCATTAAATTGAAAGGCATGAATAACATTAAACAAATGTTTATATATATATATATAATTACCTAATAAATTCAAATTAATTAATTAATTCTTATAAAATATGCACTCAATCATTAGTAATTATATGCTTTAGAAATACATTTTCTACAAAAATGGGTTTTACTGATTATTATGACTGAATACTATAATAAATGTTTGAAACAATATAAATTTATTAATTTTTTAAATCACCAAAACAAAACTAGGTTTGGGTGAAATTTTTTTATTTTTCTCAAAACATTATTATTCCAGTTAATAGTGAAAATTGGTGATTTTTATTGGAAATAGTATTTTTGTTTCCGCCATTTGAGAAGTAGAATTTTATTTTAAAATGGTTTCAAAGAAATATTTGTTCTATTATATTATTAATAATATTATTAGATACTTTAAAATAAATTTTATATTTTTTACTGTTGTATTGAAGTTATTTTTTAAACATAAAGAAGCATTATTACAAAAATCTCTGTTTTTTTCAAAAAAAACTAGTTTCACCGCCTTTTGCACACTTATTTTGAAATTAATGTACATAAATTATAGGATTTATATTTTAGAAAATGGAATTTATTTTTTGGTTTTGAAAATCAAAATTTATCATAGGATGAGTTTTTTTACATTTTTTTAAAGGAATTAAATTTTTAGATAATAGTATATTATACTATTTTTATGAAATACGATATATTATATGATACCACAAAGACGTGGTAATAACACAAAATATTATGAAACTTATGTAGTGAATAAATTTTGATAAACTAATGTAAATATAATTTACAAATAAATTGAAAAAAATATATATTGTAATTTATTCCATAATAAATAGAAAAATCATTTTTAGTACTGATGCAGAGCCTGTGCAACACTGAAAATTTCAAATTTGGTATCCTAAAAATAAAAATTTGGATGAGATAATTCCTTTACTTACTTGGATATAAATTATGATGTATTATTGATTATTTTTATCATTATAAATGAATTTTAGGGTTATATAACAAGTGTATTATCCAAATTCTTGACCAATTGTCACACGGGGCAATCAAAGTAAAAATAACACATTAAATGTGTTGTCATGATATAGATTTAATTTATAATATATATTAAACAAATATAAATGTATATTTTAATCCTAATAAACTTATTATAAAGATATAAATTTTTATATGATATTTAGTACCACTTGAACTAGATTTTTACCTTAATATTATTTTATTTAATGAAATGTCAAACATGTCACACTATTGTTTTTATTGTGTGTTATATTTTTAAATTGGTGTTATAAATAGTATATGTTAGACTATAAATATTATTTGGAAATATAAAATATTTATCTTCACAACGGTAATTTATATTTAATTTTTAGAGAATAATAAAGTACTTTAATTCATGCACAACTCTGATGTAGTTATTATTTAATAAATTGGAAAATTAAATAAATAATATTAAAATTATTAAATGAAATATAACATTAGATAATTAAGAAAATCCAAGAAATTATAGAATGACCATGATATTTTTAATATGTAATAAAAAAATTGTTTTTTTTTTGATTTATGTATTTAAAATCAATGTAATGAATAGTATCAAAATTGACAATAATGATACTTTATTAGATTAATATTTCATTAAATTGTTTAAAAATAATAAATAACATAAAAAAGAAAAAATGGGATAATATATGTTCTAAAATTTCATTAACTATTAATTTATTTCCCATATGTAAGCATTTGAATCTAGAATAGTCTTCTTATGTTTTAATCTATTAAAAAATTCCAAAAGTTCCCCTCACCTCAATTATAAAAGGGAACCTCCTCCCTCACTTATTCAAACCACATGATGCCTTATATCTCAACCAAGTCCCATCCATTCTTCTTAAAAACTTTTTTAGTTAAGCTATATAAGTTCTACTATTTCCAAAATACTGACCCTGTATCCCTTAATAAGAGATCTAAAGGAAGTCTGCCGAAGAAGAGGTAATCATCTTTACCAACATTTTCATGTTTATGTAACCTTCTAATTTCAATTATTGTGGTTTTAAAAACCTAAGTTAATAAATACAAGATATTATATGTTATTATTTGTTATTATTATTATGGTAAAACTATATTCTACCTTTTGTCCATCATATGAAAAAAAGGCACCATGTGTGCATATGTACAGCTTACCGTCTCAACACAACGATGTAATTTGTTTTCATCACCACATTACATGGATTTTTTTAATGATGTAAATAGGGTATATATATGATATATATATGATATAATAATTATTATTTAATTTATAATTATTATTTACAATTCATTCAATCCATCCATTAAAAAATGAAAAAAATGTTAATGTGTACGTACGGTTAACCATCTCCATGAAAAGTGTATTTAATTTATCTATCTCTTTATTTATGGATGACTATATATATATATAATATTTGATATTTGTTTCATATTTAATATTTTTTATATGGTGGAACTATGATAAAATTATACTGCCTGAAACAACTGAATCAAAACATACATGAAAAATGAAGCGGTTTCCACCCAAAACAGTGATTTTATTAATGAATTGACAATAAATGGGTGATAAAATATTATATTTAAATCATATATGGTATGATATATATATGTTTATGGTTCTAGAATATATTTATAATAAATTAGTACTTTTTATATAGGAGGTTCAAACATCTAAAAAATAAAATCGAACATGAGGTAAGGGTTTCTCATTTCACCTTTACTTCAATGAGACATATTCCATATTCACCACTTATTTCTTTTTTATGATTTATATACAAACTATAATGTCTCATGTTTTTTAACAATGTTAAAATATGAAGGCATTCAAATTTTTTTCGGTTTATCAATGAGTCGTTTTTTTTAAACCGAGCTCTGAAATTGTATTCCAAGTGTTGGAACTCTTAAAGGTGTCATTTTTTGACTTCTGTAATTGCCGTATATTTTTAGTAGGTGTCTAGATGAGTCTCAGGAGCACCGGATCCAAAACAAATCCACTTTAATGGATATATACGGGTATCGCAGGGTTATAGTCCAACCCGTGGAGTTTACCCAGTTTAATAAATTATTTAATTTCATTAAAGAAGATTATATGATAGATTTCCAATAATTAAAATAAATTTTGCATAATAATAATGAAGTTATTATTATTATTATTTTAGTTTTTTTAATTAAATGTTTGTTAAATAAAATATTAAATTATAGTTAAAGAAATTAATGTGGATTTGGGGTTTATCGAAGAACCGTTTTAATTAAATAAAGAGTTTCAGAATTATTAAAGGATCATTTACTATTAAATGGAAGAATGTGCTAATAATAATAATTTTATTATTATTATTATACTTTCATAAATTATTTTTATTCTTTGAGATTTTAATTTCATGTTAAATGAGTGTTTCATTTTTTAAAATTTAATTTGTCTTTTGACTTTCTCAAAGAAACATTTAATAAAATGAGGAGTTTCATATTTAATTAAGTGTTGTTATTAAATTGTGGTGTTGGGTTTATCCAAGGTTTCAAAAGTAATAATAATGAGATTTTTTTTATGAATGTAATAATTTTTATTATTTTGGAAATTAAATTAGTGGTTATGGGTTACATTTTTTATCATTTTAATAATATTGTAATAAATTGGGGGTTTGGGTTTCAGATAAATGAAAGTTGGAATAATAATAATAATAATGTTATTGTTATTTTTTGTTTTTATTTAGTTAAATAAATATGAAAAGAAATTAACGATCAATAGGGAGTTTTATAATTAAGTACTAAATGTTTATTAATAGAATAATAAATGAAAATGCGTTTTTAATTTAATGGGGGTGTTTTGAACTTATTTGATAAGTGTTTAATGTGTATAATAATAATAATAATATGATTATTATTATTTTAAATATTAAATTCAATTAAATTTATTAATTTAAGGGGGGAAATAAAATAAAAATGGGACGGACCTGTAGGTGGCGCGACCCCCCCATGTTTCACCTCCTCCACGTGCGATGTTGATGCATCTACGACCTCCTCTTCCACACTGCCCTCCTCCTCGAGACAAAAAATAGTGTGCAACCCCATGGTGACCCTTCGTGCAGTAGTGTGACACCTCGGCAGAGATCCTACAGTGTGCGTCCCCCGTGGCACGACCCCCCCTCCAGGCAGTACTGAGAGGCACACCACCCCTTCTTCTGGACTCCACATTGAACACGATGATTCCTCTCAGACTGTTCAATAATCACGTATAACTCATCAAGGTGAATCTATCTGTGTATCACTTGTGATTTTCATCAACCATTTGACTCCACTATCTTGCCTTGTTTTCTTGGCTGAAACCCTAAGGTTCTTCTTTAATCTGATCGTTGTGTAACTCTATTATTTTAGGATATACGATTCCTGACTCGGGACCCATTGGTACCTAATCAGGCATCTACTACCAAGGGAAGGTGGGTGGTCTCGAATTGTTTTTCCTCCATTGGTTCAGGTTTGCTTCAAGACCCGTTGTTGAGTTTTGCACTGGTTATATTAAGGCATGTTCATTTTTTATGAGTCCATGGTACCATGTTAGATGTGTGTTTTTCATTACTAATTTTATTCTATCTATTGGTTTAATATACTGATTTTTTTTCAATGTAGACAATGTGTACATATATATATATAGATATATATATATATATATATATATGAAGGTGTGTGTGTATGTGACTACGGACCAGTTGTGGACTAGTTGTCGCCTTGTAAATTAAAAGGGTTGCAGAATAAAAATGGTTCCACCTTAAGGTAGGGTCCCAAATCTCTATCACTTTATCTAAGAATTATTTTCTTCCTTAAATAATTAGAGAGTATCAGTTTCCATGATTTTGGAACTCCTAATTTTTTTTAAATAATGGTTAAAGGTAAACTACTAGTTAGTAGTTATGTCCTATCATGCTTTCTGTGGTTTGGATTTTCATATGAATTCCTGCTCGTGAGTATATATGATATGAAGATGCATGACATTTTTTATGTTATTAAATGATGAAGCCACGTGATATAAATGAGGACCTGATCATGTATTCATTTTAAGCATGTTTTGAAAATTGGGATGAAGTGATATGATTTTTTATTTAAATGATTTGAATGGAGATGGTTGAGTAATAGGATAATTAATTGAAGAATTAATTATCTATTCATGAGTTGGAAAATTTGTGGTATTTACTGAATGTTGAGAATATAGAATATTTTGAAATGTTCCGAATATAAATTGGAAATTGGTAATAATTAATGGATTGATTAATTATTACATGATAAATGTTCAATGGTTAATTAATTAATGAACTGGTTTATGAAATGTGAATTAATTAATTAATTATTGAATTAGAAAAATTTCATGCATTAATTTAATATTGTGAATTGATTTTATTATTATGATTATTTTCCAGTAATACATTTGGTTGTGTTTTTATTTTCCATGCCTTATGTTGTTTAGGATGGAGTGGTGTAAAAATATGATATGCTTTGTGATATGGTTTCTAAATATGTGGGCCTTGTTCAGCATGTTTGAATTGAGATTTCTATGACATGAGTGTTAATTGTTAAAGTCCTAGATGAAACACTATTGTAGTTGACGGGTTTAGACTTATTAATTATTTGGAATATTTAATTAACAATAATTACTTGATAATTAATTATTACCTATTTATATGTTGAGTGTTTAATTGATTGTAGAATTATTTTATGGGAGAATTATGTTGTTAATTAGTTGTTGAATTAATTAACTTATTAGATTAATTAATTTTTGATTAAGTAATGGATTGTTTTGGGGTGTTAGACATGGTGTACTACACCAATGATTAATGTATATGTATTATTGATAAATAGGTGGTGATACAAGGACTAAATCTCTAAATACTCATGGGGTGCTAGACATGGTTTTCTACACCAATGATAAATATATATGTATGATTGATAAACGGGTTGTGAGACAAGGAATAAAGATCCAAATAATCATGGGGTTCTAGACATGTAATTCTACACCCATAATGCATGAAAATATATTTTTTATGGAATAGGGACTTAGGATCAAAATACCCATGGTCATATATGAAATGAATTATTGGTTAATGAAAAAAATGATGACCTAATTTTTTGTGAATTGATAAAGAGAAAGGGTTCAGACTTATTAATGAATTGGGTGAATCACTGTTAGTGGATGGACCCAGGAGAGAATCACTATTTTTTGTGGATGGGATCGGTTATAGTATATGAAAGATTTAATTGAATATCTTATGACATGTTATCCAAGACAAAGAACAAGCTTGTATTCGGTCTTTAATTTTATTACATAGATGGTCCTTAGATGTATATGCGTTGACTGACTTATACGGGGGTTGTCAGGCTTAGGCCGGATCTCAATACTTCCATTATTTAATGAGGATTGAATAATTAATAAATGAAAATGATTGTGTAATGATTTTTTAGTATGCATAAAAAATGTATAATTCATTCTCAAACACCAACTGAGGGATGAGGCAGGTACTTGTGTATGTAGTTACTTTGTACAACTTACTTTATTTAGGCATGCATTCAAACAGTTTCAACTATTTTTTAAATTACATGATTTTGGGGTAGGCACCGGTGGTCCCTACCTACTGAGATTTATATCTCACACCCTACTCTAGTCTACATTGCACTGGGGTACCCGAGTAGATTCTAATGGGTTGCAGGACTGTACTTTTTGCATTTACTTGGGAGATAGGAGTAGAGGACCGAGCAGAAGCTCGGGATTCTCAAGGAGACTACCCTTGGGGATTTGAGTTATTATTTATTTATTTATGTATTGTAATGTAAAGCATGCTATTTTTTTCACTATTTTCAATTTTTGTATCATTATCATTTCATGCATGCATCTGATGTATAATTGGCATTGTCCATTTGTCTTGTACAAGATTTATAAAATCTTCCTTCTGTTTATTTATCATTTATTTGAATTCTTAGACTATTTATTCCCATTTTTCTTTTATTGAACGCAGATATGAGGGTATATTCTCCTCACTGACTAACCATATACCCTTGATGCTAGTCGGAAGCCTCTAGCATATGGGGAGATTCCCTTGAGGTCATGTGGTGACAGGTCCATCCACCGGTTTAGTGGTGAGCAAGGTCGTGATGTTATAAAGTGGTATCATAGGATTTAGGTTTTCTTTATTTTCCTTTTGTCTTACTATTTTGGTTTGGTAGAGAGGAGACTAGGAAAGTTTCGGCACATTGGGTAATAATCATTCTTTGGACTGATCACCCCATGTATGGAAAATGAACAACTGGTTAGGGCTAGTAATTGATGTTCATGCATTTCGATATAACAGTTGATATGATTTAACCTAGTGTGAATTGTGTACTTTCTGATACTTATTGATTTTGAGAGTTTTGAAAAATAATTGTATTGGATAAATTTGGAAAGTAATTTTCATACATGAATCATCTTAGGCACTTATAGATTCACATGGAATGCATATAACATGCCATGTAGTTACAATAGGAGAATTCTTGCTAATTTGGATTGTGTTCCATGGGGGAAATTTCATGTTTTTATCTGCTTTAGCATTCCTCTACAGGTATCTTGTTTCAATGATAGATATAACATGCTTGAGTTATTAAATTCCATACTTATTAGCAAGTTTTGTTGTTGTTCCATACTTCAGTGTTATATCATGTTGTTGTGTTACTACTTATGATAACATGTTGGAGATGTTTTGATGTGTGAAAGGGCTTCTACTGTTAAAATATTAAATGAATTTGTATTGTTATAAATGGGATCCAAATGCCAGTGATAAGGTTTATGGGTGCCTTATCAATTGGTAGATGGCCACTCATGTGTTTGAACCCTATGTAACCATAGAATGTTTGAAAATTGTTATAAATGTAAAAATGTTGAGTTTTTATTGAAATGAATTATTGTTGGGTTTCATTTTGAAGAACCCATATTGAATAAATGAGACCCTCAGACATCTCCTTCTTGGTAAAAGTAATTTAGATGCTAAACTTTCTGTTTAAATTTGAATAAAACTGAATGTTTAGTTATTAAAGATGTTGTTTGTGATAGGATGCCTATTTTTTCATAGGGATTTATTTTGAAAACCAATTGAATTGTTGTGATAAGTACTTGTGTGTTTGTTGAAATTCATTAAAATGATGAAAGGTTGAAATGAATTAATTAAAATGGCTAAAAAATGTTCTTTTCAATCATACGATTTCAGTTTTTTGTGACCAGAAGAGAGGGGTGATATTTATGTTTCGTAAGGGGCCTATCCATGGTAGGTAGTACCCTAAAAATGTTCTATTCCATTAAAGTAAGTTCATCCCACTACTCGGGAGGACTTCATGGGACACGGTTGTTATAGAAGGCCGATAGAATTATGTTACGGCTTTTATGATCAATGTTTGTCATGCTGATCATGGTTCCAGGAACATCACATGCACAAGTCAATGTGTTCTAATAGAGCATGTTTGTGAGTGGCTGATCTTTTCTTATGACTTCATGGACAATCCTAAGGTGGGTAGTGTCGCATCGTTTTCAGTAAACGTGTCGGCAGGAGATGTTGAGATTTCAGAATAGAGTTGTCTAGTAATAGTCTGACTGATCTTCTTAATGACCTTGGTTTTCTCTTAGTGAAATCTTCTGAAAACGATGAGCACATCCCCTATCATGACCTCACCTTTGAGACACTAAGATATTGTCAGTATTATGTTGCACTGTAGTTCTAAATATTTTTTGTCTTGATAAGTGGTTGTTATCTGGGTTGTAAGTGGGATGTTTTATTTCTTGGGGATATTTCTTTATTCGGGTTGGGGAATAGTTTTTTTAAATAGCCTTGCAATGGCTTGAATTTGAAATTTCACCAGAGGTCGGGTAATGAATTCATTATACATGAGGATTAATTTGGAATAGTTTTAAAGGCATGTCATCAAATAAAGGGTGAATGTGGGTTTTGGGTCTGCGACGTCTTTCGAGAGAAGCATATGCAACCTGTTATATTGGTTGATTAAGATTCGACCATTTTCTTTGATAAGTTCCCTCTAATGGCCTAAGATATAAGCTATATTTCAATTTTTAAGCTATAAAGTGATCTTTGGCACTAGTTTTAAAGGCTTAGTCGTTAGTATTGGTAAGGGTTAAAGTTTCATGTGGTGTTCGGAACGCAACATGTCAGTTCTAAAAAGATTAAATGACCTTGGTAGGTCAGTTTTTTTAGTAGTGTTTCCTGATGGATTCTTGAGGATGAGAAGTTTTTAAGGAGGGTAGATTTTAAAGTCCCATGTTTTTAACTGTGTTAAAATATGAAGGTTTTCTAAAATAAATTTATTTTATCAATGGGTCATTTTTTTAAACCAATCTATGGAATTTTATTCCGAGTTTTGGAATACATAAATGTGTCATTTTTGGACTTTCCTAGTTACCCTATAATTTTAGAAGGTGTCTTAATTAGTCTTGGGAGCACCAAATCTGAAAAAGTCCCCTTTAATGGATCTGCATGGGCAATACATGATTGCGGTCCAGCCCGTGAATTTTACCATAATTAATAATTTATTTAATTTCATTAAAGAAGATTAAATGTGAGATTGTGATTAATTAAAATAAATTTTTAATTAAAATAATAATGAAGTTATTATTATTATTATTATTGCGTTTGTTTAATTAATTGAATAATAAAGAATTAATTAATTGATGGTTGAAGAAATTAATGTGGATTTGGGGTTTATCGAAGAAACATTTTAATTAAATAAAGAGTTTCAGAATTATTAAATGGAAATTTATTATTAAATGGAGGAATGTTCTAATAATAATAATTTTATTATTATTATGGTGTCATATATTATTTTGATACTTTGATATTGTAGTTTCATGTTTAAGGATTCTATCATTTATGAGAATATAATGTAACTTTTGAGCTTCTCAAAGAAACGTTTAGTAAAATTAGGAGTTTCAGATTTAATGAAAAGTTGTTATTAAATTGCGGTGTTGGGTTTATCAAAGGTTTCAAAAAAATTATAATGAGATTGTTATTATTTTATTTTTATGAATGAAATAATTTTCATTATTATGGAAATTAAATTAGAGGTTGTGGGTTGGATTTTTTATCATTTTAATGATATTGAAATAAATTTGGGGTTTGTGTATTAAATAAATTAAATTTGGAATAATAATAATGATGATTCTGTTATTATAATTTTTGTCGTTATTTATTTAAATAAATGTTAAAATAATTTAATTATCAATTAGGAGTTTCCAATTTAATTATGAAACGTTTATTAAGAGAATAATAAATTAAGAAGCCTTTTTAATTAAATGGGGAGTTATGTGATTATTAGAAAAGTGTTTAACGTGTATAATAATAATAATAATAATAAAATGAGTATTATTATTTTAATTATTAAATGAAATTCAATGGATTGATTTAAGGGGGAAAGAAAATAAAAAGTGGAGGCGTGACCTATAGGTGGCATGACCCCCCATGTTTCTTCTCCTCCATGCATGACACATAAGAATCTTTGTCATCCTCCTACGCACGAACTCCTCCTCGGGAACTCCAGTAGTTCCCAACCCCTGAGAGACCCTCCCTATAGGAACGCAACACCTGGACAGAGCTCCTGTAGTGCGTGACCCCCATGGCGCGACCCCCCCCCCCCTTCGGCCAGTACCCAGAGGCGCCCCACCCCCTCTCCTAGACTCCACTTTGCACACAATGATTTCTCTTAGACTCTTCACGAATATTTTTTCCTCGTAAAGTTGAGGCCATATGCGTATAATTTGTGACTCACATTTTCCATTTGACTCCTCTCTCTTTCCTTGTTTTCTTTGCCAAAACCCTAAGGTTCAGGTTTAATCCAATCGTTTTGTTCCTATATTTTTTTAGGATATACGAATGTTGACTTTGGACCCAATCGTCCATAATCCAGAATCCTCCGCCAAGGGAGAGGTGGATGGTCTCAAATTTTTTTGACACCATAGGTTTGGGTATGCTTCCAAAACCAATTTTTAGTTTTTCACAAGTTATAATAAGTCTTGTTAATTTTTTATGAGTCCATAGTACCATGTTAGAGGTGTGTTGTTCATTAATAATTTGATTCTAGTTACTGGTTTAATATATTGATTTTTTATCAATGTAGATAATGTGTTCACGCACATAGACACACACACACACAGATATATATATATATATAAAGGTGTGTGCTCATGCGATTTCGGACCATTTGTGGACTGGTTTCTACCAAGTGCATTAAAAGCATTGAGGAATAAAAATGGAGCTACCATGAGGTAGGGTCCAAAATCTCTATATCATTTGATAAACTACTGGTTAGTAGTATTTTCGTATCATGCTTGATGTGTTTTGGATTTTCATATGACTACTTCTAGGTGCTAATATATGATATGTTGATGCATGACATTTTTGATGTTATCAAATGAAGCCGCCATGTGATATAAATAAGGACCTGATCATGTATTGGTTTTAAGAATGTATTTCGAATTGGGTTTAAGTGATATGATTAATTAGTTATATGATTTGAATGGAGATGGTTGAGTAATAGGTTAATTAATTGAAGAATTAATTATCTAGTCATGAGTTGGAAAAATTGTGGCATTTACTGAATATTGAGAATTCAAAATATTTTGAAATGTTCCGAATATAAATTAGAAATTGGTAATAATTAATGGATTTATTAATTCTTATATGATAAATGATTAATGGTTAGTTAATTAATTAACTGGTTTAAGATATTCTAATTAATTAATTAATTGTTTAATTAATTAATTTGCATCCATTAATTTAATATTGTGAATTGATTTTAATATTATGACTATTTACCAATAATACCATTGGGTTGTGTGTTTATTTTCAATGCCTTCAGTTGTTTAGGATAGAGTGGTTTAAAATATGATATGATATGCAAGATTATTGCTAAATATATGGGCCTTGTTCAGCATGTTTGACTTAAGATGTTTACGATGTGTGTATTAATTATTAAAGTCCTAGATAAACACTATAGAAGTTTACGGGTTTAGACTTGTTAATGATTTGGGATATTTAATTAAGAATAATTAATTGATAATTAATTATTAAATAATCATTTTTTGAATGGTTAATTGATTGTATAATTATTTTATGGGAGATTTATGTTTTCAATTAGTTGTTTAATTAATTAACGGATTGGATTAATTAATTAATTAATTAATTAATGGATGGTTTTCTGGTGTTATACATGGTGTACTACACCAATGATAAATATATATGTATTATTGATAAACAGGTTGTGAGTCAAGGACTGAAGCTCCAAATACTCATGGGGTGCTAGACATGGTGTTCTAGACCAATTATATATATATATGTTTGATTGATAAATGGGTTGCGAGAGAAGGAATGAAGCTCCAAATACTCACGAGATTCTAGACATGGCGTTCTACACACAGCATGCATGAAAATATATTTTTTTGTGGGATAGGGACTAATTCTCCAAATAACCATGGGTTGTGAGACCAGGGCTGACACTCCAAATACTCACAAGGGTGTTATACATGTTGTTCTACAACAATTAATTGACATTGGATTTTGGTTCTAATTGGTCATACGTGAAATGAATTAATAGTTAAGGAAAACAATTATGACCTAATGATTTGTGAATTGAATATGAGAAAGGGTTCAGACTTATTAATGAATTGGGTGAATCACTTTTAGTGGACAGACCCAAGAGAGAATCACTATTTTTAGTGGATGGGCTCGGTTATAGTGTATTAATGATTAAATTGAATATCTTATGACACATTATCCAAGCCAAAGCACAAGATTGGATTTAGTCTTTACTTTGATTACTGAGATGGTCCTTAGAGACATCTCTGGTGAGAGACGTATATGGGGGATTTCGGGGTAAGGCTGGATCTCAAGACATTCATAATTTATTGTGGTTTGAATAATTTATAAATTAAAATGATTGTGAAATGATTTTTGAGTATGCAAGAAAAATGTATAATTTAGGTTCAAACACCAACTGCGGGATGAAGAAGGTACTTCTGTATATAGTTAATTTGTACTGCTTACTGTATTTATGAATTCATTCAACTGGTTTGAATTATTTATTAAATTTCTAGATTTGGGGTAGACACTGGCAGTCCTGGCCTACTGATATTTATATCTCACACCCTACTCCGGTCACCATTTCTATGTGGTACCTGAGTAAATTCTATTTGATTCAAGATTGTATTGTTTGCATTTACTTGGGAGATTGGAGCAGAGGACTGAGGGGAAGCTCGGGATTCTAGAGGAGACCGCCCTTGGGGCATTAATTCATTATTTATTTATTTATATGTTGGAATATAAATCATACTATTCTGTTCACTATTTTCTATTTTTTTGTCATTTTCATGTCATGCATGCATCTTCTATATAATTGGTATCAGCCATTTGACTTGTACAATATTTATAAAATCTTCCTCTCGCTGCTTTATCATTTATTTTAATGTTATCGCTATTTATTGCCATTATCTATTATTGAACTCTGATATGATGGTATAGTCTCCCCTCTGACTATCCATAGATACTCACTGCTAGTCAGAAACCTTTAGAGTATGGGGAGATGCGCAGGAGGTCATGTGGTGACCGGTCCAGCCACTGGTTTAGTGGTACACCAGGTCAGGACATTATACAAACCGTTTGTTATATTGTACCATGAATCACTTTTTCATCAGTAATTTATGTTTTTTTTATGTTATTTATTTCATGGGGCTTATGGTTCAAAAATTAAATCAATGATAATGGTTTATTTCAAAATCTCATCATTAATATGATTGTTTATGTTTAAGTCTCTATTGAGGAATATTTCTCTCACATGTCCATGTTTTCTAAAAAAAATATTCTTTAATATTCTACAGATATTTATTAAAGTTATTTTTATTCATGTTTTACTTTTTATAAAATGTTATAGAAATTAATATTATTTTCATTTATCATAAGGGGTACTTTTTTAATTTTTTTACCAAAGTGTGAATGGAATGTTTGTTTTGTCATATATTATAGTAATGGAATTTCTCTATAACACAATTCCTCAATTCTTGGAATATTTCTTTACATGTTTACAAGGTTAGTTTCAATGAAAATATTTTCATTTATAATTTTTTTTAAAGTGACATTAAATGTGTAAATTTTATTATCCTCAATAATTTTTTAATGATATATTTATGGATTTTATTTTCATTAATGTAAATAACCCTTGTTATACTTATCCTTCAAGAGGGATACATTGTAATGATACCATATTTTTTATTTCTCCAGATAGTTTATGATCAGTTAAAATAGGGATTTTCTAGTTTGATATCATTCATATTACTTTGGATATTTTATGATTATGTTTATTAATTAGGGTAATTGTTAACATTTAATATTCTAGTTTTAAAATAAAATGGATTATGTTGATTATGCTTGAACATGTTTCATATGATGAATGAATTGGACATATTTAGTTGTGGGTGGGGCCTTATATCCCCTTGATGTATTAGTAGGAATCATGTGATAAACTAGCTTTGGTATTGGATAAGGTCGTACCCATTTATATAAGATGTCTTCGCATGAGGCCTCGATGGTAGGTTTAAGATTTCCATCATTATGCATTCCATCATTTTGACTCAATTACAGATGTTCCATGTGATTTTTCTATTATTTATATTATTCATGGATTAGATTCATGATCATGTTGTTATTTATAGGGATATTTTGTATCATAAGTCATTATTTCCATATTATACTCTAGTTATTTATTAAATGACATTTTTTTAGTTATTTAACTTTATATATTGATTATGTATTATTTACTCATTTCATCCACTATACAAATATACCTACTGATATTTGTATACTCATCCCATATTTTCTAAAAAATAATGTGGTGTGAGGAAAATTAGGTAAAATGATGATGATAAGATGTAAATACTAATGATTTATCATGAAATGAATCTATGTATAATTTTAACATGTTTTGTCTGGTGTAAAAAATTACATTGAGTATAAGTTTCCACTTCTAATGTATGGAATTACTGAGTAATAGTTTTACAAATTCTCTAAAACACTAATCCAAAAATTTCCTTAAGATTATTTGAATGTGAATTCTAGTTCAAAGTCACTAGAATATATAATTCTTAATGTCTTGTCCTTAATGTTGGTATCAGATGAGTTTTTAGAAAACATTGGAGTTTTTTATGTTTTCTTTTGAGGTTTTCATAAGATTTTTTGATATCAACATAGTTTTACATTTTTAAGGTTTATTATAAGATAAATATTATATCATAGGAACCATATTTTGAGTTATTAAGTAATGAAATTTTTAAGTGATTAAGGAAATTGTTTGGATAAGGTTTATTTCGTTTAGGTATATGTAACCCTTAGGTTTAATGTGATGTATTACTTGATGATGAATACCTTTACATTTCATGTAGATAATTTTTAATATATAAAAAACCCTTAGGGTTTATATGTTGTTTTATTTTGATGTAATTATGGGTTATTAAATATTTTATGGATGAAAATTGAAATTTATGAGATAAAATTTGAGGATAAAATATTTATTTAATAGTGAATATTTTAATTTTATTTTTTATGACATTTCTCATGTTTTTATAAAAAAATTTATAAGTATTAAATTAAAATATATTAAAAAAGGAAAACCTACTATATGGGTAACAACCTATCACATTTGGAATGGTTGTGGGAAACAACCCATGACTAAAGGGTGACAATGGTGCATTACCTACCACTTGTCTTCATTATTTCCTGGTTATTATAAAATGGTTTTTCTTTAGATAAAATATCTGATGGATAAATGATAATTTCATTTTGGGAACATATGATTTATCGTATTGATAACCATTTAATTGGAAATTGATTTATTGTTAAGTGGTTAATTTTATATCTGAGGACACTTAATTATTTGGGAACCCTTTATGATTATGTTAAAAATAATACTATGAGATTTTATTTGATGAATAAATGATGAATTATATATTGGAGGCATATATGATGTTATTTTGTACTTATGTTGTTTTAGGTTATTTATTGAAATGGTTATAATAACTTTCATATTATTTGTTTAGGGAAATAATATTATTGTATGAGACATTAAGAGTTATAGATGTAATTTTGGGAGGAAAATATGATATTTATCTTAGATAAATATGTTATCTGATCCTTTATAATTCTGTGTTTGAATATTAGTCTAGAATTCTTTTTAGGAATTTTAAGGTCTGTTATTTTTTGAATTTCCTATGTTAAATATTAGGTATTGTAGTTGAATTTTGGATATTAAAGTAGATTTTCATTATATTAAGGCTTATTCTTTTTGGGGAATTGTTATATCTTCTCTTAAACATCCTGTATTCAATTAATTCCTAAAGAAATGAGGAATTATTTTTTTTTTGTGGATTATGTTATTCATTATAGGTTCACTCTAGTTCTTTAGGAATGAAAAAATCATACTTATCATTTAGAGAAAAAGACGATATTATGGTCTAAATTAATTAAAGGATAATATTATACATGTCATGGATGTATATTTACTTATGTTATTTTTCTAGGTAGTAAAATAATTCCACAAATTTAGGAAAATTATATTGAAATATAAAATGTTATCCATTTACTTTAATTATTGAGAAATCTATATCCTTTTATCCCATTAATGATTTACGGTTTGGTGATGTTAAACTTTCTCATGATCATGTTCTCAATAACTCTCCATTAGTAATTGAGAGTTAGTTTTCTCTAACATATCCTTTTTTCACTTCCCACTTATGTAATACTACTTGTAAACCTGTTATGTGTTATTCCATATGACCTTTGTACCTTCCATTCTATCTTTTCAAGAGATGGTTTTATTAATCCATTTTACGTTTTGGGTTTTCAACAAATGTATTGTGAAAAGTCAAAACCCTATATTTCAATACTATTTTAAAATTTCAAGGAAATAATTTCTTAAAAAGGGGACAATTTAATAGCCCAATATTTTAAAAACGAAACACTATGTTCGATAATATACAATATAAGCCACGCTGAGATTAAATGAATAAGGGTATATTATTATATAAATTTAACCATAATAACCTATCTATTAAATTGTAAAGTAAGAATGGTATTTACTGAATTATGAATATATATACATACATATAAAGTCCTATTTAAGAAAAATTCATTGATTAATTCATAAGTAATATATACCCAATCAAATTTCATTTTAAGATTTAGAGATATGTTTTTATTAAAAATAGTTTTTTTATTTCTATGATTGACTATTATAATTACTTTTTGGAAACAATTTAAATTTTACCATTTTATAAATTAGATGAACAGAATTATCTTAAGCTGAAACTCTTATGTTTTTATGAAAAGATTTATTTTCCAATGAATAATGAAAAATAATGATTTTTATTGGAAACTTTATTTTTGTTTCAACCATTTACAAAGTTCTATTTTATTTAGAAATGTTCTCGTAGAAAAATTTGTTATATTATATTAATATTAATTAAATTAGATTCATTGAAATAATTTTTAATGTAATTTTGTATAAAATCATTTTTATAAAAATAAATATGCATTATTAAGAAAAGTTTTATTATTTTCTAAAAATAGGTTTTAGTCTCATATTTTCCAATTATTTTAAAATTACATTCTATAACTTATATGAATTTAATTTTGTAAAATTGAATTTAATTGTGGATTCATAAATAATAAAAAAATCCTAGCATTATTATTTTTACATGTTTATGAATAAATTAAATTCCTAGTGAATAATAAAAAAAATATTTTTTTTATGAAATACGACATGTTTTCTGATATCGTCAAGACATAGACATAATATAAAATTTTTTGAAACTGATGTATGATAAAACAATATAAATATTATAAAAAATATATCAAATATATATATATTTAATTTATTTCATAATTAATATGAGAATCATTTTAAGTGCTGATGTAGAGCCTACGCAACACTGGAAAAGTCAAATTTGGTATCCTAAAAAATAATAATTTGGGTCATATAAGTCCTTTATCTACATTGATATTAAATATTATGTATTATTTATTATTTTTATGGATATATTAAACTTCCAAGGTTATATAACAAGTGCATTATTCAATTGATTGTGCAATGCTTGCACAATGTGACCAAGTCAGAATAACACATTAAATGTGTTGTCATGATATAGATGTAAGATAAAATAAATACTTGATGAATATAAATGGATATTTTTATCATACCATATTTTCATGATATAAATTAATTTATGAACTTTTGGGGCCATATGGATGAGATTATGAACTTTATAGTATTTTATTAATGAAAAGTCAAACAAGTCACACTTATTTTTAATAAGTGTAATATTTTAAATATGGTGTAATATAGAGGTTATATTTGAATATAAATATTATTTGGAAATAAAAAATATTTATCTTTATTGTGGTAATTTATATTTAATTATTAGGAAATAAATTTTAACATTAAATTCTTTCACAATACTGAGGCAGTAATTATTTACATAATAAATAATGGAAATAAATGATATTAAAAATAATAAATGAAATATAATTTTAACTAATTATTGTAATTAAATAATTTTATATATGAACATGTTATGTTTATTTATAATAAAAAATATTTTTTAAAAAAATTACTTATTTTATTGATGTTTTAAAAGTCAAAGTAATGAATAATATAAAAATTGAAAATAATAATTTTTATGGGACTAATATTTTATTAAATTATTGAAAATCCTAAAAATAAAATATAAGAAAAAAATTAGAATATATATGGTATAAAAATTCATCACCTATGAATTTATATTACATTTCGTTGAGTTTTTCTTTAGAATAGTTTTTTTAATATTTTGATAAATTCTAACTGTCCATCACATCATTTATAAAAGCGTACATACTCCCTCACTTCTTCAAACTTCATTGAGCCTTATTGTTCAACCAAGTCTGGTACATTACAATTTTTAACTTATTCAGTTAATTTATAGAGGTTATAACCTTTCCAAAATTCCAACACAAGATCCCTTAAGAGGAGGTCTAACGGAAGTCCATTGAAGTATGGTTAATCATATTTACCTACTCTTTCAAGTTTATTTATTATTATACTTCCTATTTAGTTTTTTTACATCCAAAATTAATATCTATAGTATAATATATATAAATATAAGTTATTATTATTAATATAAAACTATATTCCACATTTAATCCATCTTATAAAAAATGAAACCACTGCATGTGTGTACGTATGACATACTGTCCCCATATAGCGATGTAATTTTTTTCATCACCAATTTACTTGGTTGTTTATAATTGTGGAAATAGTGAATATATAAGATATATGTTACAATATAATGACTCTTTAAAGGTCAATTGTATTTTTTCATTCTTTTATTCCATCCATCAAAAAATGAAAGCAGCATTTCGGCATTTATACAACCTACCATATCCATGAACGCTGTAATTAATTTTTATAAATATATCTTCACTGATGACTCAAAATATCTATATATTTAATATATATGATATTCATACCATAAATAATATTTTTTAGATGAGTTAACTTTAATAAATGTATACAAACTAGAACTGCTAAATCAAAATATACATTAAAAATGAAGCAGATACCACCTAAAATAGATATTTCAACAATGAATTTATAAAGAGTGAGTGATAAATTGTTATATATAAATCATATATGGTATGATATATATGAGTTTTTTTATATAATATATGTATAATAAATCTATTTTTGTTATACAGTGGGTTCAAAAAAATACAATAGAAATCAACCTGAGGTAAGGCTTTCTCATCTCACCATTACATCTGTGAGACATGTGTCCTATTCACAAATTTTTTTGTATATAATTCAAAATTGATATATTTTAATGACCCAAAAATTCATTAATGAAAATATCTCTCGGTCTATTTAAATGACTTCTTATGGCTATGTAAAACGTTTGAACTTATGTGGTCTTATGTTTTGGATTTTAAAATAACGTTTTGAGTTGTGACCATTGAAAATATAGCCATTGAAAAGGGATCAGATGATTTGTATAAATATAGATCTTTAAAAAATCTGATTTACTCAGAAAAAGGAAGTGATGGACTCATATAGTAGACTTTCGCCATACGAATCTAATTTTTCAAAGCTCGTAAAGGAGGTTGTGACGTCCCGGACCCGGCTGCCCCTCAACCCGAGCCCCGAGCCCGGTTGGCCACATGACCCCTGGCTTGTCTCCCCATAGGCCAGGGGCTGCCAACTAGCAGTGGGGGTGTAATGGTAAGTCAGTGGGGAGATTGTACCCCCATGTCTGAGTACGCAGCAGAATAGTACCAAGTGATAGAAATAGCAGAAACACAACCAATGGATAAACAGGAGAAAAGGGGAAACATACAACCAAACAACAGAAGTAAGGAAACCCTGATATGTATACCAAAGCCACATAGACAGTGTATAATAAAAAAAGGATGCATGGAATGCTAGTACAATGTAAATAGAAGACAAGAATCCTATACAATAATACAAAAAGAACAAAAGTAGTCCACGAGCATCTCTAGCCAAGCTCGATCATCTGCTATGGATCTCCAGCTAAAACATACATATATCAACAACCTGATGTTGTGCTTTTGCCCTTAATAGTACTTGCAGTAGTAAAGTCTACACGGGTACCAAGGAGGCCGCTCGGGTAGGGTGTGAGACAATTCTTAGTAGGCCACCACCAACGATGTCTACGTGTAATCCAAGAAAGTGTTCACATGAAACAATTAGTAACATACTACAAGTAAGTAAAACAAAGTAAATAAGCAACCATTCTGCTCAGGTTCTGGAAGGACACCTGGTGGGTCTACCTTCTTCGAATCATGGCTGAAAACCTAAACAAACACCAGAGGTATATAGGTTATCACTGGAACAAGGTAAACATGCCTCTCGTCCACAAGTACTGTAGCCAGCATGGGGTAGAAATGCCTCCCACATGTAAGGTTATATAGGAACAAGGTATAAATGCCTCTCGTCCTCGATCATTATAGTTGGTGTGGGGTAGAAATGCCTCCCACCCATAAGGTTATATAGGAACAGGTTATAAATGCCTCTCTTCTTCAATCATTTTAGTTGGTGTGGGGTATAAATGCCTCCCACCCGTGTGGTTATATAGGCACGAGGTATTAATGCCTCTCGTCCTCAATCATTGAGACTTATCTGGCATGGGGTAAGAATTCCTCCCTCCCACACACGGGTTGTCACAAGCATGTCAACACAGCAAACCATAACCATTCACATCACAATGTATAAGTAAAATCATCTTATATCACATCACATTAATAATGCATGGCATTTCCCAATCACATCATAAGGAAAAAATCATCTCAAGGCAATGTACATTTCAATTCATTCAAGGGGTTCAGGATATCTCATCATAGCCAACCTCTAACCAAGCAATCCCATTTTCCTAACATGGAAAATGGCTTTCAAGACATACTATTAAGGTTCAAAGGTGAAAAAGGTTCAATTCTCAAAGCCTATCACCTATGGTTGACCAATCCCGGTCCACACCAAATCTAAACACCAAAACAAGGTCATATTCATCAATATCATACCACAAGGGTCATTTAGACATCAAGAAGTCAATACAAATAAGGGGTTTAGAAAAGAGAAAAAACTTTGCATGAGGATAAATACTCGAAATGGTGAAAACCCAAAAGGAGAACACATAACCACCTACCTTAGAGCTATAGGCGTAGACTCTCTTGATATCAACCATAGATTCGTAGTAGATTGGAAGAGATCTGATTTCCAGTCCAATGCCCTGGAAATAGGGCATATGATCCTATATCAAAATAACAAGACGGAAGGCAAGATTTTCCGATTAAGGAATGGTGCATGAGGTTATCCTTACCTTGGCCCTTCCAAAACTTCCGAAGGATCAAGAAGTGGACTCTAGATGAAGTCTCCACCAAGATAAGAGTGTGAGAAAGGTTTTAGAGCTCGAATGAGGCTCCACTATGGTTTTGTCTGTGCGAAGAAGAAAGAAAGGCTTAAGGCCTTTTAAAATTAATTAAAGGAAAAAAGGTAAAGTTACCCAGAACTGGGTCGCACGGTTTAGGCGCACAGTTTACCAAACCGTGCCCAAACCATGCGCACTTCCCTGCCTCTAGAAAAACGGTCACACGGTTTAGGCGCACGTTTTACCCAAATCGTGTGCAAACCGTGCGCACCTCCCTGCTTTCAAACCAAAGGCCGCACAGTTTATCCAAACCGTGCGCAAGCCGTGCGTAGGCCGTGTGCCCCTGTCTATAAGTCCATTTCTCAAAGTACCAGGCTCCGAACCAACCTCGGACACTCCCCGGATCTTCCCTAGGCTGTTACCATAATTACACAAGCTTAAAAGAAAATATTTTGAAGAAAAACCAACGATCAGTACCTTTTCCAAAGAGTCGGGTCGTTAAAACCTCCCCTCCTTAAAGCAACTCATCCCCGAGTTGGCCTTCTGAGGGTACTGGGGTGTCATCAACGAAAAGCTCAGGCCATTGAGAACGTATATCAGCCTCTTGCTCCCAGGTCTTGTCCTATACCCGGTCATTCTACCACAGTACCCGTACAAGAGGAACAGACCTTCCACAGAGTGTCTTCATGCCCTGGTCAACTATTCGCATTGGATATTCCTCGAAGGAAGCATCCATGTCCAGTTCAACCTCATCAGTCTGAAAAACGCGAGTCCGATCTAAAAAGTATCGGCATCGCTGAGATACATGAAAAACATCGTGCATGGCCTGATATCTCTGTAGAAGTGCAAGCTGGTAAGATACTAGTCTGATCTGCTTCATCACCTCAAAGGGCCCTACGAACCTTGATTAAAGCTTACCCTACTTCTGTAGACACCTCTGCCTCAACCTGGGTGAGACCTTCAAGAAAACCTGGTCCCCAACCTCGAACATAAGAGGTCGTCGGTGCTTGTTCACATAGGATTGTTGTCTAGACTGTGTTGTCTGCATACAATTCCTAATAAGCTATATTTTCTCTGTATTCTCCTATACAAGATGTGGTCCTAGAATAGTTTCCTCACCTACTTCAAGCCAACACATGTGTGAGCGACAAGGCCTACCATATAAGGCTTCATAGGGAGCCATTTCAATGGTATCCTAGAAGTAATTTTTATAACTAAACTGGACAAGAGGAATGTGTTTCTCCCATGAACCTCCAAAATTGATAACACATGCACGTAAAATTTCCTCTAGTACCTGTATAGTCCACTCAGTCTATCCGTCAGTCTGTGGGTGATAGGCCTTGCTCAAAAGTACATGTGTACCCAAGGCCTTTTGTAAACCCTGCTAGAACCGAGATGTAAAATGAGGATCTCTATCCGAGATAATAGAATGAGGTGCTCCATGAAGGTGCAATATTTCATTGACATACATTTTTCCCATGTTTTCAACAGTGAAGGTCTCCCACACAGGTAAGAAGTGTGCATCCTTCGTCAGACGGTCGACGATAACCCATAATGCATCATTGCCGCGAGGTGACCGGGGTAAACCGGTTACAAACTCCATAGAAACATCGTCTCATTTCCACTTCGAAATGGAAAATGGATGCAAAAACCCTTCCAGACACTGATGTTCCACCTTCACCTATTGATAGGTGGAACAACGTGTAATGAAACCGGCTTCCTCCGGCTTCATGTTAGGCCACCTGTGCTGTCGTCGCAAATCACGATACATTTTGGGGATGCCCGGGTGAATTGCCCATGCTGAGGTGTGGAAATCCCTCCTAAGTTCTTCTCTGATGTCTTTTGGGACCCATACACACCCATGGAATAATAAAGTATCACCCTCATTTAGGGTTTATTTTGTAGAGGTTTCATCAACGACACTTTCTCGTAGAACAGGGCCTTCCAGATCTGATAACTGTCTAGCCCTGACCCGCTCCAAAAGAGTAGACATTACCACTAATGATGAGAGAACAGTTTGACCCTGACCCTCCTGAACATCAATGTACATATCCGAAAATAGGGCCATCATCTTCCACTCCTCATTAGATTCCAAACTACTTGTGACTAGGTTTTCCAACTTAGCGCATCAGATACTGAATTTCCATTCCCAAGAGTGTAGGCCTGTTCGAAATCAAAGGATTGCGGGTACTCGACCCACCTACGTTGCCAGAGATTTAGATCCCGCTGAGTGAAGTTATATTTGAGGATTTTGTGGTCAGTGTATACCACAAAGTGCTCTCCAAACAAATAGTGTCTCCAACAGTGTAAGGTATGTACAACCGCTGCAAGCTCGAGGTTGTGCGTCGAATAATTCCATTCATGAGGCTTTAACTAATGAGAACCATACGCAATGAATCGTTCGTCCTGCATCAAGAAAGCTCCAAGACTGATACCTGACACGTCGCAAAAGACCGTATAATCTCTTCCTAGATCCGGCAAGATCAGTATCGGTGTTGAAGTTAGACTTCCATTCAGTTTCTGAAAAGCTACTTCATAAGGTTCTGACCAATCGAATCTCACCCCCCTTTTGGTCAAATCTATAAGCGGTGCTTCTAGGTGTGAAAAGTCCTGAATGAACCGACTATAATATCCAACAAGCCCCAAGAAACTCCTAATATAGAAACATTCTTGGGCTACTCCCAGGAAATTACGGCACTCACCTTCTCAAGGTCAACTAAAACTCCAAACTAAGAAATAATGTGACCCAGTAAGTGAACCTTGTCTATCCAAAAGTGGAATTTATTAAGCTTAGCATAAATCTGATGCTCCCTTAGTGTATTCAGCATGATCTCAATATGGGTTACATGGTCGTGTCTCGAGTGTGAATAGACTAAGATATCTTCCACAAATACAACCACAAAAAATCAAGGTACAGGTGAAAAATCTGATTCAGAAGAGCCATAAACATTATAGGTGAATTCATAATCCCAAACGGCATGACTAGGTACTCATAGAGACCGTAGCTGATCCTAAATGTTGTGTGAGGTATGTATGAAGTCCTAACATGCACCTGATGATAGCCCGGCCTCAAATCTATCTTTGAAAACACCTTCACTCCTCAGAGCTGATTGAAGAGTTTGTCAATTCGAGGTAAAGGATACCGATTTTTAATAGTCATATGATTAAAATTATGATAATCCACACAAAGGCAAAGGGTACCATCTGCCTTCTTGGAAGAAAGAACCAGTGATCCCCAAGGAGAAGTATTGGGATGTATAAAGCCTTTTACTTCCAGGTCCTCCAGCTGATTATTAAGCTCTAGAAGTTCCTTAGGTGCCATATTATAAGGAGAAATGGTCACTGGTGCTGCTCCTGGCATAAGCTCAATAGTAAACTCCACCTCTCGCACTGGAGGTAGACTAGAGAAATCATTATGAAATACATCACTAAAAAGCTCCACCACGGGAGGATAAATAGAGGGTGGTAACCCTTGGTCATCAAGATAAAGACTGGCAACCTATGCCGTGACACCACATAAACTCTGTTGTTCCAGTCCTGCTGGTGTCGCACTAAGATCCCATTCTCACTTATGCATATGTGAGTCACCCTATGGTGACGTAAACGCCACCCTCCAATGATAGCAGTCAGTTCAGGCTCTAAAGGGAACTAACCAGTCCATCCCGATTATTACATCAAAACCTTTCATATCCAGAACATATAGGTTCCACACGAAAAGGTAAATGCCCACCTCAAGGGGAAAATTCTGACAATGACAAATTCCCTTAGAATGAATACCTAAGGGGTATATAACGTGATCATTCCATTATAAGATCCAACGTCATGGCCCAAGCTTCCGATAATTGCCTTCGATATAAAAGAGTGAGAGGAGCTTGTGTCAAAAAAGCAGATACTAATGTAGAGGAAACTAGAATCGTACCTCATATAGTAGATGGTCCAACATGCTGCTCTTGTGGTGTAGGCTCGACTGCATACAACTGGCTGGTACCATGACCCAGAGTCACAGCCTGGCTACCCTGAGCAGACTCGTCCTGTTGGCGCTGAGAGTCAAGTGCCTGGTTACCTATGCCTCGACTACCGCCCCGGCCTAATCGACCGGTGGTATTCCAGTCTCCTGACTGACGTGATCCTTTAGAAACACCTCCAGATCATGGAGTAGGTAAAGATCCCTGCTCACTGGACCCACGGGGAAAAGTACTACAGAATCGATGGAGATAACCCAACCTACCCCAACTTCTGAACTCTACTGGGTTTCATGTACACTGCCTCTTCATATGTCCTGGCACCCCACATTAGTGACAGATAAGAGTACCACCTGAGAAAAGGGTTTGACCGCAACTAAAACCGCGAGAGTCCTCAAAACGCCGCTTCTTCCCAGAAGCAGATCCACTAGAACCCTTCTATGTCGAACTGCCCTAGTTCACACTGTTCACTTCTCTCAAGTTCCTCTTTGTGATCAGCACCTGATTGACAATCTCTGAAACGGCCTTCAAATTGAACACGTTAACCTGCGACTGGATGGTGTAACACATCCCATCCTCAAAATTCCTAGCGGCTGTGAGATCATCAGCAGCTAATGTAGTAGAAAAACGTTTTAACTCAGTGAAACGAGACAAATACTCCATTACTGTCATGGTCCCTTGCTACAGATTCATAAACTCCCTAGTTCTATCAGACCTCAAAGTCTGGGGAAAGAAGTAATCGTAGAAGTCGGTCAGAAAATCAGTCCAGATCATATCTCTCTAGTGTCCCGACTGGGTGATGACATCCCACCACCTCCTGGATGAACCACGAAACATATAATCTGTGAGCTTCAACCTTCACTCTGGAGGTGTCTCAAGGTTCTCAAAGATAGTCAAAATAGCTTCCAACCCGGACTCTCCAGCTAGTGGTCCTCCATATCTCGTAATGGTAGGAGGATGCAGCGAATGAAACTCACGGGTAAACTCTGCCATACTCGGGGCAGGTTTCACTCCACCTTGCATACTCTGCATCATATGCAAGAAGTTCTCATGGAACTAGGCATCAGCGCCCATATCATGAAATGCAAGAGGAGCCACAGGTGGCTTGATAAAAAGATCAACTAGAGGCTCTGGGCCCACCACCTCAAAAACATGATCGTTTCCACCTTCAGCACATGAGACTCAAGGACGTCTTGGAAGCATAGTGCTACAATTCCAAACGAATGTCTCAAAAGAAGGAACCAACAAAAAAAATTAAAGGCTGAACTCTAGAAGCTAGGATAGGTACTAAACCATCCTACCCCTATGTTCATCTATCCACACCCATAGGAATATTTTGTAAAACCCACAACTGCTCAAAATTTATGTAATCCAGTGATATGGCATTTCCCAGCCCATAAGGGTCTATACTCTTGAACTGAAAGATGACACACACTTGGATGTCATTTCTCATTTACTTGTACTAATTAAGTATTTGAATTCCCCTTTTAAGCAAATTATTGGTTTAGTTGGAATGTCATTTTCCGATCCATAAGGGCACATACACCTTATGAACCAAAGAGTGACACCCACTAAAACCACATCATTCCTCAATCCACATCAAGAATGAAGGTATAAAACAAAGGCACACATATAAACAAGGAATGGAAATAAACAATAGGCAATGCTCGCTAAAAATTTAAACGTGGCATGGAAATATGCATGCCCTAATCATATTGTGCCTATCATGCTGCATGCTCTAATGCATAACCCTCATTTCATCAGGTCGAACCCTGAATCTAAATTACAAAATTGAAAATCTCAATAACATCAAAAAACATGTGAATCACCCAATGGTGAAACAATATCAACAGTAATTAGTGGAATCAATAACAACATAAAATAGGAAACATGGTCTTAGCCCCATACATGGGTTCGCGACGCCCAAGCACGGATTATAACTAAGTACTTAAGAGTTTCCAGTCTCCAAGTCTATCATCGCCAAATATTAAAGCATGAAATAAGTAAAAACCTCTGCTACCACTTTGTGATGTCCCGGACCCGGCTGCCCCTCAACCCGAGCCCCGAGCCCGGTTGGCCACATGACCCCTGGCTCGTCTCCCCATAGGCCAGGGGCTGCTGACTAGCAGCGGGGGTGTAACGGTAAGTCAGTGGGGAGAATGTACCCCCATGTCAGATTACACAGTGGAATAGGACCAAGTGATAGAAATAGAGGAAACACAATCAATGGATAAACAGGAGAAAAGGGGAAACATACAACCAAACAATAGAAGTAAGGAAACCCTGATAAGTATAACAAACCCACATAGGCAGTTTATGATACAAAATGGATGCATGTAATGCTAGTACAATGGAAATATAAGACAAGTATTCTATACAATAATAACAAAATAACAAAATTAGTCCACGAGCATCTCTAGCCAAGCTCGATCCTCTGCTCCAGATCTCCAGCTAGAACATACATGTATCAACAACCTGAAGCTGGGCCTTTTCCCCTACTAGTACTTGCAGCAGTAAAGTCTACATGGGTTCCAAGGAGGACGCCCAGGTAGTGTGTGAGACAAGTCTCTGTAGGCCACCACCGACGATGTCCACGTGTAATCCAAAAAGGTGTTTGCATGCAACAATGAGTAATATACTGCATGTAAGTAAAACAATGTAAATAAACTACCCTTCCACTCAGGTTCCAAAAGGAAACCTGGTGGGTCTACCTGCTTCCGATCATGGTTAGAAACATGAAAAAACACTAGAGGTATATAGGTTATCACTGGCACGAGGTAAAAATCCATCTCATCCACAAGTACTGTAGCCGGCGTGGGGTAGAAATTCCTCCCACCCATAAGGTTATATAGGCACGAGGTATAAATACATCTTGTCCTCAATCACTGTAGTAGGTATGGTGTAGAAATTCCTCCCACCCGTAAGGTTATATAGGAATGAGGATATAAATGCCTCTCATCCTCAATCAATGTAGTTTTTGAGGGGTAGAAATTCCTCCCACCCATAAGGTTATATAGGCATGAGGTATAAATTCCTCACATCCTCAATCACTAAGACATATCTGTAACGAGGTAAGAATGCCTCCCGCCCACACACGGGTTGTCACAAGCATGTCAACACAGCAAAGAATAACTATTCAATTCATAATGTATAAGTAAATTCATCTTATATCACATCACATTAATAATACATGGAATTTCCAAATCACATCACAATGAAAACAATCATCTCAATGCAATGTACATTTCAATTCATTCAAGGGGTTCAGGCTATCTCATCCTAGCCAACCTCTAACCAAGCCATCCAATTTTCCTAACATGGAAAATGGCTTTCAAGACATACCTTTAAGGTTAAAATGTGAAAAATGGTCAATTCCCAAGACATATCACCTATGGTTGACCACTCTCGAACCAAACCTAATCTAAACACCCAAACAAGGTTAGATTCATCAATCTCATACCACACTGGTCATTTAGACATGAAGTAGTCAATACAAATAAGGGGTTTAGAAAATATACAAAACCCAACATGATGATAAACACTCGAAATGGAGAAAACCCAAAAGGAGAACACATGACCACCTACCTTAGAGATGTAGGCGTAGGGACCCTTGATATCAACCTCAGATTCACAGTAGATTGGAAGAGATCTGAGTTCCAGTCCAATGCCCTAGAAATAGGTCATATGATCCTGCATCAAAATAACAAGATGGAAGGCACGATTTGCCAATGAAGGAAGGGTTCATGATGTTACCCTTACCTTGGCCCTTCAAACACTTCTGACGGATCAAGAAATGGACTCCGAACGAAGGCTCCACCAAGAGAAGAGTGAGAGAGAGGTTTTGGAGCTCAATGGAGGCTCCCCTCTCGTTCTGTCCATGGGAAGAAGAAAGAATGGCTTAAGGCCTTTTAAAATTATTTAAGGGAAAAGGGTAAATTTACCCAGAACTGGGTCGCACGGTTTAGGCACACGGTTTCCCAAACTATGTGAAAACTGTGCACACTTCTCTGCCTCCAGAAAAAGGATCTCATGGTTTAGGGGCACAGTTTACCCAAATTGTGTGTAAACCATGTGCACCTCCCTACTTCTAGACCAAAGGCCACACAGTTTATCAAAACCATGCACAAGTCGTGCGTAGGTTTTGCGCCCCTATCTGCAAGTCCATTTCTCAAACTCCTGGTCTTTGAACCATCCTCAGACACTCCCCGGACCTTCTTTAAGATGTTACCCACATTACACAAGCTTAAAGGAAAGATTTGAAAGCAAAACCAATGATCCGTACCATTTCCAAAGATTCAGGTCATTACAGAGCCTGTGCCATTGGGATTTTCTCTTGACCAAGCCTAATCTGAGCTTTAACATGTTAAGATCAAACGGAACTGCCTAAGAGGGAAGTAGAAGTTGATAGAGATTACCACTCAGCGATGTTATCTGAGTCACCCCCAAGAGTTTTTCATCATTTCACAACTTACAATTAGGTATTATGCAGCTACTATAAGGGGTTATGTACCAAGTCCAAAGCACTAAGAATATGTTCATTATTTTGGTATATAATAATTAATATACATTCATTTTATTATTGTTACTTTTTGAATAGTTTTGGAATAGAAAATAGTATTTTTAGTTAATATTCGAATAAGAAATATATTTTGATGAATTAAAGGATTTTTGAATTAAATAATATTTTAAGAAAATATTATTATTATTATTAAATTTATTATTAATAATAATAAATAATAGTATAATTTTACGAATGTAATTGTAATTATTATTATGGTCTGAAAGCTGTTTTTGTCAAAACCCATGAATTTTCGATAAATGACAGTTTTTATTTTAAAAGTAAAAATTCACATATTTAGAAAATTATTTAGATAAAATAAATATTATTTTTTGAATTAGGAAATCAAAATTATCCAATGGTGAATTTTTAATAATTTTCTAAGACACTCGAATTTTGGGGTAAAAATTTATTACCTTTTTAATATATAATGTGTTTTATGTCATCATAATGACCCAATAGTGATGTAATAAAATATTATAAACATTATGTTTGGAAAATATTTTTTTTCTGTTCAAATATTGTTATTTTAGATTTGTTTGACTTATTTTAAAAAGAATTAGTGGACCCTCTAAGACTTATAAATATTTTTATCTTTTTAAACTGTTTTCCTTGAGATTGTGACTCACCTCCACTTAAGTAACCCTGTTATTTTAAGAAGTTCGGAAATTGTCCTTATAAAATATTGTTTTCCACTTCCCTTTGGAAAAAACCATTGGATGGTTAGTGGTTTTGATTATTTTAATGTGAGATGTCTCAAACCTAAATAATAAACAATTCCTTCTCCTGTACTATATAATCCATCCCATGCTCCCACTTCCTCTACTATAAAATCCATTGGAGTTCATCACACCTCTTCCCTCCTCTATCTCGAATCCTCCCATGGCGCCCCAATCTCTCAAGAAGCTTCTCTCATGACTCTCCCAATCTTTTTCGATCACACTTCCAAGCAAGGGATTTCTACCTTTCTATTTTTATCCAAGTTTCTTAATATGGTTATGCCCTTTTATTTATAATTATAAATGTTGGGATATGATTTATCACCTCCCCCATACTGCCCTATTCAAATTTTAATAATTGGAGATCCCCTTTTTCTCACATTAATGCCTTCTATGTATACTCGTTACCATGCCGATATTCCGTAAGGAACTTCTCTATCCTCATTTACATTCAAGCAATTATTTTGTATTACATATCTAAATTCCATTACATTTTTTGGGACATGTATCTATATGACCCCCCTTTACATTCCATTTCATGTACTTATGATGATACACTCATTTCTCTCTCATCATCCATTTTTTTTAATTCTTATGTCGCATTGTTATGCTGCTGAAATTGCACTGCTTTTTTCCAAGCTAAGATCATTGTGTAGTAAATACTATACCCATGTCTCTATATAGGGAATTCACCTTTATGCACATATACATACTGAATTTCACTTTCATGTATTTATTCCACATTCATTAATGATTGAATAACTTATGATTTTGATTGATTCTATGCCATATGATCTATGTGGCACACTTATGCATTAAATGAAATGTTTAAGAATGTTGCACGTTAATAACGCTCCAATGCATTGGGTAAAGTATAGTATCATGATACGTCATGAACAATTAGTGTTCACTCATTATAATTCAAGTGAAACAAGGGTTTACCCATGCTTCATGTTCAATGAGGGTTTACTCATGCCCCATGTTCAATGAGCCTTGGCTCATGCTAATTCTATGTTAAGTGTTGTTTACACATTTCCACGTTGTAATTATCATGTTTTATCATGCCGTTATGTTCATATTTCTATTATGCTCCATTGATATGCCTATTGACTAACATGTATTGTATTATTCATATTATTCCATTTTTATTCCCTTACTGGGCTTTATATCTCACCCTTTTATTATACATGTCCTCATGTTACCCATGAAATGCAATGTATGAGGGAATGTAGTGGTCATTTAAAAAATGTTTTTCAATAATGATGTTGTGTGTTTTATGTTCTAAGTTGTTTTTTAGTGTTCTTAATACCTAGAGATACTATAACTATCGATATTATATGTTTTATCAAGTTAATTTTATGTAAAATATCATGTTTAAGTGTGTAATAAAGTGCAGGGTTGTTATAGTTGGAAACAAAGGATTTGTTTAGTTGTTTTTTGGATTAGGATTAGAAAACCCTAGTAAAGCCTTAGAGATAAGAATAAATATAATAAGAACATCCCTAAATTTTGGGGAGTATTTAGTAAGTGTTTTATCAATAAAATACATCCATGTCTGGATATGAGATGGTAAAGGTGGCTCTGGCATAGATCTACCTAAGAGTGAAAACTCCGAAAAGGAGTTTTGAACTTGACACGGGGTATACTAGTACACGACAACAAGCGTTGCATCAATCTTGGTTATAAAACTCTTAGGGGATATGGTTTGGTAAATTAACCAGCATATTATGAACCATTATTAAGGTAATTTAAAAAAATGCCTCTAAGAATACATTTTAGAAAGTTGATCATGGATAACGTATATTTAAGCTAATAGATTCATAAGTTAAGGAAATAAAACTAATTTATATGTCATCTATTTTTTTCTTTGGATTACCCTTTCTGGGTTACCCCTAACTTACCTTTTATTCTAGACAATGGCTAGTAATAGGAGGACTTGGTCTAATAACCGATTTGAAGATCAATGTGATGATTGTTCTAATGAGATCCTCAATCTGATGGGAGTGGGAATCACAAACATTGTCATGATTCTCTATCATTTAACTCAATAATTGAATAGAAACATAGGTAAAGAGCATTTTCCAACCCCCCTAAAGAAAGAACTAGTCGCTATTGAGAGCTTCATGAGACAAAGGCCTCTTAATTTTATTGAATCATTCGACCCCTCAATCTCCTAACAATGGATGAAATCCATTAAAAATATATTCTTCATCCTTCAATGTTATGGATGATTATTGTATGGAGTTTGAATCTGATCAATGGTGGAAATTGATAAAAAATACGAAGCCTGAGGAGGAGATCTAGGTGTTGGAATGGAAGGATTTCCATAAGATCACTTTTGATAAATATTTTTCGCACACCCTCCAAATTAAGATGGAAATGTAATTCCATTCCCTAAAGAGAAAAAGACACTGAATTTTTTAGAGTGTATGAGGAAAAATTCACAAGTATTTCACGATACACATCCAGCTTTGTCGTTACCCCTGAATTCAAGGATGATAGCTTCTTTTGTGGGCTAAAACCTAGCCTGTGGAAAGCTCTGGCGATCCATGACTTCGATAGCTATGAGGAAATTGTCTGATGTTCCCTCAAGGTCAAAATGAAGATTTTTTAATCATAGGTGTGTCATGGGGATAAGAATAATAATTATTAATTCAATTATGGTTGTAATATACATAAATCCAACAGTGCTAAGAAGATCAATCACCCCACTTGCCAAAGGTGTGGAAAGAAGCACCCCAGAAATTGCTTGAAGGGTATGAGGAATTGGTTTTGGTGTGGAAGAGAAGGACACCTATCTATTAATTTCCAATAAGAAAAACTCATGGTTGTGATATAATAGAGGAACGCTTCATTTGACTCTTAATGCATTATTCATTTCATCAACTTCAAAGAACCAGGGAATCTTGCAAATCAGTTCCCTAAGAGAAACGTTTTTAGAGGAAACCAAAATCATCTATGGTAGCAAGGGAGAGATTTTTACATTACTACTATCTATGTGAAACCTAAAAAAAAAGTGGTGATAGGTTTGCTTGTTATTCATTGAATAATAGTGAACACACTTTTTTATTCAATTTCTATAAATTCTTTTATATTCTGAAAGTTTAGTAGAATAATCCCAACACCAGCACAAATAATGGAAGTAAAGATGTTGGTGAGTACAAAAAATGGGTAAATCATTGCATCCCATGAATATAACTCCTCCCCTGTCATAATTTGTGGGTTGAACTTCCCGGGGAACTTCATCAAACTCTTTTAGGGGAATTTTATGAAATTATTTCCTTGGATTATATTTCCTTATATAGAGCCAAAATAAATTTTCGTGTGAGGGAAATCACTCTCCAGGGGGAGAATAGACCCCTAATTTTGTACAAGTTCAAAGAGGAGGATGAATCTTGTTTAGTTCTACCATCTCAAGCATGGATATTACTTCCCTATGAGAATTTGTATCTGGCTAATATTATTTTGTCCAGGTAAGAAACCATCCTTGAAGGAATGCCTATTTTGAGAGAATTCTCTAAAGTGTTTCCCAAGTAATTTCTTGGTCTCCCTCTTATAAGAGATGTTGAGTTCTCAATTTAACATATACCTGGGCTGTTTCCAATATCCGAGACTCCTTTTAGAATGGTTGTTGTAGAGCATGAAGAGCTGAATAAACAACTACAGGAGAATCAGGATAAAAGAGTTATACGATGAAGTGTTCCACCATGGGGCATACTAGTCCTCTTCATCAAGAATAAGGATGTGCCAATGCGCCTTTTCATTGATTCTTGTGAGCTCAAAAAATCACGATAAAGATCAAGTATCCTCTTCCATGAATTGATGACTTATTCAATAAGCTACGTGGATCACAATAATTCTCCAAGGGGGATTTTTGGTCAGGATATTGTCATTTAAGGGTGAAGAAGGGAGATATCCCCAAGACTTATTTTGGTACAAGATAAGGGCACTATGAATTCATAGTAAGGCATTTCAAACTCACTAATTCTCCATCAATATTTGTGGACATGATGAATAGAGTGTTTAGATATTACCTTGATAAATTTATTGTAGACTTTATAGACGATATACTAATATACTTCAAAACCAAGGAGGATCCTGAGGGGCTTCAAAGAACTGTACTAGAGACCTTACAGAATGAGAATCTCTATGAAAAGTACAGCAAGTGTGATTTCTGGTTGAAGGTGGTCTCATTCTTGGGCCATATCATCACAAGTAATGGAATATCAGTGAATCCATCCAATATAGTGACAATTGAGGGATGGACAAGGTGAACATCAGTAATGGATATCTATAGATTCTTGGGGTTAGATGGATATAATCACCAATTTCTGAGAAATTTCTCACGATTGTCCAACCCTCTTACCAAGCTAACTCAGAAGGGAGTAAAGTTTTCTTGGAGTTATTAATGAGAAGAGAGATACAAGGAGTTGAAAAGAAGGCTTATCACTATGCTCGTGCTCACATTACCCACGAGTGGAGAACTTTTTGTGGTTTTTAGTGATGCTTTGAAGAAGGGATTGGGATGTGTGTTGATGAAGTATAATAAAATGATAGCCTACACCACAAGGTATCTGAAATCCATGAGAAAAGCTATACCATGCATGATCTGGAGTTGGTGACAATGATCTTTGCATTGAAAATATAGTTCCATTATCTCTATGGGGAGAAGTGTAAGATATATATTGATCGCAAGAGCATAAAATATATATTATCACAAAAAGAGATTAATATACACCAAAAAATATGGATAGAAGTCATCAAGGATTATGACTTCTCAATTTATTACCACCCTGGGAAAGAGAACAAAGTGGTGGAAGATCTATGTATAAAGGATCCAGAGATTCTGTCATTGATGAGTTTTGAGAAGGATCCAATCATCATAGAATTGGAGAGGATGGACATAGGAATTGTTAAGGGTGGAACATCATCAATACATTCTCAAATGAGTTTTTAACAAACCCTCTTGGAGAAAATAAAGGATGAACAAAGAAAGGATATTGAAATTATGAAAAGGGTGGGAGCTATTAGAAATTGAATATCTTGAGAGTTCATGTTTGAAAGGTATGGAATTGTGAGATTTGGGTCTCGATTGTGTGTACCATCTGATCTAGAGATAAAGAATGTGCTTTTGAATGATTCACATAGCTCACCTTCTCTATTCACCTGGGGATTAGAAAGATGTATTGAGATCTCCAAGAAATATTATGGTGGGAAAATATGAAAAGGGAGATTTCTGAATACACATCAAAGTGCCTGATATGTTGGCAAGTGAAGGCTGAGAGGAAAAAGTCTAAGGGGATAATGCAACCACTACCCAAACCAACATGGATGTGGGAGAACATTACTATAGACTTTGTCATTGGATTTCCAAGAACATCTAGAGGAAACAATGCTATATGGTTTTTTGTGGATAATCTTATAAAGATAGCTCAATTTATCACGATTCGAGAGGACTTATAATTGGATAAACATGCAAGGATTTACATCAAAGAAGTGGTAAGGCTACATGAAGTACCACTATCTATTGTATCCGATCAGGATCCGAGATTCAGCTTGAAGTTATAGAAAAGTCTCCAACATGCTCTAAGAACTGAACTAAACTTCAGTACGGCCTATCATCCTCAAACTGATGGACAATCTGAGTGAACTATTCAGACACTGGAAGATATGTTAAAATCGTGTTCTATGGACTTCAAATGAGGGTGGGACTAACAGCATCCATAGGTTGAATTCTCCTACAATAATAGTTTTCACTTGAGTATATAAAGGGAAACATATGAATCCCTTTATGGGAAAAGGTGTAGAACACTGGTGTGTTGTGATGAAGTTGGTGAGTGTAAACTGCTAGGACTTGAAATGGTCGATGAAATGGTGGAGAAGGTGAAAACCATTCAGCAGCGTATCAAGGTAGCCCAGAGTCGACAGAAGAGTTATGTAGATAACCATCTACCAGACATTGAGGTTAAAGATGGAGATATGGTATTTCTACACATATCTCCATGTATGAAGTTCATGAGGATTGGAAAGAAAGAGAAGTTAAGTCCTAGGTACATCAGTCCCTTTGAGATTCTTGATCATGTCGGGGTTGTGGCCTATCGACTAGAACTTCCACCTACCTTGGCCAAAGTACATGTCGTCCTTCATGTATCCCTTTTAAGGAAGTACATACCAGACCCTTCACATGTACTCTCTTAATAGGGAGAATAGTTATAGGATGATTATTCTTACTAGGATAAATGAGTGAAGATCATATATCGTGGAGAAAATGTTCTACGAAATAATACAATGCCCATTGTCATGGTTTTGTGGAAAAACCACATGTTTGAAGAAGTGATGTGGGAATCAGGGGATGTAATGAAGAAGAGTTACCCACATCAGTTTTAGTGTGGGAAAAGGAAATTTAAACGGTGAAATTTCATAAGGGGGGAGATTTTAACGACCCAAAAATTCATTAATGAAAATTTCTCTTGGTCTATTTAAATGTCTTCTTATGGTTATGTAAAATGTATTAACATATGTGGTTTAATGATTTGGATTTTAAAATACCATTAAGAATTTTGATCATTGCTAATATAGTCATTGAATAGTTATCACATGATTAGTATAAATATTGGGCTTTAATAAATCCAATTTATACATAGAAAGGAAGCGATGGCCTCATCCAGTAGACTTACTCCATACGAAGCCCATTTTTCACAGATCAGAAAGGAGGTGGTGTCATTGGTATTCGCTCTTGACCAATCCCATGTCAATCTTTAACATGTTATGATCTAATATAACCACCTATGGGAGAATTTATAGTTGATAGAGATTACCACTCGAACGATTTTATCCAAGCCACCCCAAAAGTATGTCACCATCGCACACCTAACCCTTCGGTCTTATGAGAGTGTTTTAAGGGGTTATATAACAAGGAAATAGAACTATGAATATGTGAATTATTTTTGTACATAATAATTAATATACATTCATTTTATTATTGTTTCTTTGAAAATAGTTTTTAAATCGCAAATAGTATTTTTAGTTAATTTTCAACGAAAAAATCTGTTATGATGAATTAATGAATTTTTGAAATAAATAAAATTTTAATGTAATTTTATTATTATTATCAAATTATTTATTACCAAATATAAATTGTTTTATAATTTTATGAATGCAATTGTAATTTTTTTTAAGGTATGAAATCTATTTTTGTCAAAACCCATGATTTTTTTATAAATGTCAGATTTTATTTTAAAAGTAAAAATTATCATATTTGGAAAATTATTTAGATAAAATGAATATTATTTTTGGAATCAGGACATCAAAATTATCCAAATGTGAATTTTTCATATTTTTCTGAGACAGTCGAATTGTTGGGTATAAATTTATAACCATTTAAATATATAATGTGTTTTATGATATCATAATGACCCAATATTGATGTAATAAAATATTATAAACATTATGTTTGTAAAATACACGTTTTTCAATTAAAATAATGTGATTTTAGATTTTTTTTGATTTATTTTACAATGATTTAGTGGACCCTCCAAGACTTTTAAAACTTTTTATCTTCTTAATTTGTTTTCCTTGAGAGTATGACTCACCTCCACATAAGTAACCCAAATATCTTAAGAAGTTCATAAATTAACCTTATAAAATATTTTTTTTACACTCCCTTTTTGAAAAAAAAGGGAAAAAATCATGGGATTATTTGTGGTTTTGATTAGTCTAATATGAGGTGTCCCAAAAATAAATAACCAAGAATTCCTTCTCCTTTCTTATATAAACCCAACCAAGCTTGCAATTCCTCTACACTCAAAGCCTTTGTAGTTTATCCAAAACCTGACCTCCTCTCTCTATAATCCTCATAAGCCACCCCAAACTCCCAAGAAGCCTCTCTCAAGCCTCTCTCAAGCCTTTGGGATCACACTTCCAAGTAAGGGATTCCTACATTTCTCTTTTCATCCAAGTTTCTTAATATTGTTCTGCCCTTTTATTTTCAATTATAAATGTTGGGTTATGATTTTTCACATCCCCCATACTGGCCTATTCATGTTTTGATAATTATATATCCCCATTCTCTCTCATTAATTCCTTCCATGTATACTCGTTACCATGCCAAAATTTCATAAGGAATTTCTCTCTCCTCATTTACATTCAAGCAATTATTTTGTATTATATATGTAAATTTAATTACATTTGTGGTGAAATTTATCTATATGACCCCAACCTTAATTTCCATTTCATGTACAAATGATGAGACACCCATTTCCCTTTCATCAACCATTTTTATTAATTATTTTTTCACGTCGTTATGATGCCGAAATTGCACCGTGTTTTTCCAATACAAGATCATTGTTTTGTGAATACCATACTCATGTCTCTATCAAGAGTATTCACCTTTGAGAACATATACATATTTACTATTAATTTCATGTATTTATTCCACATTAAATAATCATGTAATAACATATGATTTTGATTGATTTCATGTTATAGGATCCATGTGGCACACTTATGCATGAAATGAAAAGTTTATAAAGGGTGTTCCCTAATAGCGCTCAAATGCATTGGGTAAAGTATATTATCATGATACATCATGTTCAATTAGTGTTAACTCATTCTAATTCCATTTAAATGAGGGTTTACTCGTGTTTCATGTGAAATAAGGGTTCACTCATGCTACATGGGAAATGAGCCTTGGCTCATGCTCATTCCATGTTAAGTGTTGTTGCCACATTTCCATGATATGATTATCAACCTTTATCATGCTTTATTTTCATATTTCTCTTGTTCTTAATTTATATTCCTATTGACTAGCATGTGTTTTATTCCTCATTTTATTCCTTGTTTATTTCCTTATTGGTGTTTACAGCTCACCCTTTTCTTATGCATGTCCTCAGGTTATCTCTTACAATGCTAAGTACTAGGGAATGTAGTGGTTATGTAAAGGAATTTTTCAATAATGATGTTGTTTGTTTTATTTTCAAAGTTGTTACGTAATGTTCTTATACACAAGTACACTACACCTTTTCATCATCTATGTTGTATCAAGTGAATTTTATGTAATAAATCGGGTTTAAGTTTGTAATAAAGAGAAGGGTTGTTATATATATTATAGAACTATTCTTTTTATCATCATGTAATTTTAACATTCATTTGATTTTACATATCTCATGGGGATTATAATTCAAAAAATAAAACAACAGTAAAGGATTATTTCAAAATTTCATCATTAATCGGGAATGTTTGGATTTAATTCACTTTTGGGGAATATTTCAATTCAATGTCCATTTTTTCTAAAAAAAATCCAAAATGTATTTAATATTCACTGATGACTATATTATTTTATTTTTATCAATGTTTTACTTTTTATAAAATGTTTTAAAATGGATCTTCTAATCATTTTTTGAACAATGTATTTTTTTAATTTTCTTATAAAAGTGTGGAATGAATTTGTTTTGACTTATACAACCTAAATATAACTTTTCACTATCATGGTTACTAAAAAATGTTAATCTTTCTTTACAATTTTTCATGATTCTTTTAATATAAAAATTTTCCTTATATAATTGTGAATGTTTATTAAAAATAAGTGATTTTAAAATTGTAAAGGTTCTTTTCCTAAAAAATGATTTTAATGATCTCTTTATGGAATTTCTATTCATCAACGTCAATAACCTATATTATAATTTTGATTCACATGGTATATTATGTCCTTATACAATCCTATTTATCTCTTCATATGTTTTTTGATCAGTTCAATTATTTATGTTTCAGTTTGATACCATTTATATTAATTTGGATGGGTTGTGATAATGTTTATTTATAAGGATAATTTTAAACATTTTATATCATATTGTTTCAATAAAAATATTTATTTTTATTATTCATCACCCCTTTTATATGATTAATTAATTTGACTTAGTATGTGATATATGGTCCCCACTATAGCCCCCTGATGCATCGGTAAGTCACTTTAGACAGACGAGATTGGGTATAGGAAGGGACCCTACACAATTATGTAAGACGTCTTATCCTCAATCTTCAAAAGTATTTTTATGATGACTTTGATTATTCATTCCATCATTATGAATTCATTTCTGGATGATCCATGTGATTATTCATTTAGTTAGAGTATTCGTGGATAATTTTGAAGCTCGTGTGATTATTTATATGTAATTTATTTATCATCAGTCATTCCTTCCATATTTTCTTCTAGCTTTGATTAAATAGAATGTGTATCTATTAATTACCTTTTTATGATGATTATTCCTAATTTACTCATATCTTCCATTATATGCATATAATTTCTAACCATTTTATTCCCATCACACATTTTTAAAATATTTTTTCACAGTGTTTAAGGATTATTAGAAAAAATTATGAGGACAAGATGAATGTTTTAAAGATGTATCTCGAAAAGAATCCTCATTTTATTTTTAAAATGTTTTTTTGTGGGGATATGGATTATGAGTATAAGTGTCCACAAGTAATTTATGGTTTTACTGTGTAATATTTTGTCTAAACTCTATAAAACACTAAAAATAAAATATCCAAGATATTGTAACAATGTGAATTATACTTCAAAGACACTAGAAAATATAATTCTTTAGGGAATGTCTTTATAAAAGGTCTTATGTTTTTCGAGATGATAGCACTGGACTATATTTCACAAAAATCATGTGGTACCCTAAGGGACCCCCACTACAATTTATTATTCTATTCTTAGAATGAGTTTCATGAATACCACTGTCCAATTTCCTTTTTTTGGTGTTTTTACCTCACAATCCAACCATCCTCTTTCTATTCATATCCAATTTTGATGTGTGGATTTGTTGATGATAAAATACATGTGTCACGGGAGAGATCAAGAAAGGCTCTACTGTTTTGAAGAAAATTCAAGCCAAAATGTCCCGAAAATCTACTCAAGGGACTAGATTATGAAGGTAAAAAGGTACATGAATAACTCCAGTTCATGGAGGTCCAAAACTATGTAAATCATTGAAGATAACCTCTATGAAGTGTATATCTTCTTCATGGAGTTCCATTTCTCAGAAGTCCCCATCGCATAGAGCTAGGCCAGTAACATTCATGCAGTAAAACCATGGTTCATGAACCTCCATCCATTCTCAAACCGTATAATCATTCTTGAAATATTAAATATTTCATGAAATTGATTTCTCTAACTCATTTGGGCCTACAAAGACACCTCATTATATTAAATTTAATGGGACATGACCTTTGAACATCTGAGAAAAGCTCTAAATTCATGAAACTCGGATTATTTTCAAATGACAGAGGATATGGACCTCCAATGGAATAAAAAGTTTAAGAAAATTCCTCCCATGGGTTTTTAGAACCTCAATCTACTGTATAGATTCCTTTCACAAAGTACCATGGCCTTCTTGTAAGGATAAATACCTTTTTAGATCTAGGGTTTACATGATATAATTATCTTTTGTGAAACCAACCCCATAGAAACCAAGGAATTACTCTAAAGAATGATCACCCTATTTTTTGAAACATATTCTTTCACACGACCCCTGACCTCTACAAGACCCTGGGTGTTCATAAAGCCCCAATCTATTGTGAAACCCCCAATATTCATGAAACCCACCCTCAAAGCCTCCTTATGGTGACTACTTTCAGCCAACACCCATTCAAAAAAGTTGAGATCCTAGGGTCCCATACCAATCCAAGACTGGTTCAATCGCACCCCAAGTCCTCGTGAAACTGGTACCATCTTCCCTTGTGTCCACCCACATTACCTCAAGTGTGTCATGGTCCATTACAATACCTTTTTCTCCTAATATTTGGTACTTTAATGACTTATGATAATAATAATAGTCACAATAATGTTAGGCCTCATGATTTCCATTCCTTTGGGGAAATGTTTATGTCTTACCCATCCTAGAGGCTCTTTAGTAGTAGACATGTAATCCCTAAAGGGGGAATCATTGAGGGAAATTACTTTCCTATCTCAGTAGTGATTAATTTTTTTGGGACTATCACTAACCATGATATATTCCCCCTCAAGGTATGAAACCCAACCACATCTAAGATGTAAGACATAAAACTGATAGCCCTACATCCTAGTTTTATGATATTAAATTGCACAAAAACATCCTCATCACATGACATTAAACTATAGACTTTCCCAATATGATGAACACAAGATGCCCCATGTGTTATCATCATGGGATTCCACCTCTTCCCCCACCAAAGGTTGAAAATACAATGTGATACAGCTTCTATGTGTAATCCCTACGTCATCCTCCCTCACTAAGGGACAAACTTCCTACCTTGAGTAGCTTTTATGTGTAATCCCCACTCTATACCTCGTTGGCACTCCTTCCATGACATGAGAATCTTTATTGTATGGTGTTAAAGTGAATGTATTGGTTTTTCCATGTGACCTTAAATTGAAACATCAGACTAGTTGATTTTAATCACTATCTATTAAACAAGGTACATAAGACACCTCCTAGAGGTTCAATCCGAATAACCTCTAAGTGTGAAATCTTTCACCCTGGGGGACACACTCAACCAAATCCATGTGTGAAATCTTCCACTTTGTAGGAAAACCTTCACCAAATATTAGTGGAAATATTCTCCCATTGGGGGACACACTCCACTATATTTCAAGTGTGAAATATTCTCCTCTGCATACACACTTGAAAACCCAAACATCTTTATAACGTGGTAAAAATGTGACCTGATCTAGAATCCCTACCCTATACAATAGACATGGGATTCTTGATGAAAAAAATACTTAGATTCATTGCTTCCCTATCATCAACTACCTCATGTCTAGCACGGGATTCCTTAGTTCTAGGCATATGAAGCCTCAAAAATTATATGATATAAAAAATAGGATGAAATTTTAGGTTCCCAACGAACACAATGTCTAGAAGAACCCAAACATTTCCATCATTACTACCTCCTCTGACCGAAGGTTTCTATCCTATTGAGACAAACTCATGGCAATTAACCAGCATCCACCTCAAGATGACACAAGGAACAAGTTTCACGAACATGAGATAAATCTATGAGGGAGAAAAAAAAATAGGCAACGAGATCTGAGGATGAACCTATGGATGGAGGAACCAATATCCCATCATCCCATTTCAATCAAGGAGCTTAAATTTCCATTTAAAGAGATTGAATTCACTCGTATTTTGAGAGTGGGAATATAGGGAGAAAGTATTCTGATGTGATGGAATTTGTGAAATTATTTGAAGAATATTTTTTTATGAAATTCAAAATTTTATAGAAAATTATTTCTGGATTCTAGAAGGAATACTTTTACAATTTCTCAATTGATCTTAAAAAATTATTAGTTTACTTTTAATGTTCATCGTAGGAAATATTTTCATGGTCAAAAATGTAAACTGACAACACAAATATTCATTCAACAGCCTAAATGGGAATATCAATTCATTTTTATCCCTCAAACTATGATGTTATATTAGTTTTGTCTCACTGAATTAAAATAAGATATCATATTATTTTATTTGATTCTAGAATAATGGATAAAACTCAAATCCTTTATACGACATTTAAAAATGTGTTTTTAGTAGTTTTTATTGTATTTAAATTAAATTCATATCTTTTTTATACTTAGGTTATTTTTTTCACTTCCCATTCTACCCTTAAGTGCTCAGTGAATAAGGATGAAGAAAATTTATGGTTGGTATAGTGGACGTTACTGTAATAGTAGTTTGATTTACAGATAAACAACAAAAAGGAACTAAAAAATAAGTATCATATCCCTTGTAAAGGCTTCCTACACTTCCAAGGTATAAATTATAGATAAAGAGTCATTTAATGAATTCATTATTGTTGAAAAACATTATTTGATTGAAATATAGGTACCCATGTATGTTGTCATGCTAAATTTTTTGGTAACTTCTTAAGTACCATTTCATTTGAACCCGAATTATGTTTTTCATTTACTCAAAGATGAATCAGGATTTAATGTTTTGGATGGTCCATATCATTGGAAGATTTATAATGAAAAAATTATTGTTATTTTTTTACTAAATGTGATGTATAAAATTTACTACATGTTTTATTGACATTATATTTTTAGGCCACATTAGACCTCAAATAATTGCTAAGGAAGTCTAGAAATCTAGAACCGCATAGTTTAAATATGCTTATGAGTTTTATAATATTTTTAATCAACGCTAATTCACTGTAAACATATCAATGACACATGAAAGGGATAAAACAACAATGACTTTTTTAAAAAAAATATTTAAAGTATGGGGAATATATTTTAAGGAAATCTTTTCTATTTAATTTATATATTCTTAGATCATATTTGAAATGGAATATGTCTCAATTTGGGTGGAATCTAAACCAATAAAAATTGATGATTCCACTGTTGTTTGTTATTTTTTCAGGACAAATATATTTTGAAAATTTGGAATCTCAGGAGTTATAATCGGTGACCAAGGAACCCCTATTTAAAATCAGAGAAAGAATTATTTATATAGGATTTATGGGGTGTACCAAAAAACAATAAACCCTTAGCATCTCTAATCTAATGGAAAAATTGACGTTTCGAATGGTGAGATTAAAGGAATCTAGAAAAACTGTTAATCCATGAAATATAATAAAAGTGTAATTTACTTAATTTTTACATTAGCTATATTTTAAAACATAGCTAATGAATTTACCTTCTTTAATAAAAAATATAGGAAAATGTGGTCTCATTAATTAGATACACTTATAAATATATTTAATTACTCAGTAATCTTCATTTTTAGGAATGTAGTTAATTCATTTTATTTAACCTTTTTTCTTAAATGTAGGTAAATTTAATTATTTATTTTTGAAAATACCCCCCCCCCCAAATTTATATTCCAATAATTTTTAAAACACAGGTAAATTTTAATAGTATTTTACATAATATTTTTTTTAAAATTCCCACCCCTCACCGAAACCCTACCTCTCCACCGAACCCCCCCCCCCCCCCCCCCCGCCCGCTAGTGACTTCTGATAGCCCCCAACCTCTCACCCCATGTGATCAACACGATCTAGAAACCGACAACATATGACCAACTCCCCCTCACCAGAACCTAATCTCACCACCCTTGGTAGAACCCAAACAAGCCCCACCCCACTATGATAATGTATAGAACTCCTTCTATGACCCTCATGCACTAAACCTCTAAACTTTTTTATACGTATGTAAGATTTAATAATATTTTAATTGATACATTTTCAAAATTCCCTCCCCACACAAGAACCCTACCTCTCCACCCGAACACCCATGCACCCCCCCCCCCCACCACCACCACCTTTTTGGTGACTTGTGACATCCCCCAAACTCTCACCCCCCCACCACCACCACCTTTTTGGTGACTTGTGACATCCCCCAAACTCTCACCCCCCCCCATGCCTAACCCTAAACACTAGACGAAGACATGTGACTAGCCCCACCACTCTATAACATAACCTCGCTGCCCATGGACGATCCCAACCATCCCCTACCCCACCATGACAGTTGATAGCATGCCCCCTATGCCTCTAATTATTTAAACATAGATTAATTTTAATAGTATTTTATATAATAGATGTTTTCCCTCCCTTCACTAGAACCCTACATCTCCACCCGAATACCCCTGCCCCCTCACTACTGACCTATGATGGCCCCCAACCTCTCACCCCCATGTGCCCAACCCTAACCACCAATCGACGACATGTGACCAAATCCCCCTCATCAGAACCTAACCCCACCACCCTTAACAGATCCCAACCAACCCCCTCTCCACAGTGACAGTTGCTAGCATTCCCCATATGGCCCCCATTTGCTCGACCTCAATGCTTTTTATTATTATATTGTTAGATTTATTCTTATATTGTTATTTATTTTTATAATATTATATTTTTATATATATTATTATTATATTATTATGTAATTATTTTTAGATATTTTTATTATATATTACTATTATTTATTGTTATATAATGTTATTATATTATTATATATTTTTATTAATTATTACATATTTTTATTGCATTATTACCAAAATATAATGTTATATATTTTTATTATATTGTTATATATATATATATATATTTATATATTGTTATATATTTATGATTATATATATACTTTTATTTATTATTATATATATATTATTTATATATATTCTAATATTTTTTTTATATTTTTATATATTTAAATATTTATTATTATAAATATTTATTTACATAATTATTTATTTATTTGTATATATATTTTTATTATATTGTTGTTTATATATATTTAATTATTTTATATATATATATATTGTTATATATATATTGTTATATATATATATACTGTTATATATATATATATATATATATTGATGTTATATATTATTATTTATATATTGTCTATTTTTTATTATATATATTTATAGATTTATGTAATATATTATACTATTATATATATCGTTAAGTGTGTATATATATTATTGTATTGTTATTATTATATATATATATGGAATATATATATAAATATACATTTTTAATATTAATAAATATATATATATATTAATAATATATTATAAACAGGTATTCATATATATATAAATATATTATTCACAACGTTTTCTTAAAAACATGGCTAAATTTGTCCTGATTCTAAGAAAATCTCACTAAATTAAAATTATTTGTATTTTAGAATGTTCTAAAAACATGGTGAATTTAGCCATGTTATTAAGAAAACATAACTAAATTAAACATCAGTAAGATTTTGAGAAAAAATATCTAAAAACACATATAAATGTAATTTTATATACAAAAATAAGAATGATTAGAGAGAAAGGTTAAAAAAGACAGTATGGACTTACATAACCACTTTTAAACCCCCAATTTGAATGAGCTCACACTAGTTGATTTGTGGGAAAAGTTATCATTTTCTTGTAGAGAATGAACACATGGGATGTTTGTTTTCAAGAAGATTAATAGGTATTAAAAACTGAACAAGAAAGTATACTTTTGATTCAATAAATAGAATAAATTAGGAGAGAAAAATTTTAATCTTCTAGCATTTACATAGAGAAAATAAGGGTGGAACATGACAATATAATTCAACTAACAGAATTTAAAACCCCAATAATTTATTAAAATTTTTTAAACTATATAGAATTATTTTGAGACCACAAAATTTTACGGCACATGATTCGGAGACCCCGAGTGCCCAGAATAATCCATCAAAAAATGTAAAGCTTTAAATAGAAAGTGTAATTATTTTTCCTAAAAAAGTAGAATAAATCCTAAATGGATGTCCAGATCAGAAATACAAGGGTACCATTGCATTTAGAATGGCATATTTACCCTAGGTGTGACTTATGTTTAGTTTGCGCAAGCATCCAGTGAGAAAACCCAACAATGGCATAACCGTAAATAAATTTATATAATAAAATTATTTTATTTTTCAAATTCTTATAACTCAAAAATAGTGAATCAGATTAAAAAGCTAATACCATTGCTCAGTTCATGAGGGTATTCTTTCTTTTGGCAGATCCTAACATTGGTGGGTGTGGGCCAACAATGTAAGTTAGTTTTTGGCCGTAAATAAAATAATAAATAACCATTATTTTATTATAAAATTCTTATAACACTAAAATGATAACTCATATAGGAAATTAAAGAGTTACCACTGAGCTCATGAGGGAGTTTTTCCCTTAGGAAGAGCCTTACCTCAATTGGTGCAGGTTGAGGGTGAATGTTAAGATTTTCTGGACTTTTTTTAAGGTACGTTCAGTAAACGCGCAGGCCAGATTTTATGTCCTTTGAATTAGTGCTCGGATTGAAAATCTGAGTGCACCATTGAATTCAAAATGTCCGGAATCGTTTAGGTAAAACATAACTTCGATCAGAAAGGGTCAGACAAAAAGTAAATTTTTGGACTTTTCGGAATATAATAATAATATAACTCTTTGAGTTATTTTATTTTTCATCAACCATTGATCGATGGTTGGTGGAACCACAGTGTAAAACTGGTCATTAGATAAGGGTCATTTAGTGAAACAATTCTCTCATTGTTTATCCACAACAATCATGGGATTAATTGTTCATTACTTGCAGTTCATTAATAAACCATATTAATGAACATAATGTGGTTCAGTTTATTTTATATGATCATACATTTGGCATGTTAATGGAGAACCCACTAGAGGGACCTCTGATGAAATGCTGACGACATTCCTCTCCAATGAAGAACAGCGGATGAACGATGTCCTTTGGTGGAATCATTCTGGGGATCGACGAATAATGACGAAAATATTCAAATGAGAATTCCTTCTATTGTACGCAATAGATTCACCGAATCTGGGTAGGTGGTTTATGTGTTTTATTTTCTTCTCTTCTCGTTCATGGAAAATACAACGAACATAGACCAACCGACTAATAGGTTGATCTATGTCTCTTTTTTCTTTAGGGTGGTTGTTGTATGATCTTAATTTCGGGAATTTTTCATTCTAATTGATGATTTTTATCATCCTATGTTAAAACTCTGACATGTTGGGTGTAGGACAATACAAACAAGGCTCCAACTCCCCCTACCATTCTTGGTTTATGTGTGTTCCTTGTGTGATACCGGGAAAAGAGGTGGAAAGATGAATTGAAGAGCCTCGTAGTTAAGGTAGAGATCCAAGAGGACCATAGGCATAGATTGGAAAGAAAATAGACCACCTAAGCATATCGAGTGTCCCGTGGAAGCAACCGTCAGCGCGGCACCACCAGCACGACAGTCGGCCACAAGGAGGAGCGGCTCCCACAGTGGCGAGTGGAATGGTGCGCTACTATCACGCCGCATGGGGAGAGGAATGGCCTTCATAGGCCAATCAGGTTGACTATCGGTCGACATCAGCTGGACCATCATCCGTCTCTAGCCAACTATTTCAGAAGGAGGGGTGTCGCAGCCAGTTGGCCGAACCGGACACACTGTGTCGGGTCGGTGTGTCGAGCAACCTGCCCACATCCACGTGGGTTAGGTTTCTAGGAGGGCCGAACCCACCAGCCGGGCTAGACCCATGAGCTAGGCTGAACCCACCAGCAGGGCCGGGTCTACCAACTGGGTCGGACCCACCAGTTGGGCCAAACCCCTTCCGTACCCAGACTCGACTAGTTTCTTGATTCTAAATCAATTGTATCTTGCAAACCGGGTGTCCAATTGATGTGCTGTCAGTGGAATTGGGACCATTGGGATGACATGTTCCTTTTGAGATACTGAAAATGGGGTTTGGGAAATGTTGTATTATGTTAGGGTTGGATCAAACCCCAATCCAACCAGTCCCTCGGTACTAAAATGCCTATTACATATAGACTGGGCATCCCATTGACACGGTATCTATCACGTTGGACCCTTATTACAAGGTGGTATTTTGGGTTATATATTAATGAGACTTCATGGCATTTAAAATATGACCAATGGAATGAGGAGAAGTTTCTCGGAACTCAAATACTCCAAGTGCATGAATCATGTGGCTGGCTATCCAGTGATGAGCTACCCTTTGTGGATCAGCATCAGAGTGACCCTGTGTGGATCAGCAGTAGCGCGACCCGATGGGGACCAACCTTATAGAAGACCATCATGGATCAACTACTTACAACCATGTGTGGATCAATGACATATAACCATGTGTGGTTCAGTAGTAGTGTGACTCGACGAGGACCAGCCTTAGAGTGGCTCGTCGTGGATTAGCGACTTACAACCCTATGTGGATCAATTACTTACGTCCTTGTGTGGATCAATTGTAACACACCAAGATTTTATAGTGTGTTATTTCTTCAAAATAATTCAATAACTTTCACTAAACGCAACACCAAGTTCAATCGCACCATGACTTACCAAACAAGCTGTTCAAAAGAGGTTATGAATAGTGTTAACTAAATTTTAAACTTTATATAATCCTTATAATTTTAGATTCCATATTATGAGTTTCTTAGACATAATGTAAGAACAAATTCATTTTCAGTATTTCACTTTTACCAAATTTTAATAGTGAACCCTTTTTAGATACTATATTTTAAACTTTTTGACTAAATGGGGACATCAAAAATTTAAAATGAAACATCCCAAGCTTCCACGGTACGCTAGCGTGTGTTGTACGCAACACCGAGTTCTAACACACCGTAACCAATCAAACTAGCCGTTATGAATAGTAATACCTACTTTTTGAAATTATATATATTTTATATTTTAAAATGGACTTCATTTTTGGATTCGTAATATCAAATTTATCCTAAGGTGAAATTTTGGTACATTTCGGATAACTTTCATATTTTGATGAATAGTGAAAATTACTAAATTTTAATTAAAAACAACTTTTTTAATCAAATTAATTACTAGTGATAAATTATGAATTTGAGTGGTTTTAAAGTATATTTATAATATATTTTTACCATTTAATATAATTTTGGTCATTGGACATAATTTTACAATTAAACCGAACATAAACAAGTGTCAATCTTTTGATAGTTATTATCTCTTAAAAACACGCTTTTTGTTTTGACAGCAGGAATTAATTTTAAATTAATTTATGCCACTTCTGTGTTTTGAATTTAGAAAAATGGATTCCATATTTGGAATCAGGATGTTCAAATTGTGTAAATAGGTAACTTTTATTTTTAGACATTTTGAATAATTACTGTGGTAAATATTTTATTTACCATGGTTAAGGGTAAATCCGGTAAATAAGGGTTAAAAAATAATATTATAATAATACAAAATTACCCTAAAACGTGTCCTAACCTTATTGGTGGACACATACCCGACCATGATCATCCTTGGGTCAATTTGGGGACCCCTTGGAGCCACTTGTATGTGATAGGGACACTTTATATTAATAAAGTTAAAATAAAAATAAAAATGGCATAAGCTTACATCTTTTAGAAGAACAATTTTTACATAGGGTTATACATGTTGGATTTTCGATTATAAATATTAATTAGAAAGCTAAAAAGATTTCCTACATAATGATATTTTATTTATAATTTTTAGACATCAAATAAGTTAAATTATTAATGACACAATAGTGATGCAATGTTTACTTCATTAATAAATCATTTAAATAAATAAGATTATAATGATTAAAATATTATCTAAAACCTGTCCAATTCTTATTGGTTGATGTTATTTAGAATATGAGTCATCTTATCTTCTACCTCAATGATTTTTGGACCATTATAAACCGAATATAATTATATTATAAAGTAATACTTTCACTCTTTCCTAAAGAGCCCCTCTTCTCCCTTATAAAAGGAGACCACTTATACTCATTCCTCGCACCTCTCAAGCCACTTGGCTCGTCCAAACTCTGCCCAAATAAGCTCCCCACATCCCTCTACTCCTCCTTGAAGCTTCCCCTTAGGCAGAAAGCATTTCAAGAAGTCCTTTGGTTCCAACCAAAGCGAGTTACCTAAATTAAAGGTAACGATTTCTCTTAAATTATTTTCATTTATTTTGCTTCTCCAACCCCCAAACTCTTTTTATTTCCTTTATTTTGTAACAACACCAGTATCCACAATATACTAGGATGTTGTTATAAGAAGTATTCAAACTACACATACACACAACTCCATCTAATGGATGATGAACATAATGTTTCTGTGGATGGAAAACTAACGCCTCACGAAACGATGATTGTTCAAATACATCTTACCGCCTCTCATGGTGGCCATTATGATGGAACTGTAATTAAATATGATATTAATGATATATATTTTATATATAAGCTTCTGTAATTCCATTTTATTTCATATCATTATTCGTTTCATGTTGTATATACATACGATAATTTCATTTGAGGAAGTGCGGACTACCGCCCCCTTAAAATGATATGACTCGTTCATACCACACATGGAACGTATAAAGGATGATGTTAATGAACTTAAGTAACATATATAAAATATTATATTATACTGGAATAGTAATATACCTATATATCATTTGGATTTGATTCTTTTAAGATAAAAATTATATGGAAGTAGCGTTCGTGCGTACGTACGGACTACCGTCTCCACGAACGTGATAAGATTCATTCTCCATCGTATCCATTCAAGTATTATTCTCATTTTAGGGTTAAAAATAATGTCAATATCATTCTGATTATGAATAAGATATAATCTATCCATTACAAACATGTCTTACGTAACCAAACATTTAAGAAGAACGAATCGATTATCACCCGAAACGACGATAATACTAAGATATTATTAATAAAGCAATGTTAAAAGATCATATATGATATCATATTAATGTATATGATTCTTGTATAATTTAATAACAATTATTTCACCATTATACAGGAGGTTAACCTACCCCAACCAAGGAAAAGTACAAGGTAAGGGATTTTCTTATCTCACTTTCAATTCCGTGAGATTTCCATTGTTCGCCACTAAATTATTGAAAGTGGTGTATTGTGTACGGCCATTTGATATATATTATCCTGATTCTATTTATATTCATGTTATTCTGTAAATCATTTGGTGGTTATTAACTTTTGGCCATACGAATCAGTTGATTAACGTGGTAAGGAGTTTCTTATCTCGCTCTTAATTTCATTTGAATTCCATTGTTCACCACTTAATTATTGCATGTGGTGTATGTGTACTGCCCATGATTGTATTCATTGTGTAATATACTTTAATTTATGGGTATTTACATCATATGGGCATGATAATTCTTTCATGGGTGTATGTTTCGTAAGTTGCCTAATCGATAAGGGAATTTGAAATTTCAATTTCCACTCATTTGGCTTTACGCATATTTCATTGATTATATTACCCCAAGATTATGTGTGGAATCACTATTCATTTGATTATGTCATAATTTCCACTCCCCTTCCTGTGGATATAAGTTTGATACACATAATCACTCCATTGATAATTCTCAAGTCATTGATATGAATTTGATAAGAGTAATTTTAACTCATTCTCCATTTGTTGAGTTAAACATCTAATTCGTTGGTATTGTTTTTACAAGAATATGTGTGAATGTCCGTTGATTGTTTTGCACTGAATATCCAATCATATTTAGTGTATTTATATTTGTCACACATAATTATGTCATTGATTTATCCTTAACCTAAGGATACAACCTTTATGAGATATTTCATCTCAATTTACATTCCATTGAGACTTCTTTGATGATATACACCAAATCACTTTTATGTGGTGTATATAATGTACTTTGACATAGTATATCATGATTCCCTTTATTCTCATGATATTACAAAGTTTTGATCACCTCAATTATTTGTATTCAAGTGTCTCTTTTGGTAAGAATCTCTAACTAAAATACCATTTTTAAATGTTTTAAAGACTTATTCATCTAAACCTTTCTCATTAATGTCCATGTTTTAAAAATGGTTTAAAGGATTTATTTATATGGACATTAAAGTTTAGAAATCAAAACTCCTTTTAAAAAGTTTCAAAGTGGTATGGGACACTTTGATTCAAAAATCTAGTTTTAAATGGCTTCGTGACAAATAGTGTGACTTTTAAATGTTTTCAAGAAAAGGGGGATATTTCTCTCAAATAGTTTTGATGATTATTTTCATCTATGTCAACATCCTTCATTATTCTTGATTGAGGTTAATGTGATACAATACAATCTTCCATATTGTATCGAATGAGTTATGTTTGACTGTGGATGTGCTGTTTTTATACCATTCATGGTTTGTGGTAAAAGTATTGACATTTCATATGCTAGTTTTAATACGAATGTTTATGTTATGTTTAAACATGTTCATATGAGGAATGCATTGGACTTAATAAGTGACGGGTGGAGCCCGCTATAGCTCCTCGATGCATCGGTAGGTCTCATGAGACAAACTAGTGTCTTGGCACAAGGCCTTGACGAAATCTTATTTGTAGTCTTGGCAGGAGGCCTTGGCTATGTGGTTATGATAGTCTGGCATTATGCATTCCATCATTATGAAAGTGGTTATTGATTTTGCATGTGATTATTCGATTAGTAGAATAACCATGTGAATAAGTAAATGGAATTATTTCATTTTATTTATGCCATACTATATTAAATGTTAAAGTTTAAAAGGCTTTTGTTTTAGTTATACATTGCCTTAAAATGTTTATTCTTATTTATGAAAGTTTCCGCTATATTGTTATCCTTACTGGGCATTTGAGCTCACCCCTTTTCTATGTTTTATTTTTCCCAGGATGTGAATATGTAAGTTATGAATGACATTCAGGGATATTATGAGGGGATTATAGTGTGGACTGTGTAAACATTATGTTGTTTTAGTAGTTTTTCAATTTATGATGTAATGTAAAACTTATGAATATATCTAGTGTTTCCAAGGCTACTAAACCAATCGGTCTTTCGAGATTTGATCTTTCTTGTGATCATGCCAATGTTACGAAGTAATGCACCGACTCTGGGTAGCTGGGGTCGGGGCGTTACAGTTGGTATCAGAGGAAGTTTAGTACAAACCTTGGAAGCTATATTTAGATAAACTCTGATTAGAGCACGTAATCCTAAGATGAACTTTGAGGATTAGTATAGAAGAACTTCCTAGAATTTTGGTATTGTAGAGATTTTGTGAGTTTTCCGAGCAATACATCCCTATCTGGATACGAGCAGGTAGAGGCGGATCTGGCACATATGTACCTAGGGGTAAAACCCGAAAACACCTCTTTGAGCTAGACTCGAACGGGAACTGGTGCACGACAACGGGCCTTGCTGCACTCTCGGTTACGACACTCCCGGGGGATATGCTTAGGATAATTCTCATTTTCTTTACAAACCATTATGAAGGGTTTATGAGTATATACTTCCTCAAAGAAAACATTTTTATGATTATGGATTATATCCATAAATAGTTCAATTTATGTTAAGTGTTTTATAAGTATGGGATTATGTATTTTGATTCATAAACTGATCTAGTGTATTCCATTGTTTAGAAATGGCGCCCAGTAGAAGGAATGAGAACTCCAGAAATGCACATGATCCAAAGAGAAGGAAGGATCATATCTTTCATGGTCTTAAGCTAGAATTTATAAGAGAAATAGTCTCCCATGTATTATCAACATATGAAGAAATAATATCATGTGTTGATAAGATAAGTAAAGAGTTTACTGATTCCTATGGCTTTAAGCAAGAGAAGAAAAGGATAGAAGAGAGAAAGATGGATAAAGGGAAGAGGGAAAAGAAGAATTTTCCCATATGTGGTAACTGTGGAAAGAAACACCCTGGAACTTGCCTAAAAGGAATGGGAGTTTGTTATAAGTGTGGAGGAAAAGGGAACAAAGTACGTGACTGCAAGGGTAAGAAAATGGTTTCAAATGTACAATGCTTCATTTTCAAGGAGTTTGGACACTACGCGAACCTATGTTCCAGTCATCAGACTATGCCGCAAATGATGCTATTGGATAATAATCAAGTTATGATACTACCACAGATAAAGAGGAATGATTAGAGTTCTTATGTTGATTATGTCAATTGAGTGTTGTATCAACAATGTACTTGTTATAATGATTATGGAGTATATAAGGATTGTACTGCAGTACAATTTCATTAAGGACTTGAGATTGTGTGGAACAAAGAAAAGTGACTCAATAGCAGGATAAATTTTTGGAAAATATATGGTTGAGAGAAAGATAAACCATAATATGGTTCTGATACCGAGTTAGTGATTTTAGAATAATACATGATTGATTTGGATAAATTATATTGGATATTCTTGACTACCTTGGAACTGATTAATGATCTGTATATTCCATTATTGTTGGGGTTTAAAACATTTTTTTATTGATGAAGTATATCCATCATTCTATATGGAATAGGGGAGCATGAATGTAATCAATAAGGAATATGGTAATTCAGGATGTTTCAGTGTATTAAAAGAATACAAGATGAAGGTATTAATATGCTATTATGGGGTAAAAAGGATCTACATTATTCTTACCTTCCTTATAAATGTTGGACTGTGAGTTTGGACAGAAGTATTTTGGATAGTTCTAGTTTGGATTGTTTTGGATTTCCATAAAAGGACAACCCGGAGGTCGGGCGGCAACCCGTCGCGTCCGGCAAGGCTGTGAGACTTGAACCCGCAACCGAAGGGTGACAAGGGTGTATCACCTACCACTGGCCCACGAGATGTCTTGGATTAAATAATGTAGTTTTTTTTTAAAAGATCTGGTAGATGAATTATAAATTCATTTATTTTGGAACCCTGTACGAATAGTATAAATAGAAATTTTTTTACGTTCTATTATCTTTTAGAGTGAAAGATGAGTTTGTGGTAGAAATTTATTAATGGATAAAACTCTAATTATAATGTAAGTATATCTCCTTATGATCTTATCCAATCTCATAAATAAATTCCTCAACATTAATAAAAGGAACTTAGAACAAAAATGTTGTCCTAGATGGTACCTTAAATCATCACTAATTTATGGCTTTGGGATTGTTGGCCTTTTCATAGCCATGTTCTCTACCACTCTCCATCATATAATTGATGGTTAGATTTCTCTTCCATATCCATATTTTCCTACATGGAACCCTAGTATGTGTTATTTTCGGTAATCTTTATACTTTCCACTCTTTATTTTAAATAGAGGCCTCATTAATTCATTTTTCGATGTGGGATTTCAACTAAGATATTTTGAAACGTCAAAAATGTGTTATCCTAATACCCTATGTTTTGTTGAACCGATGGTATTTCAAATCATCATAGATTGATGAATTTAAGGACCTCAATTTTACACTTGTTTGTGATTGACGACCTCAATCACCACCTATAAATATTTACATTTTTCCTCCAATTATATGTCTCTAATTGCCACCAATATTCTCCTAATCGAGATCATAATTTGGTGGTGACCCTTTGATTTCTCTTTTCCTCATATTAAGACTAAATTTTAGTAACCCAATTTCCGATGTGGGTTTTCCCACAAATATATTTTCTATTTTCAACCTTTTATTTTTGAAGAACAATTTCAAATTGCGAGGACGCAATTTATTGAAGGAGGGGAGAATATAACACCCCAAGATTTTATAGTGTGTTATTTCTTCAAAATAATTCAATAACTTTCACTACACGCAACACCAAGTTCAATCGCACCATGACTTACCAAACAAGCTGTTCAAAAGAGGTTATGAATAGTGTTAACTAAATTTTAAACTTTATATAATCCTTATAATTTTAGAATCCATATTATGAGTTTCTTAGACATAATGTAAGAACAAATTCATTTTTAGTATTTCACTTTTACCAAATTTTAATAGTGAACCCTTTTTAGATACTATATTTTAAACTTTTTGACTAAATGGGGACATCAAAAATTTAAAATGAAACATCCCAAGCTTCCACGGTACGCTAGCGTGTGTTGTACGCAACACCGAGTTCTAACACACCGTAACCAATCAAACTAGCCGTTATGAATAGTAATACCTACTTTTTGAAATTATATATATTTTATATTTTAAAATGGACTTCATTTTTGGATTCGGAATATCGAATTTAGCCTAAGGTGAAATTTTGGTACATTTCGGATAACTTTCATATTTTGATGAATAGTGAAAATTACTAAATTTTAATTAAAAACAACTTTTTTAATCAAATTAATTACTAGTGATAAATTATGAATTTGAGTGGTTTTAAAGTATATTTATAATATATTTTTACCATTTAATATAATTTTGGTCATTGGACATAATTTTACAATTAAACCGAACATAAACAAGTGTCAATCTTTTGATAGTTATTATCTCTTAAAAACACGCTTTTTGTTTTGACAGCGGAATTAATTTTAAATTAATTTCTGCCACTTCTGTGTTTTGAATTTAGAAAAATGGATTCCATATTTGAAATCAGGATGTTCAAATTTTGTAAATAGGTAACTTTTATTTTTAGACATTTTGAATAATTACTGTGGTAAATATTTTATTTACCATGGTTAAGGGTAAATCCGGTAAATAAGGGTTAAAAAATAATATTATAATAATACAAAATTACCCTAAAACGTGTCCTAACCTTATTGGTGGACACATACCCGACCATGATAATCCTTGGGTCAATTTGGGGACCCCTTGGAGCCACTTGTATGTGATAGGGACACTTTATATTAATAAAGTTAAAATAAAAATAAAAATGGCATAAGCTTACATCTTTTAGAAGAACAATTTTTACATAGGGTTATACATGTTGGATTTTCGATTATAAATATTAATTAGAAAGCTAAAACGATTTCCTACATAATGATATTTTATTTACAATTTTTAGACATCAAATAAGTTAAATTATTAATGACACAATAGTGATGCAATGTTTACTTCATTAATAAATCATTTAAATAAATAAGATTATAATGATTAAAATATTATCTAAAACCTGTCCAATTCTTATTGGTTGATGTTATTTAGAATATGAGTCATCTTATCTTCGACCTCAATTATTTTTGGACCATTATAAACCGAATATAATTATATTATAAAGTAATACTTTCACTCTTTCCTAAAGAGCCCCTCTTCTCCCTTATAAAAGGAGACCACTTCTACTCATTCCTCACACCTCTCAAGCCACTTGGCTCTTCCAAACTCTGCCCAAATAAGCTCCCCGCATCCCTCTCCTCCTCCTTGAAGCTTCCCCTTAGGCAGAAAGCATTTCATAAAGTCCTTTGGTTCCAACCAAAGCGAGTTACCTAAATTAAAGGTAACGATTTCTCTTAAATTATTTTCATTTATTTTGCTTCTCCAACCCCCAAACTCTTTTTATTTCCTTTCTTTTGTAACAACACCAGTATCCAGAATATACTAGGATGTTGTTATAAGAAGGATTCAAACTACACATACACACAACTCCATCTAATGGATGATGAACATAATGTTTCTGTGGATGGCAAACTAACGCCTCACGAAACGATGATTGTTCAAATACATCTTACCGCCTCTCATGGTGGCCATTATGATGGAACTGGAATTAAATATGATATTAATGATATATATTTTATATATAATCTTCTGTAATTCCATTTTATTTCATATCATTATTCGTTTCATGTTGTATATACATACGATAATTTCATTTGAGGAAGTGCGGACTACCGCCCCCTTAAAATGATATGACTCGTTCATACCACACATGGAACGTATAAAGGATGGTGTTAATGAACTTAAGTAACATATATAAAATATTATATTATACTGAAATAGTAATATACCTATATATCATTTGGATTTGATTCTTTTAAGATAAAAATTAAATGGAAGTAGCGTTCGTGCGTACGTACGGACTACCGTCTCCACGAACGTGATAAGATTCATTCTCCATCGTATCCATTCAAGTCTTATTCTCATTTTAGGGTTAAAAATAATATCAATATCATTCTGATTATGAATAAGATATAATCTATCCATTACAAACATGTCTTACGTAACCAAACATTTAAGAAGAACGAATCGATTATCACCCGAAACGACGATAATACTAAGATATTATTAATAAAGCAATGTTAAAAGATCATATATGATATCATATTAATGTATATGATTCTTGTATAATTTAATAACAATTATTTCACCATTATACAGGAGGTTAACCTACCCCAACTAAGGAAAAGTACAAGGTAAGGGATTTTCTTATCTCACTTTCAATTCCGTGAGATTTCCATTGTTCGCCACTAAATTATTGAAAGTGGTGTATTGTGTACGGTCATTTGATATATATTATCGTGATTCTCTTTATATTCATGTTATTCTGTAAATCATTTGGTGGTTATTAACTTTTGGCCATACGACTCAGTTGATTAACGTGGTAAGGAGTTTCTTATCTCGCTCTTAATTTCGTGGGAATTCCATTGTTCACCACTTAATTATTGCATGTGGTGTATGTGTACTGCCCATGATTGTATTCATTGTGTAATATAATTTAATTTATGGGTATTTACATCATCTGGGCATGATACTTCTTTCATGGGTGTATGTTTCGTAAGTTGCCTAATCGATAAGGGAATTTGAAATTTCAATTTCCACTCATTTGGCTTTACGCATATTTAATTGATTATATTACCCCAAGATTATGTGTGGAATCACTATTCATTTGATTATGTCGTAATTTCCACTCCCCTTCCTGTGGATATAAGTTTGATACACATAATCACTCCATTGATAATTCTCAAGTCATTGATATGAATTTGATAAGAGTAATTTTAACTCATTCTCCATTTGTTGAGTTAAACATCTAATTCGTTGGTATTGTTTTTACAAGAATATGTGTGAATGTCCTTTGATTGTTTTGCACTGAATATCCAATCATATTTAGTGTATTTATATTTGTCACACATAATTATGTCATTGATTTATCCTTAACCTAAGGATACAACCTTTATGAGAGATTTCATCTCAATTTACATTCCATTGAGACTTCTTTGATGATATACACCAAATCACTTTTATGTGGTGTATATAATGTACTTTGACATAGTATATCATGATTCCCTTTATTCTCATGATATTACAAAGTTTTGATCACCTCAATTATTTGTATTCAAGTGTCTCTTTTGGTAAGAATCTCTAACTAAAATACCATTTTTAATTGTTTTAAAGACTTATTCATCTAAACCTTTCTCATTAATGTCCATGTTTTAAAAATGGTTTAAAGGATTTATTTATATGGACATTAAAGTTTAGAAATCAAAACTCCTTTTAAAAAGTTTCAAAGTGGTATGGGACACTTTGATTCAAAAATCTACTTTTAAATGGGTTCTTGACAAATAGTGTGACTTTTAAATGTTTTCAAGAAAAGGGGGATATTTCTCTCAAATAGTTTTGATGATTATTTTCATCTATGTCAACATCCTTCATTATTCTTGATTGAGGTTAATGTGATACAATACAATCTTCCATATTGTATCGAATGAGTTATGTTTGACTGTGGATGTGCTGTTTTTATACCATTCATGGTTTGTGGTAAAAGTATTGACATTTCGTATGCTAGTTTTAATACGAATGTTTATGTTATGTTTAAACATGTTTATATGAGGAATGCATTGGACTTAATAAGTGACGGGTGGAGCCCGCTATAGCTCCTCGATGCATCGGTAGGTATCATGAGACAAACTAGTGTCTTGGCACAAGGCCTTGACAAAATCTTATTTGTAGTCTTGGCATGAGGCCTTGGCTATGTGGTTATGATAGTCTGGCATTATGCATTCAATCATTATGAAAGTGGTTATTGATTTTGCATGTGATTATTCGATTAGTATAATAACCATGTGAATAAGTAAATGGCATTATTTAATTTTATTTGTGCCATACTATATTAAATGTTAAAGTTTAAAAGGCTTTTGTTTTAGTTATACATTGCCTTAAAATGTTTATTCTTATTTATGAAAGTTTCCGCTATATTGTTATCCTTACTGGGCATTTGAGCTCACCCCTTTTCTATGTTTTATTTTTCCCAGGATGTGAAGATGTAAGTTATGAATGACATTCAGGGATATTATGAGGGGATTATAGTGTGGACTGTGGAAACATTATGTTGTTTTAGTAGTTTTTCAATTTATGATGTAATGTAAAACTTATGAATATATCTAGTGGTTCCAAGGCTACTAAACCAATCGGTCTTTCGAGATTTGATCATTCTTGTGATCATGCCAATGTTACGAAGTAATGCACCGACTCTGGGTAGCTGGGGTCGGGGCGTTACATCAATAGTAGCACAACCTAAAGAGGAACAGCCTTAGAGAGGTAAATCGTGGATAAGTGACTTATTAACCTATGTGGATTGACGACTTACAACCCTTTGTGGATTGATGACTTATGACAGAGGGAAAATGGGTGACTTACGACCCTGTATGGATCGGAAATAGAAAAAATTATTTGTGGCTCATCAGTGGAACTTATAAATGGAATAAGATGATTTAGCTTTATGACTAATCATTATTAATACTATTCTTTAAGTTATATACCTGGTGTAAGCTTTCATTTACTTTTTTCTTTGTAATTACCAACATGTTTTCTGGTTTTTCCTTTTTGGAATTCTAAGATACTTACAGGGGTCTCGGGGTCCCTACTATGTATTTTTATACGCACCCTAGTACGGGATTCACCCACACCATGTTGTGTCTTGTTCAGATGATAGGCATCTTGACTGAGACATTGTAGAGCCAAGGCTAGATGGTACATGGAGGTGACCGATTGGTGTGGTGAGTCATAGTGACGAGTTGTACCTACCCTTCAAGTAAGATCCTTAGAATAAAATATCAGAAGCTTGTTTTTTTCTTGTACGTTCATTTCATTTAGGCTTGTAAAATTGCCCATTTTTACTTTTAGTGCATTCTTTTACATTCATTGGTGGTTTTTAGTAGTGGTTGTACCTTTCCTTTTCTTTTGAGTTTTACTTGTGTGCAACATGCCCTGTCTGTGTGTGTACAGGTTTAAAGGCCATTCCTTCCCTTTCTGGGTTTCCACTTTCTAGTGCAAGTCACAAGCCCCTGTCCTATGAAAAGAGGGATTGGGGTAGTCATGACATGGACCCAGAGGTATGGGTCGTGAAAAAATGGTAACAGAGTGTGGTTGGTTAAACTAGAAGAACTAAGAGTTTGTGTTTTCAATGGGGGAAAAGTGTTAAGTGTCGTGAGTACGGATCTCAATCCAGGGAGCTCAGTGTCGGTGTGGCGGCTGACTTATCAATACACCATGAACCTGAACATTGTTTTCTGACTTGGTATATGAAAACCCTAGCTGCACGTGTTTTAAAAATGTTTTCTCATGATCTCTTTTGAGTCATCTCACCAGGTATAACTTATTGATTTTGGTTCATCTTAATTATCTTTCAAGATGCCTCCACATCGATAGCCTGTTATGATTCTAATGAGTGACCATAAGGATGGTCCATAGGGTGAAGAGGCTTTAGTATAAGGACAGTTTCCCGAGATGGTACCTCTCAGTGGTGTCCTAGCGTTACCACTGCCCTTTGGTTTGTAGTTACAACTGGCGCTACTGATAGAGGACAATGTAGGATCAGATACTTACACAAGTTTCAGTGATAGATACCCCTCAGGTTCCGATGCGAGCCTGACTCATAGGCATCTAAGGACTGGCTTGAGGTGGTGACTGAGTTTCCATCTAGCCAGGACACAATTATATCAAATGGTGGTTTTGGCAGTGACCCTTCTATGTGGTTTAGTAGGGAGATTACAGGGTTTAGATTACCCTAATCAAATGATGAGGTGACTTTTCCATAGACAAATCATGAGAACCTTATTCAGATAAAGTAGTATCCTTTTATAAAAAGCTGACATGTATGTGTTCCCAAGATCTTCTATATCTTTAGAAGTACTACATGTTGGTAGATGATTATTTGTCGAGGTGTACCGACCATTACTGGTACTCGATTAATACGATACGACCAGTGATTCATGTAACACCACAATAATTTAAAAAAAATATCTATCATAGAATTCATGGATCACTGAGTCTCTAAGAAAAACAATTTTTTATAACATATCCATGTAATTATAAATTTTTCACTTTTGTGATGTGAATTTCAAAAATCATACACACATGGTTGCGATAAGTAAGTTATTTGGAGTGAGATAAGAAAAAATAATTTTTGGTGAATAGTTACCTACCCTTATGAATAGTAACATTCTATTATAAATAGTGATATACCCTAATGAATAGTAACTTTACCTATGATAGTATATAAATAATATTCATCATGGATTATGATATACCTATGTTTTGGAATAAGTAAATACATGTTTTGAAACTGTTTTTTAAATAAATTATGATTTTAATTCAATATTAAATTAATCATATTTACAAATTTTTTTGATAAATGGACTTCATGTTTCGATTCTACACATCGAAAAACAATTGGGGTGAATTCTTGGGATTTTTTTGAAATACTTGAATTTTTTATGAATATTGAAACGGCCTAATTTACAAAATAAGCTAAATACACTATTTATAGAGTCATGTATGATGTTCTTCTGATATAAGCCCAATTTATTAAGATTCGTGTGATAAAATTAAAATTATTGGTCATGTAAGACTCACTATTCTTTGTTTGTGGAGAAATAATAAATTAATGAATATAAAATTGAGAAATCCCCTCTCCCCTCTACTATAAAACCCCCATCACTCCCTCTTCTCTTCACTCCTCTCAAGCCTTGTTTCTTCTCCAAATTCTGTCAAAATATCCTCCCATCCTCCATCCAATGTTCAGAAAGCCTTGGTCAAATAAATAGACCAAAACCTCTCCCTTAAAGAGGCTCTCAAGGAATTTTGGTTGAAGAGGTAAATTCATCTTTTAAATTATATGTATTTCCTTTAAAGTTCATTTTTCCCTTTTTTCAATTATTTCCTCTCCTTATCCAAATGTTGTGATGACTACAATACCTAACATATACTAGGATGTTTTAATTATAGTTTAATAATTTATCATAATCTCTTCCTTTTACCTTCTTTTATACCGATATCAAGAACACCATCCAAGATGTGTCAATTTACCACATTCAAGGATGATGGGCTATCGATTTTTATTATCATTATCAGTTCTAGTCCTAAAAAAATTCTTGTTATGGTCAAACCAGATTATTATATATGTAATATATCCTATGTAAGGTTATGTAATCCCTTTATTCCCATGGTATTATGTTATAATGAAAAATGAGTTCGTTGTAAACAAAACACATAAATTAACTGAAACAGTTATCATTAATGTTCTATATAATAATTCATCCTCATGCCATGTAACCAAATTATATAAAGGACCACTAAAACCTATTAATGAACATTAATAATATTCTAATTCAATTCTGTATATTCACATTCATTCCACATGAACTCCATTACTTATGAACAGCTAAAGCGGTTGTGAAAATAAAGAAAATGAACACTACAGAACAAAAAAAATCAATATAATAACTTATAAAGAAGAGAATAAATGAAATAAATAGAGTTATGATATACTAAATACATTTCTAATAGTTTATGAAGAATTTTATTCATAAGTCTAATTTTATATTCCAGGACCTCATGTTCAAGAGCGGAACACATTCGGACATAAGGTAAGGGGTTTCTTTATCTCACTTCCATTTTTTTGAGGTTTCCCATATTCACTACTAATACTTATGAATGTTGTATGTATAATTCCCATTTATATAACATATAATGAATATATTTTTTTCATGTTATTAAATGTATCATTTAAAAATTATTAATTTTGGGGCATACAAATCGATTGATTACAAAGTGCCAAGGGTTTTCCCACCCAAACCTCCATTTTCATTCGTGTTACTTTTATTGTCTAATTACTCAATGAAACTATTATGTATTATTATGTAATAATCATAAATTCTATTTGAGTGTTATATATTTGTTCACCAACCAGAATAATTCCTTATTTTATGGATAGATACATGTTTTGAAAGGAACTTTCAAAATTGTTTATAAAATACAAACTTGATTCAAGGGATATTTTCAAATTCGTGCCCATTTTCAACTGTACTAAAAAATATACATAATCAACCATTTGTTTTATAAAAACAAGAATTTTATAATGAAAAATGATCTTGTGTAATTTCTGGATTTAATATAACAAATTTCCCTTTCCAATATAAAATTTTCTATAATACTCTTCTTAAAATGCTCTAAAATGTTTTATTTATAAAGAATCTTAAAAACTCTTTTTACATGATTTCACTTCAGTGGGACATCATTTATGCCCAAAATATAGTTTCAATGTTCTATAATTTTATTTTATTGGATATTTATGTTTAAAATAATATTTCATGGAAAATATAAATGATTTTCTAAAAAATAATCTTCTTTTAAAAGTAAAAAAGGATCTTTCTCATCTCTCGTTAACTTTTTTCACATATATGCCTTGTTCACCACTTATTTATTTCTTCTGGTGTATGTACTGCCCTTTCGTATATCATATCAATAGTATCCTTTTTCTCCTGACATTCCAAGGGATTATGATTTGAATGTTTCAAGGTGGTATGGGTCACTTTAGAATGTTTTAGGATTATTTCCTCAAGAAGTTGTCAATGGCCTCATTTATAAATATATTCGTATATGTCAAGATACTTTGTTTAATGTTTCATATAATTGAGTTTTACATACTAAGATATCATCTACAATATGTTGTTGAAGGATTTCTGGTTATTCTGACTATGAATGTTATATTTTGATGTCATTCACCAAATTATTCTGAATGCTTAGTGTTTATGTTCAATGATTGGGGAATATTATTTACATTTCATATGTTATCTTAAATTTGAATGTATACATTTATTATGTTCACCCATTTCATATGAGTAATGCCTTGGAAATAGTAAGGGTCGATTGGGTCCCACTATATCCCCTTGATGTATCGGTAGGTCTCATTAGAAAAACTACGGTCTTGGCACAAGGCCATGATAAAATAACTATTTATAGTCTTGGCACGAGGCCTTGATGGTATGGTTATTATTTCCCACATTATTAATTCCCTCTTTAAGAAAATAGAATTTATGCTACATGTGGTTATTCAACTAGTATAATACCCATGATTATGTTTATTTATGGAATTACTTACAAAGCTCCAATACCTTCCATAATGTGGTCTTGTTTTTGTTAAAGGCCCGTGTTTTTATGTATTCAACATGCCTAATGTTTATGTTATGATATCTTCTGTTGTATTGCTTACCCATAATGAGTCTTTTAGCTCACCCCTTTCATTTTTATCCTTCCCTAGGTTAAGAATAAGAGATGATTTATTGAGTTTTCAAGGATGCAGTTTATTAGCTTTTGTTATGTATCATTTTTTTGTTTCATTTCAAAATGTAAAATTGGTTCTTTATATGTATCTAGGTTATTCAAGACTACTAAATGGATCGGTCCTTCGGGATGATTATTCCTTCATTATATAACAGTTTAGTCAAATAAGGCACTGACTCCAAGAAATTGGGGTTGGGTCCTTACAGTTGGTATCAAAGGAAGTTCAGTAGAAACCTTGGGAATTACATTTAGAAAACGTAGGTTAGGGAATAAAGCCCTAAGATGGTCTTTAAGGATAAACAAACAAGAACATCCTAGAATTTTGGTAATTAATATATATTATGTGGATCTTTATAGAAAATAAATCTTTGTCTGAATACAAACAAGCAGAGGTTGCTCTGGCATAAATATACCTAGAAGTGAAAATTCCAATAAGGACTTTCGGGCTTGACCTGGGGCATCTTAGTACACGACAATGAGCCTTGATGCACTCTTTGTTTGAGACTCCCGGGGGATATTCTTAAGATAATTCACATTATATTTACCCCCCATTGTGAGGGATTTATGTCCCTAAAGTAACCAAAGTATATGGTTCAAGGATTTACGATGCATAAATTTATGTTATGTGTTATACCATGTTTAGAGTTATAGAGATTTCATAATCTGATGAGCTATTATATAATATGTAATTGATTAGATATTCCACCTAGTAGAAGGAATTTCCCTAATGCATGGTATGTGAAGAGTAAGAACGATCATATCTCTAATGGTCTTGGGTCATCTTTTCAAAGGAATATTGTCTCCCATGTATCATCATCATATTATAGAATAATATCATGTGTTAAAAAGGTATGTAAACATTTCTTTGAGACCTATGGATTTGAAGGGAAGAAAAAGAATAAGAGGATGAAAGAGAGATAAGGGGATAAAGGGAAGAAGGGAATGAAGAGTTTTCCCACATGTGATAACTGTGGAAAGAATCACTCTGATAAATACTTGAAGGGAATGGGTGTTTTCTATTAGTGTGGAGAAATATTACACCACGTTATTGATTTCAAGGGTAATGAAATGGATTCTAATGTACAATGCTTCAATTACAAGGATATGGGACACTATGAGAAAAAATTTCCCAATCATCCAAGGAATATACCTCTAATGATGATTTTGGATAATGAGAAAGTTATTATGCTACCACATATGAAGTAGAATGATTAATATTCCTAGCCAAGAATCATGCCATTTGTATATTTTGTAAGTAAAGTATTGATTCTAAGAATTATAAGATATATGTGGGTTGTACTATAGTATTCTTTCCTTAAATATTTTAGATCAAATGATAAATGGTACAAGGGAAAGTGATTTAGTGGAATGTTAATCTTTTTAGAAAAAAACATGATTAAGGGAAATACAACCCTTAATATATATCTGATGTTGAGATAATGATGAAGAAATGATTGATTCAGATAAGTATTGATGACCTTGGAACTGATACTTGACTTGTCATGAAGTGTTATATGCTATAATAAATTATGTTTACAACACTTTTTTATTTAAGGAATATATCCAATAACATGTATATTACTTAAGGAATATGGGAGAATGCATGTTTCTAATATGGTTTTTACGGTAATTCAGGTTATTACGATATTTCAAGAGGATACATGATGCAATTATTTACATGTTTGTAATGTGAATTTTAGAGCTACTTCATGTTGTTTAAGGGTTAATGATAAGTTAATTTTGGAAATTTAGAGGACTTCATTATAAAGTGTTGAATCATTATATTTTGGAATTTATTAGCCCTTTATGAAATGTTTTAAGTTGATAATTGTAAGATCTTTTAGAGGTTAATGTATTGCTTTTCCAATTGGCATAACACATGATATGTGATGAGGTATAGATAGTTAAACTATAATAAAAGGATGATTTTATGAGTAGAAATGTATATTCATACTCTTATAGAGTATAATTATTCCTCTACTGAAGGAAAATAGTATTAAATAAAATGTTTTCCTATTATCACTATCATTGATAATATTGATGAATTTATTTTTTTAGTTTATAGTTTTTTAGTAATAAACATTCATCTGAACATGTTCTCTATCATGTTTCATCAAAACTTCATAGTTAGATTTTTCTTCTATGCCCAGTTTTTTTTCTTCCAACTAATGTCACCTAATTCGAAAGCATACTTTTTGGGGTGACCACCTCATCTCCATTAACTATTTTTAGGATGATATTTTATTATCCCTATTTTCAATTTGGATTTCCATAAATAAATTTTCATGTATCAACCATTAACTTTTGAAGTTCAATTTTAAATTTCAAGTATTAAGTTTTTGTTAGGAGGGGATAATGTAACACCCAATGAATTTAAAAATAGATTTATTATTGAATGCATGGATCATTGAGTCTCTAAAAACACCACTTTGTTATAACCTAACCATGTAAACATAACTTTGTCACCTCTGTGATGTGAATTTTGAAAATTTTACATACACAGTTGCAATGATTAAGTTATTTTTAGTTTGATAAGAAAAACAGAATTTATGGTGAATAGTAACCTACCCTTTTGAATAGTAATATTTCCTACGATATTATGTAAATAATATTCATGTTAGAGTACGATATACCTATGTTTTGTAATAAGTAAATACAAGTTTTGAAACTATTTTTTAAAAAAAATTATGATTTTAATTAAATATTAAATTAATCATATTTGGAAAATTATTTCTGAAAAATGGAATTCATTTTTGGATTCAACACATCGATTAATGGATGGGTTGAATTTTTGAGATTTTTTTTAAATAATTGAAAAATTTTTTTGAATAGTGAAATACCATAATTTACAAAATAAGATAAACACACTAATTATAGAGTCATGTATGATGGTTTGGTGATGTAAGATAAATTGATTCGGATTCACATGATAAAATTAATATTCTTGTTCATGGAAGACTCTTTATTCATTGTCTTATAGAGAAATAATAAATTAATGATTATAAAATGGAGAAATCCCATCTTCCTTCCACTATAAAAACCCCCATCACTCCTTCTTTTCACTCCTCTCAAGACTTGTTCCTTCTCCAAATTCTATCCAAATATCCTCCCAACATCCTATCCCACGTCCATAATTCCTTTTACTCATAAAGATAAAAACCTCTCCCTCAATGAGGCTCCCAATGAAGTTTGATTCAATATGTAAATTCCTATTTTAATTTCTTTGTCTTTCCTTTCAAGTTCTTTTGTTTTATTTTTCTATTATTACCACTCCTTATCTAAATATTGTGATGACTCCATTACCTTAAATGTACTGTAATGTTTTCATGATAGTGTAATAATTTATCATCATCTCTTTCTTTTACCCTCTTTTATACTGGTAGCAAGAACACCATCCAAGATGGGTCAATTTACCACATTCAAGGACGATGGGCTTTAGATTTCTGTTATCATTCTCAATTATGGTCATGAAATCATTCCTTAAATGGTTGAATTGGATTATTATATATGTAATATACCCTATTTATGTTTCTTGTAACACCTTTGTACAAATTATATTATGTTATAAAAAATGAGTTATTTGTAATCAAAACCCACAAATTAACGGAAATAGTTATCATTAAGGTTCTATATAATAATTTATCCTCATGGAATGTATAAAGATTATATAAATGACCACTAACACCTATATATGATCGTAAATAGTATTTGTATTCAATTTTGGAGATTTATATCCATTCCCCATGAACTACATTACTTAAGAACAAGTGAACTGATTATGAAAATAAAGAAAAAAACACTGTGGAACAACGAAATTCAATATAATAACATATTAAGAAGGGCATAAATAAACTAAACAGAGTTATGATAAACTAAATACATGTCTAACAAGTTATGAAATAAGTTATTAATAATTCTAATTTCATATTCCCGGACCTCAAGTTCAATAACGAAACACATTCAGAATTTAGGTAAGGGGTTTCTTTATCTCACTTCCATTTTTTTAGGTTTCCCGTATTCACTACTTATACTTATGAATGGTGTATGTATAATTCTCATTAAGGTAACATGTCATTAATATATTCATTTTTTGGGATTAAATGTATCATTTTAATATTATTAATTTTGGGGCATATGAATCGATTGATTACAAAATGGTAAGTGTTTTTCCACTGGAACCTCCATTTTCATTCATGTTACTTTTATTGACTAATTACCTCAATGAAACTCTTGTGAATTTTTATGTACTAATCAAAAAATATGTGTGAGTGTTATATATATGTTCACCAACTAGAATCATTGCTTATTTTATGGATAGTTACATGTTTTAAAAGGAACTTTCAAAATTGTTTCTGAAATACAAACCCAATTCAAGGGATATTGTCACGACCCATCCTCGGGGCCTGTGCCGTGACTACCCCAAGCCCGCATTCCATAGGCCAGGGGCTGGCGACTAGCACTAATGCGTAAGTACCGGTAAAGGGAAGGCATTGCCTTTGTAAAGTAAACAAACAAACAACACAGAGTAAGCAGGCAGAAGTAAACACTAAGTTAAAATTGGTACAATAGTAAGTGCGGAAAGTAAGTGGGCCAGAATACAAACCCAAACTGAAAGTAAAGTACAACTCGAAAGGGTAAAACAACAACTGAAAAGTAAACCCGCAATGTCAAGCTGTCCACTGGAAGTCCCACTTGAAGGGTGGGTACAAAAAGCCTCCACTGCTCCTCGGGTCCAGCCGACCGCTCCGAGTACGTCCCGCCCAGTGGTCCACCTCCAGGTACCGTCTTGCTCCGCAAGCCTCCACCACGATCAGCGATGTCTGTCATCTGCAACCAACACAACGTAGTGCGGGCATAGCCCGTGCAGGGGTGAGTATAAGCTACTCAGTAGGGACCCCGAGCCCCCCGAAGGTCTCCCAGAATCCACAAAGGATAAACCACAAACAAAAGATACAATCACAACGTAACATCCAACACGGCTTAGGTATATGCCCATACAAATACCTAAGTCACCAATTGTCGCTCGGCTCCAACATCTGAGCTCAAGTACAACCCAGTCCACACAGAAAAGCAAAACGTAAAATCCACACAAGATAGCTCAACACAATCCACAAAGGAAAGTAAAATATAAATCCACACAGGATAGCACAACACAATCCACAAAGTAAAGTAAAATAGGGTTTCATCTCACACAGGTATACTTCTTCAAATGACGATAGAGATGATCACTGATCCATCTAAGTCATCGGACCCATAAAGGATCGATAGGTACTAACCCCCGCAATGACCCACAAAGGATCAATAGGTAACTAACCCCCGCAAAGACCCACACAGGATCGGGCCCACACAGGACCTGTAGGCGCTGGCCCACACAGGATCGCTGAGTGCTGACCCACACAGGATCAGACCCACACAGGATCGGTAGCACTGACCCACAAAGTATCTCTGAGTGCTGTAGTCGTCGCCGTCCAATGCACTGAGGATCTCTGCACAGTCGCCGTCGTCACAGTAGCTGTCGCAGCCAGCTCTAGGGTTCCCGCACACAGAAAGATCATTCGGGAGGGTCCACTCCACGAGCCGAGAGGCTGATACATTAACTGACACATAGTCTAGAGTTGATGTATCCAAAAGTTCCGTATCGTCAATAGGAACTCAACGTCGCAGACGGCGCGTCAATCGGACGCCCGGTCTGAGAGTTATTGGCTTTTTCGTCCCAGGGGCCCAGTTGGTTTTTAAGACAAAACTAACCCGACCGTACACAACCTGTGTCCAAACCTCGGGCGGATTAAGCCACAAGATCCATCTCACATAGAGGAATCCACCAAAGTCGGCGGCATGTCAATCAGACGTCCGGAGCTCAAGATATGAGTGTTTCCGCTCCGAGGGCCCGGTTGGTTTCGTGTACGAACCAACCCGGCCGAACCCAAAGTATTCCGAAACCTTGAGTGTGATATACCGAAATGACCGTCTTGATCCAAAGATTTCATCGTCGCTGACGGCATGTCATTCGGAGGCCTGTAGCTCAAGATACAGGAAAAAGACCGAAAACGGTCCGAAGACGGGGGTCTGGGCCCGGACCGACCCGGACCGACCCCCCTGGGTCGGCCCAAACCCGGTCGACCCGACCCGGGTCCGGGTCCGACCCGGTTGGGCGCGACCCGGTCCAGCCAGGGCGCGACCCGGCCGGCATGTCGGCTCGGCCCGGCTCGGCTCGGCCGAGCGAGCGGAGTCCGGGAGCGGGGGCGCGCTGCCCCTACATGTGAACACCCCCCCCCCCCCCCCCGTGGGGGCCACCCTTGGTCAGCGGACACGGCATTGCCGCGCCCCGTGTGCACGGGGTCTGCTAGTGCCGTCGCTGCCGCCTCCGGCCGCCAGCTCCGCCGGTGGTTTCTGCGGGCCACCGGAGTTGCTCCGGTGGTCCGATTCCACTCCCGTCTGCGCCGTAGCTTCTCCCGGGTCCCGTTCTTCACTGCAGAATCAACGAATCGCCCCTACGGCATTTTTTTCATCGCCCTCCAATCCGCTCATCAACGAAGAACTATGGAGGTTTGTCGGGCCGTGTCTGTTTGGCCCACACCTTCCGCGTTAGGTGATAACAATCGGGAAGAAATAATCCACACATGGAAAACAAAACAATATACAATTTTAATAAATTAAAATTGCACTTGATTCAAGTTCTTTTTTTTAGGAGGAAACAACCATGGAAATAAATTCATTTCACAAACAAAACCCCTACCTCGTCAAGTCGTCGCACGCACGTTCTTCGCGGAATTGATCTCCACGGAAGGAGGGGACCATCTCGTCGCGGAAGGGTGTCACATCGTCGAACTCTGAGGTTCAAGAACATGCAGATTTAATTATATTAATTAAATCCATGATGTTGTTATAAACCACAAAGAAGATTTAAAAGAAGAAACCTGAAATCTCCTACCTCAAGCAGTTGGTGCTCGGAGATCGTTGCGGGGAAGAACGTCTCAGAAGAAGCGTCGTCAATCTCCGAGGGTGATGACGTTCTTCGCGTTCTTCGTGTTCTTTGCGTTCTTCACGAAGGAGGATGAACGCACAAAATTTGTTTAAAACCTCTCAACGAGCAATCCTCAAGAAGTCGTGCGTTGGTCTTATTTTTATTATTACGCCAACGGATTGTAAACAGGTTAAGAAACGATTAAATTAATTCATAGAATTAATTTAACGAAGTTAACCGCCCAATTAATTGGTGCGTTAATAATTTAAGAAAACGTGTTAGTTGAATTTCATAATGACGGGTTTTTGCGGGTGCGTTACTTAGCGGAAAAGAAACGGTGGGGCTCGTGTGGGCCCCACCTCACAAATATCCTACCAGGAGGGTAGGATATTTTGGGTTCCACCCTATCTGCTTCAACTCAGCTTAAGCAGCTTAAAGTGGATTTTAAGTGGCTTTAAGTGAAATAAAATAAAGTTTGTCATACCAATTATTTTATTTCTTAACATTAAGACAAAAAATTAAAAACCACACCCGGGAAAACGCAACTCCTAAAGAGGATTTTCTAAGAAAATATCGGCACTGCGATTCCATCGGTGCCCTCGGAATTCGATTCCGAGCACCAGTTCAAAAGTTAGAAAAATCCGCTCGTTCGTTCACTGAACATACCTGAGCCAAACTTCGGAAAATGATTCTGGGCACACCGGGCCTCGGAATCACGTGCCGTCAGAAACTACATTCTTGTAAAATTACAAAGAAAATTAAGAAAAAAAATTCCTTGAAATTTATGGGTCTTTACATCACTCCACCCTCAGGGCTTTACGTCCCCGTAAAGATACATCATAAGCTAGGGAAACAAATGTGGGTACTGAGCATGCATCTGAGCCTCCCGCTCCCAAGTGCTCAACTGGAGGTTCCTGTGCTGCCATCTGATACGCACTAGAGGAATCAATCATCCATATAGGACCCGCTCCTGTCGATCCTCAATCTCCACTGGGACCTCCGCAAAAGTCGCCCCATCATCAACGTCTAGATCCCCATTGTCAATGATGTGTGTCGGGTCGTGCACGTATCTCCTCAGCTGAGATACATGGAAGACTTCGTGCACCCGGTGCAACTGAGGTGGTAGAGCCAGGTGATAAGCCACCTCGCCAATCCTGCTGAGGACTTGGAATGGTCCGATGAAGTGTGGAGACAACTTGCCGCCTCGGCCAAATCTCTGTAATCCACATCGAGGTGAGACACACAAGAAGACATGGTCTCCATCCTCGAACTCTAGTGGCCTCCGCCTCCTATCAGCATAAGACTTCTGCCGGCTCTGACCTGTCCTCATCTACTCCTGGATGACTTGGACCTTCTCTGTCGTGGCCCGGACCATCTCCGGTCCCACAAGTGCTGACTCCCCAGGGTCTGTCCAGCACAAAGGAGATCTGCAAGGTCTTCCGTACAACGCCTCGTATGGTTCCATCCCGATGGTGGAGTGGTAGCTGTTGTTGTACGCGAACTCCACCAAGGGTAGGTGGTCCTCCCAGCTGCGACCAAAGTCGAGGACACATGTGCAGAGCATGTCCTCGAGAGTCTGAATGGTCCTCTCCGTCTGACCATCCGTCTGAGGGTGAAAAGCAGTGCTCAGACGTAGCTGCGTCACGAACGCCTCCTAAAACCCCTTCCAAAGCTGGGAAGTAAAGCAATCATCTCGATCCGAGAATATAGATGATGGCACACCGTGAAGCCGTACAATCTCTGGAACGTAGAGACGCCCCAAGCTCTCCACTGAGCCCGGCTCTCTGATGGGTAAGAAGTGAGCCGACTTGGTGAGTCGGTCGACAATCACCCAGAAGGAGTCGTGACCTCTGGAAGTGCGTGAAAGTCCAGTCACGAAGTCCATAGATATCTCGTCCCACTTCCACTCCGAGACCTCCAAGGGTTGTACCAAGCCTGCTGGTACCTAATGCTTTGCCTTCACCTGCTGGCAGTTGAGGCATTGTGAAATGAACTCTGCCACAGTCTTCTTCAGGCCGGGACACCAGTGTTGTCGTCTGAGATCCTGGTACATCTTCGCCACTCCCGGATGAACCGCCAAAGGAGAAGTGTGAAACTCTCTCAGTACCTCCTTCCGTAAAGAGACTGGTACCAAGGTACGTCCTCTGAAAAGGATGTATTGCTCTTCTACAAAGGAGAAGCCATCAGGTGTTTGTCCTGAGGATAACTGTGCATCTCATGTCTCACAGTCAGCGTCCCCACGTTGTGCCTCTCTGACCCGCTGCAGTAGTGGAGGAGTGACTGTGAGAGACTGAAGGAAGGCTGCCCCATCTCTATCCATGAAGGATATCTTCAAAGTAGCTAGCTGCTCCGTCGCCTCCTCAAGTAGCTGAATGCCCGTCCTCCTACTGAGAGCATCGGCTACCACATTCCCCTTCCCAGGAGTATAGAATATCTCAAAGTAATAGTCCTAGAGGAACTCGAGCCATTGCTGTTGTCTCAGATTCAGATCCTTCTGAGAGAAGATGTATCTGAGACTCTAATGGTCAGAAAAGATTATAAAGCTCTCGCCCATCAGATAGTGTCGCCACGCCTTCAGGGTGAAGACTACTGCTGCTAACTCCAAGTCATGGGTAGCGTAGCTCTGCTCATGCGGCCTCAACTGACGTGATCCATAGGCGATCACTGCCCGCTCCTACATCAGGACACATCCGAGTCCGGTCCCTGATGCATCACAGTAGACTACGTACCCTACTCCCTCCTCAGGAAACCTCAAGTTAGGTACGCTGGTCAATCTCTGTCTCAGCTCCTGGAAGCTCTGCTGACATCTATCTGACCACACAAAGGGGTTCCCCTTCTTCGTCAAAGCTGATAGTGGTGCCGAAACTCTGGAGAAGTCTGGAAGAAATCTCTGTTAGTATCCAGCTAGTCCCAAGAAACTCCGCACCTCCGTCACGCTCCTGGGTAGCTCCCAAGCTAGCACTGCCTCGATCTTCGTGGGATCCACCGCAACTCCCGCCTCAGAAATGACGTGTCCCAAGAATTGGACCTCACGTATCCAGAACTAACACTTCGAGAGTTTTCCATAAAGCTGGTGCTCTCGTAGTTTGTCTAGTACAACCCATAAGTGGTAGGCGTGCTCCTCCTCAGTCGTCGAGTAAATCAAAATGTCGTCGATGAAGACCACGACAAATCGATCGATGTATGGCTGAAGGATCCTGTTCATGAGGCTGATGAACACCGCTGGAGAATTGGTTACGCCGAAAGGCATAACCAAGAACTCATAGTGTCCATACCGACACCTGAAGTTCGTCTTCTGCACGTCCTCATCTCGAACTCTGAGCTGATCATAGCCTGACCTGCGGTCTATCTTCGAGAACCACCGTGCTCCCTTGAGCTAATCAAAGAGGTCATCAATCCTCAGTAGCGGATACTTATTCCTCACTATCACCTAGTTCAGGCGACGATAGTCGACACACATTTGCAAGCTCCCGTCCGCCTTCTTGGAGAACAAAATCGGGGAAGCCCTGGGTGAAACACTGGGTTGGATGAATCCATTTCCCTTCAAGTACTCCAACAATACCCGTAGCTATCGAAGCTCAGCGGGGGCCATCTGATATGCTGGAGTGGATATCGGGGCTGTCCCGGGGTACAGATCAATATGAAAGTCTACCTCTCTATGAGGAGGTATCCCTGGAACGTCTTCGAGAAAGACGTTCGCGTACTGATCCACCACTGTAGGAAAAATAGGACTCTGCACGTCAACTGCTCCTAGGATGAGGCTACCCAACTGATGAGTGATGGGCTGTCCTCTCCTCTGCGGAAGTCCATCCTGTGCTGCGAAGGCTCCCTTCTCGCCGGTGAAGGTGAACCTGCTCCCGTCGGTGCGTACACATCGCACCTTGCGCCTAATACAGTCAATCTATGCATGGACTGTAGATAACCAATCCATGCCCAAGATGACGTCGTAAGGCCTCGACGCTGCTACAAGAAGATCCCAGCCGAAGCTCTCGCCTCCTAGAGTATGCTCACACTGCCGGAACCAGTGCATAATCGTCTAGTCTGCTCCCGTAAGAGTCTTTAGCCGTAAGGATCAAGCCAACGGCTCTGTCGGAATCTCCGAGCTCCGAACAAGGGCAGCGGCTATGAAAGAGTGACTCGCTCCTGTGTCTATAAGAACTGCAGTAAGGGTGGAATAGACACAGATCGTACCTCGAATCATCTTGGGCACGCCGTGGTCGTAGGCCTCCACTTCTTGGAGCTGTGTCTGTCTCTGCCCACCAGATCCCTGTGGTCGGGGTGGACCTCCTGGTGGTGGTGGTGGCAGAGCCTCAAAGCGTCGTCCACCACCTGCTGCTCGGCTATCTCCCTTGCCTCGTCCGCCTGCTCCCTGCAGACCGCCACGGTCAACCCTCTGCCTCTTCCTGGGTGGCCCCTCCACCGTCTGCTGCTCCTCGGCACGGCGGGTCGGGCAGTCATGAGCCATGTGGCCCTGCCCGCCGCATGCGTAGCACTGCCTACCTCTCGAAAGATTGGCTCTGCACTGTGTGCCCCGCACTACTGAGCCAGTGTCCTGTGGTCGTCTTCCAGAATTTCTGGTCTGCCTAGACCCATTAGTCATCCTTCGGCTACCTGCTGCCGAAGACTCCTCTACCATCCGCCCTGCGGTAGGTCTCACTGTGGACTCAGCAAGAAAGCTCTCGATCAGAAGGGCTCGTTCCAGTACTCTTACCTAAGTCGGAATGATGAGGGAGATCAGCGATTCCCTGATCTCATGTCTCAATCCCTGTTCAAAGGTTCGGGCCCGGAAGAATGGGTCCCGTACCATGTCGGTTGAGTAGCGCGAGAGATCGGTAAATCTCACCGAGTACTGGACGACCGTCAAGCTGCCCTGCCGTAGCTGAAGAATCTCTTGGATGCGCACCGCACGGAGGGTGTCTGGGACGAACTCCGAGCGGAAGAGGCTCTCAAAGTCCATCTAGAGAAGAGATGCCTCATCGTGCACATGGATCATCAAGCTCCACCATCAGCCCGCTGCTGCGTGCAGTAGGCTCACTGCGAGGATCACCATGAGGTCTGATGGTGTCCTCACTAGCCTGAAAACTTATACCACTGCCTCCAGCCAGTCCTTGGCTGCCTGGGGGTCCGTCTCCCCGTGGAACCTGGGCGGTCGCTGGCGCTGGAACTCATGCAGTGCACTAAGGCGACGTGCATCGTCAGCGGCTGGGGCTGGAAGCATCGGTGGCTCGGTGGGTAGAGGTACTGCTGGTGCCTCTGCTATCAAAGGGCCCTGTACCGAGGCCTTGTCGCTCGGTGGGCTGTTGTCACATACAACTCTCAGAACCCAAGCTGGCTGCCATCGTGGGGCCATCCTGAAAAGAAACAGGTGTGCTATGGTCAGAACAGTATACCTGGTGAGCTGATACAAAGTAATCACAAAGGAAACTTGAAACACACATGAAATCAATGTTTTCGTGCATTAAGTCGGAAATCAAAAGTCAGGGTCCTGGTGTACGGATACGTCGGCCGCCGCACCAACACTGGGCTCCCTGGACTGATAACCACACTCAATACGCTTAACACTATTGCATCACATAGAAGAAAGATCAGAGTCTACGGTAGAACCGAACACCTCTGATACCAATTTGTCACGACCCGTCCTCGGGGCCCGTGCTGTGACTACCCCAATCCAGCCTTCCATAGGCCAGGGGCTGGCGACTAGCACCAAGGCGTAAGTCCCGGTAAAGGGAAGACATTGCCTTTGTAAAGTAAACAAACAAACAACACAGAGTAAGCAGGCAGAAGTAAACACTAAGTAAAAACTGGTACAACAGTAAGTCCGGAAAGTAAGTGGGCTAGAATACAAACCCAAACTGAAATTTAAGTACAACTCGAAAGGGGAAAATAGTAACTGAAAATTAAAGCCTCAACGTCGAGCCGTCCACTGGAAATCCCACCTGAAGGGTGGGTACAGAAAGCCTCCACTGCTCCTCGAGTCCAGTCGACCGCTCCGAGTATGTCCCGCCCAGTGGTCCACCTCCAGGTACCGTCCTACTCCGCAAGCCTCCACCACGATCAGCGTTGTCCGTCGTCTGCAACCAACACAACGTACTGCGGGCATAGCCCGTGCAGGGGTGAGTATAAGCTACTCAGTAGGGACCCCGAGACCCCCGAAGGTCTCCCAGAATCCACAAAGGATAAACCACAAATAAAAGATACAATCACGAAGTAACATCCAACACGGCTTAGGTATATGCCCATACATATACATAAGACATCAATTCTCGCTCGGCTCCAACATCCGAGCTCAAGTAAACCCCAGTCCACACAGGAATGCAAAACGTAAAATCCACACAGGATAGCTCAACACAATCCACAAAGGAAAGTAAAACGTAAATCCACACAGGATAGCACAATACAATCCACAAAGGAAAGTAAAACAGGGTTTCAGCTCACACAGGTATACTTCTTCAAATTATGATAGAGATGATCACTGATCCATCTAAGTCATCGGACACACAAAGGATCGATAGGTACTAACCCCCGCACTGAACCACAAAGGATATGACCCACAAAGGATCGATAGGTAACTAACCCCCGTAAAGACCCACACAGGATCGGGCCCACACAGGACCTGTAGGCGCTAGCCCACACAGGACCGCTGAGCGCTGACCCACACAGGATCGGACCCACACAAGATCGGTAGCACTGACCCACAAAGGATTGCTGAGTGCTGTAGTCGTCACCGTCGAATCCACTGAGGATCTCTACACAGTCGCCGTCGTCACAGTAGCAGTCGCAGCCAGCTCTAGGGTTCCTGCACACAGCAAGCTCATTCGGGAGGGTCCGCTCCACGAGCCGAGAGCCTGATACATCAACTGACACATAGTCCAGAGTTGATGTATCCAAAAGTTCTGGATCGTCAACAGGAACTCAACCTCGCAGACAGCGCGTCAATCGGACGCCCGGTCTGAGATTTATTGGTTTTTTCGTCCCAGGGGCCCGGTTGGTTATTAAGGAAAAACCAACCCGAATGTACTCCACCTGCGTCCAAACCTCGGGAGGAGTAAGCCAAAAGATCCTTCTCACTTAGAGGAATACACCAAAGTCGACGGCACATCAATCGGACGTCCGAAGCTCAAGATATGAGTGTTTCCACTCCGAGGGCCCGGTTGGTTTCGTGTACGAACCAACCCGGCCGAACCCAAAATATTCTGAAACCTTGAGTGTGATATACCGAAACGACCGTCTCGATCCAAGGATCGCATCTCCATTGACAGCGTGTCGTTCGGAGGTCCGTAGCTCATGATACGGGCAAAAAATCGAAAACGGCCCGAAGACGGGGGGTCTGGGCCCGACCGACCCGGTTGGGCGCGACCCGGTCGGCGGGTCGGCTCGGCCCGGCTCGGCAGGGCCGAGCAAGCGGAGTCCGGGGGCGGGGGCACGCTGGCCCGCGTGTGAACACCCCCCCCCCCCCCCCCCACGGGGGCCGCCCTTGGTCAGCGGACGCGGCATTGCCCCATCCTGTGTGCGCCGGACCCCCGCGGCCGCGGGTCTGCTGGTGTCGCTGCCGCCTCCGGCCGTCGGCACCGGAGGTGGTTTCCGCGGGCCACCAGAGTTGCTCCGCTGGTCCGATTCCACTCCTGTCTGCTTCGTAGCTCCTCCCGGGTCCCGGTCTTCACTGCAAAATCAACGAATCACCCCTGTGGCATGTTTTGTCATCGCCCGCCAATCCGCGCGTCAACGAAGAACTATGGAGGGTTGTCGGGACGTGTTTGTTTGGCCTGCACCCTCCGCGTTAGGTGATAACAATCGGGAAGAAATAATCCACACATGGAAAACAAAACAATATACAATTTTAATAAATTAAAATTGCACTTGATTCAGGTTCTTTGTTTTTAGGAGGAAACAACCATTGAAATAAATTCATTTCACAAACAAAACCCCTACCTTGTCAAGTTGTCGCACGCGCATTCTTCGCGGAATTGATCGTCGCGGAAGGAGGGGACCGTCGCGTCGTGGAAGGGCATCGCGTCGTCGAACTCCGAGGTTCAAGAACATGCATATTTAATTATATTAATTAAATCCATGATGTTGTTATAAACCACAAAGAAGATTTAAAAGAAGAAACCTAAAATATCCTACCTCAAGCATTTGGTGATCGGAGATCGTTGTGGGGAAGAACGTCTCAGAAGAAGCATCGTCAATCTCCGAGGGTGACGGCATTCTTCGCGTTCTTCGTGTTCTTCGCGTTCTTCACGAAGTAGGATGAAGGCACAAAATTTGTCAAAAACCTCTCAACGAGCAATCGTCAAGAAGTCGTGTGTTGGTCTTATTTTTATTATTACGCCAACGGATTGTAAACAGGTTAAGAAACGATTACATTAATTCATAGAATTAATTTAATGAACTTAACCGCCCAATTAATTTGTGCGTTAAGAATTTAAGAAAATGTGTCATTTGACTTTAATAATCACGGGTTTTTTCGGGTGCGTTACTTAGCGGAAAAGAAACGATGGGGCTCGTGTAGGCCCCACCTCACAAATATCCTACCAGGAGGGTAGGATATTTCGGGTTCTACCCTATCTGCTTCAACTCAGCTTAGGCAGCTTAAAGTGGATTTTAAGTGTCTTTAAGTGAAATAAAATAAAGTTTGTCGTACCAATTATTTTATTTCTTAACTTTAAGCCCAAAAATTAAAAACCACACCTGAGAAAACGCAACTCCAGAAGAGGCGTTTCTAAGCAAATATCGGCGCTGCGATTCCAGCGGTGCCCTCGGAATTTGATTCCGAGCACCGGTTCAAAATTTAGAAAAACTCACTCGTTCGTTCACTGAATGTACCCGATCCAAACTTCGGAAAATGATTCCGGGCACACCGGGCCTCGGAATCACGTGCCGTCAGAAACTGCGTTCTTGTAAAATTCCAAAGAAAATTAAGAAAACAATTTCCTTGAAATTTACGGGTCTTTACAGATATTTTCAAATTCCTACCTATTTTCAAGTGTACTAAAAAATATGTTTTAAGCCATAATTAGTTTTATAAAAACACTCATTTTATCATGAAAATTTTCTTGTATAATTTCTGATTTTAATATAACAAATGTTCTCTCCCACTTTAAAATTTTCTTTAATACTTTCCATAAAATGCTCTAAAATGTTTTATTTATATAGAATCTTAAAAACTCTTTTTACATGATTTCACTTTAGTGGGACATAATTTATGCCAAAAATATAATTTCAATGTCCTAGTATTTTATTTTATGGGATATTCATGTTTCAAATATGATTTCATTTCAAATAAAAATTATTTTCCAAAATGAATCTTCTTTTAAAAGTAAAAAAGGATTTTTCTCATCTCTCATTAACTTTTTTGAGATATATTCCTTGTTCACCAAATATTTATTTTTTATGGTGTATGTACTTACCTTTGGTATATCATATCAATATTATCCTTTTTCTCATGATTTTCTAATAGATTATGATTTGAATGTTTCAATGTGCCATGGGACACTTGGGAATGTTTAAGGATAATTTCCTCAAAAATTTGTCAACTGTCTCATTTATAAATATATTCGTCTATGTAAACATACTTTATTTGATGTTGTATTTAATTGAGTTTTATATACTATGATATCATCTATAATATGTTGTTGAAGGGTTTCTTATTATTCTGACTATGGATGTTCTATTTTGATATCATTCACTATATTATTCTAAATGGTTTTTGTTTATGTTCAATGATTGGGGAATGTTATTTACATTTCATATGTTAGTTTCAATATGAATTTATATTTTTATTTTTTTCACCCCGTTAATATGAGGAATTCATAGGACATAGTAAGTGTTGGATGGGGCCCTCTATATCCCCTCAGTGCATCTGTAGGTCTAATAAGACAAACTTCGGTCTTGGCATAAGTACTTGAAAGAATGATTATTTATGGTCTTGGAATGAGGCCTTGACAGTATGGTTATGTTGTCCCGCTTTATGCATTACTTAATTATGAAAATAGTATTTATGTTTCATGTGGTTATTCAACTAGTATAATAAACATGATTATGTTTATTTATGGCATTACATACACAGCTCTTATTTCGGCCATAATGTGTTCATGTTTTTGTTAAAGGAACATGTTTTTATATATTCAAGATGCCTAATGTTTATGTTATGATATCTTCCACTGTATTTCGTACCCATACTGAGCATTTGAGCTCACCCCTTTCATTTTTTTCCTTCCCCAGGTTAAGAAGAAGATATCATTTATTGAGTTTTCAAGGATGCATTTTATTAGCATTTATTATGTATCATTTTTTTCATTTAATATGTAAAATGGGTTCCATGTTTGTATCTAGGTTCTTCAAGACTACAAAAAAATTGGTCCTTTAGTATTATTATTCCTTATTTATATCCCAATGTAATCAAATAAGGCATCGGCTCCGGGCGACTGGGATTAGGTCCTTACACTTCAGAGCTCAGACCTCCGAGAGAGATGTGTTTAAGGACGTCCTATACAACACTATTCCTTTGTGCATTCCTACTTATGATAAGGTGATAGAGACAACCTTTTGTGGATGAGTGTTCTTTGGATGAGTAGACACAACCATTGAATGTCAGTAGTGGGAATATAGGAAACTGACATCAGTCTCAGAGGCTTGGACGTGTAAAATGTTTCAGGAAGAGGATGTGATAGGGACAGATGAATCTGCAAGGAAACATATGTGGAATGGGAGCTAGGAGATCATCAGGAGGTGATATACAATTTGATAGGTACCAACCACCACCCCAATGTGGTCCTCACTAGGCACATGAAGCTGGTGGACATGGAAGGGAGTAGCTTCATGCGGTCAAAGAGTGTGACCCAAGGGATCCATGAATGATTTAATGTACAATATGTGTCTACAAATAGCTATTCTATTAATAGAAATAGGTATTAATCATTCTTTCATGTAAAAAATCATTTTCAAGACCTAGAGTTTTTTGTTAAACTATTTACTTGACCCTTACGTCAAGAGATACCTATGGGTGGAGACTCGATAATCACACTTATGTTGAGGGTGTGATCTGACCCTTGAGGTGAGAGTTTCAGTTAGAACCTCTTGGTGGTAGTGTCGAGGCCTTATGATGTTAGTTTGGGTATAGACTATTCATCAACAGTTCATGCTCAGATTGACAGTTTTAGGCAAAAATATGTGGTATATCTACAATGTTGTAATGGGGTTTTCCTTGGTCAGAAAAAAACGAAACCCAAGCCACACTTGATAAACTCATGCATATGAGAGTGTAGTCGATCACTCTTCAGTCGACCAGCCTTACCGTTGTGGTAGAAGGTGTTTTTATTTTTCATCTCCCAACAGTAGTGGCAGAGTGCAGGGAAATCCTTTCCAATGATATTTCTAGGATTACCTCCCCATAGGGGGAGGGACTTCTGTATCATTCTATACCCTGAGATGGCACCAATATCATCATAAGTATATCAGAGTACTTTTATAGAGTTTCGCAAGTAGCGGGCATAGGTGGAGGACTTGTGGAGTAAGGTCTTAGTAAGTCCTAGTGTTCAAGGATATGTGTGGACTACCATAACCTTTACTCAGTCGTCACATATTATGGGTACCAACAACGAAAGGATCGATGGACACATCAATTAGTTATAGGGGTAGCCTTTTACATGGATGGAAATGTTCACATATCCTTTTTAGTAGTTGAGACAACAGTTATGGTTGGAGTTACTCTAGGAACATGACCATGAGATAGAAAATACTCCCGGGAAGAGGGACATGGTTCCAAATGTGCTCAGCAGGAGGTTTGGTTTACTATTGCAGAGTGAGGTGATAGAGCAGCTAGCCGCAATGCTGATATCCTTCATGGATGATGATGGATTAGTTTATCTCCAGTCTATGACTTTCACTCCCCCACTCCTTTAGTGAGTTATGGAGGCACAACTTTTGGATATTGACAGCAAGGCCTAACATTCTCACATATCCTCAGGATAGGCTCCTGATGAATTTTTGATTGGTGGGGAGAAAATAATCCTTTTTATAGGATTCACCTTAGTACTAGTGACGTTGTGGGAGGAGGTGTGGAGGGGGGTTTCATAATTTCCCTTTGGTAATACATCCTGGTGTGACAAGGATGTACTAGGACCTCAGACATCAGTGCTAGTGGTAATGGATGATGAAAGTGGTCGTCGAGTTTGTTTCACGATACCACACTTATTAGTAAGTTAAAGCTGAGAATCAGGTTCCCACACATTTAAGCATAGCTTTTACCCCCAGATAGATAGTCAGATGGAGTGGACCATATGGACCTTGGAGGACATGCTTCATGATTGTGTCTTGGATTTTGGTCATAGTTAGTTGGACCAACCACCACTGGAGGTGTTTTTATATAGAAATAGATATCACTCCACCATTGGCATGGCACTGTTTAAGGCCTTCTATGGGAGGCCATGTAGATTACCTCTATGTTGGAAAGACCTAAGGGGGTTAGCACTCATGGTTATAGAGTTGGTACAGGATAACACTTAGAAGTTGAGGATCATCAAGGAGAGGATGCGGACTACATAGAGAATTCATAAGTCTTATACCGACAGGAGATGGGGACCCTTGGAGTTCAATGAGGGAGAACATGTTTTCCTTTGAGTCTTGCTCCAACGGGGATTGAAGAGATTTGTCTAGGGTGGAAATATATCTCTGAGGTTCATTAGATTTTTTTTAGACCCTCAGCAGAGTTGGCGAGGTGATGTACCACATAGATCATCCCCCATAAATTCATTGGGTGCACGATGCTTTTCACATGTTGTGGCTAAGGAGGTACATGCATGATCCATCTCACATCATCGAATGGAGATATATGGAAATTGTCTATGGGATGACGTTTGTGGTGTTCCTGGTAGAGATAGAGGATCGATAATAGTGGATCCTTCATTGAAAGTCGGTTCCTCTAGAGCACATTCGATGGCAGCACATAAATCTCCAAGAGATCACAAGGGGGTGGGAGGCTCAGATTCATGCCCAGTACCCTCATTAGTTGGATTTGCATTTGTTTTTGATTTCAAGGACATAAATCCTTATGGTGGGTAGAATTTAATGACCCCGAAATCCTGTATATTTTTTTTAGTTATATGTAATTATATTGAGACTGCAAAATTTGACGGCCCCTGATTCTGAGGCCCGGAATGCCCAGAATTATCCATCGAAAAATGTTAATCTTTAAATAGAATGTGTGAGAATATTTCTTGAAAAAGTGGAATAACTCTTAATTGGGTTCCCTGATCAAAAATCTGAGAGAATTGTTGAGTTCAGGATGGTGGGATTACCCTTGGCGCAACATAATTTTAGTCAGCTCAAGCCTTGAGAAAATCCAAAAATGGAATAACCTTAAAAAATAATTAAATAAAATTATTTCATTTTTCAAATGAATATAACTCATGAACTTTGACTCATATTAAAAATATGAGACCACTGTTGAGCTCATGAGGGTATTCTTTCCGTAGGCATATCCTATTATTGGCTGGTGTAGGCCAACAATGGAAGTTAGTTTTTGGCCATAAATAAAATAATTAATTGACAATTATTTTCTTATAAAATCCTTGTAACCCTTAAAAAAAACTCACATTGGAAATCAGGGAGTACCTTTGAGCTCATGTGGATGTGTTCCCCATACGATAATCCTAACCTCAATCCTCATGGGTCGAGGGTAACTATTAATATTTTATGAACTTTTTTGAAGGTATATTCAGTAAATGTGTAAGTATAATTTTATATCATTTGAAATAGTGCTGGGATTGAAAATATGGGGGCACCATTGAATTTTTATCACTGGGATTCTATTAGGAAAAGCATAACTTCGACCAAAAAGGGTCGGACAAAAAAGATAATATTTGGACTTTTCAGAAAAAATAATAAAATAACACTTTAAATTTTTTTTATTTTTCTTCAACCGTTGAGTGATGGTTGGTGGAACCATAGTGTAACATCATTAATTTAATGAATCGATCCTCTCATTGTGTAACGACAACTCTCATGGGATTAATGGTTCATTATTTATAGTTTATTAATAAACCATATTAATGAACGCATCATGGTGTAGTTTCTTTTATTTAATCAATCCTTTAGAATGGGATTTCAGAACCCACATCAGGAACCTTTGATTAAACTTCAATGAATTTTCTCTCCAATGAAGAAGGGTAGACGAATGATGGCCACTGGGGGAATCGATCTGAGGATCGATGAACCGTGATGAACAACATCAAATGTGGATTCCATCCATCGTCTACAATAGATTCCACTAAATCCAGGTTGGGGGTTTATGAGTTTTATGTTTCCTCTCTTTTCGTTCGTGGAAAATACAATGAATGCGGACCAACCGACTAACGGGTTTATCCGTGTCTCATTTTTTCTTGTGGGAGGTTGTTGCAGGATCTTAATTTGGAGAATTGTTCTTTTTAATTGATGATTGTTATCACCCAAAATTAAAATAGTAATGTAGAGGGTGTGTGCCAATCCAAACAAGGCTTAGACCCCCCCCCATTCTTGGTTTATGTGTGTTCCTTTTTCATGACCGAACAATGAGGTAGTAAGGAGAATTTAAGTGCCTCATAGTGAAGGCAGCAACCCGGGAGGCATGTAGGCATAGACGGAAAAGAAAATGCACCACTGGAGAATCTCTAGTGGAACATGGAAGCAACCGTAGGTGCAGCACCACCGACATGGTGGTGCTGGAAACCGGAAAAGAAGGTCGGCTTAGTTGGCTGCTTGGAAGAGCGGCACACGCAGGCACTGTGGCCACAAGAGTCGTGGTGGGTGGAATGTTGTGGCACTATCACACCTCATGGGGAGAGGAGATACCCACTTAGGGAACTCCACTGGACCAATGACTGGCCCCAGCCGACCATTTTGGAAGTAGGGGTGGTGCCCCATGGGCGCTACTAGCAAGCCAAACCTGATGCACCGCGTCCGGTCGGTGCATCCGGAAACCGGCCCGCATCCGTGTGGGCTGGGTTTCTAGGCGGGTCGGACCCACTGGCCAAGCTGAACCTGCTAGCCAAGCCAGGTCTGCCAACTAGGCCGGACCAACCAACTGGGTCGAACCTCTACCTGAACCGGACCCGACCGGTCCCCTTACACTAAATCAGCCATATCTCAAAAACCAGGTGTCCATTGGACACGTCCTTAGAAGAGTCGGGACCCATGGGATGGGATAGTTTTTTTGAGATACTCTAGTTGGGGTTTGGAGAAAAAGTTTTAGTACAGCTGGGTTGGATCGAACCAGAATCCAATCGGTCCCTCGGTACTAAAATGCCTATAACATACAGACCGAGCGTCTCATTAACGTGGCGTCTATCGCGTCGGAATCTTTATGAAAAGGTGGTACTTTGGGTTACTGCTTTGTGAGACTTCATGGTGGTTGAAATACGACCAGTGGCTTCAGGAGAGATTTCTCAGAACTCAAGTGCACAAAGTGCAGGAATCCTATGGATGGTTGTCAAGTCAAGAGCGACCCTTTGTGGATTCGCATCTAAGCGACCATATATAGATTATCAGTAGTGTGACCCAATGAGGACCTGCCATAGAGTAGCCTATCGTGGATCAGTGACTTACGACCTTGTTTGGATCAGCAATAGATGGACTTATATGTGGTTTAGTATTGGATCTTATAAATATAATTAAATGATTTAGATTTACGAATAATCATCATTATGCCAGTTTTTTAGGTTATATACCTACTGTGAGCTATCTTTTACTTTGTTCTTTTTGATTGAGATCATGTTTTGTGGGTTTTCCTTTGTAGAATTTTTAGTGACCTTCAGGGGTCTTGAGGTCCCTACTAAGTATTGTAACACTCACCCCTACACGGGATTCGCCCACACCTTGTTGTGTCTTGTGCAGAAGACGATAAGATGGAATGAGACTTTAGAGAGCTAGGTGTAGATGGTACATAGAGGTGACCGATTGATGTGGTGAGACATAGTGATGAGTTGTACCTACCATTCAGGTAGGATCCTTAGAAGATTATCTCTAGAGATTTTTCCATTTTTTTGTACTTGTTCTCTAGTTGGGCTTGTATACTGGCCCCTTTTTACTTTCAGTGCTTATTTTTTCTCTCAATGGTGGTTTTTAGTACTTGTTGTACCTTTCTATTTTCGTTCTGTTTTACTTGTGTGTAGCATTCCCTATCTATGTGTCTAAAGTTTTAAAGTCAATTTCTTCCCTTTTTGGGTTTCTCCTTTCTAGTGCAAGTCATCATCCCCAGGCCTATGGAAGGCGAGCTTGGGATAGTCATGGCATGAACCCTAGGGATGGGTTTTGACATATAAATTCACTAAAGAGACCAAGTGGTACTCTATAAATTAAAACTCAATATGATTCTAAGAAAAAATCATTTTAAATGGGAATACCAATTTACTACCACAAATGTGTATCCATTTTGGGTTGTGAAAATAATTGAAGAATGCGAGATGAACCCAGTCACTATCAAAAGGCATAGTCATGAGAAATATCATGATAATCATTCATAGTCACTAGTTGAGAATATCACACTCCACTAATGCATATATTAATAAACCCCATAGTTTTTACCTCTCCATTTTAATTTTTATTATTATCATTAGAATAATCCAACCAAAAGAACTATTTCTATTAGAATGGATTTAGGACACTACATCATTCAATTATAAGATAGGGAAATCCTTTATAATTTTTTGGACTTTCAATTTTTGTGTCTATTTTTTCTGTATTTTTGTTTTTTATGCATTTTTTGTAACCCATTGATCACAAATTGAATTCCAAAATAAATTAGTTTCTTATTTAAATTGTGAGAAACTAATTTTAATTAGTAAAATCAACATATATTAATGTTTAAATAAACTTATTTTCTTATTCAAAGTTTATGAAATTCAAGAAAAGACCACTAATTTTTTGAATATCATGTCATGCTATACTATCCAAAAATTTTAAATCACTTGATAGTGATGCTTTTAAACACTTTTATAAATCTTCTTTACCATACCCTCATTTCTTAATGTGAAACAAATATAAGCTTTAATAAAATTATTTTTTATGAATTCTTGAAAAAACCATTGAAAATTGAGTAACCTATGATAAAAATTATTGAAGAATTATTTGGATTGAAAATGAATTTTTATAATAAACTTATATTCTATACGAAATTGATATCTAAACCTTTTTATCCCTCTTTAATCCAAGAAAAACATTGTTATAAATCCATAATAAAATAATGATATCTTAAACCAACCCACTCTAGAATTAAATGCATGATCATAGATGAGATTAAGTGTCGGGTTGGCTATGTTGTTTTGTGAGATGATATGAATAGAATCATAAAAAATGAAAAATATGGAAAAGAAAATATCCTTCAAAATTGGGAAAGTAAGTTCACTAAATAGTTTTTAAGACCAAATATTTATCTCTACCTCCAAAATAAAAAATAATTTTGATGAATTAAAAAAATATACAAACCTACAATATGAAGTGTATGGAAAGAGAAAAAATTGATACTATTTATGTTATTAGTTCAATAAATTATATGAGAATAAAATGATACCTGAGTTCAATATTTTCAAATGGGTGTGAATGACGATACCATTCTTGAGTGTAAATTTTAAATCATTCATTTTTAATCATTTTATATCTAATACCTTCTCATTCTGCCGAAACATTTTTTAATATCATAATTTACCAACCAGAACCAATAAGAACATCATTGGAAAGTCCTCTTGATAAACATAATCACTAAAATCATGGGGTTAGATTTATAAATAACCAATTGGACTTTATTTTCAGTATTTATTATCAATAAAAAATTCAATATGTCTAACTGTCTTGGTTGATAAAGGAAGAGCCCGATGAAAATGATTGAAGGTGTTTCCCTTAAAAATGGGGAATAATTATTGTTTCATGAAGTTCATTATTAAATATAATCAATATAGAAACCACATAATTTGAGAATTTTTGAGATATTATTGAAACAAATCAATAGAATGTGATAATTATTAGAGGAATCACTATTTATAATAGTTTCAAGTCTTGTTAGATAAGTTTTATACTTAATAGATTGAATAGTTTTACTTAAATAAGTAAAAGGATTGCTGAAAATTTGAGAAAACATCGTTGGATGATTAATCATAAAGGATAATATTTTAATTAAAGAATATACTTTCTATAGAGATTTGATAAGATGCGTAGGGAGATGAAATTAAATTGGCAATGGAGTTTTATTGAAATACTCGTAGGAGAGATCAAATTTGGTATAAGTAGATTTGATAAATTACAAGTTATTTGAATCTTTTTCAGTTAATTTAATGTTATTGATAATGACTTGATCAAATTAGAATAGTTTTTGAGATTATTTAAATAATTATAAAATTATGGATTGGAAGGTGAAAGATTGATAATTTTATAACCTTACTATCATGCATAAAATTATCTGGATAATAAGTAAGAGTAAATCTGAGAAGATAGTTAAAATTGTTAAGGGCATCGAGTATGAAATATAGTTTGTCTAGTTTAGAATAGAAGAAACGGAAATACACTTAGATTTCCTTATATGCATATAATATCTCAAGATGACATGTAATATATTGTGTCAAGAATCCCATATCCCTATAAAACTAATCTTGGTTTCCAAACATTTGGATGATTCACAAAGTAGAAAAACTCATGGTCATTAGGAAAGACTCCCACAACATTAGTGTACTGAAAAATAGGAGGATTTAAAACCTTACCCTCTATCTTGTGTTAAAACTTAGACACACCTAAAAAAGTAATGTGGGAAAAAGAATGACACATGAATTTAACATGCTTCTTACAATTTTTCTGATATTCATGTGAAGAACACTACTACATCCTTCTGTAATATAATAAAAAGTATAAGGATTAGGAAAATGATTACAAAATAAAAGAAATATAGAAATTACACTTCACTTTAATCCACTATATCATACATATCATCATAATTTTCATTATCTTGATTAGTATTATCATCCCTGCTACTCATATTGTATGTACTAGTTTATCAACCAGTAATACCTACACCCTGGAAGTCATGGCCAACCCAATCACACCACCAATGTTGGTAATCCAAGTTGGTTACTCCTAATACCATCCATTGAACTTATCATTGTACAATTGTACACCGAATATATTGTTTCATAATTTGGTCATAAAAATATCAAATAATGAGTTTGTTATCATTTCTTGAACACCTTAGTAAATCACAGAATTTTACTCTCTAATATTCAGACAACCAAGATTTGGTGAACTAATGATTGATTCACACCCCAATAGCCTCCCACTTGAATACTGCTATTGTAAACATATAGAAACTATCTAAACCATAAGAAAAACCATAATTCCAGAAACACTAAGCAAGAAGTGTCCCCCATTATCCATATTTTTAGCCAAGTCCCACTAAGGTAAAATATTTCCTCACACTTTCTTAGACTAAAACACTTTTAAACTGATCTGATGGATTTTGGTATCCAGTTATCTTTTGTAGATCAATACCTTTATCCTCTAACAAGTTATGGATGAAGAAATACTTTAGGTCAATATTATCAATTTGTTCATGGAACACCAGATTCTAAGCCAACTTATTCACACTTGGATTATCACATAATATGACTCCACCCTCCTAACATCATTTTAGATCCTTTATTAACTATTTCAACAAAACCATCTCCTTACTTACTTATATTGAAACTAAATACTCTTCTTATGTTGTAATCCATGTTAAATGTGTTGTAGCTATGACATCTAACCGGCCATCATCCCACTATAGGTAAATACAAATCCATTTGCGATATTCCTAGTGTCTTGGTTAGAAGTATTACTTTCATAAAATTATCCATCTGATTTTTCATCATTTATAAATCACAAGGTTATAAATTTTATTCCCATTATATACTATGTGATCCAGTTCACATACTATAAGTGTTCCCTTCTCTAATTTATCATGATTTATCTTTCAAATCCCACTACAAAATAAGTATTTATCTGTGTACAAATCATAACATACAAATGAGTTATTACAATTAATGGAAACAAAATATTTTTATTGTACATGCTCCCATATTTCGTTTTGGATGCCTTCTAATTGGAAAATATTAAGTGTCCAAAAAATAGAGTGGATAAAATATTATGACTAGTAATATCAAATATTTTGATGACCTCTTAGATGTAGTTCCTATAAGATACTCCAATTTTATAGATCTTATATATATATATATCAATCTTAAATCCCAATATCTTCTTAGCCTATCTATGATCTTATTTCTCAAACCATCTAGAAAATTAATTCTTCTGGCTCTCAATCCTTTTATCATCTGGCCTATGTAGTATTGTATCATCCATATACATGAGAATCATGACTAACCTACCATAATTACATGCCTTCTAGTAGCAATAATGATTCACATTTCTCCAATATAATCTTTTATCCACCAAATATGATTCAAATTTTGGATTCCATTTCCTTGGAACCTATATCAATCCATAAGGTATTTTTTTAGAATTAATATCTGTGTTAATTTTTTATAACATGTTACATCCAATTGATGGTTTAGGTAAATATATTCCTCTAAATTTCCATAAATGAAGTGTATCTTTAGTTCCATATATTTTATGTATATATTTTCTAATAGTATCATGCTCAACAACATGTGAATGGTATCGTGCTTTACTAGATAGAATAAAACCTATGATAAATAAACTCATTATTTTTTTTGTTAAAATCACTTCACCAATATTTGTGCTTTGAGATTTTTCTTTCCATCGACCTCCTCTTCCAATAGGAAAGCCCACTAATTTTTATATATTTTTTCCCCCCGGATATTCAATTATCTAAATTTTTTTTTTTGATCTTTAATGAATACATATCATCATTCATGGTTTAATTTTTGTGATCAGAGTCACTAAGTGTGCATACATCATCTTATCTCCCCAGATTCCCACTATCTATAAAAAGAATAATGATCATTTCTGCTCTAAACCATTGAACTTGATTTCTTACCCTTGTTGATCTCCTTCACTAATCATTCAACTCTTCTCTACCCGATTTTTCACAATTTGGTGAACTCCCTCTCAGATCATTAACATTTGGTACTCTCACTCTAGATTTATAATTCCATGAAATTTCAATAATATATTTTCTCACATACTTCTATACTTTTGGTGAATCCATATTTATTTTCCAGAAGTTTAAATATTTTAATAATCTCATATAGATCAACTTCAACATTAAAATATGATCCTTTTCCCACATATTATTTATTCATCATGTTTGTTTCCTTCCATAGAACCTTATCATTAAGGAGTATATCTCGACTTTAGATTACATGTCTTCAATTATCTTCTCATAGAAAAAATATGAAATTTTAATCTCTAAATATGATAAGGAAACATGCATTGTATTTTTCCTCTAATTTATCATTTTTTATTTCATCAATGTTAATATATTCAAGGCTGCTAAAAATTTTGAGATGGTTGATGTACAAACATTTACAGGACCATAACTCCTTCTGAATTCATACCCAACCACAAATGTATAACTCTTATAAACTTGGTGTCCCATTGTATTTTCCACCTCAAACCAAATTCCCTTATGAATTTTAGAGTTAAACTATAATATTATCATCTATAAATATATAAATAATCCTTTTAGCCACACCATATTTTCATAGGTGTTCTAATCGTTGTCTTATTTATCCTGATCCTTCTCTTTTGATAAAAGTTTCAGATGTTGTTTTTCTTTTAATCACTACAATTTCATACTTTAATTATTTCATATTCCAAACATATTCCTTATCCACCATGGCCTCCCAATGAATGAAATAATATAATACTTTATGTTTATTATTTATAACAAAAACGCATACTTTTCTAATAGCATAAGTAATAAATGACACCAAGTAAAGTGACCCATTTTGGGAATAGATAGGGTTAAGTCTCCAATTTTTGAGTGAAAAAATTCTAAATTATGGGCTCTATGATTTCATCTATTAAGGAAGAAGAAATCCCTTATTTGTTTTCCCATCACACAACTTTCACACCATCCAATATAAGAATGATCAAGATTCTTCAGGACTTTATCCTTTATAAACATCACATATTTCTTACAGAGATTTTCAAATCGGTAGTTCCATAACTCAAGACTATCAAACATTGTTACACCAGGAAGTACTACTCTATCTTATCTTTAAGTCAGATATAGAGTCTCATCATTTACTCCCCATGAAATGATATCTATATTTTAGGGAATTTTAATGTATTTATTTCTATATTTAATGGATTATTATTGAAATTTTGTTAATAGTTTAACTTGTTTTTTTGTTTTAGGGTAGGATATACAAATATATTATCGAAGGAACAAAAAGGGGAAAATTTTGGTTCTTAAAGAAACTTTGTGCTATAAGAAAAGAAAATCTATGTGACACAAGAGTTTTTAGGATGCATTAGAGCTGCAAAAGTGGAATAATCCATTAAAACGATGTGCATATCATTACATGATTTGATATTTTGGTGTTAAATGTTTCCACTAGTACAATTAATAATGTTATTACACACTATAAATAATATTCGATTCATGTACACAAATACACGTTGTAAAATATTGAGACATAACATATATGGAAAACCCACAGCTCTCATGGATTAAATGTTATGTAAATCATTACATGTCAAGATGATGTTGAAAAATAGAAAAAATAAAGATACTTGAGATATGGGAATGGATGAAACAACTGAGGGTTTGGCCCAAAATCCTTATAAAATTACCCCTCATGAACACCTTTGGGGATGATGAGAGGAGACACATGGATTCCAAATATAGTACTGAAGTGCACCTACCGCAGATACCTTCCATCGTATATCATTAGGGTTTTATTTATTCTACTATACACACTGTCAAAGAGAGAATAAGGGGGTGATTTATTTGTGTCCTGGAATTCATGATGAACTAGGATTGATTATATTAAGGTATTTTAATTTTTATCTGAATTAATGTTTGTATTTAAAATTGATTCTTTATTTAAATCTCTTTCATGATTCTTCTTCCTTGACCATTGTGATCCGAGTAAGGAAATGGGTTTAATTTCATTATTTCTTTGAGCATGACCATTCCTTGAATTGAATAAATGCAATTGTTTAATTTTTTATCTATGGTTTATAATTCCACCATAACCATTGGTTTTGTCTCTTACCTATGTTTAAATTATGTTTTAAGTTACCCATACCTTTTAGTCTAAAGTTCCTGACCAAGATAAAATGATATTTTGGGATCTAAAGTGTTTTCCTTGACCATTGGACTCTCTAGGGCTCGATTCCAAAAAACTGCCTGAATGTTCATTAATTTTTATACCTTATGAACCCATTAACCTAGATTCATTTCTTCCCACTGCCCATTTTCCTATTTTCATCTCCCATATTCTATACCAATATAACACTAAATAGTCTAGATTTATTTTCAAAAAATAAAAATTATTTTAGGTTTATTTTAGTTAATTAATATTTTATCCAACCCTGCCTCTGTGGGTTCGAACATTGAAATTAAATTACTATACTACCCTATAGTTTTTTGGATTATTTGTTTTGTGTTTATAAATTTATAAATTTGATAAAACTGTAGGAATTTACGATGACCATGAGGCTATCAAGAAACCACTATGGATTCTTTGGGTAACCTTTTAAAATTTCTTGATGAAACTAGTCCCATATCATCCGTCATTAAGTAGTACTATTGAAATTATGTTATTCCATAGAATCAAGATACATTTAAATTATTTCAACTTTATAACACTCCTATACATAATTAATATTTTAAAATCTCTCTTACACATGATTTTCATAGATTCACCATCCTCTAGATGAACCATACTGAAATGTAATGACACAAAATTATATATACATCCTTGCTCTGGAATTGAGTGGAATGATTCTCCCATGTCAGTCATCCATGAATCCTACTGAATTTTTACAATTAAAATAAATTTATTTTTCCCCATTATTTTACTTTCATAATTTGAACATTCAAATGTTAATGGATTCCGAGAGTTTATTTGTGACATATTCATTCCTTCATAAGGGACTTTTCTTCCAACAACTGAAACTTATAGGACTCTGACAAACAATCATTTCTCAAATTATCTCTAATAGCTTATCATACAATTTTTTATTCCAATTGGTCTTCTACTGAGGTTATCTTACTCAAAAATCAACATTAACCACACTTCTGTATGGTTCTGTGACTTATTTATGCCTGAGCATCACATTCATTATTAGGTTTTAGAAATCCTCAAACACCAAATCGATCTTTCCACAATAATTGATAACTATTTTTACCACCACATCCAATTAATTAGTCATGGATGAAAGTAGTATTAGATCTCAGACAAAATTTTTGAATTTCATATTCATAAATTAAAGCTTCAATTTGATAATATTGAATTCCTTAATGTGATCTACCTCTAGAGTTCCTTCAGATAACCTCATAATGAAAAACATCAACATTATGATCACTTTTTTAAGTGTTATGGGTATCTTTTACATGACTTATAGGGCCTTTATCGTCACCATTTTAGTCTTCAAATCTAAGATATTAAACTAAACATATCATATTTTTGATACCCTAACAAATGTGAGTGTCATATTATCCAAACATCCCATTATAATTTCTCTATCTTGTTAGGTTTTCCCTAATCCAATGGAACCCCTAATTTCTTATAAATTATATTGTACTTTATCCCCATTATCTAGAAGGATAAATCCACTCCATTGAACATATCAATCTATACCATACCTTAATTTGATGTTATACATATCCCTGATAGTAAGCTCCCAATAAAAGATACATAACATCAAGGTTAGATTAAGAAAAAATTTAGCTAACTATGAGTGTGTTTTGATGAGATGAAACCAACCAAACGGTGGGGATCCCATAGCCTCAATATCCAAATCTCATACATCAAACCTCTAGATGATTCATGTGGTGGATAAAGGATAGGTTATCTGGTCATACTCCCACAACATCTATGTGTTTGAAGAAATAAATACTTGACACCTAACTCACCACACTACATTCAACCTCACACACACGCAAACAAGAAATGAGAAAAGTAAATGATACAAAAATATAGAATTATTTAGATGTTATATCCAATATTCATTGCAGAAGCACTAATTTTTATTTTTTAAATATAATTATAAGTACAAGGATAAAAAAATATATTAGAAAATGAAATTATTCTAGAAATTAAACCTCACTACAATCCTCTATATTATTTAGATTATTTCCATTTTTATTCACTTGATCAATACCAAGGTCCCTGGTACTTATATAGTGAATACTAATAAATCAACCCGTAATATATGCTTCCCAAAATTCATGGTCAAACCAACATAGACTCTATAGCTAGTAATCTATGATGGTGAATACTACAAACACCACTTGTTGAACTAACCATTAGACCATTGCAAAATAATGGGATAATTCTATAATTTGATCATCATATCATCTGTTGAAGTGTTTCTTCCACTACTTGATCACCTTGTAAAATCTCAATGTTCGGCTCTCTTGTATCTGACTAACCTGTATCTAGTGAAATAAGATGGCTTCACATCCCAATATATTTCTCTAAGATGGGGTAGTGAAATTGTAAAATGGATTTGATATGCATTATCTCTCTTTGGAAAATGAAAGATATGCATAAGATATTCCATGATACATAATAAATTTTAGATAATACATAATATTTCACGAATAGTATATAAGATATTTACTCAAGAAATATGTAATGTGGGTAATGGAAAAACATTATGAAATAAAGAATAAATATAAAATGTTATGTATTGGTTATTTATTGAGAAATTATCAATGGATAAAATTATATTCAAGTCTATGATGAACACTAATATGTATAAGTTCTTTTAGTTGGCATAATTTGTTAAGGTAAAATAGTTCTAGAGAATACATATGTAAATTAAATTTGAAACTGATTCATTTATTCTATAGTGTTTTAAATACTATTATTATTTTTATAGTCATGATTCAATCCATTCGTTGATGAATTTTGAAGAATATGAATTGATTCCATGCAATGAAGGAGAATTACATACAGTGAAGAAAGACCAAGCTAACATACCATCCAAAGTAGGTTTCGAAGTATTGATATTTAACCATTCCATAGAAAGAATATCCACATACAAGTGAATATTAAATATAGATATATTAAATGAAACTCCATATATATATGTATTTTAATTTAGATAATTTATTATGAGAAATAGTGAGACCTATTCTTACAGTGTTCGAATCTTTGGTGGCACACATGTGATTCATTCATGTTGTATCAAGAAATTTGTATGTATTTTCTTGTAATCAGGGATTTCAAAGTTCAACCAGTTATTTAGGATTTTTTAAGGGAAGTTTACATAATCATTGAATGAGATAGTGGGGAACTAAATGTATAGGTTTAATAAATTATCTATATTCAAAATATATATTATATTATTACATGAATAAATATGAAAAGATGAAGAGAGGGAAAATAAGGTGAATGAGAAACCGAAACAGAATTCTAGTATAAGAGATTTATATGTATCAAGGTGGGAGAATCATAAGTGGTTGATTGGAATCCTAGAGTACATCTAATTCATTGAACCATAAGGAATAAGAATAAAAATAAGAGATCACTGTGATACAAATTATCAATTCTTTTAATAATCAATTTTGTTGAAGGCTCTCAATTAATGAAGAGTTGTTGGGTTTTGAAGATCACATTAATCTCAATTTTTATAAGATACCAGGGATTTGGATTATGTTCATGATCCTGGAGCATCGATAATTGTAGAGACAAACTTAAATACAAGTAGTATAATTTTTATAGATATTTAAATAATCTGATTGAGGAGTATATCAGATCATTCAGTATAGTGGCATACTAGTTCAAATAAGTGATCCTCTTGAAGTGGTTTCAAGGAAATTTGATAACTATATGTACATAGTATAAAAGAAATAATTGGGGGATTGTAAATGGATTTTCAGGATATAGAATTCAGGTATAGGATGATACCTCTCTAGTTACATATAATTGATTATTGAATCTAATGGAAAATATTTGTCTTCTTTGGACCCAAACATAACAATTTAATAGTATCAAACCAAGTTGTATAACATCATGAATATATCATGTGTTATTATCTAAATTATTTTTATCATTATGTATGAAAAATGTGTGTTATTTAAACAAATTAGATCCATCATTATTATAATAGTTGACATGGTGTGAGTATTGTGAGTGATTAAAGATCAAAATGCTAAAAAGGATTTATATAAAATAAGTATCCCATATTCACCCCTAATCTACGATGATTAAAAAAATCTAATGGGTATATCAAGTGTTATTAAAGCAAACCAATTTTCATCTAGTTGGATTTAATATTATATTTTATTTTTTTATTAGGGTGATATTAATAATACAATTGAGGAGATTTCATAAGAGGATTATATGGAAACAAAATTCCCATTCTTATTAAAAAATATTTGGAGGTCTTCCCTAAAAAAATAAAAAATAACAACAAAATATAGTTCAATATGTTGAAAAGTAATTCAAAAGTGAAAGAACTTTTTCCACTTAATTAAGGGGATCAGAGTGGAAGTTGTTCAGTTATATCTTTGGATAATGATTCTCTTGATGAAAGAAGTACAAGATTATATGACTTTGAGTCAGATAAATATTTTTAATAAATCTAGTTTTTTTAGGATTATTTGAATAAAGTTACTATTGAATTAGCCACTCACATATTTTCATTTATCAAGGTAAAAATAATGAGATATCTTATCTAGAATTGGACACTAATGAAATGGATAATTCATTTGGTAAGAAGTTTCAAAAGTGAAACACTCTTGAAAAAAAATTGATCTAAATAAATGATATGCATCACTTTTAAATGATATATTTTATTTTATTGAATAATAGTTGTCACTAAGTGGTTATTAGAATGTTCATATTGAGAAATGTTTTGTAGAAGTGATCAATGTATTATTAAAACTACACAAAACCTTTATGAATGTCAAATATTCTCAATTAGATGTTAATGAAAAATGAATAAAGGATCAGAGAAATTCTCTATCATAATAAATTTAAGTGAATAAATATTATATTTGAAAATTTTAAAAAATTAATGTGAAGATAGTGTGAAATAACTTAGAGTATTCAAAGACAATCTAAATCATAGATTTATTGAGTTAGAGGTTCAATTGATAAATCCATAAATTTCCCTATAAAAATCTTTAAAATTGTCACGGCCCGTCTTCGGGCCCGTGCCGTTACTACCCCAAGCCCGCCTTCCATAGGCCAGGGGCTGGCGACTAGCACCAAGGCATAATTCCCGGTAAAAGGGAAGGCATTTCCTTTGTAAAGTAAACAAACACCACAGAGCAAGAAAGTAGTAGAATTAAACACTAAGTAAAAACTGAGTACTACAGTATGTGTGGAAAAGTAAGTGGGCCAGAATACAAACCCAAACTGAATGTAAAGTACAACTGGAAGGGAAAACAGCAACTGAAAATTAAAGCTGCAACGCCGAGCTGTCCACTGGAAATCCCACCTGAAGGGTGGGTACAGATAGCCTCCACTGCTCCTCGGGTCCAGTCGGCCGCTCCGAGTACATTCCGCCCAGTGGTCCACCTCCAGGTACCGTCCTGCTCTGCAAGCCTCAACCACGATCAGCACTGTTCGTCGTCTGCAACTAACACAACATAGTGCGGTCATAGCCCATGCAGGGGTGAGTATAAGCTACTCAGTAGGGACCCCGAGACCCCCGAAGGTCTCCCAGAATCCACAAAGGATAATCCACAAAGGAGAAATACAATCACGAAGTAACATCCGACAATGCTTAGGTATATGCCCATACATATACCTAAGCCACCATTGTTGTTCGGCTCCAACATCCGAGCCCAAGTATAACCCAGTCCACACAGGAAAGAAAAATGTAATCCACACAGGATAGCACAACACAATCCACAAAGGAAAGCAAACAGGATTCAGCTCACACAGGTATACTTCTTCGTATGTTGATAGAGATGATCAGATATTGCCACTGATTCATCTAAGCCATCAGACCCACAAAGGATCGATAGGTACTAACCCCCGCAATGACCCGCAAAGGATCTAAATCACAAAGGATCGATAGGTAACTAACCCCTGAAAAGACCCACACAGGATCGGACCCACACAGGATCTGTAGGCGCTGGATCACACAGAACCGCTGAGCGCTGACCCAATAGGATCGTACCCACACATGATCGGTAGCACTGTTCCATGTAGGATCACTGAGTGTTGTAGTCGTTGTCGTCGAATCCACTGAGGATCTCTGTACAGTCATCATCGTCGTCATAATCGCAAACGCAGCCACCTCTAGGGTTCCTGCACACAGTAAGCTCGTTCGGGAGGTTCCGCTCCACGAGCCGAGAGGCTGATACATCAACTGACACATAGTCTAGAGTTGATGTATCCAAAAGTTCTGTATCGTCAACAGGAACTCAACGTTGCAGATGGCGTGTCAATCGGACACCCGGTCTGAGAGTTATTGGCTTTTTCGTCCTAGGGGCCCGGTTGGTTTTTAAGGAAAAACCAACCTGACCTTACTCTACCTACATCCAAACCACGGGCGGAGTAAACCAAAAGATCTGTCTCACTAAGAGAAATCCAACAAAGTCGACGGCACGTCAATCGGACGTCCAGATCTCAAGTTATGAGTGTTTCCGCTCGGAGAGCCCGATTGGTTTCGTGTATGAACCAACTCGGCCAAACCCAAAGTATTCCAAAATCTTGAATGAGATATACTGAAACGACCATCTCGATCCAAGGATCGCATCACAACTGAAGGTTCATCGATCGGAGGTTTGTATCTGAAGATATGGGCAAAATACCAAAGAGGGTCCGAAAATAGGGGTTTCGGGCCCGGACTGACCCGACCCGAGACCCCCTGGGTCGGCCCGACCTGGGTACGGGTCGGCCCGGCTGGGCGCGACCCGGCCTGGCGCGCTGGCGCATGGCGCCAGCTGGCTCGGCCGAACGGTCGAGCCGTTCGGTTTGCGGGGGGGGCACTGCCCCCCCTGCATTTTGTAACCGCGGCCCCCCTTATTGGGGGCCTCTAGCTGTCCGGCCGGGGGTTTGAACCCCCGGATTTCCCTTTCCCAGTCGGCCTGCCCCAGCCAGCCGGTTTCTGCCACCACGGGACTGGAGACGGCCAGTCCCCTCCCAGATCCGACACCAGTGGCCCACTTCCGGCCGCCAGTTCCCATGCTCCGCCGCAGCCCGGTATCGGCCGCGGCCTTCATTCGTCCGGTGTGGCGCGATGGCGCCGCACCCCTCCGCCGCGGACCCACTCTGGCCGCGTTGTTTTTTCGGTTCTCTGGTGAGGCGCGACGGTGCCGCAACTTGGTTCAATATCACGGTGCGGCGTGACGGCGCCACGCATTACTTGTCGCACGATCCCGCGTGGTGCGACGCAACCGCGCCATTCCAGTTCCAACAACATTAAAAACAATAACATGGATAAGGGAGGAGGGTCGGCCGTGTTTGTGCGGTCCGGACCCCTCTTGTTAATTGATAGTAATTGGTCGTATTTTCAAGAAGAACAACAAGGTAGTATTCACGAAAAAAATAAATAAATAAACCCCTACCTCGAGCATAGCTTGAACGGAGGTTCGTCAAACGAGGATTCGTCGCCGAAATAACTTGTCACAGAAAGAGATGTCTCAGAAGAAGGAAGTCGCGTCGTGGATGTTGACCTCCGAGGAATTCGGCGTTCTTCGCATTCTTCGTGTTCTTCTTCAAAGAGAAAGAAGTTCTCAAGCACCTTGGCTTTTCTCCCAAAGTTCACACAACAGGGTTCCAACCACAAATAAAATAAGTTCATCTCATATTTTATTAACATAACATAAACTTTTTAATTACAAGATTTTGAATTAATTCCACATAATTAATTCATGACAAGTTGTCATCCATAATGGTGAGTTGAGGGGGTTTAAGAATGTGAAGGGGTGGGGTTCGTGTGGGCCTCACCACCCTCATAACCTCCCTTGGGAAGTTGGGTAGTTACCCAACTTCCACCCAAATCTAAAACCACTTAAATTAAAAATAAAAAATGTTGCATAATTTTTATTTTACCTTCCACAAAAATTAACAACTTCTCTCATGTAAATTCAACTCTGGAAATGGCATTCCAAAGCAATTACTGGTGCTACGGTTCCATCGGTGCCCTCGGAATTCGATTCCGAGCACCGTTTCAAAATTTAGAAATTCCCACTCGTTCTTTCACTGAACGTACCTGAGCTAAACTTCGGATAGAAATTTCGGGCACACCGGGCCTCAGAATCATGTGTCGTCAGAAACCGTGTTCTTGTAAAATCCCAAAGAAAATTAAGAAAAAAATTTCCTTGGATTTTACTGGTCTTTACATTACTCCCACCTCAGGGATTTACGTCCCCGTAAAGATACATCATAATCTAGGGAAACAAATGTGGGTACTGAGCACCCATCTGAGCCTCCCGCTCCCAAGTGCTCTCCTAGAGATTCCCGTGCTGCCATCTGATGCGCACTAGAGGAATCGACCGTCCACACAGGACCCGCTCTTGTTGATCCTCGATCTCCACTGGGACCTCCGTAAAAGTCTCCCCATCATCAATGTCTACCTCCCCATGGTCAATGATATTCATCGGGTCGTGCACATATCTCCTCAACTGAGATACGTGGAATACGTCATGCATCTGGTGCAACTGAGGTGGTACAGCCAGGCGATAAGCTACCTCGCCAATCCTGCTGAGGACCTGGAACGGTCTGATGAAGCGTGGAGACAACTTGTCGCCTCGGCCAAATCTCCGTAATCCACGTCGAGGTGAGACACGCAAGAAGACGTGGTCTCCATCCTCGAACTCTAGTGGCCTCCGCCTCCTGTCAGCATAAGACTTCTTCCGGCTCTGAGCTGTCCTCATCCGCTCCTAGATGACCTGGACCATCTCCGGTCCCACAAGTGCTGACTCCCCAGGGTCTGTCCATCACAAAGGAGATCTTCAAGGTCGGCCATAAAACACCTCTTATGGTTCCATCCTGATGGTGTAGTGGTAGCTATTGTTGTACGTGAACTCCACCATGGTTGGGTGGTCCTCCCAGCTACGACCAAAGTCGAGGACACATGCGCGGAGCATGTCCTCAAGAGTCTGAATGGTCCTCTTCGTCTGACCATCCGTCTGAGGGTGAAAGGTTGTGCTTAGACGTATCTTTGTCCCGAACGCCTCCTACAACCCCTTCCAAATCTGGGATGTAAAGAGAGCATCTCGATCGGAGATGATAGATGATGGCACACCATGAAGCCGCACAATCTCCTGAACGTAAAGTCGCCCCAAGCTCTCCACTGAGCCCTGCTCTCTGATGGGTAAGAAGTGTGCTGACTTGGTGAGTCGGTCAACAATCACCCAAATGGAGTTGTGACCTCTAGAAGTGTGTGGAGGTCCAGTCACTAAGTCCATAGATATGTCATCCCACATCCACTCCGGGACCTCCAAAGGCTGTACCAATCCTGCTGGTACCTGGTGCTCTGCCTTCACCTACTGGCAGGTGAGGCATCAAGAAACAAACTCTACCACAACCTTCTTTATGCCTGGCCACCAGTGCTGTCGTCTGAGATCCTGGTACATCTTCTCCACTCCAGGACGTACCGCCAAAGGAGTAGTGTGAAACTCTCTCAGCACCTCCTCCCGTAAAGCAACTCGTACCAAGGTACGTCCTCTGAAAAGGACGTCGTGCTATACTCCAAAGGAGAAACCATCAGGTGCCTATCCTGAGGATATTTGTGCATGCCGCGTCTCACAGTCAGCTTCCCCACGCTGTGCCTCTCTGCCCCGCTGCAGTAGTGGAGGGGTGAATGTGAGAGACTGAAGGAGGGTTGCTCCATCTCTATCCACGAAGGATATCTGCAAAGAGGCTAGTTGCTCTGTCGCCTCCTCAAGTAGCTGAATGCCCGTCCTCCTTCTGAGAGCATCGGCTACCACGTTCCCCTTCCCAGGAGTATAGACTATCTCAAAGTCATAGTCCTGGAGGAACTCGAGCCATCGCCGCTATCTTAGATTCTGGTCCTTCTGAGAGAAGATGTATTTGAGACTCTGATGGTCATAAAAGATTGTAAAGTGCTCGCTCATCAGGTAGTGTCTCCATGTCTTCAGAATGAAGACCACTGCTGCTAACTTCAGGTCATGGGTAGCGTAGTTCTGCTTATACGGCCTCAACTGACATGATCCATAGGTGATGACGGCCCGCTCCTACATCAGGACACATCCGAGTCCGGTCCCTGATGCATCGCAATAGACTACGTACCCTACTCCCTCCTCAGGAAACCTCAAGATAGGTGCGCTGGTCGATCTCTGTCTCAGCTCCTGGAATCTTTGCTGACATCTGTCTGACCACACAAAGGGTTTACCCTTCTTTCTCAAAGCTAAGAGTGGTTCTGCAACTTTGGAGATGTCTGGAAAAAATCTCTGGTAGTATCCAGCTTCTCCCAAGAAACATTGCACCTCGGTCATGCTCCTGGGTGGCACCCAAGCTAGCACTGCCTCGATCTTCGCAGGATCCACCGCAAATCCCGCCTCAGAGATGACGTGTCCCAAGAAGTGGACCTCACGTATTTAGAACTGTCACTTCGAGAGCTTTCCATAAATTTGGTGCTCTCGGAGTGTGTCTAGCACAACCCGCAAGTGGTAGGCGTGCTCCTCCTCAGTCGTCGAGTAAATCAAAATTTCATCGATGAAGACCATGAAAAATCGATCGAGGTATGGCTGAAAGATCGTATTTATGAGGGCCATGAACATTTTTGGAGCATTGGTTATGCCTAATGGCATAACCAAGAACTCATAGTGGCCATACCGACACCTAAAGGTCGTCTTCTGCACGTCCTCGTCTCGAACTCTGAGCTGATGATAGCCTGACCTAGGGTCTATCTTTGAGAACCACCGTGCTCCCTTGAGCTGATCGAAGAGGTCATCAATCCTCGGTAGTGGATACTTGTACCTCACTATCACCTGGTTCAGGTGATGATAGTCAACAAAAAGTCGCAAGCTCCCGTCTGCCTTCTTGGCGGACAAAATCGGGGAAGCCCAGGGTGAAACACAGGGTCGGATGAACCCCTTGCCCTGCAAGTCCTCCAACTGTACCCGTAGCTCTTGAAGCTTGGCAGGGTCCATCAAATATGCTGGAGTCAATATCGGGGCTGTCCCGGGGTATAGTTCAATATAAAAGTATACCTCTCTGCGAGTAGGTAGTCCTGGAACGTCGTCGGGAAAGACGTCCGCATATTGATCAACCACTGCAGGAAAACCAGGACTCTGCACGTCAACTGCTCCTAGGATGAGACTAGCCAACTGATGAGTGATGGGTTGTCCTCTCGTCTGCGAGAGTCCATCCTATGCTGCAAAGGATCCCTTCTCGCCGGTGAAGGTGAACCTACTCCCATTGGTGCGTACACATCGCACCTTGCTCCTAATACAATCAATTTGTGCATGGACTGTAGATAACCAATCCATGCCCAAGATTACGTGGTAAGGCCTCGACGCCATTACAAGAAGATCCCAGCCGAATCTCTAGCCTCCTAGAGTAATATCACACTGTCGGCACCAGTGCGTAATCGTCGATTATACTCCCGTAGGAGTCTCTAGCCGTAAGGATCGAGCCAACGGCTCTGTCGGAATCTCCGAGATCCGAACAAGGGCAGCGGCTATAAAAGAGTGACTCGCTCCTGTGTCTATAAGAACTTCAGAAAGGGTGGAATAGACACAGATAGTACCTTGAATCATCTCGGGCGCGCCGTGGTCGTAGGCCTCCACTGCCTGGAGTTGTGCATATCTCTGCCCGCCAGCTCCCTGTGGTCGGGGTGGACCTCCTGGTGGTAGTGGTGGTGGTAGAGCCTCAAAGCGTCGCCCACCACCTACTGCTCGGCCTGGTCCTCTGCCTCGTCCACCTCCTCCCTGTGGACTACCACGGTCGACCCTCTGCCTCTGCCTCGGTGGTCCCTCAACCGTCTGCTGCTCCTCGGCACGGCGGGTCGGGCAATCACGAGCCATGTGGCCCTGCCTGCCGCATGAGTAGCACTGTCTGCCTCCCGAAAGACTGGCCCCACGCTGTGTGCCCCAAACACCTAAGCCAGTGTCCTGAGGTCGTCTTCCTAAGGGTCTGGTCTTCCTATACCCATGATTCATCCATCGACTGCCTACTGCAGAAGACTCTGCTACGTACCGCCCCGCGGTAGGTCTCGCTACTGAAGAAGGCTCAACAAGAAAGCTCTCGATCAAAAGGGCTCGCTCCAGTACTCCTGCCTGAGTCAGAATATTGAGGGAGATCAGCGATGCCCTGATCTAATGTCTCAATCCCTTCTCAAAGGTCCGGGCCCGGAAGAATGGGTCACGTACCATGTCTGTCGAGTAGCGCGAGAGATCGGTAAATCTCTCCGAGTACTGGGCGACCGTCAAGCTGCCCTTCCGCAGCTGTAGAAGCTCCTGGATGCGCACCGCACGGAGGGTGGCTGGGACGAACTCCGAGAGGAAGAGGCTCTCAAAGTCCGTCCAGAGGAGATATGCCTCATCGTGCACCTGGAGTATCAAACTCCACCATCTGCCTTCTACCGTGTGTAGTAGGCTCGCTGAGAGGATCACCATGAGGTCTGCTGGTATCCTCACTAGCTGGAAAACTCGTACAACGGCCTCCAGCCAGTCCTCGGCTACCTGGGGGTCCGTCTCCCCACGGAACCTGGGCGGTCGCTGGCACTGGAACTCGTGCAATGAACTAATGTGACGTGCATCGTCAGCGGCTGGGGTTGGAAGCATCGGTGGCTCGGTGGGTAAATGTATCGTCCGTGCCCCAGCTGTCAAAGGGCCATGCACCGAGGCCTCGTTGCTCGGTGGTCTGTCATCACACACAACTCTCGGAACCCTAGCTGGCTACCGTCGTGGGGCCATCCTGAAAAGAAATATGTGTGCCAAGGTCAAATAGTATACCTCGTGAGCTGACATAGAGTAATCACATAGAAAACATGAAACACACATGCAATCAATGTTTTCGTGCATTAAGTTGGAAATCAGAAGTCAGGGTCTTGGTGTACAGATACGTCGGCCGCCGCACCAACACTGGACTCCCTGGACTGATAACCAAACCCAATACGCTTAAAACTATTGATTCACATAGAAAATGATCAGAGTCCCAAGTTCTGCGGTAGAACTAAACTCCTCTGATACTAATTTGTCACGACCCGTCTTCGGGCCCATGCCGTGACTACCCCAAGCCCGACTTCCATAGGCCATGGGCTGGTGACTAGCACCAAGGTGTAATTCCCAGTAAAAGGGAAGGCATTGCCTTTGTAAAGTAAACAAACACCACAGGGCAAGAAAGCAGTAGAAGTAAACACTAAGTAAAAACTGAGTACTACAGTAAGTGCGGAAAAGTAAGTGGGCCCGAATACAAACCCAAACTGAAAGTAAAGTACAACTGGAAGGGAAAACAGTAACTGAAATGTAAAGATTCAACTCTGAGTTGTCCACTGGAAATCCCACCAGAAGGGTGGGTACAGATAGCCTTCACTGCTCCTTGGGTCCAGCCGGCCGCTCCGAGTACATTCCGCCCAGTGGTCCACCTCCAGGTACCTTCCTGCTCCGCAAGCCTCAACCACGATCAGCGTTGTCAATCGTCTGCAACCAACACAATGTAGTGCGGGAATAACCCGTACAGGGGTGAGTATAATCTACTCAGTAGGGACCCCGAGACCCCCGAAGGTCTCCCAGAATCCACAAAGGATAATCTAAAAAGGAGAAATAAAATCAAGAAGTAACATCTGACACTGCTTAGGTATATGCCCATACATATACCTAACCCACCATTCTTGTTCGGCTCCAACATCCGAGCCCAAGTATAACCCAGTCCACACAGGAAAGGAAAATGTAATCCGTACAGGATAGCACAGCACAATCGGCAAAGGAAAGCAATCAGGATTCAACTCAAATAGGTATACTTCTTCGTATGACGATAGAGATGATCAGATATTTCCACTGATTCATCTAAGTCGTCGGACCCACAAAGGATTGATAGGTACTAACCCCCGCAATGACCCACAAAGGATCGATAGGTAACTAACCCCCGCAAAGACCCACACAGGATCGGACCCACACAGGATCTGTAGTCACTGGCTCACACAGAACCACTGAGCGCTGACCCACACAAGATCAGACCCACACAGGATCGGTAGAACTGATACACGTAGGATCACTGAGTGTTGTAGTCGTCGTCGTCGAATCCACTGAGGATCTATGTACAGTCGTCGTCGTTGTCACAGTCGCAAATGCAGCCAGCTCTAGGGTTCCCGCACACAGCAAGCTCGTTCAGGAGGGTCCGCTCCACGAGCCGAGAGGCTGATACATCAACTGACACATAGTCCAGAGTTGATGTATCCAAAAGTTCTGTATCGTCAACAGGAACTCAACATCGCAGACGGCGCGTCAATCGGACGCCCAGTCTTAGAGTTATTGGCTTTTTCATCCCAGGGGCCCGGTTGGATTTTAAGGCAAAACCAACCCGACTTTACTCCACCTGTGTCCAAACCTTGGGCGGAGTAAGCCAAAAGATCCGTCTCACTAGGAGAAATCCAACATAGTCGACGACATGTAAATCGGACGTCCAGAACTCAAGTTATGAGCATTTCCGCTCCGAGGGCCTGGTTAGTTTCGTGTATGAACCAACTCGGCCGAACCTAAAGTATTCTGAAACCTTGAGTGCAATATATAGAAATTACCGCCTCGATCCAAGGATCGCATCGCAACTGACAGTGCGCTGATCGGAGGTATGTATCCCAAGATATGGGAAAAAGACCAAAGAGGGTCTGAAAACGGGGGTTTGGGGCCCGGACCGACCAGGCCCGAGACCCCCTGGGTCAGCCCGAACCGGGGCGCTGCCCCCCCCCCCCCCCCCCCCCCGCATTTTGTAACCAAGGACCCCTTTAATGGGGGCCTCTAGCTGGCCGGCCGGGGGTTTGAACCCCCGACATTCCCTTGCCCGGTCGGCCTGCCCCGGCCGGCCGGTTTCTGCCACCACGGGACCGGCGACGGCCGGTCCCCTCCCTGCTTCGACACCAGCGGCCCGCTTTCGGCCACTGGTTCCCATGCTCTTTCGTGGCCCGGTATCGACCGCGGCCTTCATTCGTCTGGTGTGGTGTGACGGCGCCACACCCCTCCGCTGCGGCCTCGCTCCGACTGCGGTGTTTTTCCGGTTCTTCGGCGCGACGCTACAGCGCCGCGACTTGATTCAATTTCACGGCGCAGCGCGACGGTGCCGCGACATAAGTCAATTTCACAGCACGGTGCGACGGCGTCGAGTATTACTTTCCGCATCATCCCGCGCGGTGCAACAGCACCGTGCCATTCCCGTTCCAACCACATTAGAAACAATAACATGGATAAGGGGGGAGGGTTGGTCATGTTTGTGCGGTCCGGCCCCCTCTCGTTAATCGATAGAAATTGTTCGTATTTTAACGAAGAACGACAAGGTAGTATTCACAAACAAATAAATAAATAAACCCCTACCTCGAGCGTAGCATGAACGGAGGTTCGTTGAATGAGGATTCGTCGCGGAAATAACTTGACGCAGAAAGAGACGTCACGGAAGGAGGAAGTCGCGTCGCGGATGTCGACCTCCGTGGAATCCGGCGTTCTTCGCGTTCTTCGTGTTCTTCGTCGAAGAGAAAGAAGTTCTCAAGCTCCTTTTCTTTTCTCCCAAAGTTCACACAATAAGGCTCCAGCCACAAATAAAATAATTTCATCTCTTATTTTATTAACATAACATAAAATTTTGAATTACAAGAGTTTGAATTAATTCAACATAATTAATTCATGACAATTTTTCATCCATAATGGTGAGTTGAGGTGGTTTAAGAATGTGAAGGGGTGGGGTTCTTGTGGGCCCCACCACCCTCATAACCTCCCTTGGGAAGTTGGGTAGATACCCAACTTCCACCCAAAGCTAAAACCACTTAAATAAATATAAAAATTGTTGCATAATTTTTATTTTAACTACCACAAAAATTAATAACTTCTCTCATGTAAACGCAACTCCAGAAATGGCGTTCCTAAGCAATTACTGGCGCTACAGTTCCATCGGTGCCCTCGGAATTCTATTCCGAGCACCGGTTCAAAAGTTAGAAATTCCTGCTTGTTCATTCCCTGAACGTACCCGACCTAAACTTCGAATATAAATTCTGGGCACACCGGGCCTTGTAATCATGTGTCGTCAGAAACTGTGTTCTTGTAAAATCCCAAAGAAATTTAGGAAAAAAGTTTCCTTTAATTTTATGGGTCATTACAATAATAAGGTTGGCAGAGAGTTTCTTATAAGAATAATCTTGATAATAGTATTTTCTCTGTTAAGACTCGTGGAAAAATGTATCCCATGCTCCAATTAAACTTTCATTACTTATTTTTTCATATTAAATAGTGTATGTTTAAATTAAAAATTTGGAAAAAGATGGATGAAAAAAAAAATTAAAACCAATACATGTTTTCAGGGTGTATTAGGCAAGTGAATGTAGATTAAATTCTTTAAAAAATCTCAAAATAGTGGGATTTCTTTCCAAAAAATAATAAGATACAATGTATCGAAATATTATATCTAAATAAAAGAGAAGAAATTTTATGACCCATTTTTTATGCAATTAAATGAGTGGGAAAATTATATTGAGTATTTTTATGATATAAAAACTTATATAATTACCGAATTTATATGGAAGAATTATATAGTAAAGATAAATTCCATCGAGTTGAAAAAAATGTTAAAATGAAGAAGAAATATTTCACTAGAAATATATTTGAATTAATAGATAATATATTTCAAATTATTCACAAAAGTGGTCATATTTATGTACAGTTTTGGTGTCGATAAATCAATAATTACTCATACTTTTACAAGAAAAGAATATTATAACAAATTAAGAACCAAATGAGAAATGTAGAAAATAAATACTTGGGGTAGAAACTGAAGAAGAGTGTTGAACAAACTACACCCAAGAAGAATATTCTGAAGTATTTAACACCAAAAAAGAATATGTGATTATATTTTGAATGGAAAGAAAACATCATGGACTATTTTACACTAGGCATGATCATCAAGAGGAAAGGATAAACATTTAATGAAATACGGAATAAATCTAGAAAATTAATAAAAAGATCTGTTTGGTGGAAGAAATCCCAGTTGAATAGTTAGATGGGTGTCCTAAAAAAGTATAACACTAAGGCTACTAAAAATATTTTTGGGAGGGGGAGTTTATGTGGACACACTCATAAAAAATATATGATAGTTATACCAGGAAAAAGGATTATAGGAAGAACAAATGGAAATTATATGAGACTTATTGTATAAAAAAGTATTGTTATGAAAAAGGATTCCACACTTAGAAAATGGATGAGAATGTGCCTAAACAATTGTTGACCATATGAATAGACTAGTTAAAATTGGATAAGAAAATGGGGAATGAAAAAAAGGTAAATTTGTGTTGTACACTAAATTGAAAAAACATATTTCATCTAAGAAGAAAGATTAAAAGACCAATATGTCCATACCTCTTAACTAGTTTTGACTCTCAAACAATGGTGTGTTAAAAATGAAATTATTTACTATGTTAAATTTAGTTATAGGGGTAAACCTTGGAATGTCTCCAAACAATAGTTCTCAAAATCAGTTTTTACTTAAGAGAGGGGGTATTTTTTTAGATATATGAAAATGTAAAAGAACAAGGATATTGAATGTAGGATGATGAATAAATTTATGGGTCCATTGTAACACCCCGACCCCTCTAGGCTAGAGCTGGTGCATAACATGTGATATTTGCACAGTTAGAAGGAATGAAAATCCCGAAGGAATTATCAGTTTAGTAGTCCTCAAGAAACTAGATACATAATGAAAACTAAAAACTGCATCCACAAAACCTCAATAAATGATCTCCTCTTTATCACCTGTTGAAAGTAAACAATGAAAAGGGTGAGATAAAATGCTTAGTAAGGGTTAAAAATAGAGGAATCATGAGTACAATAATAAGTGAATCACAAACAATATGACATAATCAATATGGAATAGTGAATAAATGAATAACTAATGCCATTAATAAAATGAAAATTAAACTGAATCCATAGATTTTGTCATAGTGAAAACCTCATGGATAATAATAATAACTGATAATGAATAAAGGGAATTATTATTAATTGGACATCATGTATCTGGAATATGAATCCATAATACCATAAAAATGGTTTATTTCTATGGGTAGAAACCCGTCTAATTTTTGGAAACAAACTCGAAGGGTTTGTCGCCAAACTATTTTGTCATGAGACCTACCGATGCATCAAGGGGATATAGAGGGCCCCACCTGCCACTGCATTTCCAAATAATTCTTTATACATTGATTCAATAATTTTTCAACATGCTTTTTCAATATCCGTATAGAGTAGAGTATACATATTCTTCAATATTTTCATAATTAAAATAACTTTCCAAATAAACACCGTATGTAAAATGGTATACGGTTTAGACAAAAAACCTATCCATGGAATATGATTATGGATATTTAATATAAATACAATTTAAAATGAAATTTGATCACAAATGGGTAGTAGGTACACCACATATGTATTATTAGGTGCACAATACAAAGTTAGCCACAACGAAAAGGTAGTTGAGACGAAGTCTCAAACCACAATGTTACTTGTCTAATCGTATGACCAGAACATAATGAGCATCAAATGAATCATTTAATAACATCAATATTAAGAGAATAATGTTATTATATATATCAAATGGTTGTACACATATACCACATACAAGAAATAAGTGGCGAACAATGAAAATCTCATAGAAATGAAAGTGGGATGAGAAACCCCTTACCTTTTACTCTAGTATGCTCTTCATTGTTCTTAACGACCTGTATAATAAAATTTATATTCATTGATTAATAATTCCAGAACCTAATCAACATTTAATTGATATTATATAACCATATTAAGTTCCTTAATGGCCTTTTTGATGGGTTTAAGAGATTAAGTCTTATTGTTTTGGAAGCATTTTGCTACTTGGTTTCATGATTTGTTTACTTGTATTCATGAATGAAAGTTGGTTTGAAATATGGTTAAACATCTAGAATGGTTAATATAAATTATTAGTGATATTAAATATATATAAATGGTCTTATAATGATTATAGTTATATACCATGAGGATGACTCGTTCGATGAGTTTCAAATAAACGCTTGAAATTGGTTTGGCAGTTTTGTGCTCAATAAACTTGTTTCGTATTATTATTCTATATTATGTATGTGTAAAGATTAAAGAACATTAATCAAGATAAAATACATATTTTATGACCTAGTTCAAACATAAATATGGTTTTGTGACCAGTAATGAATGAATGATTGAAGAACAATACTTTGTAATCCACGAAGGTTATAAATTGGTACCACATGGATGTTGATTTCGGTTATAAAAATAAAAGGGAGGGAGTACGAATATTGATGATGGTTCTTCCATTCACATGATATAATTCCAGTATATAGATGATACTGAATTTATCCTGATCATTTGGATAGAGGAGGTGAGGGGAGGATAACAAATGATGATAAATTCAAATGAAACTGAAAGATAAAGAAAGGTGGTTTACCTCTTGAAATAACTTCCTCGGGAACCTCCTTATGGGAAGGGATGTGGGTCTTTTGGAAAGACCAAGAGCTTCCTAGTCATGGGGAGTGACTAGGGAAGGGTATTTGTGAAAACCATTGAAGAGATTCAAGGCATAGATGAGTGAGGAGAAGAGGGAGTGGTGAGGGGTTTTTATAGTGGAGGAGAGGGGGTATTTTTCATTATTTTAATCATTATTATAATATTATTGCCCAAGATTATGAATAGTCTTAGTTAATGTGACCTAAAATAGTAATAATGGAATGTTAGTTCTAACCAAGTTTCCTTGAATCACTTATGATGTCATAAATAGTGTATTTTACTGATAATTTGTTTATACGATATTTTATCATCTTTCACTATTCATAAAAAATTCTAGAATTTCAGAAAAATCACATAAACATACCCTAAAATTTTTTCGACGTGTAGAATTTAAAAATGAACTCAATTTTTAAAAATTTATTTTCTAAATATTATTAATTTAATTTTTAAATAAAGTCATAGTTAATTCAAAAAATAGTAATCTTAAATGTGCAATTAGTTTTATTTCTAATTGAAAAACTAATTAAGATGTCATTATCCTATTGCCTTATGAAAATAAAATACTTTTATTATTTACTTTTCATAAGGGTCATATTACTATTCATATTACTATTCATAAGGGTATGTTACTATTCACCAAAAATCATGTTTGTTCTATCAGACGCCAAATGACTTACTCATCACAACTCCAGATGATCATTTTTTAAAATTAAAAACATAGAGGTAACAAATTTATATTTAATGGCTAGGTTTTTACAATTTCTAAATACCCTAGTTTTGTTTCAAATAAACACAATGATGAATAGAATGTATTCAATAGAAACATACCATAAAATGTTTGGGGTGATAAATTATTCCCTCCTTCGGAAATTTCATCCTCGAAATTTTATATATAAGCCCTAGAAAAATGATGTGGGTGGTTCTTCGTCATGAAATCCTTTGGTTCCCAAGTTTCTTCTTCCATATTCTGATTTCTCCAATGAACCTTTACTAGATGAGTTGTTAAATTTCTCAATACCTTCTCCCTTGTGTCAAGTATCCTGATAGGCATTTCAAAGTATGACAAATCATGTTTCAGTTCTATTTCTTCATATGTGAGTACATGTGTTGGGTCTGGCATGTACTTTTTTAACAATGATACATGGAACACATTATGAACTCCGGAGAGATTTAGTGGAATCGCTAAATGGTAAGCTGCAGCTCTGAATCATCCCAAAATTTTAAATGGTCTGATGTAGCTGGGGCACAGTTTCCCTTTCTTACCGAACCTTAAGACGCCCTTCCATGGAGATACATTTAGAAATACATGATCTCCCACATGACATTTCATGTCCTTTCTCCGGTTGTTAGCATAACTCTTCTACCTACTTTGTGCTACATTAATATGAGCTTGTATTTTATTCACCTTTTTCGAGGTCTCTTCAATATGCTCTAGGCCTATAAGTTTCCTCTCACTATCCTCATCCCAAAAAGATAGAGTTCAACATCTCTTTCTTTATAATGATTCATATGGAGCCATTTGAATACTGGAATGGAAACTATTGTTGTATGAAAATTCCACCAAAGGAAAGTATTGACCCCACATACCTTGGAAGTCAAGAGAACATGGCCTCAGCATATCTTCTAGAGCTTGAATAGTCTTTTCAGATTGTCCATCGGTTTGGGGGTGATATGCGGTACTCATATGAAGGTCAGTATTCAAAGCCTTCTGGAGTCTTTTCCAGAATTTTGATATAAACCAGGGATATTGATCAGAGGCAATTGATATAGGTGCACCATGAAGACTCACAACTTCGTTAATGTAATGTCTTCCCAAGCGTTCAAGTGGTAAATCCTCTCTTATTGGAAGGAAATGTGTTGTTTTAGTGAGACAATCAACAATTAACCATATTGCATCATTCCTTCTAGGTGTCCTCGGTAGTCCGGTGACAAAATCCATCGTTACGTTATCCCACTTCCACATAGGAATAGGTAGAGGCTGCATCACTCTTTTGAAATTTTTTCTCTCTACCTTTACTTGTTGACAAACCAGACACCTTAACATGTAGTCAGCAATTTATCGCTTCATATTATCCCACCAAAAATATTCCTTCAGATATCTATACATCTTGGTGCTACTCTGGTGTATAGAGAAATTTGAGCTATGAGCATCATATAATATTTCCCTTTTTAGCTCAGGTACTGATGGAACACATAACCTCTTCACAAAATTCAGAACACCATCTTCATACACGAAGTCAGCCAGTCTCCCATATTTAACTATATTAATGTTATTGTGCAGATTCTCATCATCAGATTGTGAAATTTTTATCTTCTCTAGTAAAGATGGTTTATCAATCATTTGAAAGAGGAGTGATGTTTCCCCTTCCATAACAATTCTTATATCTATCTTCAGTAGATCTATGAACATATGATCTCTTTCAATCCTCATTTGATTCAGAAGGCCATGATAATTCCTACTTAATGCATCTGCCACCTTATTCGCCTTTCCTGGATGGTAGTGTATTGAAAAATCGTAATCTTTGAGTAACACGAGCCATCTTCTTTGCCTCGTGTTGAGTTCTTTTTGGGTGAAAATATATTTCAAACTCTTGTGGTCTGTATAAATCTCACATCTCTCTCCATATAGATAATGCCTCCATAATTTTAGAGCAAAGATTACAGATGCTAACTCAAGATCATGAGATGGATAATTTTTCTCTTAAGTCATCAACTATCTTGATGCTTAAGCAATAACATTATCATTTTGCGTAAGGACGCAACCCAGTCCATTATTTGATGCATCACTGTATATTAAAAATCCATCACTTATAGATGGAAGAGTCAAAATTGGATCATTAAACAATATTATTTTCAATTCATCGAAGCATTCTGTGCATTCTTTTTTCCACGCAAACTTAACTCCTTTATGTGTGAGCTTGGTTAGCGGGTTAGCCATTCAGGAAAAATTCTAAATGAAACGGAGATAATAACCTACTAAGACAATAAAACTGCGTACCTTAGTTATGGTTGTTGGCGTGGGCCATTCATGGATTGCCTTTGTCTTTGTAGGATCAACTAGGATTCTATCCTTAGAGATAATATGTCTTAGAAAATAAACTGACTAAAGCCAGAATTCACACTTTCTAAACATACCATATAATTTATTTCTTCCAAGATTTTTCAGAATAGTCTGAAAATGATCCTCATGGTCTTCATAGCTTTTTTATTATACCAAGTTATCATTGATGAATACCACAACAAAGTTATCAATATATTCCTTGAAAACTCTATTCATTATATTCATTAAAACATAGGGTTCATTTGTCAGTCCAAAAGGCATCATTGTATACTCATAATGCCCATACCGAGTTTGAAATGTTGTCTTCGGAATATCTTCCTTCTTCACACGCAGTTGATGATATCCATATCGAATGTCAATCTTGGAAAAGTATTGATCTCCATGAATTTGGTCAAATAAATCATCAATCAAGGTTAGATGATACTTATTCTTTATTTTAATAGCATTTATTTCCCAATAATCAATGCAAAGCCTCATGGATCCATCTTTCTTATTTACAAACAAGACTAGGGCTCCCCATGGAGAAACACTAGGTCGAATAAATACTTGGTCACTAAACTCTTCTAGATGTTTCTTCAGCTCCACTAACTCCACATTGTCCATTATATATGGGGTCTTTGATATAAGTCTTTCATCAGGAATTAAATCAATAGAGAACTCAACTTATCACTCTGTAGGATGTCCAGGTAAATCCTCTATAAATACATCAATGTACTCTTCCACTATGTGAACATATTCAATTTGAAGATTTCTTTCCTCTCCCATAGATATTGGTTTATCTTCCTCTCCAAGTATTACATTCAATAGAGCTACTGGGGGTGGTTCTAGATAATAATCGGTTGGTGAAGTTTCTTCCATAAAGACAAGGGACTCTACACTATTTTCAAAAATTCTTACTTCCTTCTTCTTATAATAAATCTTTGCATCATAATTTGACAGCCAATCCATACCGAGAATTATATCAAATTCAGTCATTTGTATGATGATAAGGGTAGAAACTAGAGCAAATTTTGTTGTCTCGAGGGGGACAAATCGACATGCCTTTGTTGCAATGATACATCCCATGTGAGTTTTGACTGACAACTCCTTTATGAAATCAAATTGGACATATCTAATTTTCTTGGAAAACTGAGAGGATATAAATGAATGTAATGATCCAGAATCAAATAAAGTGTTGGATAAGTTTGAGGAAACAATTAAAGTACCTAACACCACATCATGAAGAACTTCAACCTCCGCAGTTGTAATCGCATAGGCTCTCCCTTGCTCTCTTGGATTTTTCTGAGGCATGTTTCCTTGAAATTTAGAAAACTCATTTGTATAGTGTACTATCTCTCTGCAATTGTATCATTGAATATCATTGAATTGTTTCTTCACCTTGCATTCATCAGATCGATGACCCTTTTCTCCGTAGTTATAGCAGACTCCCATGCCTTTCATGCATTTCCCGGGATGATTCTTTCCACAGTTCTCGCATAATTGGAAACTATTCATTCCCTTGATCTTCTTTAGCGATTCTCCATTTCATTTTTTATTATATTACTGCTTCTTATCTTGGATTCCTTTGAAAAAATTTAATCTAGAAAATTCCTTCTCTGTTTTGATGGCACTTGATACAATTTCATCATATGATGAAAATGATTGAGAAGCTAGTGCCCTTTGAAGACTTGGCTTAAGACCTTTAATGAAATGATCAATCTTGTTTGCCGAGTCACGTACTTAATCCACGACATACCTTGCTAGCCTTGTGCTGGTATCCTCATACTCTGCAACACTATGTTCTTACCTTTGTTTCAAGCCAAGGAATTTCCTCTTCATTTCAGTTAATTTCTCATGAGGGAAATATTTTTCAAAACACATTTCCTTAAAATTCCTCCATTTCATATCATCTATCTCTTCTTCCTCTATGGTATTTTGAATCAGGGACTACCATTGATCAGCTTCGCCCTTGAGACAATGTACTTCCAGTACTACCTTTTCATATTCATTGCATCTTAAAACCATGAATATCTTTTCAAGGGACTTGATCCATTGCTCAGCAACCACTGGATTAGTAGTCCCACTGAAAGAAGGGGGCTTCTGTAGCATGAAACTATCCAACATAGGTTTTTAATGGTTATTTGTTACAACTTGAGTAATATGTCCCAATATGGTCATGATATGATCTGCTCCAACATTGACCGTGTTGACTTGCTTAGTAGGGAGATCCATACCATGCCCATTATTATTGATTCCCCTTCTTCCATTAGATGACATTTCTAAATAATGGGATACACTAGATTAGTTTATGAATTTTAAATATAAAAACACTCAACATAAATTGAAATTCATTGCATAGCTAATCTTATAAGCATGGTTCCTCTAAAAAAATTTACATTAACTCCTTCATAATGGATAGTAAATAAAATAGGAATTATCCTAAGCATATCCCCCTGGAGTGTAGTAACCAAGAGTGAAGAAAGGCCCATTGTCAAGCAGCAGTTCCCATTCGAGTCTAGCTAAAAGAGGTGTTTTTGGGTTTTACCCTTAGATACATCTGTGCCAGAGCCGCCTCTACCCTCTCTTATCCATACAGGGATGTATTGCTTAAAATATCCACATAATCTATTCCTTACCAAAATACCATGAATTTCATGTATGTTTTTTCCCAAAACAATCTTAGGGACTCCTCCATAATCCACGTTTTGCAAATCTAGTTCCCATTTTTCCTACTAAACTTCCTCTAATACCAATTGTAACACCATGGCCCTTCTAGGCTGGAGCCAGTGCATTACATGTGATATAGGCATAGTTAAAAGGAATGAAAATCACAAACGAACGATCATTTTAGTGGTCTTGAAGAAACTAGATACATAGATGTAACACAAATTACATTGAAAAAGGTTAAATGATACAATACATTATGAAAACTAAAAACTGCATCCACAAAATCTCAATAAATGATCTCCTCTTTGTCACCTATTGAAAGAAAACAATGAAAGGGGTGATATTAAATGCTCAGTAAGGGTTAAATATAGCAAAACCATGAGTACAATAACAAGTGAATCACAAACAATCTGACATAATCAATATGGCATAGTGAATAAATGAATAACTAATTCCATTAATAAACTAAAAATGATACTGCATCCATAGACTGTGTCACAGTGAAAACCTCATGGATAATAATAATAACTGATAATGAATAATGAGAATTCTTATTAATTGTACATCATGTATTTGGCACATGAAACTATAATACCATAAAAATAGTTTAGTTCAATGGGTAAAAACCCGACAGATTTTTGGAAACAAACTCGAAGGGTTTGTCGCCAAACTGTTTTGTGTCATGAGACCTACCGATGCATCGAGGAGCTATAGCAGGCCCCACCCACCACTAAATTTCCAAATCATTCTTTATAAATTGATTCAATACAAGTTCAATATTCCTTTTCAATATTCGTATAGAGTAAAGTATACATATTCATCAATATTTCCATAATTAAAATAACATTCCAAATAAACACCGTATGTAAAATGGTATAAAATTTAGACAACAAAACTATCCATGGAATGAGATTATGGATATTTAATATTAATACAATTTAAAATAAAATGTGATAAAAAAGGGAAGTAGGTACACCACATAGAGATTATTAGGTGCACAATACAAAGTTAGTCACAACGAAAAGGTAGTTGAGATGAAGTCCCTTACCACAATGTAACATGTCTAATCATATGACCAGAACTTAATAAGCATCAAATGAATCATTGAATAACATGAATATAAAGAGAATCATGATATTATAAATATCAAATGTTAGTACACATATACCAAAAACAAGAAATAAGTGGAAAATAATTAAAATCTCACAGAAATGAAAGTGAGATGAGAAACCCCTTACCTTTTTCTCTAGTGTGTTCTTGATTGTTCTTAACGACCTGAATAATCAAATTTAGATTCATTAATTAGAAATTATAGAACCTGGTAAACATGTAATTTTTATGTTATAACCTTATTAAGTTAATTATTGGCCTTTTATGGGTTTAAGAGATTAAATCTTATTGTTTTGGAAGCATTTTCTTACTTGGTTTCATGATTTGTTAACTTGTATTCATTAATGGAAGTTGGTTTGAAATATGGTTAAACATCCAGAATGGTTAATATAAATTATTATTGAAATTAAATAGATATAAATGGTCTTATAATGATTCTGGTTATATACCATGAGGATGACTCATTCGATGAGTTAAAAATAAACGCTTGAATTTGGCTTCACAATTTTGTGCTCAATAAACATGTTCGTATTATTATTCCATGTTATGTACGTGTAAAGAATCAAGAACATTAATATAGATAAAATACATATTTTATTACCAGGTTATACCATAAATATGGTTTCATGACCAGAAATTAAAGAATTATTGAAGAACAAAACTTCTCCATCCACAAAGGTTATTAATTGGAACCTCATGGAAGTTGATTTCGTTTATAAAAATAAAAGGGTGGGAGTAAGAATATTGATGATGGTTCTTCCATTCACATGATATAAATCCAGTATATATATGATACTGAATTTATCATGATCATTTGGATAGAGGAGGTGAGGGGAGGATAACAAGTGAAGATAAATTCAAATGAAACTAAAAGAAAAAGAAGTGTGTTTTACCTCTTGAAGTAACTTCCTCAGGAACCTCCTTAAGGGAAGTGATTTTGGTCTTTTGGAAAGACCAAGAGATTCTTGTTCGTGGGCAGTGAATAGGAAAGGGTATTTGGGAAGAACATTGAGGAGCTTCATGGATTAGAAGAGTAAAGAGAAGAGGGACTGGTAAGGGGTTTTTATAGTGGAGGAGAAGGGGTATTTTTCATTATTTTAGTCATTATTATAATATTGTTGCCCAAGATTATGAATAGTCTTAGTTCATGTGACCTAAAATAGTAATAATGTCATGTGAATTCGAACCATCTGGCCTTTCATCACTTATGATGTAATAAATTGTGTATTTTACTGATAATTTTTATATACGGTATTTTATCGTATTTCTCTATTCATAAAAAATTCTAGAATTTCATAAAAATCCCAAAAATTTACCCTAACAATTTTTTGATGTGTAGAATTCAAATATAAACTCCAATTTTCAAAATTAATTTTCTAAATATTATTAATTTAATTTTTAAATAAAGTCATTATTAATTAAAAAAATAACAATCTTAAAGGTGCAATTAGTTTTATTTCTCATTGAAAAACTAATTAGGGTCTTATTATCTTATTACCTTAATAAATTAAAATAATTTTATTATTTACTATTCATAAGGCTCATATTACTATTCATGTTACTATTCATAAGGGTATGTTACTATTCAATAAAAATCAAGTTTGTTCTATCAGACTCCAAATGACTTACTGATCACAACTCAAGATGACCGTTTCTCAAAATTCAAAACATAGAAGTGGAAAATTTATATTTAATGGCTCAGTTTTTACTATCTCCTAAATAACCTAGTGTTGTTTCAAAGTAACATAGTGATGAATAGAATGTATTTAATAGAAACATACCATCAAATGTTTGGGCTGCTACATCCATGGTTGGATTTCCATTTATAATTCTACCATATCCTTTTAAACAATTTTATTATCTTTCTATTAATTTAAAAATTAATGATTCTTTAATTGATTCTTCAAACATCTAAGGTGGAAGGATATTATAGAGTATAATCTAATATGGATTACTTTTTGGTAATCCCCTCTAATTGTGTGAGGGAAAATTTTAAAAACCACTCCCAAATGACCAAGGAAATACCTAATTGTGTTTCAGTGCTCCTAGTAATATCAGAAGTTCCTACTTCCTATACAAATATACTTAATATTCCTAGAAAATCATTAAAAAATAAATTCAATTCTTCTGAGACATGTTTCTCTAGGTGGAAGTAGATTATAAGTTATGAACCTACTTAATAAACAACGAATAAGTTCTAAACCTTCAACAAATATATCTTAAATGTTTAAAAAAATAATTGACAGAAGAAATCAATAAACAAAAATCGTTTTATTCAGTAAATATAAGACTCAAAAATTATAATAGATCTTCTTAAAAACACGGATATCTTAGAATTTACCCCCAAATTTGAAATGTAGAATAGAGGGATGAGGAAAAAGAAGGTATATTAAACTATAGAATGTAGAAAATAAAATGAAAATTTTCAGAAATGTCTTCTGGTTATCCATGATTAGTCCAAAAGCCTACTCCCAAATGATCCAAGTTTATTTTATCCATTATCCACATATTCTTTTTATAGATATTTCATTTAAATATTCTTTTTTTGTGCTTAAATCAATAGGGATTCTTACTCATTTGAATATTTTAATTTTTCCCTTTTCATCCCCACAAAATTATTTCTTAATTTTGATTTTTCTCTATAATATATGCAGTTTTCATTTCTTGTTTCTTGATATAAATACTATTCATAATATTATCCACACTGATGGAACTAATTGGTGGTAATCGTAAGTAATTGGAACCCAAAACCTCATCTTGAAGAGTAAATGATTCCCCAGAAGTGTACTTCTGATCAACTTGTGTCTAGTTTTCACTAACGTATGACGAAAACATACTAGAAAAAGAAACATATGTAGGTGGAGAATGATAAGTATGTAGAGAATAATCACACATATTATAGTGAAAAAATTACACATTCATGGGTCAAAATGACACATAGATAGGTGAAAAAATGACACACATGTGGTGAAAAACCACATACATAGATGAAAATCACACATATGCTGGGTAGATAACACATATTCATATGTTGATTCACACCTACACAACCATTCATTTTCTATTCCCTTAATATTTTAGAGGGTATGAATCCATAAAAATTCTCCAAGAATCACCACATACTTTAATAAAAAATTTATCAATGATGAAATACATTGTCACATTACCCATTCCAAACCATCATAATATAAATATAAAGGATAATTATTAGCAATACATTCTTATTATTCCAAAAAAAGGTATGTAAATCGAATACCAAAATTTTCCATTTTAATGAATATTTACAAAATCAAAGGATTTTACACATTAATTATAATAATCATTATAACTAAAAAATGACTAAATAATGGGAAAAATTAATTTAATATTAATAAATTATTATGAATTTATGTACTATGTTAACTCCCATACACTTAATCCTTGTATTCTTAGACAAGTGATAATAAAAAATATTTCAAAAGAAAATTTGAACACTAACCAATGTGAATTATATTTTTTATTATAATGGTTTTTATACTTATAATACCCCTTAATATTCCAAATTTAATTCTATTTAAATTTAATTTAATCTTTTTTTCACTTATTTTATCTTATCATGTGAAATTATATCTACCTTCTTATAATTATTTCACTCCCCACTCAACTATTAATTTCATGGAAGGTTTTTCTCATTTCATGTTAAAACAATTTTCACCATAGTCTTGATGAAATTATTCATCTCTATTAAATATTTCAAGTTTCTTCATATCATAAAGTATTATAGGGGTTGTTCTAAATCTTAATGTTAGTGGTTTCTATTGTAAAAATTTATAAGGAATATAATTAGTTTCAAATATATATTTAGGTACAATGAATGATATTTCATTTTCCTTCAACAATTGATTCCCCAATCCTTTCCTATTCAATTAATACATCTTTAGAATTATTAATTTGTTTATGAGTTGTCCACACCCTTGGAATTTTAGTTTTAGAAAACATTCCTCTCTCTATTTCCTTTATAAATTTTTTAGTTTATTTTTTTGTTCTGATATTGAAGGTAGAGAAGGGATTTTTATTTTCATTAGTGGGTGTGATAACTATTTTTTCCTATATTGGGAGGTTTTTTCCTTATATATTTATATGTCCCAATGAATTACTATAAAATAATTAAATTATATTTTTACATAGATCCTCTAGAAAAATATTTATAGATTCAAGAATTTTCAAAGCATATTCCTCACTTATACAACTCCACTTGTCTTATAAACTCTTCTTTAGCATCTTCAGTAGCCCAACATTAAGGAACTTCTGTAGAATGAAAATTATATTACATATACTCTGTTCACTTAATTAGTTATTAATAATTTTTTTGGATATGTAATTCAGTACAATTTTTTATTTTTGGGAAGATAGAAGAGAAATTTTAACTTCCAAATAGTGATAAAATTCCATTCCTATATTTTTATGAAATAGAGGTCGTATTCCCATCCTTCCCAACTTTATTATTCTCATAAAATAGAAAATATTATGTAACACTTCCTTTCTTAATATTATGAAAATATTTCATAATATCTTCTTCCATCTCACTTTCAACATTATCCCACACTTGAACTCGACTTAAATGGGGGATTATCTTCTAAATCATGGTAAATAGATATTTCTATGGTATAATATCGATATATATTAAATTTATTAATTTTATTTAAGAGATAGAATAATCTAATTAAAATTTATTATTGATAATATAGTTTATTTTATAAATTTCTTTAAAAAAATAATAAAATTCCTTAATCATTTTTCAAAAAGTACTCAATACTCTCAGGTTATGACTATATTACTCAGAAAGTTCTGATTATTCAAGAATGATTTATTTCTCTCTAGAGAAATCAAATTATAATAATAAGTTAAAATATGTCTATAATTCTCTTGATTAAATGATTAAAAATATAAAACAATATTTCATGGCATGAGATTTAAAAATCAGTGGTCCTTTCATGAATCATCCTTAGATGGAAATTGAAAACATAATCATTTTAATATTTATATATAGTAAGTAAATGGATCAAATAAGTATCTTAATATTAGAATATATTATAAATATATAAAGGAATTAAAATTAGAATCAACAGGTTTGAAAAACAGAATAAAATTTAAAAATAGTCAAAAAAAAATTGAAAACATAATATTTGAAAAAGGCCAAATTCTGAATATCCTAAACAATAAAGGTTCCCTCCCCACATATAAATGATGTAGTGTCCACAATTAATTCAAAAAAATCATCATATATATATTTCTGAATGAAATCACATGAATCAAATAAATTTTAATGAGAGTTATAACCTAATGGGTTTAAGAGATATAAATATTTGAGGAGTGTGAGCTCTTCCACTTGTTTTTCAAGAAATTTTCAATAGAATTTATTCATCCTTTTACATTAATAGTGAATGGTTTCTTCTTTAATTAGTTATATGAACAAAAAAAGGGATATATATATATGTGTTACTTTAAATAATCCTTCCCATATAGAATGAATTTTGAAAATCATTTCATTAATTCTTGAGTTTCATAATAACACTTAGTCCTTTAGAATGTGGTATTTCTATTGAAGCAACATTTCATGAGCAACTATATTTTTTCTTTATAAACTAATAAGTTCTTAAAATGTTCTATTATAATTTCCTTCAACTCTGATAGCATTAGTTTCCTCATTTTCTAGCCATATCCAAGTCCAAAATTACATCTCATGTATCCTAGTTTGATTTCTGTTCTAGCTCCATAGTTCGGTGAAAGTTATTTATATAAATCATCCAATATATATTCATTAAAATAGGGGTTTTATGAGATATATTTTAGTAACATATGGTTTCATACAACCATTTTTCATATTATTTACTATTTGTTTTATTAATTTTATCAAAAATCACTTTGTCCTCCCTGTTGGACACTTCAAATTAGACATTTTTATGGTCAGTAGGGTTATGATGCCTTATGACAAATTCGAAAATTCATCACCAAAGAATCCATGTTTATATTGAATAATTGGATATGTTGATCACTGATGATAGATCTTGGAACTCCAAACCTGGAAAAAATGCTAGTCTAGACAAAAGATCACAAAAAATTAGCATCATCATCTCCATTGGCCTTATCTTCCACCCATTTGGAATTGTAATCAACTATATGAAAGATGTAAGAATTACCAAATGACATGGTAAATAGTACCATAAAACATATTACTCATTATTTAAAATTATCACAAAACCTTATTAATTTTGGCGTAATTTATTATCTCTTTGAAATGTTTTGAGTGAATTTAAATTCCTCACATTTTTTACAAAACTCATGTGCATATTAAAATAATGTATTCCAATAAATTATTGATTATAAAAATTTTCTTGATTTCCTTTTTGTTTCAAGGTGTCCTCCATGGGATAAATCATGATAGAATACAAAAACATATTGAATTTAGCTCTTTGGTAAAAAAATTATCACTTTCTCATTATAGATTTACCCTATATATGGATCTTTCAAAATGAAAAATTTTGTTTCAGATTTTAGCCTAATAATTTTTTGAGGGTTCAGGTGGGATGTGACATGATAAGAAAGAAATTATTTGACCATAATAACATATAAAGAACTTCTAATTTAACCATGTAATGATACTTCCATATTATCCAATCACTTAGTGGTTCTTGGTAGTGAATTTCAACTTCAACATGGTTGGTTAGCCTACTCAATAGATCAACACTTTGGTTTTTAGTTCTTTCTTATCTATGATCTCTTGGATGAAATATAGGAGAATTATAATCCAAATAATTTTCCATAAATTTACTTCATTGTTCTTCATCAGGTACATAAGGGCTGAATTATCAAAAAAATTATAACATTAGTTCCAAGAAAGTGAGATCTGCACTTTTTTATAGAAAATAAAACTACTATAAATTAATTTTCGTTGGTTATGTTGTTGATCTAAGTGATATGTAAGGATTTAAATTAATATTAAATTAATTGATATCTTAAATTATTTATTTTGGACAATAATGTTTCTATATCTTCTTTGGGAGCATCACAATGTATCTTGAAGGGTTGGCCCCAATTTTGTGGTTTCATCACTGGTGGTGTGATTGAAGTTCTCTTAAACTAATTAAATGATTCCCTACAGTCATCATTAAAATAAAAATAACATTATTTAAAAAATTAATATATAAAGGTGATGATAAGTATTACTTAAGTCCATTATTAACGTCTTATAAAATCTTGTATATCCTAGAGGGGATCTAGCATGTTTCACACAAGTAAGAAAAGGTAATTAACTAAACACTTAGTATGTTATTTATCCACCCTAATTCATTTTTAAAAAATTATATTCTCTAGGACTATTTGTGTTCCCACTATAGAATTATACTTTTCAAAATTATGAACAAGGTTATTTTCAATGAATGCTTTCAAAAAAAATTCCTGATTCTTCAGAAAATGATCAAATGAATATCCCAAAATAGTAAATTCATCCCAAACTACCTCTATGTATCCATCAATGTGGTTTGAAAATATACATACTATAAACCACTAAAAAATAAATTTAGAATTACATATTACTAATGGTATCCTTTTTTAAGAGATGGTTCCAAATGGAGAGGTAAAGGTAGTATTTTCAAAATCCTCGGGTGCAATGGGTACGTAGAAGTAACGAGAAACCCATCAAAAAATAATAGTGAGTTTGGATGGCTAGTATCTATAACATATGATTAATGAAAGTAATGGGGAATTTATCATTCCTAGTGATGTGATTTAACATCCAATATTCTATGAAAACTCCACAATTTATCTAAATCATTATAATAATTAACTCATTTTGTTAACACCTCACAATGGTCAGTCTATATTTTTTTGGAACAATGTAAATGGGGTTGACCCATTATTAGTATGAAATGGGGTAGATTATGTAATATTATAATAAACTATAAATTTAATTTGTTACTACATCCATAATGATTGGATTCATCCTTAATTAGGGTTTTCAAATAGATCTAGAACTTTCCATAATTAAAATTCTATGCATTCATATTTTAGATTTTAAACCTGGGATATCTCCTAAACTATAAGCTATTACATGATAATTTTCATTAAACATTTCAAAAAAATGTATGTTATTAGGTTGTGTATAGGTTATTTGAAATGATAATTTCTAGTTTTATTCCTTCATTCAATATACCCTACTTCAAATTAGTGGGAAACAGTTATAATTTAATATTTTCAATGTTTCTACTAGGATGAAATTAAATTGGGGTTCCTCACGTACATAGACTTCACTACATAGACAAGATGAAATATAATATACCTTAATATAAAATATATAATAAAATTGTTCAAAGAATCTAGGAGTTTTATCAACCTTCAAATTGTAAACAGATTTCCCAAATGCTTGAGCATCCAAATTCTTCAATGAGTTTTATAGAATTTAAAGTTAACCTAGAGCTAAAAATTCATGAAAAATACATTTCTAATCACTAAGATTTGTATCTAAAATATGTTCAATTATGAGAAGTAAATTATAATATTAAGTGTACCTCATGGTTTCAATTATTTTGAAGTACACTATGTTATCTATAAACACCATGGGGAGTCTTCCTTTATGAAAATGTCTCAATTTCTTGGATATATTCAGGAATAGTATACCCATAATGATGGGTGAGTGGGATGGTGTTATATCTTCCTCCATGTTCAAAAAATAAAGTTATTTTTGGAATATCATAATTTTTACTCTAACCAACGTATACTCTAAGTCTCCAACTTGGGAAGATATAGATCAGCTTTCAAGTTTTACCAATACTATTGTGTGCATCAGTTCTCCATTTTCTAAAGAAATAAAATTTACGTGTGAAATAAAATTAATGGAATCAACTAAATAAAATAAATAATATAAACAATTTATAGAATATAAGTTCATGGAATATAAAATTTCCTTAGATCTTGAAATTATGTGGGTAGTTGTTGTTTAATCAAGGATAAGACACTTCTCCCCAAGTTGACTCTCTCATCCCATTGAAATATCCATTTTTTGTGAAAAGATATTTGATAAACTTGTAAAACATAGAAAATTTTGTACGATATTATTAAATGATAATGTTAATTTGAAATTTTTGGAATGTTTATAGAATTTATCTTTAAATGTTATCTTAGTGTATCTTATTTCATTAAAACCCCTTAATGTGAATTAAAGAGAATGATATTTCTTCTCCCTTTGCTTCCTTTGCAAGGGTGCATATTGATTCTTCATTTTATTTAAATAATTATCATCTTCTTATTCTTTTTCATCTTATTTAATTTTATTTTATGAAATATATTTAGGATATCAATAATTTATAATTAGATTTTCCTTAATTTCTTGTTTATTGGTTTTAGTATTAGGAATGTTTAGTGGTAGAATTTCTTTACCACTTATAGTTTTCATAATTGTCACATTTACCATAGGATTGGGAACCAACTTGGATAGTATCTTACCTATGATTTTTCGAAATACTTCCACAATAATCCATATATAATATCTTATTTTATTGATTTCATTCTTAATTTCATCGGCCTATTTATTGTTTTTGTTATAGAGAAGTTTGGAATCTTATGGTGGGTTTCTCAGAAGTATAAATTTAGGGGGAATTTATGGAGAAATTTGTAAGTTGGTTGGGTGTAATTTAATTTTTATTATTCTTGGAACACATTTCGGTTTTATTGGAATTTTTTTCAATAGGTTACTTTTTTTGGTATTGGATTTGGAAAGGTGGTTTGGCTTTCTTGTTTAGATTTTCAAATCCATATTGGACATTGGATTCGTATCTCTATCCATAAGTGATTTTTTGGTGTGGAATTTGTTTAAAGCATACTACTAAACTCTGTGTACACTAAACATCAGTGCACTACTCAAAAAATTTGGTAAAAGATAATAAAAAACTATATAACTTGGATGGTGATTCCTATTCACTAGTTTTTTAAAATTATAATTGATTGAAATTATTGGCTAACTCTTGATGTTTATATTCTAATAACATATATGTGTCAACAGTTCAATCCACATGAATACTACATATACCAATATTACTTATATAGAACTATTGTTATTTTTATGTCATCTTCTCAATAATCCCCTTTGATTCTACTGGTGATTTTTCTATCAAGAATCCTACATATGATTTATTCAAAATATTTATTTCATTTTCTAGTAGAAATTTATAAAATAACAAAATCAATTGATTCTCTATGAAGTTACCAGATTAATATATCATCATTGAGAGGGAGAGGTGGTGAATTAGCTATAAATTTCTTTTATGAGCCCTTCATAAGGAATTCATCCTATGAAAAGTGATAGAGTTATGACCCAATCATTGGATATCTTTCACCCTCACTTCATATCCAGTAATATGAATATAGATATCAACACATGATTTTTTCTTGTTTTGGTACAATGACTGACTCTTTTTAATATCATTTATCCCCACCCCCCACAATATGGATTCTTTTACTAGCTTCTTTCAAGATTAAAAAGGTGCATGATGCAACTAGTTATACACGCCAGTAATCATTCCTCTGGGTGACCCTATTTCTACACCCAACAATAATCTCTTCTTCCATAGTTGGTTATAATCACTTAATTCCCTTCCAGTATTCACTTTAGTTATAACTGGTTATACCCCCAACCACAATACCATTGAGAAACTAGTTATATAAACTAACTATAGGATATTATTCCTTTTTAATGATCTAATATAGAAATATATTCATCATCAGATATTCCTTATCCATAAAAAATTGGGGGCACAATGACCTATGTAAAATATTTAAGATCTTCAGAAACTATATTATGTGTATGTTGGTCTTGAAAATTCATCCTAATCGTAGGAAGACCTGGATGTGATCAATATCACTATTTATAAAATTTTATGAAAATTTACCTTACAAAATTAAATCTTACATTCCCATCATCTGATGAGACAAAATCATTATCTAGTATGTTTTTATGCAATGTCCCTTAAATGAATGTTCTTTAATCTAGTGTGATCTATCTGATACACATCTATATATTGCTCCTCATTCTAATTCTTCTTTGTTTAATGATGTATGATTGGTTTGATTAACCTCATACTTTGACCAATGAAACATGGACCAAGGAAACTTCTTCAATTGAGTACAAACTCAATGAGATTCACATAAACTACTTATTCTTTGTTTAATGAAATGTGGTCTGATTCTCCTTCTACTTGAATCACCTTGTTCTGATACTTCTTCTTAATGCAGGTATAAAATTCTTCAAATACTCAGGAAAAAATCCTTCATCACTTATTATCCTATAATAATATGAACAATGTTCCATAAAGTCATATAGTACTTTCACCCCATTTATATATGAACAATTCTAGTAGAAATGGTCAGAATCTAAAAGTGTTTTCTCACTCAATTCAATTTCCACATTTGAGCTTCCTGGTCGGTTGAATTTCATTGCACACTCCTCAAATATCCTACTGTGTTTCTAAATCTTCTCACAAACTAAATATATATAAAACTTATCATACTTCATGAACTCATTATTATGTAAATTCTTCAAACATCCTTAACCTTGGAAAGATAAAAAACATTGAGCAAAAATATTAGCATTGTCACATTATTAAGGACTTCACAATTTATATATAAATATACCTAGAACCCCATTTGGAAAATTTCTATTTGGTCCATTCATTATGTACTTGTCCATCAAGTGAAATATGTACTTCTCTTTTCGATAGTCTTGGAATTATCTCTATCCAACGGATTCATGGTTGTTTTACTAGAATACTCATAATCTTTCATCTATATGATATTTCTCAAAAATTTCATCTAACATGTGGATTTACATAGATTTTTCTAATGAAATTTATACTCTTCCCTTCATCTAATAAAACCGAATATTCACTCTTTTTAGTAAAACTCAACTCCATCCATCTAATGACATCATATTACTCTATATGATGAGTCTTTTGAGTGTTTTACTAACAGATATTCATCCATTATAGCCTCATAAACTTCTCCATATTTTATAACCATCATGGGTTTCCTCTATCTAATATCATAGACAAACTATTGCCTATTTGGTATATTTTTCCACTATGTACCTCATAATTTGTATAGACTTCGTACCAAAAAATATCAAATATCTTGTAATCATACTCTCTATAACTTGAAATTCATAAATATTATCTATTCTATAACATTATCATCCATTGTATAGTATACTTGATCCTTTGTATCTTTTACTTATCTCATAAATAAATTCTTCCACTTTTTACTTCCCACACAATTTATTTGTCTACTAACATATGTTATAGTCCATCCAGTAACATTTTATAGTGTGCAGTCTCAACTTTTGTATATCCAAATTTGCAAAGATAAATATCCCCATGTATCAACATCTTCTAGATTTTATACCTCAAACAACATAAAAAACTTTTTTAAATATCATTGTAAACCTTTGTACTAACTCATATATACTCAACTAGAATCAGTAATGTCTTCATGAAGTTTAGTATAATGAAGAATAGTGTATCATTATATAACTATGTCAGTAATGTTTCATGACCTTCATAATTAATTTTTCTTATATAACTCAATCAATATCATTTCTCAAAATTATCTACAAACACATATTGACATATTGGCAAAAAATGAAACCAATTACTCTTATGAGTTACAATATTATCCTTTTTGTTTATTTTCAATATCCCTATACAACATCAAATATTTTAAAATTCAATATGTGTTCTAAATAATTTCTCCCATATGCGATGTTTGTATTTTCTTTCTCCCCGTATGATATTCATCCTCCAAATTGACAATAAAATACAAAGGGAGATATATAGATCATCACAAATCATCTTATTCCAGACCATAATCATGATAACTTTGGAAGAAAAATAATATCACAAGAGTTTCATAACAAAGAGCCCTTAACTAAATATGTCTAAGTCTATAAGGGAGCCTCGATGTAGAAATTAATATTATGTAATCAAGGTGATCAATTTTGTCTATAAAACTTCTTCTATGTATTAATTCCCACAAGATAATTAAAATATCATTATATCTAGTAAAATCTAAGCATTTTTGTTAAGAAAAATCATATACACATCTCATTAAACATATCAAAATATTTCAATTTTATAAATACTAATTTTTTTGTATCTCGTATTTTTTTACATAATTACCTATTCTTTTAAATAAAATTGTGGTACATATACAATATGTTCATATTTTATCCCACATAATGGTAGAAATACAATTACTTTCTTGTTGATTATAGTTTTTCAATGATGTATTTATTTTTATAATACGAAAATATAACTCATCCAACTTCTATACTTTTTCACTTTCAATTCCCTACATGTTAGAACAAATAATAATTTATATTGAAATTTAAGAGGAAAATATGTCTTTCTTAGAACTAATGATCAGAATAACAGAAGTCTTTCAATCTTGACTTATAATTATTCTTCTTATATTTTCCATGGTATGTACTTTCTTCCTTGTGATTATTATTCATATATCTTTTAATGGAAATATCTTTCTCTATAAAATCTTTAGATGAAGCTATCAACTTCTCTTATGCTTTCGTAAAATCGTTGTTAGCTAGAGTTTGTAAAATTCTCTTCCGGCATTCCTCATGAGATTTTAAGATATTCATATAGTTTCTAGTGTCATTTTCATATTTAATACATATAATAAAATTAGTATAAATCTTTGGACCACTATATGATGAATTATTTTATCAACTGTAATCTCATCTTCTAACGCCTATATCTGTACTTATTCTTCTATAGATTATTTGGAATCCTTCATCTTTATAGATTGGGAAAATTGATCTGGAAAAGTAACTATGCACTCTTTATTCAATTCCCCATACTGGGTTCCACAAAACTAGTCCCCCATATGGCATACCGCCTTTTTATTACATAACTTTACATGACATTTTACAAACCTATGATCATTTAAAGTTTAGTGTCTTGGAAATAAGGTAAAAAAAATACACTAAAAAAGAAAAAATTATTCTATTCCACATGAAATTATTCTTCAAGGTTCATCCTGAGTGCATTAATTTCATATCATAACCTAGGGACAAACATCAAAGTAATGTGTGAGTAGAAGGCCTATTAAGGGAAAACAAGTGAAACTGTTTACATGTGAACTTGAGAGATATCAATAAGAATACAATGAATTTCAAAAAAGAATGATAAAAAAGCATATAATAATAATAATATGAATAAAAACATGAAAATGTGGATTAAAATTTTAATTTTTACATTCATAAACATGTCCTAAAGGTTTGTCTCTAAGGTATCATAAATTTTCTAGTTTATTCGCCAAGGTATCGTAAAACTTTTCATCTCTAGAGATTAAATTCTTGACCCAATGAATTGGAAATATATCAGGGTGAATGCTGAATATGTCTTTATTTTCATGTGATCCACATAGATCATATTCATAAATTTCAAAAATAACCCATAAAGAATAAAATAAATGGGATTCATATCAAAATCATGGTGATTTAAAAAGTGCTTAAAAACATGATCACTGTGTCATTTATAACCCATGGAAATGGAATGAGGGTTTTATGTATCTCAATTAAGGAATCATATAATTAATTTTTATTTATACATTAATACCCACGGAAATGAAATACGTTTGAGTATTCACATATATAAAATAAAATAATTTCTTGTGAAAAAGAGAGTGATTTTGAGATGAAAATTCTACAGCATAATGAGTATGAAACACGATTTTATAAAACATTAAAAGGAGAAGGGACAAGTGTCACAAATTTATAAAACACTCAAGATATATTATAGTGAAATAAAAAAATTGAAATAAGAAAATGGTATGAAATTTAAATGAAATACCACGTAAATGAGAACATGAAAGGAAAAGAGAAGTTGAGAATTCCCTTACCTTGAAGAGTGATTTCTAAAACTCAATGATCAGGACCATGGGGGCTTGAGGACACCTAGGTATGACTCCTTGGGAGGTAATACTATCATATATTTTAGAGGAATTAATTTTTAATGAAATAAAATGAAGGAATGGGTGGGTATTTGTATCAAAAGAGAAGGAATTGTTTATTAATTTCTTTGGACACCTCGTTAGTGGTATTTGAAAAAACATGGTCTTGCCCATGGTATTTTTCCATGGATTCTACCGTTTGGGGAACCTATTGAGTTACATTAACACATAAGATTCGAACATAATTTTATATTAATCATTACATCATTACGACAAAGATTTGATGTCATTAAACTTACTGAAAAAACTCAAACTGTGTTTTTAGTATTCATGAAAAACTAAAGTATTATTTAAAATTCTCATAAATTCCATGTAACCTAATATCAACCTTATAAACTCAAAAATGAAATTTATTTTTTCATAATAAATCTATTAATATAAAAAAAATTTCTTTTAACTGTAAAAACCCTCACTTATTAAAAATAATAGCGTATAGAAAATGCATAGTGACATGCATAGTAAATTTTCCACACTTGATAAAAATAAAATTATTTTATCATTGGTAATAAAAATTTAGTGTTTTTATAACACTATTTCATTTTAATAAACATTATTAATAAATCTTAATTTTATTATAGTAATAAATGTAAAATTTTTACCTGGGAAATCAATTTATCAAATCTCGCCACAATTTTTAAGAAAAACTATTCTTAAAACAGAATCGATGAAATACAATTTTATTTAAACAATGGGATTTTATTTTAAGTAAATAGGTCCTTGACACATAACCCCTTAAAACACCTTCATATGACTTAAGGGTATGGTGTGTGATGGTGATGGAATCTTGGGGCGGCTCAGATAATATTGCCTGAGTGGTAATCTCCACTAAGTTGAACATCTCCCGTAGGATATTTTTTTCAATCATAACATGTTGAAGCTTATCTTAGGATTGGTCCATTGCAAAGCCTGGTGATGGTAACTTCTTCCAATGCTCTGAAAAATGTGCTTCTTAGGGCTCATTTTTGTTGGATGATTCCATTGACTCTTATTTCTACATTAATTATCCATTGTCATTTCTGTTTATAAACAATAATGATAACATTAAAAAAATTATTATTGTTTCCAGTAGTCATATTCATCAATAGTCATATAATGGTCAAAACCTGATGGTAAAATTTTATTTATAATTATATATTTTTATGTATTATGACATTTTAAAACATACATTTTGATAAAACTAAATATTATTCAAAAGTTCAGGTCATTACATTCTTCCCCCTTAAGAAATTTTGTCTTTTAAATTTCAAATTGTACCCTCAGAAGAGAATATGTGTGGGTACTTCTACCTAATAGTATTCTCCTGTTCCCACATGGATTCTCTATATTTATGGTTCCTCCATAACACATTAATAAGGTGGTTAGTCTTGTTGTGTAAGACCTTCTCTCCACAATCCAATATCTCCAATGGATTCTCCTCATAAGGGAGGTTATGTTTCAGTTGTACCACCTCTTGATTTAGTACATGCGAAGGGTCAGGCATGTACTTCCTCAAGAGGGATTTATGGAATACATAATGAACATGGGAATTATTTGGATAAAGTTCAAGTTGATAGGACACTACTCCTATGAGGTCAATTATTTCATAGGGGCCAATGAATTAGGGGCTGAGCTTCCATTTCTTTCCAAACCACATGACTCTCTTCTAGGGAGAGATTCAAAGGAAGAATTTATCACCAACATCAAACTCTAAACCCCTTTGATGGTTTTTGACATAAACCTTTTACCAACTCTAAGAAGCCTTAATGTGTTGTTTGATTTCATGAACCTTTTCCGTCATCTCTTGCACAAAATTAGGCTGAAGAAGCTTTCTCTCACCTGTTGGATCATAAAATAAATGTATATGTATATTATATGGAACACTACAAGAGGGGGTAAATTTTATGTTTAAAAACTATATATTTAAACACTTAAGAAATGACTTATTTTAAGAGATCTTAAACTAATTAAATTCACAACCAATACAATATACCATATAAGTCTTATATCTGATGTAAATACTAAGATATAATACAAGTATTGTAAAACAGTTGTATTTAAAATTAATACAGTGATAAGAGTAATACAAATGTTAATGATTCTTCCATATAGTGTATAGAATATCTTAACATAATATGAATCGTAATTGAAGTAAATAAATTTGAATTTATTATAAAAATAAAGGAGAAACAATACAATTCCTTTTATAATTCAAATAAAAGTTGACATGTAAAAGTATTACAACCATTTTAACCCAAAGAGAATGGTATCCTTTCACCTAGGATATAAGGTCTGTCTTACCACCACCTTTGTAAGCCCTCGATACGATGATCAGTATGACTATCTTCCTATCCCAAGAAGTCCTTGATTATAAAGTTAATTGAAACCTCTGTCCTTTAAAAAATTGAAGTCCCTCGATATGATGATCAACATCACGTCTTCCTTTCCACAGAAGCCCTCGATCGCTATCACGATGATCAGTGTCACAAAGAAGAAAAAATGAACTTAACGAAATACAAGAGCACAAAAAAATTTGTTCGCTTCTTGTATCTTTAAGGCTTTCGCACGAAGTAAGATATATGTCACAACATCTTCCTCTAGATCATGATAGTAGTAAAAGTTATATATTCTGGTTTTAATGACCTCCAATTGATAGGATTCAGCTTCCAACAGTCATATTTTCTCCAATGGTTATATCTCTCCAAAAAAACTCGAAGGGACATGGACACCTGGCATTACAATGGTCAAAACAAAATAGAATACACAACATTTTTTTGATTGGTAAATAACCAACTCAATGAAATATTTTTAGTTATAAATAATTAAGTAAAAAAATAATAAAACAAAGAGTATGAGATACGTGCAATCGGTATTGAAGTTATGATAAGAGTGTAATGAATTTCATAAGTGAAATACATAACTTGTTTACTAGGATCTTCATAACAATGTATATAGCTTATAAATTATTACCTGGTTACGATTCCTAACATGGTTATGATGCATGATATTAAATCTAGTTATGATGCTTGGATATGAAGCATAATAAGAGTATGATACAAAACCTGGTTATGATATATGTTTATGATATAGTGATTTACCTAGTTATGATGAGTAAATATGATGTAGTACATAACCTGGTTATGATGCATGATTACGATGCGGTACATAACCGGGTTATGATTCATGATTACAATGTGGTTCTTTATACGGTTATGATTAATGATTACAATGTATTATTTATCCTAGTTATGATTTTTTATTATAATACAATTTACAGTTATATTATGATTCTTGAATATGATGAAATGCATAATCTTGTGACGATTCTAAAACAGCATATACAATAATGTAAATGAACAACAGACATGACATTCACAAGGTTACATCAAACCTGAAAAACAAAGTGAGTGATTACAATTGTTAAAACAATAGACATCATAAAAAATATGTGTTATTACGATATGCATGATTTGTGATTTCCAAAACAAATGATTGATGGAAAATTCAAAACAAGTTTTGACTGAATAATCTGCCCTTTTTTGGAAAGCACAAAACAAAACAAAAAACAGACAAGACAACAAACAATAAAAATTTATCTCCCCCTGAGTTTAATAACTCTAGTTAATACAACTAATTCCACATGTGGTTTAAACAACTCACAAGAAATAAAATTATCCTTAGTTTTTCATATGACATCTCCCCCTTAATCAGATGTTCAAAAAAACATTCTTTTCAAATTCATTCTCCACCTTTTTTATTTTCAAAAAGAGTAAGAAAAAGAATTTATATCCTACATAAGTTTAGGGAAACAGAGTAAAAAATAATAAATTTTACGTTAAACAAAATTTTATTACAACAAGATTTAAACCATCATTCTTTGCCTTTTTGTTTTTCCAAAAGATTAAACAACGAGAGTTTCATCTTCTTGAACTCTTTTCTATCCTCCATGATCTTGTCAAGGGCTTATCACTAAGCCTTAAAATTATCATCCTATTAAGAAATAATATTTTCTTACTTCGGGATCTAATATTCATAAATATTCCTGATCTTTAAGTATTTCTTATTTGTTATTGAAATCATCCATTCGGATGTTGTAGGCTTTATCAAGGATAAAAACTCAATTTGAGAGGAAAACAACCTCATTACTCCCATCTTGAAAATTTTCCATTAAAATCTTATTCTTTTCCAAGGCTATTATTTTTTTTGTAATGGGTCTTTGAAATTCTTAAATATTTTCATTGAAATCATTAATCGAATTTAGATAGAGAGAGAGATGAGTTTGTTTACCCGATGTACTAATCCTTCTTTCTTGTCCAAATGTTTCTTAAAATTTTAATCAGTGTTTTAAGACCACTTGATAACAATATTTAAATCCTAAATGTGCTTACAAGAACAATACTTGAAAATTTTTTACTCAGATTCAAGACTTAGACATTTTTTCAATAGAACCTTGACAAAATCTGTTTTATCATTATGGGCATTAGAAAGAATTTCCAATCTAGCCATAACTTTTGGAATAAAATGTAACAGCTTCTCCAATATATTCAAGGCTTGCTCAATGTATTGAACCCCTTTCATAGTAATTGTTCTTTCAGAATCTGTGTCCTTAGTGAATTTTGGAAGATCACCAAAATGAGTTTCAATGCCAATTACTTGAGCTGGCTAATTCCAATTCTTATCATATTCTTCCTCTTTCTTATTCTTCTTCTTATTTATTAGAAATATGAATGACTCTATTGTAGGAAACCCATTGATAAAATGTCTTGGAGGGATGACGATCCTGATATGGATAATCAAAATATGGTACTTTTGATGACTTTGTGGTATGACTCCTGTTGTTCGTATCTTTTTTTCTTAAACTTATATTTCCTCATGTCCCTATTCTTATTGATCATGTTCCTCTTGACCTTCTTCTTCTTCTTCTTATTCCTTTTCTTCATGTTCTCTTGTATGAGACTATGTAGCTGATTGTTCATAAACTTATTTCACCTTGCCTTTTCCAACTAGAACCGATTGAGTTTTACCAAATGCATCCCTTATTTCAATTCCATATTTTAATTTCTGAGAAATTCTTAGAAGACTATCAATATCAATATAAACAGCCTTTCTTTTATTCAATATATTATTTCTCTCCTCTTATTTCAAATTCTCTTAAAACCATACTTTTAAGGCCAAGGCTTCAGCCGAATCCAATCCAAAATGAGGATATTCTTCTTTCCTTTCTTGTTTTTTCTTCCTCTATTCAGCAGAAACCACATCAAATTAAAACTTTTATTCTTTTTGGGTTTTGTAGATGTGGCCTTAACTGCCTTTATTTTTTTTTTGAAGATGACTTTGATGGCTTAGAAGGTTTCTCACTACCTTTAGCAAATTATTTTTCTTTCTCAGCATCCAGATCTTTCTCAAACTTCTTTAATTCATAATTGAAATGTAATTTGTGTTATCTTACTGTATCCATACTAATTAAGGGAACTTTGAAGAAAGTCATATCTGACTTAATTACAATATTATAAAAACCCATACACTCTTTTAAAAACTTACTAATAATGGTGGGAAACATGATCTGCATAGATTTGATACCACCATATTTGAGCTACTTAATTGTTTGAAAAATAAACCCATAAGGTTAAACTTTATAATGTTCACTAAGTAGTCAATCACATACACATCTAAAACATTCAAAGTTTCCTTATCTCATTTTCTTAGCACAAAAAACCCTTGAATCTAAAGGTATATAAATATATTATCTCTTAATAAATTACTCACTTTCCTTTTGTCCTTATGAATTTTAAAAAGAGTTTCTTCGGCTTTAGTCTTATCAAAGGTTCCATTAGCTTTCAGTAACTTATGATAAGGAAATAATGCATCTCTCTCAAATTGAACATCTAGAAACATAGCTGCCTGTTTTGAATAGGTTGTATATGCCATTTCATACATCTTAAAAGAATTATTAAGATTAATTTCTATCTCTACTAATTCGTAAAATTTTAACACTTCATCGTGATAGACATGATACTAATCAGAACCTCGCCTTTCCACACAAATTGATTCGTAGCCATGAAAACTTATAATTATTTTCAAAGAAGAATTAAAAGACTCATAAAAATATCAGGATACCAACCTTTCACCACAGAAAGTCATGTAAGATAAATTATTTGGAGGGATTTATTTCAGAGATGAAACAAAATTATCAGACATGAAATTCATTCTCACACCCTAATGAATCTGCTGATTAAGAAAGCTAATAAGTTCTTTGATTATGAAAATTGGGTTGAGAGATGGTAAATCTTTGCTGACTATTTATAGAATAGCTTGACATGAAAGAGAAAACAGATTAAATTGATGTGGGATATATTATTTTAAGGTAATTGATGGTCAAGATTATATCTAAGAGATCCAACGGTCAAGAATGATTTTAAACTATTGAGGTTTTCCTTAAAAGAAAATTGTATTACGAGTGAAACTGATTTAGAAGTAAAAGAAAGAAATTAAAAACCACCATTAAAACAACCAATTTAATGTTGTATAAAATGTACCTATTAGAGTAATAAGATATATATTATGGTTTCAGTATATTGTTATTATGAAAATAATAATAATCTTAAAATGATAAAATCCAATGGGCTGGTAGCGATTATTTAGAACTGATAGAATAATCTACAATGATAGTCCAGTACTAAAATTTATATTTTAGTACTAAAAAGGTAATCCAATAATAATTGTTCAATAGTGATAAAGTAATGAAATATCGGTAGTTTATAATTTACAAGATGATTCAATACCGATATTCTAAATCTAGTACCGAAATTTTTTGAAACCTAATCATAAAACCAATAAAATTCAGAAACCTATAAAAAACTAAAGAGTAAAATAGATTAACTATAAAAAAACAAGTGAAAATGATAAAATGTAAAACAAAATTTAAATAAATAAACTATAAAACAAAAAGTGAAATTGATAAAATGTAAAATAAAAAGTGAAACCGATAAACTATAAAACAAAAAGTGAAATAAAATATATACTCCCCCTTTGAAAAATGAGTAACTAAATTTAAGGATACTGCTTAAACAAGAAATAGATGCGAATGATTAATTTATAGTGATCATTCATAGTTTCTTTTTAATGTATTCAAATCTATCGGAAGATGATGGTTTTGTGAAAATGTCAACAAGATGTTCTTTCATTCTGATGAATTAAAAAACAATATCTCCTTTTTATGTGTGATCCCTAAGATATTTATGCCTAATATCTATGTGTTTTGAATATGAGTAATGTGCATGGTTTTTAATAACAGAAATTGCACTAGTCTCATCGCATAGTATTTGAGTTTTTGAGAAACTCATGCCATAGTCAGTGAGTGTGTGTTGCATCTATAACATCTAAGTATAACAACTTCTAGTTGCTACATATTCTGCTTCAGTAGTGGAGAGTGTACTGAGTATTGTTTCTTACATGACCAAGAAACCAAAGAATATGCTAAAAATTATATGTTCCGGATGTACTCTTTCTATCCATTCTACATACACCTAATTCATAATCTAAAAAACTTTTAAAATCAAAATAATTTCTAGAGGAATAGAATAGTCATAAATCCATATTTCTCTTTATGTAGTAAAAAAAATTCACTAATTTTAAATGGGTTTCTTTTATATTTTATTGGTATCTTGCACATATTCATACTGAAAACATTGACTAGACATTAATTATAACAAACTTCCTTAAGATACTTTGAAGTATTTTCAAAACCATGAGTTTTATGATCTATATCTATTGATAGATTTGATACTTCTTTTGTAACAATAGATATTCTAGAATTTTCCTTATTAATATTTTTCTTGAGTTTTGAATTTTTATTCTCAAGTAATTTGGAAAATCATGAATCTTCTTCAAAGGAAGGTAAATTTACCTCTGATGAGAAATATTCTTCATCCAAGGAGTAATAATGTTTCTCATCAGGGTAATTTTCATTTAATGATACATTTTTAAGGGATTCAGCATTGTGTACCTTAGGCATGTAGCAGTGATTTTAAATTGGTACACTGGATAAGAGTCCTCTTTTTCTCTGACCAGAAGATTCATAATCCAAGGATTCATCTGATTAACCACCACCACTTTCACTCCAAGTATCATTTTCTTTCAAAAAAAAATTTGCCTTTACCTTTAAATAATGTTTCTTATTTCTTTAATAATTTTATTCCTTTCTGTATTTTCTTTTTAGTAAAAGAAAATATGATCTAATATGGCATGCCCTTTTGAATTCATAATAAGTGACCTTAGAATATTTCGTTTCTTCTCTATATTTCTTTTTGAATCTATATTGAAAGTATTTCTTTCCAAAAATCTTGTTCATCCTTTGAGAATGATTTTATAATTCATTATCTGTGTCATCGCTATCACTTGATTCTAATATAACAATAGATTTCTTAGATTTGGATATTGTTATCCTTTCTAGTGTCCTAATTTTAGTAGTAGTAAAATCTACACTCCCATTACCATTCTTCTTATTACTGAAATCATCATATCTTTTCATTATAGTCTTGTGCTGAAGTAGAGTTCCAAATAACTCATCTGGAGTGATTTGAGTAACTTTCCTTTATTTATAAATAGTTCTTCTTTTTATTTCCACTCATTATGAATAATATCAATAATCTTGACTACAAGTGATTCATCATCAAGACCTTTCTCTCCCATATATTTAAGAATTTTGAGGATTTTCATAAACCTCTATTGCGCCTTGCATACTAGTTCTCCATAAAGAAAAAATAAATCCATGATATTCTGCTCAAATCATTTTTCTTCTTGTTTCTTTGACTTTGGATGTACCAAAATGCATAACTTCCAATTTCTTCGAGATAAAACTGGTTGCTTCACAATATGATATCTAACTATATATATTCCTAGTCATGGAACACAACATAGTATTGAAAACCTTGTAATTTAATTGATATTCATGTTACTCTTGATTGGTGAAGGTACTAACTTCCTTGTTTGGGATTTTACAACCTCCCGTGAGCATGCTAAAGTTGTTCACTCCAGTATTAGTAAAAAATGTCTTCATTCAATCTCTCGGGTACTCATAATCATTCCCATAAAATATAGGTGGTCTAGTTGGATTTATATTGTCAATTGATCCAATACTCATTCATTCCATCTTATAAAACAATACTTGTCCACTCCACACATTAGTGTAGAATGTAGTTATAAACAAAATATTTTAAAAATAAATACAATTTTATTGCCCAAAGAAATATATAAAGTAATAAAAAAACAATATAAATCTCGGTTGATACCAATTTCTGGATCATAATATATATTTACATGTATATTAGATGGAACAATACAAAAGGGGTGTGAATTGAATGTTTAAAAACTATATATTTAAACACTTAAGAAAAAACTTAGTTTAAGTGATCTTAAACTAATTAAATTCACAACCAATAAAATAGACCATATAGGTCTTGGATCTGATAGAAATACTAAGATGTAATACTAAAAGTATTGTAAAACAATTGTATTTTAAATAAATACAATGATTAGAGTAACACAAATTTTAATGATTCTACCATATAGCATATAGAATCTCCTAACAGAATATGAATCTTAATTGAAAAATATCAATTGAATAGATTATGAAAAGAAATGGGAAACAATTCAATTACCTTTCTAATACAAATAATAGAGAAAATGTAAAAGTATTACAATCCATTTAACAAAATGAGAAGGGTATCCTTTCACCTATGATAGAAGGTCTATTTTACCACCACCTTGGTAAGCCCTCGATGCGATGATTAGTATGGTTTTATTCCTATCCCCGGAAGTCTTCGATTAAAAATGAAATAAGAACCTCTGTCCTTCGGGAAATTGAAGGCCCTCAATAAGATGATTGGAAACATGCCTTCCTATCCATGTAATCCCTCGATCATTATCACAATGATCGGTCACACAAAGATGAAACAAAGTATTTATAGATATACAAGACCACGGAACAATATGTTCACTTTTTGTATCTTTAAGTCTTTTGCATGAAGCAATAGAGAAGTCATATCATCTCTCTTTAGAACTTGATTGTAGTAAAATTTATATATTCTGGTTTGAATGACCTTTTATTTATAGGCTTTAGGTTCTAAAGATCACATTTTCTCCAATGGTCATATTTCTTCAAAAAACATGTAGCGACATGGACACCTAGCATTACAACGATCAAAATAAAATAGAATACATGACATTATTTTGATTGGTAAATAACCAACTCAATGAAATCATTTTAGTCAGAAATAAGTAAGTACAAAAGAATAAAAAAGAGTATGAGATACATGTAATCAGTATTGAAGTTATCATAAGAGTGTAATGCATTTCATAAGTGAAATACATAACTTGTTTTCTAGGATCATCATAATAATGCATATTGATTACAAATTATAACCTGTTTATGATTCCTAACTTGGTTACGATGCATGATATTAAATTTGGTTATGATTTTTGGATACAAATCATAATAATAGTATGATACATAACCTAGTTACAATTTATGTTTATGATACGTTGTTTTACCTGTTAACAATGCATAAATACGTTGCAGTACATAACTTGGTTATGATGCATGATTACGATGCAGTATATAACCTATTTACGATTCATGATTATGATGCAGTGCTTTACCTGGTTACGATGCACGATTATGATGCAGTATTGATCCTGGTTATGATTTCTAAATATAATGAAATTTACAGTCAGATTACGATTCCTGAATATGATGAAATGCATAATCTAGTTACAATTCTAAACTAGCATATAAAAAAATGTCAATGAACAATAGACACGACTTTCACAAGGTTACATAAAACATGAAAAACAAAGTGAGTGATTTTGATTGTTGAAACACCATACATAAAAAAATATGTGTGATTATGTTATGTGTTATTTGTAATTCCCAAAATAAATTATTGATGGAAAATTCAAATCATGTTTTTACACAACATCACCAAATTCATCCCAACAAGTATGAGTTCTACATTGCTTCCCATATAGAATTTCATAGGGTGTCATTTAAATGATAAAATGGAACTTGTTGTTGTAAGAAAACTCATCTTATGGGGGATGTTGATCTTATCCACCTTTAAATTCCATTGATCATGTTCTCAATATTTACTCAAGTGATTGAATAGTACATTTAGATTGTCCATCAATTTGGGGGTGATAGGCCATACTAAATTCAATTCGGTACTCAATTCATGTTGAATACTTTTCAATAATTTTTATGTGAAACAAAAATCACAATCATATACAATAGAGAGTGGTACCCCATACAGCCTTACTACATCCCTCATGTAAATCCTAGAAAGTTGATCTAGAGAAAATCATCCCAAATTGAGATAAAATGGGTAGTCTTTGTGAAACGGTCCACTATAAACCATATCGCATTGTTTCCTTTGTAATATTTCAAGAGACCACAGAAAAAGTACAAAGTTATATTATCCCCCTTCTATGATGGTATAGGAAGTGGTTGTAATACCCCTTTAGGAATTTGTTGCTCTGTCTTCACTTTATGACACAACAGGCACCTTATAGTGTAGTTGTCAATCTCACTTTTCATGTGATCCCAAAAATAATGAATATGGAGGTATCTATACATTTTTGTTCTTCCAAGATGTATAGACAACGTAGATCTATGAGATTGAACCATTGTCTTCATATATATGTTTTGGAATAGATGGAACATATAGTCTTGTATGTAATTTGAGTACACCATCTTGATCAATATTTAACTCTGTAAACGTCTCCTTCTTCATAGCCTCAATCATATTTTATAACAAATGATCTTCTTTCTGAGCTTTCTTGGTCTTATCTACTAATGATGGTTGAGAAAAAATTTAGGACACAGTTGATGATGCACCTTTCTTTATGATTCCAATGTGTAGTTTTACTTGGTCTTCAATCAAAGGTTCTCTTTGAATCTCTATCATGGATAGAATGAAAGGTTATTTCCTACTTAATGCATTAACTACTTTGCTTTACATTCCAGTGTGATAATTAATTGAACAATCATAGTCCTCAAGTAGTTATAATCATCTCCTCTATCTCAGGTTAAATTAATTTTATATGAAAATATACTTTAAACATTGATGGTATGTGTATATATCATACTTCTCTCCATAATGATAGTTCATCCATATATTATGTGGGGAAAAACTTAATTCAGGTCCAAATAATGTGTAAGATAATTATGTTCATGAGGATTTAGCTATCAATATGCATAATCAATCACCATATCATTTTTCATGAGGATTTTTTCAAATACCATTTAGAGATTCATCACTAAAAATAATTAATCCTTTTCTAATTTAGGGCATAGTTAACACAGGTGAAATAACCAATATCTTCTTTAGCTCTTGGAAACTTTCTTCACACTTCTTTATCCAGATGAACTAAACAACCTTTCGAGTTACTATACCATACTATTATTGGATGAGGCCTCTCCTCCGCAACCCTTGTCTTTACAGGGTCAACTGAGATTCCATTATTGGTTATAATGTGCCCCAAGAAAGAAACTTGTTGTAACAAAAATTTTAATTTTCTGAACATTCCAAATAGCCTTTAATACTATAGAGTTTTAAAAATATCCATTAAATGATCCTCATTCTCCTCGTAATGTTGGAGTATATCATAATATTTTCAATAAAAACTACTAAAAATTTATCTAGGAAGTCTTTAAAGGATCTATTCATCGAATCCATAAATATAGAAGGTGTATTAGTCAAGATGAAGGGAATGAAATCAAACCCATAATGTTGATACCATGGTAGAAAGGATATTTTTAGAATATCTTCTTTCTTCACCTTAAATATATGATAACAAGATAGATGAACAATCTTTAAGAAGAATTGTGCCCCAATAAGATTTTCATATAAGTCTTCAATTCTTGGAAGATGGTATTTGTTCTTCACATTGATCCCATTAAGTTATCTATAATAAATTCATAACCTCATTGATCCATCCTTCTTATTCACAAAGAGAATAGGTACACCCCAAGGAGACACAATTGTCCAGATGAACCCCTTATCTAAAAGATCTTGGAGTTGTTTATTTAATTTTTCTAGCTCCACATTTTCCATTCTATATGGGGTATTTGATATCGAATGAGATCTGGGTGTGAGTTTAAAGGAGAACTCTATCTCTAGTTCTAGGGAAGGTCTATGTAACTCTTCAATAAATACATAAATGTATTCCTAAATGATCGGGACATTATATATCCTTATAATCTCATTTTATTCATATTCTTTACTAATCAACTCTACCGAGAAGGCAATATGAGGTGCTTCTAATCAATGATCAGGTCGAGATATCTATCCTTGGATAATAACATTAGGTCTTCCATTAAAAACTACTAATATTTCCGCACATATACATTTGATCTTAACTTTATACTTTGAGAGCCAGTCTGTCCCTATTATAATGTCGAATTCCAACATGGGAATAAATACATGATTTTTGATAAGATTGTGCTCACTGAAGTAAATAATATTGTTTCTAAACATTTTTGATTATTAGATAATCCCTCTAGGAGTCTTAACTGATAATTATACTTTTATAAGTTTAGGGATTGATTCTATATTAATTGATAACCTGGAGGAAATAAAAAAAATACGTAGAACCAGAATTAAACAAAGTACCTTCTAGTTGTGAGGTAACAACGAGAGTACCTTCCAACACATCATTCGGAGATTCAACTTCTGTTTTCATGATAGAAGAATCCTGACCTTTCTCTCTCAGACAATTTTGAGGATGATGGTGATTTCCCTCTACTACCCTCAAATTTGGACAATGATTGGAAAAGTTCCCAAGCTATCCACACTTGAAGCATTGGACTTCAGATAGGGTCTGCACAATATTCCCTTTATTGTTAGTATTGGGATGTCGAGGCTTCCCCTCACTACAACAATTCTGAGTGATTTTTATATCTCTTCCACACTTGTAACACTTCTTGCTTCTAATCAAGAAGTTCCATGAATGATTCTTCACACATTTTATACACATGGGAAGTTGTACTTTCTTTCCTTCTCTTCCCTGATCAAAGAACCTCCCCGTGTTTGGATCCAGATTTCTCTTCTTCAAATTCGATTTGTGGGACCACTATGTCACACTAAACTCCAGTTTGACCATAATAACACTCTATTTGATTTTTTATAGCTGTCATAGTCATTGTTGGATAAATTCTTTTATTGGTGAGGTCTTAGTCTACTAAAAAATCTATCAACCTTCCCATTTGGATCCATGAAAAATATAGAGGTGTAATGGGAAGTTCTTGTGAAGTTCATCGCATAGATTCCAACAGATTATTTTTCCTTATGGTTTAGTTTGAGGAATTCCTTCTCCATTTTTGTTCTCATTTAATGAGGGAAATACTTATTAAAGAAGATCCCTCTAAACTATCACCACTCCATAGCTTCAATCCCCCCTCTTCGCCTTATGTTTTTAATCATCACCCAACACTGATCAGCTTCTCCCTATAAGTGATAAACATCAAAGTTGACTTTATCCTTTTTAGAATTTTAAATTATAGAAAATGTCTTTTATATAGTGATTATTCACTTTTCTACAATCAATGGGTCGTTAGATCAACTGAATGATAGTGGTCATTGATGCATAAAGGACACTTTAGAAAGTTTTTCCCTTATTGGTGAAATTGATCTCGCATCTTGATTCATGTTATTTCTCATAACATGAGTCATTTAATTCATAATTCTCATGAAATTTTCCATTTTGGATTCCATCGGAGGGTCACCAGCGCATTGTCCATTTCAGGAACCATTTTCATGGTTCTTCCTATTTCTTACAATTTTCTAAAAGAAGAAAACCTTAGTGAGAAAAATGCTTAATTTATGAATTTATAACTCTAAAGTATTTTTATTTCTTAAAACATCATGCTTAAACATGTTATTTATTATAAATAATAACATTTTCTATAAATCCTTCATAATGTTTCATAAAAATTTTGTGATTAACCAAACATATCCATTGGGAGTGTCAAACCAAGAGTGCAGAAAAACCCGTTGACATGCACTATTTCCCTTTCGAGCATATCTCAAAGTTGTGTTTTCTGGTTTTTCCACTAAATACATATATTTCAGAGCTGTATCTACTTGTTTGTATCTAGATATGGATATCTTTATTCAGAAACCACTTACTTAATATTTCATTAAAATTCCATGATTTTTTCCTACATTTAAAATTTTCCTTAGGGTTCTTCCTAAATTTTTCAAATCCTAATTTCCAAAAATAACTAAACTATCCTTTAATACCAACTATGGAATAAAATCTTTTTATTACATAAATTCACATGGCATTTTACAAACAAATGGTCTTTTAATGTTTATTATCTTGGAAATAAGGTACAAAATACATGAAAATATAAAACATTATTCTATAAAATTCTCATAAATTCACCATAACTTAATATCAACCTTATGAATTCAAAAATGAAATTTATTTTATCATAATAATCCTTTAAATATGAGAATTTTGTATTTTAACAATAAAATTACTCATTTATTAAAAATAATAGCAGACAGAAAATGCATAGTAATATTCATAGTAAAATTTTTGACACACGAATAAAATTAAATTATTTTATCATTTGTAATTAAAAATGAGTGTTTTTATAACTATTTTCATTATAATAACCATTATCAAAAAATATTTATTTTAATATAGTAAAAAATGAACAATTTTTACCTGAAAAATCAATTTATCAAATTTCATCACAATTTTGAAGCAAAACTATTCTTAAAATAGAAATTATAAAATTAAATTTTTATTTAAACAAATGGATTAAATTATATGTAATTAGGTACTTCACACATAACCCCTTATAACACCAACATATTTCTTAAGGGTGAGGTGTGTGATGGTGATGCACCCTTAGGTTGGCTCGAATAACATCACCCCAAGAGGTAATCTCCACTAACTTTAACTTCTCCTGTAGGTGATTTCGTTCAAGATTAACATGTTGAAGGTTATCTTGGGATTGGACTAGGGTGAATACTAATGATTCTAACTCCTTCCCAAGCTCCAAAAAAAATGGCTCTGTATGGCCTGACTCTACTGGATGAGGCCATCGACTCTTCTTTCTGTATTAATTATCCATCATCATTTCTATTTATAATGAATAATTTTAATGTTAAAAAATTATTATTTCTTCCAAGGGTCATATAACTGTAAAAAAATGATGGTCACATTTCATTTTACATATATATTTATATGGATTATGATATAGTAAAACATACATTTTTAGGATACAAAATATTATTCCAATGTTTGGGTCTTTACATCCCGACATAGTTCTCTATAAGACCTCAAGCATGACTCCATATACATCAAAGGCTACCGACTAGAATTTAGGGTCTAAAGGTGGTATAGTGCATAGACTATACCCTCACATCAGACTAAAAAAGTTTAAATAACCATATATAATCTTTATCATTAATATATAAAATTCAGAAAAAATAAATAAACTGAAATAGAAAATGTTTTAATAATAAATGAAATGTTATAAATTCCTTAACAACCATGCCATACATACAATACTGGTCACCCACGGGTTGACCAAACCTACCGGAGTACGTAAAGGAAACTGAAATAAAATTACATGGCTCTGCTACTAACTCTGATCTAGAACACATACATGGTCTCCAAGACACTAGTGAACTACACCATCTTGATAATAAGAATACACATGATCAACTCCACTTGATCATGAAGCTCTGGGCCTCACCCCTTTTGATTATGAAATATTTACTCAACTTTAAAATCATACATATAGTCTTCATAAAAAATGGGTTTCATGTTCAAGGGTTAGAAAAAATCTTAGTAGGCCACCACAATGATGATCCTACAAATCTGTTATCATATATGCATGCTCATAAAATATGTTCATCCAAGATGAGACACAACTTGAATAATAAAGACTATAATAACATTAAAATAAACATAGTTGATACTTGGGTATGTAAACCCTATTGACAATATCTTCTTATAACAAAGTCAAAATTTCTGATGTCCAATTCCATCACATATATCTATATATGTATATATGCCCCTACATATATATTTATATATATATATTAAAACAACATTGACCAAAGAAAATAGACTAATATTTCTATAAAAAATCTAAAAAGACTGAATCGAAAGTTCATCTTAGAACCGTTTATCTAGTCGACCAGTCATCCTATGAATAGTTCTCTGATTTGGATGCTGAACCACTCAGATCTTATACCATCAATGCAACCCTCATGTCCATAATTCCTATATACATTATATGCTTCATCCAATATTGGAAATTTCTCTAAATAGGCTACATCACCCCATAGGGATACCTGTCCTAACCCGGGATTCACCCATTCTCACCTCTAATCAATATAAGTTGAAGGATTCTAAGTATCAACTGGAAATCCGAATTTTTTTGAATTGATCTAGATGTCATACTAGTCAATGAACATGTAATCTAGTCTGATGTATAATTCTTAGATCTTGATCCATTGGAAATAATGAAATTTAAAATCAGATAATCCCTAAGGTGGATGAACTTTAAACAATATGTAATGAATACCCTCTTGGTCTAGTATAATAGCAAAGAATAATTTAATAACTCACTCAACATCCTAATCCCCAAACAAGTATATGCAATACTATAATGGTGCACCCACCAATCCGAGGGAGTATCATAGACATCAGATGATAATATCAATTCCATCCACATGGATCTTATTAGAATCCTTCTAATCATGGGAAATACTCCCACCAAAAAACCTTTTTAATCCCCTAGAATTCTAAAAGACTATATCTTCTGATAGTGACCCAGTACAAGAGGGGTTCTAAGATAATCTAAGCTACCTACCCCCATATCCTTGGATAGGGAGTAATAATAGGGATAAATGGGGATTATAGTAATAGTAATAGTAACAATCAATCATGTAATCTCATAAACTGTACTATAGGAAATTCTTCATTCAATTATCACAAAATAAGGATCAAAATATGGATTCTAGTTAGTATGTTTGGAAATCCCAATACTATAAGTCTCAGTAGCAGAATCCTAGGATGTACATCTGGAAATCCCAATAGAATAAGTTTTAAAATATGGATTATAGTGGTATATTTGTAAATAGAACAACATTATGTTTATCACCTAAAATTTATATGAAATATTTCTCTTTAAATAACTTGACTTCTTCGGTATCCTATGTTTCATGCAACAACGAGTATAAACTATCCATGACATGCTATTAAAATATTATTATTATTACATGATAATTATACCCTATCCATCAAATTGCTGGGTACAAATAGAAATAATCATATTATGAAATAAATTTTTTTAAATTATTAGAAAATAAACACTTAATTTTTTGTAATCATTTTATTCTTGAAAATGTTTTCTTCAAAAAAAACAATATTAATAATTTCTATGAGAAAATAAAAATAATTAATATTGGATATTTTATAAATTTTAATTTATAAATAATCACAATTTTATGAATTCATCGTGTCAAAATTATCTTAGGAGTAATTTATTATAATTTTATAAGAAGTTTGAAATTTTAATAAATAGTAAAAAATACTAATTTGTATTGAAAAATGTATATTAATTTTTAAATTAAAATTATATTTTGGATTAGTTTTAAACATAAATTAGTTCCTTTTCTATATATAATCTAACATTGTTCTTTGAAATTAATTTTATACATGAATTTAATATAAAAAAATTTATACCTAAAAATGTCATTTTCCTGAAAATTTGTTTTTTGTAAAATTTTCCCAATTTAATATTAAATTAAATTCTTCCACTTATTTGTTTTTAATATTGAAATGATTTATTCCATATTTGGAATCAATAGGCACAAGGTTTTTAAATATAACACTTTTATTTTTTTACAACATGAATAATAACCTTAATAAATTCTTTTTCCACAATAAAGGGTAAATTAGGTAATTAAGAGTAAAAATAATTTGGTAAAGACAATAAAATTACACTAAAACTTGTTCTAATTTTATTATATGTGTATTATTTTACCATAATTATCTATGGGTCAAATTTAAGACCTTCTAGAGACAATTTGTTGACATTAAGTACCTTCTAGTATTTTATTTAATGAAAAGTCAAAGATGTCAAACTATTATTTTTAATAAGTATATATAGTTACTAAAAAGATATATTTGACCAGATATAGTATTTGGAAATATTAAAGAATTATCTTCATCATGGTAATTTTTTTTATTTTTAGGGACTAAATAATTATCTTCAATTCTTACACAATAATGATGCAGTAATTATTAAATAAATAATAAAATAAAATAAATTATATTAAAATATTAAATTAAATATAATTCAAGATATTTAATGAGATACATAAATTATATATATTTTAATAACATTTTTAGTATGTAATATAATTTTAAATTTAAATTTACTCTTTTTATGTTTTAATCATTCATGAAATGAATCGTATCAAATTTGACAGTAATGGTATTTCATGAATATAATATTTTAATAAATTATTTATAAATCATAAATAAATATTATAAATACACAAAAGGGATAATATATAGTCTAAATGATCATCCAATATTCATTTATTGTATATTTGTAATCATTTTCCTTTAGAATAGTATTATTATATTTTTATATTTTGAGAAATTTCGAAAACACCCCTCTCCTCCACTTAAAAATACAACCCATACCCACACCATATCCACACACCTTTCAAGACATGAATCTTTAACAATATCTATGAAACACTCATCTTTACTTTATCTTCATGTCCATGTTTTTTTAGTCTCGCTACAAGACCAATTACAAGTTCTTCAGGGGATCCTTCCCGCATGTGATATTCAAGAGGTAAGATTCTCAAACTAACTCTTTTAGTTTATTTTATTCTTATAAATTATCCTCAAATATTTCATCCATAAAACCATAATAACTATTGTATCATTTATATAAAATTATTTTATATTTATAATGTAATATTTTCTATCTAGTTATTTTTCTCATCTATTCTTATTCAATGAAAGGGAACCATTGTCAAAATTATCGTGGTTAATTGTCTTCATGGTTAATAAGTTTATTTTTCTATTACTGCATTAAATTATTCCTATAAAAATATTTTTTTTATGGTTAAATAAAATTTTAATAAGTATATTATGACTTATTTCATGTTTCTTAACAAATATATAGATATAATATTAAATAAAAATAATTCAATGGGTGATGGTCAGAAAAAAACAAAATAAAAAAACATTCATCATTAAAATTTTATTCATATAATCATCCTAAAATCAAAAAAAATGATTTATGGTTCCATTTAAACATATATAAGTTTATTAATACCATTTAATTTTAATTATGTAATAATAGTCATATTTCACAAGAACTTCCATAATTATTCACAAATGAACTGACTATGAAATCATGAAATGAACACTTTCAAGTCAACGAAAAGAAACATTATAACTCATAAAAATGGCCATAAATGAACTTAATAAAATTATAATAAACAAATAAATATGGGATAGGTTCTTAATTAGGCAATTAATTAATATAATTTTATTATCTAGTACATTATTTTCAATTGTATAATATATTGACACATAACGCAAGGGATCTCCCTAAACATCGATTTTTCTTTTGAGTTATGTAATGCCACGACCCCAGTTACCCATAGTCAGTGCATTATTACATAACATTGGAATGATACAAGGAATCATGTCCTGAAATAATGGTCAGTTTAATAGCCTTTGAAATACTAGATACATTCATAATTTCTACACTACATCATGAAATAAAAACATCAACAATATTTTGTCCCCTTTTTAACACACTTATATCCTTAGCCTATCCCTACAGGTCAACCATAAAATACTTCTTCACATCCTGGAAAAAATACAACATAGAAAGGGGTGGGATCAGATGCTCAGTAAGGATAATAATATATCAGAAACCTTCATAAATATAAATAAACATATATGGAAATGTATAAGACTAAATCATAAGCCTTTAAAACATAAAATTATTCATAATATGACCAATATAAATCAAATAATTCCATTTACTTATTCACATGGACATTATAATAGTCTAATAATCACATGTAATATCTATAGCCAGTTTCATAATGATGGAATGTATAATTTCAGACTTCATAACCACAATATCAAGGCCATATGCCAAGACTACAAATAAAATTTTTTCAAGGCCTTGTGCCAAGACACTAGTTGGTCTCATGAGACCCACTGATGCATCAAGGAGCTATAGCGGTCTCCACCAATAACTTTCTAAGTCAAATTCATTCCTCATATGAAAAAGTTTAAACATACCATAAACATTTGTATTAAAACTAGCATAATAAATGTCAATATTTTATACCTAAACTATGAATGGTATAAAAATAACACATCCACAGTCAAAAATATCAAAAAATATTTAATAAAATATGGAATATTGGTATCATAATTAATAAACATAAAAAAAGTTTAAAATCCATCAAAGGATGTTGACATAGATGAAAGGAAAACTATTTGAAATAAATACCACTTTCTATTTTGAAATCATTGAAAATTCACATATTTATAAAATAAAACACTTATTTTGAAAATATTCTTATAATATTGTATGGGAAGCTTTGACGATGATATAACGGCAGAAAATAGCCACACCCGCTGTATAAGTTAAAAAAATACATTCTTACCTTAATTTTGTTGAAAAGGTCATAAAGTACCTTATTTGGAATACGACAGAAAGAATCCATTCAAACCATTTTATAAAAAGTCAAACAAGGGTATAAATGACTTTAACCCATAGTCTAGTAAATATTAAAAATGTTTGGAAATACATTTTTATGAAACATGTGTATGGATGATAAAGAGGTCTTAGTAGATACTTACGTAAAAACAACCTCGGATAATAAAGAGATTTTGAAATTAACCCTTACCTTATACTTTTCCTTGGTTGATGGTACGTTAACCTCCTGTATAATAGTTCAAAAAAATTATTAAATTATACAAGAATCATATACATAAATATGATATCATATATGATCTTATAATATTGCTTTGTTAATAATATTTTAGTAGTATCATCATTTCAGGTGTTAACTGATTCATTTTCCTTTATATGTTTGGTTGCTTAAGGAATTTTTTTATGGATAGGATGTATATTATTCATATACATAATGATATTATGTTCATAAAAATTATTTTTAATCATAAAATTTTTTCTTGAAGGATTACGATGGGGAATTAATCTCATTGCGTTCGTGGAGACAGTTATCCAAACGTACGCATGAGCAAAAATATCATTATATTGATGGAGAAATTGTATGTAATTAAATGTTATATCATATATATATAATCATTAAAGTGTTATAATTATTATTTAAATCATTTATACTCATTTTTATACCAATCCAAATAATGAAGTGTTTGAATAACAAACTACACCATGACGTGGATAAGGTAAGTCGTACGTACGCATGTATGGTGACTATGTCATTTATAGGATGGATATAATAATGAATATGGTTGTAACATATATATAATAACATCATAGTATGTTTAAGGTACTGGATTTTTTAATTTTTTATGGAAACCACAAAGAAAGAGGAAGTGGAAAAAGAAAAGAACTTGAAAAAGGGTGGTGAAATTATTATCTCTTCTTCGGGAGTTTCCTTTTGAGTTGATAAAAAGGGATCCTTAGGATGGATTTTTTATCAATATAATGCCTATATTTCTATGGGAGGATAGTTTCTATGATATTTGGGCAGGCTTTGTCCATGAAAAATAGCTTTGGAAGTGTGAATTTAAGATAAAGGGAAGTACCCTTTTATAAGTGAGGTGAGGGTCACTTTTGGAAAAGCATGAAATATTATTTTATAATAAAATCATTTTCGGTTTCTAATGGGTTCAAAATGATTTATTTTGTGTCTAATGTGGGGATGGGTTGAAAAACTCTCAACCAATAGGTTTTATACCGGTTTAGGAAACCATATTAACCATATTTTTTAGATTTAACTCTTAGTTAAAAAGTTTGACATTTACCATGTTTCTTTGTATTTTTATATTATATAGTTAATAAACATACTATAACAAGCCAAGGGAACCCCAAGTAGTTCATTATTAACATATATACACTTATCTAAGTCATTTGGAGGAACATTATATTTTTAAAAATATTATATCAATTAATAATATAGTATTTGTTTTAAAAACTCAATTATGTCAATTTGTACACTATTTAGTATTTGGTCTTTGTGAAAATCACAAAAACATGATTAATTCGAAAAATAATTATTTAATCATCCCTAAAATATCATATTAGCCTATAAAATTAGTTTAATTCATCATAATTCTAAATTTACATTTATTTGGATATTTATAATATCAATTATTTTAATATTTTGTTAATAAGGTAATTACTACATCATCATTGTGTCAAAAATAAATAAAATTATTTAATTTATAAAAAACATAAATAAAATACCATTATGTAGGAAATATTTTTAGCATTCCAATGAATATTTATTATCTAATTTATATTGCGTGTAACCTTATATTAAAAATGGTTTAGTTATTAAACTTTGAATTTAACACTTTTAACTCTTCTTTAAATAAAATAATAATAAATGTACTAATCAAATACATGTGTACCAAAATGATAATATTTTATTCCTAAAGATTTTTTAGGTCAAATTACACATATCCAATAGAATTTGGACATGTGTTAGGGTAATTATAATATTATTGTTTCCCTTAGTTACCCTATTTACTTTTAACCGTGGTAAATAAAAGTGAAAAGTTACTATTCTCAAAAATTTATTTTAATATTATTGAATCACATTTTACTTACTGTTTTAATCATGTCTATCGGATTTTTGAAATTCAACTCACAGAAGCGGTAAAAAAAATTTTTATGCCAATTTGTAACTGCTCCTTGAAGGTGGGTAAAAGACGTTAAAAAGTTTAATAAAATTTTATATATCTAAACTTATTATAATATGAATCCAATAAATTACATTGAACATATATAGGTATTATTTTTATATTTCTACCTAAAATAAAATAAAATAAAATTAATAATTATTTAAATAAAATGTCATTTTTAAGCAATAACGTAGTGTTTTCACTATTCATCAAAAATTGAAAGTTCTCAAAAAAATACCAAAAAATCACCCTAAGATAATTTTTGTATTCTGAATCCAAAAATAAATTCCATTTTAAAAATTAAAATTTATAAAATTTTAAATAGTGGGTATCAATATTCACAATAGCTAGTTTCATTGGTCGTGGTGTGTTAAAACTCCAAGTTACATACAACGCAAGCTACTGCATAAAGGGAAACATACCGTGGAAGCTTGGGGTGTTACATTATCTCCTACATAAGATAATTTCATCCGCAAAATTTTTATAATATTACTGCATGAAAATATTTGGGTGGTTATTCATCATAAGTTCCTTGGGTTCTCACGTTGCCTCTTTTATCTTATGGTTTCTTCATAGAACTTTTACCAGAATAGTCATCCAGTTTCTCAGAACTTGTTTTCTAGTATCAAGAATTTTGATAGGCTCTTCACAATAAGACAGATCAGGTTCTAGTTCAATTTCTTCATAGGTGAGTACATGTGATGGGTCAGACATGTTTTTTCTCAATAGTGATATGTGGAACACATCATGAACTTTGGAGAGACTTGGAGGCATTGCTAAACGATAATCTACAACTCCAATTCATTCTATAATTTCAAAAGGTCTGACGTACCTAGGACTCAATTTACCCTTCTTACTAAAACATATAACACCCTTCCTTGGAGATACCTTCAGGAAAACATGTTCTCCTACTTGAAATTCCGCATCCTTTCTTTAGTTATCGGCATATCTCTTTTTCCTACTTTGGGCTGCTTTGATGTTTGTTTGGATAACCTTCACCTTTTACATTGTTTCCTCAACAAGTTTTAGGCCTACACGTTTTCTTTCACCCAAATCTTCCCAAAAAGTTGTTGTGCGACATCTCTTTCGATATAATGCTTCATATGGTGCCATCTGAATACTTTAATGAAAGCTATTATTATAGGAAAACTCTACCATAGGTAAATATTGATCCTACATACCTTGAAATTATAGTGAGAAAGATATCAACATGTGTTCTAAGGTTGAAATAGACTATCCTGATTGTCCATCGGTTTAAGGGTGGTAGGCAGTGCTCAAGCAAAGTTCAGTTTTCAGGGCCTTCTGAAGACTTTTCCAAAATATTGATGTAAATCGGGGATCACGATCAGAAACAATCGATAGGGGTACTCCGTGAAGTTTTAAAACATCATTAATATATAGTCTTTCCAGATGTTCAAGTGGTAAATCTTATCTTATAGAATTAAAATATGTTGAATTGTAAAGACGATCAACAATGACCCATATTACATCATTCCTTGTAGGAGTCGTTGGTAGCCCCATGATGAATTCCATCATCATATTATCTCATTTCCACTCAGTTATGGAAAGAGGTTTCATGACTCCTCTAGGTTGTTGCCTTCCAGCTTTCAATTGTTGAAAAACCATACATCTTGATACATAATCAGCAATCTCTCTCTTCATGTAGTGCCACGAAAAAAGTTCTTTCAAATATATATACATCTTAGTGCTCCTAGGGTGCATAGATAAATTAGAGCTATGATAATCATCCGACAATTCCATTTTTAGATTAGGTATATCAGGAACACAAATTCTCTTCCCAAATTTCAAAATTCCATATTCATATACAAAGTCGATCAATCCCCTATCATTCACAACATTAATTTTCTTTTGAAATTAATCATCATCAATCTGTGAACTTTTTATTCTTTCTGGTAAAGATGGTTTGGCAACCATTTGAAAAATCATTGATGTTTCACCTTCCATGGTTATTCCAATATCCATCTTTACTAGATCCATGAAAATATAATCCCTTTTAACTCTTATCTTGTTTAAAAATTCCTGATCCTTTCTACTCAAGCCATCTGCCACTATATTTTCCTTCCCCAGGTGGTAGTGTAGAGTGCAATTATAATCATTGAGTTGTTCAAGCCATCCTATTTTCCTCATGATGAGTTATTTCTATGAGAAAATATACTCCAAACTCTTGTGATCAATATAAATCACACATTTTTCACCATAGAGATAGTGTCTCCATATTTTCACAGTAAAGATTTCTAATGATAACTCAAGATCATGAGTGGGATTGTTTTTCTCATGAATTTTTAGTTTTTTTGATTCATAGGCAATAAATCTATCATTCTGCATAAGGACACAACCAAATCCTTTCTTTGATGCATCACTATAAATAACAAACACATCATTCCCTAATGGTAGAGTCAAGATAGAAGCATTAACTAATCTTATCTTCAGTTCTTCAAAAAATTCTTCATGCTCTTTTGTCCAAAACAATTTAACCCCTTTACGTGTGATCTTGGTTAATAGGTTAGACAACTGGGCAAAATTCTAGACGAAATGTCGATAATAACCTGTTAAACCAATAAAACTGCATACCTCGATTATACTCATCAGTGAAGGCCATTCTTGGATTTCCTTAGTCTTTGAAGGATCAAAAATGATTCCATCCTTAGAGACAATATGGCCAATAAAATAAATCTCTTGAAACCAAAATTCACACTTTCTAAACTTCCCATATAATTCATTTCATATAAGGGTTTTTAAAATAGAACGCAAGTGATTTTCATGATATTCATAACTTTTTGACTATACTAAGATATCATCAGTAAATACCACTACAAAGTCATCAATATATTCCTTTAAAACTCTACTCATTAGATCCATGAAGACATAGGGAGCATTATTCAATCCAAAAGGCATTACTGCAAACTCATAATGCCCGTACCTGGTTCGAAATGTTGCCTTTGGAATGTCTACCTTCTTCACACAAAAATGATGGTATCTAGATCGAAGGTCAATATTTAAAAAATATTGAGCTCCATATATTTGCTCACATAAATCATCAATGGTATGTAGGGGATACTTGTCCATTATTGTTATAGAATTGATATCCCTATATTCAATGCAAAAACTAATAAATCCATCTTTATTCTTAAAAAAAAGGACAGGGGATCCCCATGGAGAAACACTAGGGTGAATAGATCCTTTATTACTCAATTCATCTAGTTGTTTCATTAGTTACAATAATTTTATAGTGGTCATTCTATAAGGGTTCTTCGATATGGGCCTTGAACAAGGGATTAAATTAATGGAAAAATCAATTTCTCATTATAAAGTATGTCTAGGTAAATCCTCTGGAAACACATCAACATATTCTTTCACAATAGGTACGTATTTTATTCAAACATTATTTTTCTCACTCATAGTTATTTATTTCTCTTCATCCCTAATAATTGAATTTAGTAGAGCTACAGGGGTGAATCCAGAAAAGAATCAGGGGGAGACATTTCTGCTCTAAATATAAGGTACTCGTTATCATCATCGAAAATTATAACCTTCTTCTTCTTACAATAATTTTTTTCATCATGGCCCAAAAGCCAATACATTCCAAGGATTATTTCTAATTCAATCATGGGTATGACGATGAGATCAGAAGATAAAGAACATTTATTTTCCTTAATAGGAACTGATTCATAAAACATTGTTGCGATGATACTTCCCTTAGGTGTTTTGACTGACAACTCCCTTATTAAGTCAAATTGAAAATATCTAAAATTCATAGAAAACTAGGAATATATGAAATAATAATATGATCCAGAATCAAATGATTCATTGGCTAAAATTGAGTAAACCATTAAATTTCATGCCACCAGGACTTTCAGAGCTTCATACTCAGCAGTAGTGATCGCATAATATTGGAATTTCTCCCTTGTCCTTTTCGGAGGTAATTTCCATTGGTGCTTAGGAAATTCAGTTTCATATTTCCCCTATTATCTATAATTTTAGCATTCAATTTTGAAAACATCTTTCTTCCCCTTACAATCAAAAGCTTGGTGGCCTTTTTCACCACCCATGTAACAGACTCCCATTCTCTTCTGTCAAGTACCAGGGTGTTTCTTCCCAGATTTACCACAGTATGTATATTCAACTTTTCCCTTCTTCCCCTTATTTCCATTTCTAGAGTGTTCATCAGATCTCTTTTTATCTTTCTTTTCTTTAAATTTATAAGACTTAGAGAATTAATTTTTTGTATTAATAGCATGTGAGACTATATCTTTGTATGATGAGAAGGATTTTGAGACTACTTCTTGACATGTAAATGGATTTATCCCATAAATTAATTGATCAATATTACTCCTTGGGTTACGTATATGATCTGCAGCATGCCATGATAACCTTGTAAAGTTTTCCTCATGCTTTGCGACATTCTCATACTCCTTTTTCCTCAGACTTAGAAATTTTCTTTCCATATCCACTCGATGGTCATGAGGAAAATATTTTTCTAAGAAAATTTCTTTAAACTCTCTCCATTCCATGTTCAATACTTCTTTATCTTCCTTTTTTTTTGGATTAATGACTAACATTGATCAGCATCTCCCGTGAGGAGATAAACTATGATGAAAAATTTTTCACTTTCGCTACTCCCCAAAGCATGAAATATTTTCTCTAAGGAACGTATCCATTGCTCAGCTACTAATGGATTTGTACTCCCAATTGATGTTAGTGGTTTTTTCCTCATGAATTGGTCAAACATTGAACCTCTGTGTTGTGGATCAGGGTGCTCCATACGGGTAAGGTTATTATTCATAACCTGAGTGAGTTGTCCATGTATGGTGATAAGCTGATCAGCACCAGTTGCATCACCAACTCCACTATAATTAACTTGATTAGAAGGAAAATCCCTAAATAGATTATGTGCATTGATACAGTCTCAATTCCTTCCACTAGGATCCATTTATAATTAATGGCAGACATTATATTAGTTTATGAATCACAATACCTAATTAAAAATTTGTAAAACAGTTAACATAAATTTAACAGTTTATGGATATAATCCATAATCATAAATATGTTTTCTTTGAGGAGGTATATAATCATAAATCCTTCATAATGGTTTTTACAGAAAATTTTAATTATGTTAAGCGTATCCCCTAGGAGTGTCATAACCAAGAGTGAAGCAAGGACCGTTTTCATACACTAGTTACCATTCGAGTCTAGCTCAAAGCGGTGTTTTTGGGTTTTACCCCTAAGTACATCTATGCCAGAGCCGCCTCTACCTGCTTATTGCTATATAGGGATGTTTTTCTTGGAAAACCCACAAAATATATACATTACAAAAACTCTAGGAAGTTCTTCTATACTAATCATAAAAGTATAGCTTAGGGAAATGTTCTCTAATCATTGATTTTCAAAATCTAGCTTCCATGGATTGTGCTAAACTTCTTCTGATACCAACTGTAACATCCCAGCCCCAGTTACCCAGAGTCAGTGCATTATTACATAACATTGGCATAACACAAGAAATCATGTCCCAAAATACCGATCATTTTAGTAGCCTTGATGTCCTAGATAGATTCATAAGTTTTACATTACATCATGAAAAAAAACATCAACAAAATTTTGTCCCCTATTGAACACACATATATCCTTATACTATCCCTGTAGTTCAACCATAAAATAATTCTTCACATCCTGGGAAAAATAATACATAGAAAGGGGTGAGATCAGATGATCAGTAAGGATAACAATAATATAAACATTCATAAATAAGAATAAACATTTAAAGAAATGTATGAGACTAAAACATAATCCTTTTAAACACAACATTATGCAGAATATGGCCAATATAAATCAAATAATTCAATTTAACTATTCACATGGATATTCTACTAGTTGAATAATCACATGAAATATCAATATCCAATTTCACAATGATGGAATGCATAATGCAAAACTTTATAACCACATAGTCCAATCCTTGTTCCAAAACTAAAAATAAAATTTATCAAGGCCTTGTGCCAACACACTAGTTTGTCTCATGAGACCTACCGATGCATCGAGGAGCTATTGCGGGCTCCACCCGTCACTTACTAAGTCTAATGCATTCCTCATATGAAAAGGTGTAAACATAACTTAAACATTTTTATTAAAACTAGAATATGAAATATCAATACATTATCCATAAACAATGAATGGTATAAAAATAACACATCCATGGTCAAACATATCACAAAACCATCAATACAATATGGATGATTTGTATCGTAATAAATAAACTTCAAACAAGTCTAAAATCCATCAATGGATGTTGACATAGATGAAATGAAAACTATTTGAAATAAATACCACTTTCTATTTTGAAATAATTTAAAAGTCACATAATTATAAAATAAAAAATTTATTTTAAAAATATTCTTATAATATTGAATGGGAAGATTTGATGATGATATAATGGTAGAAAATAGCCACACCCATTGTATAATTTAAAAAAAACATATTCTTAACTTAATTTTGACGAAAAGGTCATAAAGTACCTTGATTGGAGAACGACAGAAGGATTCCTTTCAAACTATTTTATAAACAGTCAAACAAGGGTATAAATGAATTTAACCCATAGTCTAGTAAATATTAAAAATGTTTTGAAATACATTTTTATGAAACATGGATGTCGATAATAAAGAGGTCCCAGTAGATACTTATGTAAAAACAACCCTGGATAATAAAGAGACTATGAAATTAACACTTACCGTGAACATTTAATTTGTTGAGGGTACGTTAACCTCCTATATAATAGTTAAAACATTCTTATTAAATTATACAAGAATATTATACATAAATATGAAATCATATATGATCTAATAATTTTTCTTTGTTAATAATATTTTAGTAGTATCATCGTTTCGGATGTTAACTGATTTTTTTATTTTTATATGATTGGTTACGTAAGTCATGTTTGTTATGGATAGGATTTATTTTATTCATATACAGAATGATATTATGTTCATAAGCATTATTTTTAATCATAAAAATTATTCTTGAATGATTATTATGGGGAATGAATCTCATCACGTTCATGGAGATGGTAATTCGTATATACGCACGAGCAACAATATCATTATATTGATGGTGGAAGAGTATGTAATTGGATGTTATATTATATATAAAAAATTATTGAAATTTTATATTTATTATTTACATCAGTTAAACTCAATATTATACCCATCCAAATAATGAACTGTTTGAATAAAAAACTACACCACGACATGGAGACGGTAAGCCGTACGCACGCACGCATGGTGACTTTGTCATTTATAGGATGGATAGAATAATGAATATGGTTGTACTGCAGAGACCTGAAGCTTTACGTACATTGACATTACATTACATTTTCGGAATACTTAGTACATAACAAAAACACACACGCAAGGATCGTAATAGTTTAGTGTCTTTGGAAACTCAAAACGTAATCTTCTAATCGTTGCGAAAGATCTTCAACATATCCCATAAAGATCTTCTTTTTTTAAACCTAAAACCTTTCTTTATATCCTGGGGAAAAGAAAACATAAAAGGGTGAGCTCAAATTCTCAGTAAGGGTAAACAAAAGAAATATCAATCACATCATATACATAAGCACATAACTTTTGGAAATCTTAACCTGCAAAAGAGATCATAATTTCATAACATGGGGTAAATCATGGCAGTGAAATGTAATCACAATAATCATAACTTAAAACATGAAACTTTGTGTCATTCACACATAATCATAGAGAATCATTTCTTTTTAGTCAAGACTCATTGCCAAGAATATCCTAGTGGACAAAGTCCCTTTCTGAACCGAGTCACCCTTGTTTCAGTCCTGTTTCACTGAACCGGTATAACCTACTATTCCAGCCATGTCTATCTCATGAGATATAAAATCTTTACCCAATGCATTGGAGGGAGATATAGGTCCCACCCATCTCATAATTATACCATTCTTATGTGTTCCACGAAATTATAAATCATACATCATTGCATAACCCATGTAATAAAAATGGGATGACATCATAAAACAATTCATATAACATAAAGGAATTTATAAAAATAATTCTATCACAACATAATCAAATAAATGTAATAATAGGTATAAAAACAGAACCCTTTATTATCTTAGATGGAAAATAATTTTGATAAAACACTTGAACTCCATTCTTGGGGAAAATATCCTTTCTTCTTAAAAATATGTTTCCTTTCTTAACATGTCATACAACTTTAAACTAAAAGAAGTTGATTAAAAATAAACTTGAAAACTTGTAAAGTAAGCTTCTTGTAAATAATGTTTTAAAAATCCATTCATGCCGTATAAGTTAAAAAAAACATTTTTCTCATACTTTTGTCGGAAAAGTAAAAAAGTACCTCATACGAAAGACGACAAAAGATTCCTTTCATATATTTTAATAAAAACGCAGAGAAGGGTAAAAAATGGATTTAAACTATTGTAGAAGGATATAAATATTACATATTGAAGAAACATGGATGTGGATGATAAAATACACCCCAGTAAATTCCAAAGTATAAACAATCTCGGATAAAAATGAGATTGTGATATTTCTCTTACCTTAGGTCCGATTTGCTTTGTACGTGTCTGAAGCTCCTGTATAATGGTTTAAATAATTTTATTGACTTATTCCAGAATCATAAATATAGATATCATATCATATATGGTCATATTCTTAGCTTCTTATTAGTAATATTTCATTGTTACTTGTTACTCGGGTCTTTATTGCCTTTTGTTCTTATGCGTGTTTTGCCGAATAAATTCTTATTCTTCTTTTGAGGTTATAGATAACTTATATCCAGAATGTTATTAGTGTAACAAATATCATATTTATTCATTCAATTCATTTATATAATTACTATTTAATGATGATCATGTAGAACGAGTCGCATCACATCATGGAGACGGTATTCCGTACATACGCACGAGCGATGATATTGTTCCCATGATCATGGAATTGTATTTAAGTGTATTTATACTATTTAAGTATCAATATAACTTTATAATAATCATATATAGTTACTCATTACACCATTATACCCATCCTTGTAAGGTGATGGTGGAAAATAGATTACACCACGGCGTGGAGACGGTATTCCGTACGTACGCACGCGCGGTGATTTCATTTTTCCGTAGGATGGATAGAAGGTGAATTAGGGTTGTTTCATATTTATAATAACATATCAGTATGTAAGTAATACTGATGTTATTACTTTATCATGAAACAACTAAATAAGAAGAAGTTGAAGAAGAAAGAAATTGAAAAGATCGATAATGGATATTACCTCTTCTTTGAAACGCCTCTTTGAATCCTCCACTTAGGGAACTAAAATTGCTCTTTGATGAAGACCAGGACCTCTAGGATTATTCTAGGGAAGTGGATAAGGGATTTTGGTAGGGTTTTTCCGAGCTTGAGTGCTCAAATTTGTGTGAGGAGGAGGTGCCCTTTTATAAGGGAGGAGAGGGGCACCTTAGGAATATCTCAAACTATTATTTTATTATAAAGTCAAGTTAGGTTTTAAATAGCGCCAAATTGATATATTTCGAATCTAAGTTGGGGATGGGTCGAAATCCTCTCATACAATATAATTTAGACAAGTTTAGGTTCCTATTTTAACCTTATCATTTAGATTTAACATTAAGTTAAATAATTGTACTTTTACCGTGTCTTCTTGTGTTCTTACACTATAAGGTTAATAAACTTACTATAAGAAGCCAAACGAACCCCAAGTTGTTTATTATTAACCTATATAACTTTATCTAAGTAATTTGGCCGAACCTTAGATTTTTAGGAATAAAATAACAATTAATAATATAATATTTGTTTTGAAAACTATTTTATGACATTTTTGACACTATTTAGTAATTGCTTATTGTGAAAATCATAACAGAATGATAAGTTCGAAAAAAGTTAATTAAATCAATACTAACATGTCATATTAACCTATAAAATTAGTGGGATTCATAAAAAGCCTCAAATTACATTTATTTCTGTGTTTATAACATCAACTATGTCAATATTTCATTAATAAGATAATTACTGCATCATCATTGTGTCATAAATAAATTCACTTATTTAATGTCTAAAAATTACAAATAAAATACCATTATGTAGGAAATCTTTTTATATTTCTAATTAATATTTATAGTCGAATTTATCTTATGTATAACCCCATATTAAAAATGTTTTAGTAAATAAACTTTGATTTTACCTCTTTTAACCCTTCTTTAAATAAATTAATAATAAAAGTCCTAATCTAATCCAAGTGGGCCTAAATGGTCATATTTTATTCCTATGTTTGTTTTTTGGTCTAATTAAACTTATCCAATAGAATTAGGACATGTGTTAGGGTAATAATAATATCATTTCTACCCTTAATTACCCTATTTACTTTTTACTGTGGTAAAAAAAAGTAAAAAGTTACTATTCACCAAAAATTATTTTCATCTCATTGAACCACATTTTAGTCCCTGATATTAACCGTGTCTCTCGGATTTTCGAAATTCCACTCACAGAAGCGGTAAAATTAAGTTTTATGAAAAATTCAGTTTTTTTAACTACCACTTAGTGGTTTCACTATTCATCAAAAATTGAAAGTTTTCAGAAAAATACCAAAATTTCACCCTAGGCTAATTTCGATATTCCGAATCCAAAAATGAATTCCATTTTGAAAAATAAAATTTACAAAATTTCAAAAAGTGGTTATTACTATTCATAACGGCTAGTTTTAATGATATTTTAATAGCATATTGTTGTTTAGTGAAACTCGTTATTGTGTACTACACACGCAATTGAGGAAGGTCATGATTGCGTGTAATGAAAGGCAAGTCAAGGATGAGTGTTGTGCAAGATCATTTTGGTGTAGCGTACAACACAAGACATTAGTGAAATTAAAAATAATATTTTTCATAAAATCTTGGGCTGTTACATTCTACCCCCCTTAAAATGAATTTCGCCCTTGAAATTCATCGGGGTTATAAATGGTTTACTATTTGAAAGTTTCTTTAATAGAAACCCACATCATAAAAAGGAATACCAAAACCAATCTTTAAAAACGAAAGTATGAAACGTAACAGTTACCCAAATAAACTAATCAATGGGTTTCCACATAGGTGAAAATATGGATATGGAAGAAAAATCTAACCATCATGTTCTGATGGAGAGTGGTAGAGAACATGGCTATGGAAAATCCAACAATCACAAATCCATAAATTTGTGACGATCTGAGGTACCATCTGATTAATCAGATATAAGAGCACTAGGACAACATTTTTGGTTTTCAAGATCGTTTCCCTAAAGTTGAAGAGTTTGAATTAGAATGAATACTTACTTTATTTTGGTACAATCTCACTGTTGTTCGTGCCTTGAACAATTTCTACTTCATCTCTTAAATAAATGAAGTTTAATTTGTTATTCGTGAAGTGTTAGCAGATCATGTGATAGAATGACGGGTCATTCCATCTGTCTCAAACAAAAGGTTATCAAAAGTTATTAAATATACATAAGTCATTCTGTAGTGAGATTAATCATATATGGTTCCTAAAATGGACTTATACTTCATATATCATACTGCTTAATATAATAAAACTAGTTTCTACTAAACAGGGAATTCTTGTAGGCCAGTGGTTGGTGATAAAGGCCAGTCGCACTTCGGTTGTGGGTTCGATTCCCACAGCCTTGTCCGACGCGATGGGCTGTCGCCCGTCCTACATGTTGTCCTTTTTCTAAAGCTATATTACTATAACATCCCTTCAATAATATCGAAAAATGTTTTATCCTAACTTATGTCCAACATAATCCATTCTAATCTTTAGGCTTAGCTAAAATACTTCGGTCCAAGATCATAGTATAAAGAAAATGATTACTTGAAATGTCACAGAACAATCACTTGAATGCCATCATTTATCCCCCATATATCATAAGATATATCTTATTGGTCAAATGTGAATACCTTAATCATGTATTCTCTTGAAGAATAAATACCCATTGAACCATAGTGAAAACATGAATGCAGTTAAAAGTTAACACTTTCCACATACCAAAATCCAAAAATTCTATATACTCAAACCATGATATAACCTTCTCCTTATATCAGTCATGAGCTCATGAATACTATCAAACATTTAATTTTCTCCTTATCCCTTCATTATGCGCATATCATCTACATTCCAAAAATATCTGAATAACCTTTCATGGATACTGGAAACATTAATCATACACTTTCAATACTCAAGGAAAGACAACAGTGTAACAATCCATAGATGTCTCTTTATTCCATAGTAGCATGAGATAACTTATACAACATTAAACCATTGACCGAGCTTCAACAATTCTTTCATCTCACATATCATTTGTAGTCTCTTCATCATCATCCACATAAATACTACCCATACGACCATACCGATTCTCTTCATGAGACTTTCCCTTAGGGCATTGGTTTGCATAATGCTCGTACATTCCACATTTAAAACATTTAACCATTGTTGATGTCGTAGCAATACCATTATCCTCATCCCTGGTGTTAACTGAACCTTTTTCTTTACACTTACTAGCTTTGTTTCCTTCTTTTCCACACCCAAAGCATCTTCCAGTTTCTTTGAAACATTCTCCTTGATGCCTCTTCCCACATGATTTACATAGGGGAAATTGAACTTTCTTTCCTCTATGATCATCATGAAACTCCATCTTTCTCTTATTATCCGAGTTAGGAAACTTACCAAATTTTACATTATTGATCATATTATGAGATTGCTGATTCGGCATAATAATGATGTTTGGACTTCCAAATCCCATTTCATTTGGTTTCTCAAGAAGAATATCATTCCATTGTCCATCATATCCTCCATTATCGTGAATCATCTTGTTTCCAGCCATTTTCTAAAACCCAAAAAGAATAGTGTGAGAGGCAAAAATCATAATAAAGGGGGAGTAACTTCAATATCTAACATATTTGGTTTAATCTAATTTTGTTACCATAGTTCTAGGACTATATCCTATATGTATACTTATCCTTAGGGACATCCCTAGACATACCTTAGAAATATCTCTAGGGATCTCACTAACGTTTTCGCATCCTAGTTTCCAAAGGTTGACTAAACCTTTCCTTTGATACCAACTGTAGAGACCCGAAGCTTGACTTACATTGACATTACATTACATTTGAGGAATACTTAGTACATAACAAAAACACACACGCAAGGATCGTAATATTTTAGTGTCTTTGGAAACTCAGAACATAATCTTCTAATCGTGGTGAAAGATCTTCAACATCTCCCATAAAGATCTTCTTTTTTTATACCTAAAACCATTCTTTATATCCTGGGGAAAAGAAAACATAAAAGGGTGAGCTCAAATGCTCATTAAGGGTAAACAAAAGAAATATCAATCACATCATATACATAAGCACATGACTTTTGGAAATCTTAACCTGCAAAAGAGATCATAATTTCATAACATGGGGTAAATCATGGCAGTGAAATGTAATCACAATAATCATAACTTAAAACATGAAACTTTGTGTCATTCACACATAATCATAGAGAATCATTTCTTTTTAGTCAAGACTCATTTCCAAGACTATCTTAGTGGACAAAGTCCCTTTATGAACTGAGTCACCCTCGTTTCAGTCCTGTTTCACTGAACCGGTATAACCTACCGTTCCAGCCATGTCTATCTCATGAGATATAAAATCATTACCCAATGCATTGGAGGGAGATATAGGTCCCACCCATCTCATAATGATACCATTCTTATGTGTGCCACGAAATCATAAATCATACATCATTGCATAACCCATGTAATAAAAATGGGATGACATCATAAAACAATTCATATAAGATAAAGGAATTTATAAAAATAATTCCATCACAACATAATAAAATAAATGTAATAATAGGGATAAAAACAGAACCCTTTATTATCTTAGATGGAAAATAATTTTGATAAAACACTTGAACTCCATTCTTGAGGAAAATATCCTTTCTTCTTAAAAAACATGTTGCCTTTCTTAATATGTCATACATCTTTAAACTAAAAGAAGTTGATTAAAAATAAACTTGAAAACTTGTAAAGGAAGCTTATTGGAAATAATGTTTTAAAAATCCATTCATGCCGTATAAGTTAAAAAAACATTCTTCTCATACTTTTGTCGGAAAAGTCAAAAAGTACCTCGTACGAAAAATGACAAAAGATTCCATTCATATCTTTTACTAAAAACTCATATAAGGGTAAAAAATGTATTTAAACTATTGTAGAAGGATATAAATATTACATATTGAGAAAACATGGATGTGGATGATAAAATACACCCCAGTAAATTCCAAAGTATAAACAATCTCGGATAAAAATGAGATTGTGATATTTCCCTTACCTTAGGTCCGATTTGCTTTGTACGTGTCCGAAGCTCCTGTATAATGGTTTAAATAATGTTATTGACTTATTCCAGAATCATACATATTGATATTATATCATATATGGTCATATTCATAGCTTCTTACTAGTAATATTTCAGTGTTACTTGTTACTCGGGTCTTTATTGCCTTTTGTTCTTATGCGTGTTTTTCCGAATAAATTCTTATTCTTCTTTTAAGGTTATAGATACCTTATATCCAGAATGGTATTAGTGTAACATATATCATATTTATTCATTCAATTCATTTATATAATTACTATTTAGTGATGATCATTTAGAACGAGTCGCATCACATCGTGGAGACGGTATTCCGTACGTAGGCACGAGCGATGATATTGTTCCCATGATCGTGGAATTGTATTTAAGAGTATTTATACTATTTCAGTATCAATATAACTTTATAATAATCATATATAGTTACTCATTACACCATTATACCCATCCTTGTAAGGTGATGGTGGAAAATAGATTACACCACGGCGTGGAGACGGTATTCCGTACGTTCGCACGCGCGGTGATTTCATTTTTCCGTAGGATGGATAGAAGGTGAATTAGGGTTGTTTAATATTTATAATAACATATAAGTATGTAAGTAATACTTTTGTTATTACTTTATCATGAAACAACTAAATAAGAAGAAGTTTAAAAAGAATGAAATTGAAAAGATCGGTAATGGATATTACCTCTTCTTTGAAACGCCTCTTTGAATCCTCCACTCAGGGAACTAATATTGGTCTTTGATGAAGACCAGGACGTCTAGGATTATTCTAGGGAAGTGGATAAGGGATTGTGTCAGGGGTTGGCCGAGCTTGAGTGCTCAAATTGGTGTGAGGAGGTGGGGGAGGAGGTTCCCTTTTATAAGGGAAGAGAGAGGCACCTTAGGAATATCTCAAAATAGTATTTTATTATAAAGTCATGTTCGGTTTTAAATAGCTCCAAATTGATATATTTCTAATATAAGGTGGGGATGAGTCGAAATAATCTCATCCAATAGAATTTAGACAATTTTAGGTTCCTATTTTAACCTTATCATTTAGATTTAACATTAAGTTAAATAATTGTACTTTTACCGTGTCTTCTTGTGTTCTTACACTATAAGGTTAATAAACTTACTATAAGAAGCCAAAAGAACCCCAAGTAGTTTATTATAAATATATATAACCTTATCTAAGTCATTTGGCCGAACCTTGTATTTTTAGGAATAAAATATCAATTAATAATATAATATTTGTTTTAAAAATTATTTTATGTCAATTTTGACACTATTTAGTAATTGATTTTTGTAAAAATCATAACAGAATGATAAGTTCTAAAAAAGTTAATTAAATCAATACTAACATGTCATATTAACCTATAAAATTATTTGGATTCATAAAAAGTCTCAAATTACATTTATTTTGGTGTTTATAACATCAACTATGTCAATATTTCATTAATAAGATAATTACTACATCATCATTGTGTCATAAATAAATTAAATTATTTAATGTCTAAAAATTAAAAATAAAATACCATTATGTAGGAAATAATTTTATATTTCTAATAAATATTTATAGTAGAATTTATCTTATGTATAACCCCATATTAAAAATGTTTTAGTAAATAAACTTTGATTTTACCTCTTTTAACCCTTCTTTAAATAAATTAATAATAAATGTCCTAATCTAATCCAAGTGGGCCTAAATGGTCATATGTTATTCCTATGTTTGTTTTTGGTCGAATTACACTTGTCCAATATAATTAGGACATGTGTTAGGGTAATAATAATATCATTTCTACCCTTAATTACCCTATTTACTTTTTACCGTGGTAAAAAAAAGTAAACAGTTACTATTCACCAAAAATTATTTTCATCTCATTGAACCACATTTTAGTCCTTGATATTAACTGTGTCTCTCGGATTTTGGAAATTCCACTCACAGAAGCGGTAAAATTAAGTTTTATGAAAAATTCAGTTTTTTTAACTACCACTTAGTGGTTTCACTATTCATCAAAAATTGAAAGTTTTCAGAAAAATGCCAAAATTTCACCCTAGGATAATTTCGATATTCCGAATCCAAAAATGAATTCCATTGTTAAAAATAAAATTTACAAAATTTCAAAAAGTGGTTATTACTATTCATAACGGCTAGTTTTAATAATATTTTAATAGCATATTGTTGTTTAGTGAAACTCGTTATTGCGTACTACACACGCTATCGAGGAAGGTCGCGATTGCGTGTAATGCAAGGCAGTTCAAGGATGCGTGTTGTGCAAGCTCCTTTTGGTGTAGCGTACAACACAAGACATTAGTGAAATTAAAAAGAATATTTTTCATAAAATCTTGGGCTGTTACATGTACCATATTTATAATAACATAAAATTGTGTATAAGGTACTATATTTATTATTTTTGTATGGAAAGAACAAATAAAGGGGAAGTGGAAGAAGAAAAGAACTTGAAAGAGGGTGGGGAAATTATTACCTCTTCTTCGGGTGTTTCCTTTTGAGTTGATCAAAAGTGATCCTTAGGTTGTCTTTATGATTAATGTAAGGTCTCTAGGTAGAAGTTATAATAGTATACAGTATATTTTTGAAGGTTTTGGCCGAGCCAAATGGCTTTGGAGGTGTGAATTTAAGAGAAAGATAAGTACCCTTTTATAAGAGAGATGAGGGTCACTTTAGGAAAAGCTTCAAATATTATTTTATAATAAAATTATTTTCGATTTATAATGGCTCCAAAATGATTTATTTAAATGATAATGTGGGTATGAGTCTAAAACCTCTCAAAATATCGGTTTTAAAAAGGTTTAGGTCACCATATTAACCTTATGTTTTAGATTTAACTCTTAGTTAAATAGTTTGACATTTACCGTGTCTCTTTCTATTTTTATATTATATGGTTAATAAACTTACTATAACAAGCCAAGAGAACCCAAAGTGGTTCAGTATTAATATATATAACTTTATCTATTCCCTTTGGCTGAACCATAGATTTTTAGGAATATTATATCAATTAATAATATAGTATTTGTTTTAAAAACTCAATTATGTCATTTTTGAAACTATTTAGTATTTGGTTTTTGTGAGAATCATAACAGCCTGATTACTTTGAAAAAAACTTATTTAATCACCCCTAAAATGTCATATTAGTCTATAAAATTATTGGAATTCATCAAATGTTTCAATTTACATTTATTTGGATATTTATAATATCAATTATTTTAATATTTCATTAATAAGGTAATCACTGCATCATCATGGTGTCATAAATAAATTAAATTATATAGTCTAAAAATTATGAAACAAATACCATTATGTATGAAATATTTTTAGGTTTATAGTGTATATTTATTGTTGAATTTATATTATGTGTAACTCTATATTAAAAATGGTTTAGTTGTTTAACTTTGAATTTAACACTATTAACTATTCTTTAAATAATATAATAATAAATGTCCTAATCTAATCCAAGTGGACCAAATGGAACGTATTTTATTCCTAAGGTGGTTTTTGGTTTAATTACACATATCCAATATAATTAGGAGATGTGTTATCGTAATTATAATATCATTTTTACCCTTAATCAGCATATTTACTTTTAACCGTTGTAAATAAAAGTCAAAAGTTACTATTCAAAAAAATTATTTTCATTTTATTGAACAAAATTTTACTTACTGATGTCAACCATGTGTCTCAGATTTTTGAAATTCAACTCACAGAAGCGGTAAAATTATTATTTATGCAAATTTGTAAATGCTCCTAGAAGGTGGGTAAAAGACGTTAAAAAGATCAATAAAATTTTATAAATCTAATATTATTATAAAATGACTCTAATGAATTAAATTTAACATATATAGGTATTATGTATCTATTTTGACCTAACATAAATTAAAATAAAATAACTAATTATTTAGATAAAAGTTGGTTTTAAACAATAACGTAGTGTTTTTCACTATTCATCAAAAATTGAAAGTTCTCAGAAAAATAGAAAAAATTCACCCTAAGCTAATTTTGATATTTTGAATCCAAAAATGAAGTCTATTTTGAAAATTAAAATTTCAAAAATTTCAAAAATTGGGTATTACTATTCATAACGGCTAGTTTCATTAGTCGTGGTGTGTTAAAACACAAATTTGTGTACAACGCAAGCTACTACATTATTCAAAGGAAATGTACCGTGGATGCTTGGGGTGTTATAGGTTATGCTCTCTCACTCTCTCTCTCTCTTTTCTCAAATATATTTTTTCCTTATTATTTTATAATTATCTTATATTCTATGTATATTTTTCACACATATATATCTAGATCTATCAATATTTATTTTATAGGTAAATACTTTATTTAAAACGTTCCCATCTCAATTCATCTCGATAAGTAAGGGAAATTTTATGTTTATTTCCCCTTTTTAGGAATACTCCATAAAATTTATGGTTTTGTGGAAGTTAGTATACTCTTACTCCATTTTCAATACTCTTTATTCCCTTCTCTAAAACCTCACTTAAGTGGCACATTTTGAATGTTATCAAACCACTCTTTTCGTTTTTTCAATTAATTTGGACATCATTATTATTGATCTATTATTAGTTTTTACTTTAATAATGACAAAAATGATTTAAATACTTTATTTCATGGATATGATTATTATATACCATTCGTTTATTCTTTATGGTATGATTATAATACCAATTTGTTTCCATGAGTATCCCTTATGTTTATTCCTTATGTTTGACTCTTTATCCGGAACACAGATGCATGAAAATGTTAAAATGTGTGTGATCTTATATCTCTCCAATGAATTAGGAAATGTTTTAGTATCATGATACATTATGTATTGGATTATGGGATAAACCCAATCCATTATGGGACTCATTTCACAATGTCATATAGTCTTATAGTTTATCCTTGACTTTTATTTATGTCATGTTATATGTTTCTACTACTTTTCTATGTTACTATGACCATATTATTCCATGATATATATGTTATGATTCCTTATGTTAATTCACGAGACATGCCTTTTATGTTATCATTTTATGACTTCTAACTCATACATTATTCATCATTCCCATGTTTATTACCTTAATGTGTTTTTTAGATCAATCCATTTTTCTATGTATTCCCGATGATATTCTATGCAGTTATAAGAGCTCAAATGGATTTAGAATTACATTCTAGAGTTTAAGATAATTGTGTTTTATTATAGTTTCGTGTTTTCAAAATCACCACCTATTCTTAAAAAGATATTAGATTTATAAATTCTTGGTTTTTATTTCATGGATAATTATGCTTAAAATCATGTAATAATCTAAGAAAAATATTCAGGTCACTATAGTTGGTATCAAATAAATCTCTTGTCATTTTGGGGTTAGAGACTATAAAACTTTAGTAATAAACTTTGGGATAATTCTATCACCATTGGTAACCAAGATTGAAACATTGAGAATCACAAGTTAGGATATACTTTTAATTTATAATTTTATCATTATATGTTAATGGTATCCTCTTTATAATCACATTTTCTAAGTATTCAAGCCCCCTTGTATTTGATTTTAATTTTCTAGTTAATGGATGGAAAAAATTAGAACTCATCCTAACAACCATTGTGATAGGAAATGTGATTATTTCCCTAATTAGATGCCAAACCAAATGGGAAAGGGATCTTAAAAATTAATGATACCACATGATCAACTGGATCAAGTTATGAAACATAACATGAATCATGAAGAACACCCTCCTTCTCCTAAGAAAGATCAAGTTGTGGTCAAATCCTTTATGTGACAAAGGAAACATATCTTTAGATGATATTTTGATCCCATCATTGCGGAACAATGTATTGAATAAATTGATAATATATTCTCTATCATACAATTATTAAAATAAGAGAAAACAATGATGGTTTTCAACCATTTTTATGGGTAATATAATCAGTGGTGGACATTAATCATGAATATCAAGTCTAAAGAAGAAATTCATTCCGTGGATTGGGAAGGATTCAAGAAAATATTTTTCAATGAATATTTTCCCTAAAAAATACATCCTAGTATGGTAGGGGAGTTCCTTAGACTAAACCAAAAGCAATATGAGTATATATGAGCGTATAATGAATAAATTAAAATTCTTTCACAATATGAGTTCATCTTTTTCATGAACACTGAAATCAAGGTAGATTTCTTATTTATTGTATTAAAGCTGAGTATATAAAGATCCTTGTAAATTTGAGACTTTGAAATCTATAATGATATTTTCCATAATTCCCTGAAGGTTGATATGGATATTGGAGACTCTTAGTGGTATTATGGGATCAGGGATAAAATTTGGAAGATAGAGATTAAAATGAGATGATAAATAGATAAATCCCTTGGAGGAAAGGAAACCCAACATCCCATGTGTCAAAAGTGAGGGAAGAAGCATCTTGGGAACTATCTAAATAGAACTGGGAGATAATTACAATGTTGAAGGGAGGGGCATCGGGATTATCATTGATGAACGGATTTTAATAAGGCCTATAATGAAAAAGAATAAAGTATTCTTTAGATAAACACCCATCCAATAGTATAGTGTTTCTACTACAAGGAACTTGGGAATTATGCGATCCATTTCTCTAAGCCAAGGGTTGTTAGAGACAATCAACAAAAACAACCTCCATGGAAGAAAGGAAGGGAATATTCTATCACTACTACTAAGGTGGATCTTGAAAATTATATGGTCATAAGTATGTTAGTTATTCATTCAAGAATAAATAGCGTACTTTTTTATTCTAGTTCTACACTTTCTTTTATATCATGAAAGTTTAGTATAACTATTCAAACACCACCTCAAAATATAGAGTATGAGATTTACATGAGGAACAATAATGAAAAAATTATTTCATATAAAGTATATAAATCCTCCCCTTTTAATGTTTGTGGACTATACCTCCTAGGAAACCACTTCTTACTTTGGTGAAGTTTGATTCTATATTGGTCATGGATTTGATATCTTTATAAAAAGACAAAATAAATTAATAGGAGATGAGGATCAATATTTACATCCTAAGTCATTCTCCAATTTTGTATAGGTGTAAAGAGGAATATGAATCTCTTTTAAAATCATCAAAACAATTATTTTCTTTATGATTAATAATTTCTAGTTCAAATGATTTAGGTATCAGAGAGGATAATGATTGAAGACATTCCCATTATGAGGGACTATACTAATGTGTTCCATAAAAAATTTTATGGACTTCCTCCCAACCAAGAGTTTGATTTATAAATTAAACATATACCTGGATCTTATTCCATATCCGTGACTCCTTATAGGATGACCACTAGTGAGTTAGAAGAACTGATGAAGAAGTTACAAGAGAATTTAGAGAAGGGTTTTATACACATGATTTCATCATCATGGGATTCTCTAGTCCACTTCATCGAGAATACGGATGGATCAGTACACCTCTACATAGATTATTATGAGCTTAAAAAATAATGATAAGGAACAAGTATCCCCTACCATGGATAGATGACATGTTCAATCAACTGCACGAGAACAGGTATTTCTCTTTAGACTCACTAATCCTAAAAAAAATTTCATATAAATAATGAATAGAGACTTTATATATTACCTTGTAAAATTTGTTGTAATATTTATAGATGATATTCTTATATAATCCAAAATAAAGTAGGAGCATGAAGAGAATTAGAAAATTATTCCAAAGAATCCATGAAGGGAGAAAATATATGAAAATAATAGTAAATGTGAGTTCTAGATGGAGGAAGTATCACTATTGGGGAAGGTTATCACCAGTAAAATGATATATATAGACCCTTATAAGAAAAAGTAAATTGAGGAGTGGCCAAGACTAGCATCTATAATGGAGATCCATAGTTTCCTTAGTCTATACAAGTATTACTAACTGTTTCTTAGGAATTTATCATGATTACCAAACCCACAAACCAAGATGACTCTGAAGGGAGTATAGTTTTTTTGGACTAGTGAATGTCAAGACTCCTTAAAAGAGATGAAAAATAGGCTTATCACTACACCATTACTTACACGACCCATAACTAGAGAAATATTCATGGTATATGATGATTCATTAAATGGATAGGGATGTGTAACGATGAAAAATGATAAATTAATAGTATACTCTTTATGGTGGATTAAATTTTATGAGAAAAAATATCTCACACATGTTAGGAATTGAAAGTTTTTATCTTCATATTGTAAATCTAGTGGCGTTATCTCTATGGGGAGATGTGTGAGATATATATTGATCACAAGAGACTCAAATATATATTCACACATAAGGATACAAATATTCACCAATAAATATTTTTAAATATCGTCGAAGGTTATGACTTCTCAATTCACTATCATACTGGTAAAACAAATAAAGTGGCAGATGCTCTAAGTAGAAATGATCCAGTAACTTTTCTCAATGATGAGAATTAACAAGGATCCAATATTCTTAGACTTACGAAAGAATGAAATGGGAATTATAAGGGAAGGAACATAATCATTCCATTCTCCAATTATTTCTCATCCATCCTTTATAGAGAAGATAAATTATTCTCATATAAATTATGTGGAAATTCAAAATAAGGTGGCATCTATAAAAAATGGAAATCCTTATAATTCCAATTTGAGGGGGAAGTAATTATTTAATTTTTTTTCTTAAACATTTTTACCATTAAATAATTATATAAATAGGTATATTTAGAATTATTATCATAGTTCAAACATCTACATTCACCAAAGGAGCCCAAATATGTACTGAGATCTTTGAGAAAATTATTGGTGGAACAATATGAAAAAGTATATTGCTCAACATACATAATAGTGCCTCATTTAATAGAAAGTGATGTATTGAAGGAAAAGGTCTAAATGGTGATACAACAATTACCTATAGCTACTTGTAACTTGTAAAAATTTACCATAGGCTTTGTCACCAGACTTATTAAGAAATCCAAAATAAATAATTCTATATAGATTATTATGGATCGTCTTACAAAAAAACTCAATTTATTTCAATTTCTGGTTACTTATCACTTTATAAACTTGAATGAATTTACATAAAAGAAGTGGTGAGGCTGCATCAAGTGCCATTATCAATTGTATTCGATCACAATCATTGATTTACATCCATGTTATGAAAAATTCTCTAACACGAAATAAATAAGGAACGGAACTTCAAAATTAATTTTCACCTGAAAAAACATGGTCGGTCCGAGACCATTCACAAACTAGAATTCATGTTGAGAGCATTCTCAATTGACTTAAAAGGCTAATGTGATCAGTATTTTGCACTGGTTAAGTTCTCTTACAATAATAGTTTACACTCAATCATCCAAATGGCTTCATATGAATCCCTTTATAAGAAGATATGTAGAACACCTACATGATGGGAAGACATTGGAGAATGTAAGCTATTAAGAATTGAAATGGATGAAGAAATTATTGAAAATGGGAAGAACATTCATCGTTATATTAGGGGGAAGAGTGTATCACCCTAATATTTTTATGAAATTATTCTCTTTAAATAATTTGATTTCTTTGGTAATTTGTGTTACACACAACATAGTGTTTAAATGAACCGTGATATACTATAAAAATATTATTATTCATACCATAATGTTACAACCTAGCTATTTTATTAGAGGTCATTTATATTATTAACCATATTATGAAATATATTTATTAATTATCAAGAAATAAACACATTATTTCTAGTAAAGTCATTTTAGTCTTTAAAAATATGTTTTCTTCAAAATATGATTTTATCACTTTCTATGATAAAATAAATATAATAAATATTGAATCTTTTTTAAAATGTATTTGATCAAATAAACTGTTTTTTTTAATTCAACTTTTTAAAATTTATCATAGGATATGTATTTGAGAATTTTCTAAAAAGGTTGAGATTTTAATGAATATTTAAAAATACATATTTACATTAAAAACAGTATTTTATTTTTTTAATGTATAGTTATATTTTATATTAGTTTTAATATTTAATTAGTTAATTTTTATTATGAAGAATATAATCTTTGTATTTAAAATTAATTTTAAATTTAAATTTAATATAAATTAATTTATACTCGAAAAGTGAATTTTTTGGAAATAAATCGTAGTGTTTTCCGTGTTTAATATTATATTAAATTCTCACACTTCTATGTTTTATATTTTTAAAAATGGATTCCATATTTTTAATTTTCAGCCCCAATTTTATCAAATATATCCCTTTCATTTTTTTGAGAATATGAATAATAGCCTTAGTAAAAAAATTACAATGGTAAAGGGTAAATCAGGTAAAAAAAATTAAAAATAATATGATAAGGAATATAAAATTACCATAAAACTTTTAAAATATTTATTATATCTATAATTGTTTACTATAATAATTCATGTATCGAATTTATAACCTTTTATAGCCACTTGGTTGACATTAAGAACTTTATAGTATTTTATGCAATGAAAAGTCAATGATGTCACACTATTATTTTTAATAAATATAACATATTTAATATGTATTTATCCATAATATATGTTTGACAAAAAATATTATTTAAAAATATAAAATAATTATCTTCATCATGGTATTTTATTTTTAATTTTTAGGGAATAAATAATTACCTTAAATTCTTACCGAAAATGGTCTTTAAATTATTAAATAAATAAAAAAATGACATTAAAATTTTAAATTAAATATAATTTGAGATATTTAAGGTGATAAAAAACATATATAGATTATAATTACATATTTATTATATAATCAAATAATTTGTGTTGTGATTTTACACTTTTTTATGTTTTTATAGCCAAAGTAATTAATAGTATCAAATTTCACAATAATGATATTTCATGAATGTTATATTTTAGTAAATTACATAAAATAAAAAAATGTTATATAAACACAAATGGGATAATATATGGTATAACATTTTATTCCATATAAATTTAAAATCTATTATTACTCATTTGGATCCAAAATAGTCATATTATATTTTAATATCTTTTGAAATTCTAAAAACACCCCTTTATACCCCTAATATGTACCACCCCTCTCCATGCCTTCTCCTATAATATTCCAAGACTTTAATCCCTAAAAATCTATTTAACACACTCTCCTACAGACTCTATACATTTCTAAGATCTTTTGGTCGCATTAAAATTCCATATCCAAGTTCCTCATGGGATCCTTCAAAGATTTGATATTCAAGAGGTAACATTCTCAAACGACCTATTTTAATTTATTTTTTTCATCTACCTTCTCCTCACCTATTTCATACTTCAAAGAATAATTACTCTAGTATCATGTATATAATTTAATTTTATATTTATAATGTGATATTTTCTATCTATCCAATTTTTTTATCTCATCTGATTCATAGAAAGGAAACCATTATCCAAATTATAACCGTCTTTATGGATAATAAGTTTTTTATTTCCATTAACACCTTCATGGTTGGACATGGAACTATTATTATGGTTAAATAAGATTTAAATAAGTATATTATGTCTTATATAATGTTTTGTTAATAATATACAAACATAATATTAAATAAAATGAAACTATTTCATGATGGTTACAAAAATAAACTAAACATTTATCATTAATGTTTTATCAAATGAATCATCCTCATGATAGAAAAAAAAATGATATATAGGGACATATAAAATTCTATAATTATATTAATACCATTTAGTTTCATTTCTAATATAATACTCCTATTTTACAAGTACTTATATAATTATACAGAACTAAACCGACCATGAAACCATGAAATCAACACTCCATGAACGACAAAATAAAACCTTAAAACTCATTAAAATGGACAAAAATTAACTTAATAAAATTATAAAAAAAATCTAATAAATTTAGAAGAGGATATGAATTAATCAATTAATTAATCTAATTTTATTATCAATGATACTAACTGTAAGTGCAGAGCACATTCGAACATAAGGTACGGGATCTCTATGAACCTTCATTTTCATTTGGTTACTCTTTATCTCACTTTTACCCAATATATTTATTAATTTTTATTTTATAGTTGTATTATATTCTTAGTATATGTTAAAAACATATTTATCTATCTAAATTTATCTTTCTTTTATGGGGAAATACATGTTTTAAAATGTCTCTTTCTCAATTCCTCTCGATAAGAAAGGGAACTTTTCTGTTTCTTACCCCTTTCCATTTATAGTCTATAAAATGTTTTAAGGTACCTATATCATATAAAATCACTCAAGATATCTTGAAAATACATTTTTATTTTACTTCTCATTTTATTTAAAATATTATTATCTTACCCACTTTTAATGACTCTTTATTCCTTTCCCTAAAACTGCACTTAAGAAGAACATTTCTAATGTTAGCTAACCACTCTTTTTCATGTTTTAAATTTAGTTGGACATCATTATTCTTGATCTATTTTTATTTTTTCATTCTGAATGACCAAGAATTATTTAAATCACATATTTCATGGATAAAATTGTTATACTACATTTGTTTATTCATTATAAAATATTTAAGATACCCATTTCTTTCCATGGGTAACCCTTATGTTTATTCCTTATGTTTGGTTCTTTATAAGGAACATATATTCATGAACATGTTATTATGGGTTTACTTAGATAAAACTCCAATTAATTAGTTAATGTTTTAGTCTCATGAGACGTTATGTATGGGATTATAGAGTAATCCTAATCCATGATGGGAGTCTATCCACTATTCGATATATTCTTGGATGTTAGCCTCGACCCATATTTATTTATATGTTTCTTATACTTTCTAGTGCTTCTATAGACATAGGATTCCATGTTCTATATGTTATCATGTTCTATCTCTTAATTAATGTGTTATGATTCATTCACATATTCATTCCCTTATTGGGATTTTTAGATCATTCATTTTTTCTATGTATTCCATAGTTTATACTATACAATTGTATGAGCTCAAATGGAGTTAGGAGATCATTATAGAGTTTATGAAAAAAAAAATTTCTAGTATCGTGTTTTCATATTATTTACCTGGTCTTACAATACACTATATTTTTTTTCCTTTGTTTGTATTTTAGGTATAATTATGCTTAAAATCATGCAATAATATGTGAAAAAGGCTCGGGTCACTATACTATGCCTCAATAGAATAATCATAGGAAGTACGTATAGGTATTTAAATAAAAGTATAGTTTAAATAAAGGTATCATCATATAAGTCCTCATAAGTATATGTGGGAACCCTAAGAAATTAATAGCAACATAATACAGATCCCAGGGAGTATTTATGGTCATCCTAATATTGCATCACATCATGAAAATGAGAAAAAAACCAGAATCGCCTATGGATATGATAGTTTCCTTAATATTAAAGTATTGATGGTGGTCAAACACCAAACCTAGCACTACTACCATAGCCTCATAGGATTACAAGGTTGGTACTGATTTTATGGTAACACCTTCTACCATCACTACCTAAATTCTTAATGAACTAGCTTAGGGTCGGCCAACCATCATGTCATATATTGTGTCCCTCAGGTTATAACCCTATAGAGGCATCCTACTTAGGATCCTCAGGGTATAAACATAGGTGAATGAATCCTTATTTGGATCCTAAACTATAATGGTACAAGGAGGGATCCAATATGGGATACTTGATGGTATGTATGTACATTCATTCTACACAGGATCCTTAGAATGGTACATAGAAACAAGAATCTTGTATGGGACCCTTAATAACAGTGCATGTAAGAAAAGGCATCCTATATAATATCATTATGAAGAGTAAATATGAAGAGGGATCCTATAAGGGATTAAATTTTCCATCATGAAAGTTAATTAATTCTACATGGGCCCCTCAGTAATTGGGATAGGGTAGAGGCATCCTACTCTATATCCTATAAGAAAAAATATAAGGTGATCACTCAACCTAAAAAGAATATTTTGAATATCACTCTTGAAAGATGTATTATATCCCATCCTAGAACAGGGGTCTCACTCTTAGGAGACAGATGGATGTAATTACCAAAGAAGAACCTCTCTATTTTGGAAAATCATGAAAATCCTTCTCGGTGTCATCAAACCACCTCAAGGGTTTAAACATTTTGATATACATATAAGGGTACTCAAAATGAACTACTCATGTTTCCAATTTTTACTCCAGTGTGAGAAGATATGAAAAACCCTCAAAAGGTTAGTAAGGGAGGTGTGCATAACATGTGTACATTGTAACATGAAGTATACCCTAAAATCTCTACCTGGGTGTGTACTTTATCTATATATGGAATGTAAAATCCCATGTACATGGTGTGTAATACATGTACATGGCATATACTCTACATGGGGTAACTTCCTCTGTATCTCAAATGGAATGTCCATGTATACAGACTTGTCATTTATTTATATATTTCATGAAACCCACATGGGTTCTGGACGTATACCCTACACGGGGTACCTAGATGTGTATTTTTTCTAGTCGTGCTCCCTTACATAGCAAATGACCCCCCACTAGGTTTTGTCCTGTACTCTACATGGACATATCCCCCTACACGGGCTATCTAGTTGGTTACTTGGCTATATGACCAAGTCCCATTGAAAAACATGTATACCCAATAAACAATGTGTAATTCTAAAAGATCATATCCCCTAAACATGAAGAACACATGGAGTGTATTCCATAAACTATGACCATGTGATTAGGATTTATGAAGGAGAAACAATAAAATCAGTCTGAAACCTCATTTTCTCTTCAAAAGCAATAGGTCAATCCTCAAGGTTCCCAAATAAGTTATAATAGGGGTTTAAAACATTAAAATAGAAAATAAATGGGGATTTAAAAAAAACACAACAAAAAAATCTATCTTTGGGAGGAATCCTCTAAATCATTCCCATTCTCATGGTCCATGGTTGATGCACGAAGATCCTACTCCTCCCAAACTCCACAGTGGTACCTCGATTTTTTCATCTAAATATCTCTATCTCCCTCTCCCATTCTCTTTCAGTAATGAAACATAAGTGGCCATAAAGGGGGAGTATAAAAAAATCTATAGGGTAGGATAATAAAAGAAAATATAAAAGGAAAAGGAAAAAAAGATAAGAGAAAATAAAACAGGGCACAAGCCCAGCCTCAACGCCTGACATGATTTTATGACTCACCTAGGAAAAACCTATGAAACTAGAATCAATGTTGAAGATATGATCTGAATATTATTCTCCTTTAAAAATATATATAATAAAGAAAACATGAGAAAATATTAATATTTAATTAATAAAATATTAATTTTTAATTATTCCATGAGAATTCAAATAGTTCAAAATTCTACTAAAATCAGGACCTAAGGAAAACAACCTATTCTGCTACCAACTGAGTAATTAAAATAATTATCTGAGAAAATATTCTTGGGAAAAATGAGTGTTTTACCCCTCACAAGTATTTGAAAGAAAAAATTCAAATTCCTTCACAAATTTCCAATCTGGAAAAACATGGGTTCATACCGTCTCCCCTCCGTAAACATTATCATCACCAAGAAGCCTTAGTGGTAAAACTAGAATTTAGTCTCTCATCTTGATAATCTATACAATTATGCTATCATGACTATCCAATGACCAGTTTCTTAGCATCCACAACCATCCTATATGGGACACATTCAATTATGACTGATTTGGTAATCCCCACCAATGGAATACCTTTATCGTCACCTCAATAACATAACATCATGCTCAAAGGCCCAAAAAACATTTAACTTAAAATGAATATGAGGTTCACCACACTTAAATATCCAAAAATGTACTCCCCATCAAATTTATTACTTTACAACTCTCCTCAAGTGAAACCTCAATAGGTTACATCATCAAAGTGTAGAATATATTTAAAATAAAAGAAGCTCGACATAGATATGATTCCCTCTCAGGGTACTCAATATGATTTCAAGATAGATCATGATAATATAAAACTAAGAGTACACAACGATTCTATTTAAATGTGTTTATATCTATCCTAATCCACACCAATATCAAACATGATAACTTTCCTTTATCCCACTCTTGACACCACATTTCCCACCAATGTGTGTCTAGGTCTAGCCACGGGTCAACTGTCTCAGGACTCCCAATTCATTTGGGATGCCTCCTCCACCATTAAGGGATATTTATCATTTATCCTAACTACAAAGAAACCATTCCAATTAAAAAAAAATTGAAATCATTGTTCCTCTACTTTCATACACTCACCCATCATTTATTATTTAAATGGAACCACACACAACTATCATGTACCTTTATCCCCTGAATCACACTTTAGTTAGTCGTATTATATTAAAACAAAGCTAAGAATGATACATGGAATGTTACTCCAAACAATAAAGAATCTCACTTAGAACTCCTATTCAAAATTGTACACCTTACCTATGCCAAGATTTATTCCATGACCACCAATCACACGATATTGTTTCTGATATTTAAGAATCAACTACAAAACTACTGATCGATTGGGTCAGTCACCCAAATAGTATGTCCTATCAAATACAATCTTAATACTAAATCACCCTAGGTGATTCATTAAAATAAAAATGCATACACATTCCTATATCAAAAAATAGAGCACCATCTATTCATTAATCTCAAATGAGCATACAACAAACCTCACTACCTAAAAAGGGATCTATAAACCCAGGACAACCTTACTCATAGATTGTCCTTGATAAAACGAGATATCATCCTAGAAGGGTTTCAGTCAAAAATAATCACCTCTAGATCTCCCACCTATCCCTGCTGGTAAAATCTCACAAAAGGATCACTAGGTCAAACTAACTACCCCAAAGATCAAACTTCTCTAGGAAAAGGAAAGATAACACTGAACTATGAGAGTCAGAACTGTCAACATTGGCCTACTAGGGCCCTGATCCTCCCTGAGCATCCTCATAAAGAACTAAAACCTAAATATTAAAGTATCAACAAAGAATATATAATTAACTAACACACGTCAGGCATCCATATATGGTAATACCCCCCCCCCCCCCGATGTATAATCCACAAGAACATCCTAGTACCTATCGACATCAAACATAGTAATTAAAATAGATAACCACAAACGAATGATGGTAAAGAGAAATTTCCTTCCATGCTATATCGGAAAACACTTTATAGTTTTTTACTAACACTTTAAAAACATGAAAATAAGGAACAACACCATACAAGGGGTATAACATTTGGGTATCATGTTATCTAACGACCTACTAGGGTCATTGCACCTACTATTTATGTGGACAGATTCATCAGCCACATTATCAGATGTCTCAATGTAACTCCACATCACCTACAATCATAATGTAATACATATGTATATATATTAAATTTTTCCTAATTGAGTGTAATTCCACCAAAACCCAATACGGTAAAACACTATTTAGGTTTTTTTTGACACCTTAAACAATTTTCCTATATTGTTAGTAAAATCTCACCAAGAAGTCATATAACATGTGAAACCTATATGAATAATTTATAACATGAGATGCCTCTTAAATTTTCTATCCAAGAGAACCAATCCATCATTGGCCTCTTGCCAAAGGGCCAAGATCCAGAAATAAATAATAAATTATAACATCCACACAAAATGTATTTTTTAAAATAGAAATCATATAAAACTGTAACATGAATTATCAAAATAGAAATATAATATACCTAAAAACTAGGACTTATTAATGGAATTGGTATTCTTGAGGCACCAGTCCAATATCCATCACATGCTTCAACACAATCCTAATACTCCTCTCTACCATATCCCAAGTGGTAATTAAAAAAAAGGATCATATATGATACAAATTTATAATGAAAAATCTAGGTGAAACTAAGCTTGTTCCCAAAGTCAGTTCACCACAAGGAATCAAGAGTACCTCCCCTTATTCCAGAGGCTTCCAACTAATAGAGAGCATCTAAAGTAGGTATAGTGCAGAGTCTATACCATTATAGAAAAGTAAAAAAGTGGAAATAACTAGATATTATCCATATTAGTAACAAAAAAGTGTAGAATAAGTAAATAAACTAAAATAAAACATGTTGTAATAATAACTAAAATTTTATAAATGATAAAACATCCATGTAATATATACAACAATGGTCACCCATTAGGATGACCATACATTTAAGAGAATATACATGAAACTCAAATAAATGTAAAGGGATCTCCTAATAACTCTAATCCAGAACACATGACAAATCTCCAAGGTACATGAAAACTGCATTATCTTGATCATAAGAATCCACATGAGTGAATCCACTTGATCATGAAACCCTAGGGCCTAGCCCTATCAATCATACAATCTATGATCAAGCTGAAAATCAGACATAAGTTTTGTATGCACATCATGGTGCATGTATAAGGGTGATAAATAATCTCAGTAGTCTACCCTAATGTAGAACCTATAAATATATTTTCATTATTCCATGCTCATTAAATATTCTAATCCTATATAAGACACAACTAGAATAATAAAGACAACATTGACACCTCTCTTGTTGGAATAGGGTTTCCATTTAGTGATAGATCAGAGTAGGGAGACTAGAGAGTTTCTTTTGTAGTATCATATCCCCTTCTCCTCCATTTTCCTTTGGATTCTTCCCTCTGATAGCCTCATTAATATCTTCCTCTTTAGGGTGATACCACATTTCATCATTCCCTTCAGCACTCCCCCCCTGTCATGTGGTGGTCTATGGGTTCCCACTTGATAGTACTCATTTCCATATTATTTCTACTATAGTTTGTTGTGGATTTTATCCCCTAGATATCACCTTTATTAATCACTTTTATTCCTTCCATCGCCTTTTTTATAGCCCTTTCTGTTTCGGGAGTCCATTTCTGATTTTGACCCCCGGTGTTGGTCCTTCCTTATATATGGTCGGTTCGGATTCCATCCCAGAGCAGTGCTTCCAACTCCAACCAACCTAGGACTCTTCCCAATAGATTCTCTCATGTCTATTACTGAGTCTTACAACCCTAAGAGGTGTTGACTTTATCCAGTTCCAACAGATGTTTGGGTCATCAGTTTCAATCTTCATAGTAGCTTAGGTGTGATTTTGTCTTGAGATGTGTGGATGGTCTTGGATCTAGTTTTACCTTTGGGTGTTTCTTAGGTGATGTCATTTATGGAGGCTCTAGTTCACTCTAGTTTAGATGGTGACAGGTCTCTGGTGTGAATTATGGTTCTTGTGGTGCAACGACAATGATGATTTTCAATTTGTATCTTCTTCATGATGACACTTCGTTGGAGCTGGGTTTCGTTCTGTAGTGGAGACTTCAGTGTTCAATTTTGGTGGATTCATTTTTAGTGGATTTTTATTTTGTGCATCTATCTTGTATGATTATTTTTAAGGCGGAAATGATTTTGTGGTGATAGGAAAATGATGATGATAGTGGTGACTCCTGATATTGGTAGGCGAGGATGTTGGCTATAGAAGCCGAAAAACAAAAAATATAATATGAAGAAAAAGGGAAAAAATCACACAAAAAGATTTCAAGCATTCATCAAGCACAAATCTGTGTATTTTTACAGATTAAAAATGCACCCATATCTATAGGATATTAAAATACAAAAAAATGGATAGCTCATACATTTAATAAAAGGAACAAAAAACATAGCAACATTAATTTCTTACATTGGATTTGAAAGGACTCTTTGTGGAAGAGATGAAATAATGCATGGGAAAGAGGCCCACATGGTAAAGGCATGTTGTATGGGGAATATGCCACATGGGAAGACATTGCTGTATGGGGAAAACAACTTCCATTTTGATTTTAATTTCCAACACTCCACTTAAAACCAGAACCGACTTCATCCCAAGCATATTTCTTAGTCATTTGAATGCATTTTTCGGTAATGCCTTTGTAAAAATATCTGCCATCTATTTGGTATTATGAAAATTTTCCAATTTAATCATTTTATGTTTCACATGATCCCTGATAAAATGAAAATGAGTGTCAATGTTTTTCTTCTTCCATGTTGCACCAGATTTTTGGGAAGTTCTATTGTTGACTTGTTATCCACATTTATCACTGTGGATCCATTATATGGATGATTCATCTCCTTTAGAAAATTTCTCTACCAAATTCCCTCAAAAATATTAGAGGATGCTTCTATATACTCTGCTTCACATTTGGATAGAGCAACCACATTCTGCTTCCTTGAATTCCATGTGAAAACAGACGATCAAAGAAAAAATGCATACCCAATAGTTCTTTTCCTTTCATCTTGGTCACCTCTCAAATCATTTTCTGAGTATCCATATAGTTTTTATTATTCATTGTATAGATAAATGAGACCAAAATACATTTTACCGCTAGCCATTGCAACCCTTTCGGAGCTTCCATATACCTACTTAGAAGCCCAACACTGTAGACAATATTCAGCCTTGTGATTGTGAGATACCTCTGGCTTCCAATCAAAATCTTGAACTGAGTCAAGTCAACAATTCTTCCTTCTCTATCTTTTTATTTTTAAATTTTTTTTCCATAGGTGTGTTTACAAAATTGCAATTTTCCATATTTATTTTTCAAAGCGACTCCCTGGAATACCTCTTCTGAGATATATAGATGTCGTCATGTTGTTGATTTACTTTAATTCCCCTAAAGAAGAACATGAGACCCCCATCAGTCATCTCAAACTCCTTGAACTTGGAATCCTAGAAATCATCAAACATCGGTCGACTGTTCCTTGTATATAGAAAATCATCAACATACAAGCATGAAATAAGTATATCCCCTCGATAATTCTTCTTGATGTAAACTGCATGATCATATGTACATTGGGTGAAGCCGTTCTCTCAAAGAAAGATATCGATGCATTCATTCCAAGCACGAGAAGGCTGCTTCAACCCATAATGAGAATTATTCAGTCGATGAACTTTTTATTCCTCAGCTTGCATAAAAAGGCCTTCAATATTGTTAACATAGACCTCTTCTTCTAAAATTTCATTCAGGAAAGTAGAATTCACATCTAGTTGGAAGATCATCCAACTATGATGTACAAAGAGGGATATAATCATCCTTATAGTTTAAAGGTGATAAACAGAAGCAAATACTTCTTCGTAGTCCATCACATACTTCTGTTTGTACCCCTTTTCTATGAGCCTTGCCTTGTATTTTTCAATATCTCCATATACATTTCTCTTTATTTTGTACACCCATTTGATTCTAATACTCTTTTGGATTTTTGGGAGTGTATTCAGCTCCCATGTTTTATTTCTCTCTATGGAACAGATTTCTTCTTCCAAGTCGTTCTCCAACATTCTTCCCACATGGCTTCCTAAAATTTCAGAGGCTCATGATCTAAATACAATCAAGAAATATTTACCTCTTCAATTTGTTCATAAATGTCACCCAAATGTTTCATCTTCATTGGATCCATAGGAAAATATGATCTGACTAGATTTTGATTTGCTGGAGTGATTTTAGGGGTGATAGAATATACACCTGGACTTCTTCCAACTGATGATGTGACCAAGGAATCTGTTGTGGGTGTTTTCTCATGATGATCATGTCTTTCCTATGGAACTTCTGTCTCGACTGGAACATCTTTGTTTGAATCTTCATCATTCCATTTCCATTCTTCTTCCTCACTAAAGACAACATCTCTACTCACCACTAATTTATTTGTTTGTGGATTTTAAAGCTTATAGGCTTTAGAGGCTTCACAATATCCACTAAAGATTCACTTTTCACCATGATCGTCATGTTTATTTCTTCTTACTTCTAGAATGTGAGCATAGGCGACACACCTGAAGATTCTTAGGTGCCCCACGTTCATTTTGTAGACACTCCATGCCTCCTACGGTTTCATGTTTCTAATTCTCTTCATTGGACACCGACTGAGTAGGTATAAAGTGCATGCCACTAAATCTGCCCAAAAGCTCTTTGGAATCCCTTTATCCTTCAGCGTGGTCCTTGTTATATCGAGGATGGTGTGGTTATTTCTTTATGTGATGCCATTCGGTTGTGGCGTGTAGGCTGTAGGGTATTTCTATTTGATTCCATGTTCCTTATAGAAATATTGAAATGTGTTTGAGGTGTATTATCCACCTCTGTCAGACCTATGTTCTTTGATTCTATGGACACATTCAGTTTCAACATGAGATTTGAAAGTTTAAAATACATTGAGAGTGGATGTTTTTTCTTTGATGCAATACACCCACAAAATTATGATGAAATCATCAATGAGGGTGATAAAATACCTATTACCTCTAAGTGAAGGTGCTTTTATTGGTCCATAGATATCAGTGTGAACTAACTGAAGTGGTTCCTTTACTCTTCTAGACACTCCACTTGGGAAGGAGTTCCTTTGTTGCTTTCCGAGTGTACACGCATCATGCACATGATTTTCAACTTCAATAACCGGCAAGTCACACACCATACTTGATGAGGATAGAAGTATGAGCCCGCTAAAATGAAGATTCCCAAAACACAGATTCCATATCCATGAATAATTCTTCATGAACCCAAGGAGACACTCTTCGGCCTTTGTTTTTATATGTTGTGGAAACATGCGATTCATTTCCATTTGGACTTGAGCAACAAGTCTCTTGTGAGCATCTATGATCAATAAAGAAGAGTTTTCCAAATGTTTGACATACCCCTTCTCAAGGAGTTGGCCGATACTGATGATATTATTTTTCATACATGGTACGTAATACACATTATAAATTTAATTTTACTCTCCATTCTTCAGATAGATTTTGATTTTACCTTTTCCAATCAGGGGTAACTTTGATGAGTCACTAAAACTCACTTCATCGTGAAATTCTTCGGTGAGTTCCTTGAACAACCTTGTATTACCACTCATGTGTTTTCTTGCACCCATGTCCAAATACCATAAATTGGGGCATTCACGTTACTTTTCATTTTCCATGTGGAGTGTGGTACCTTCTTCTTCATGATGAGATTCTTTATCATAGTTGGATTGTTCATCATGATCCTCTTTGCTCCAACAATCAGAGGCATAATTTCTGAATTTCATATAGTTATGGCATTGAATGTTCTTATTGTTTCCACGACAATGAGTGAATTGACCTCCACCGTGTCCTCTTCCACGGATGCTGGTGAAATTGTTTTTATTTTGTTGATATTTTGGATATTGTCCATGCTTTCTGCCACTTTCACAATTACCGACCCATTGTGCTTGGCCATTATTTTTTCCTTGTAGAGTTAACTTTGACTCTATGGAAAGCACTATTTTTGAACCCACATTCTTCTGCATTCATTGATCATGTACTTGCAATGACCCCATCAATTATTTAATAGATAATTTTATCAAATCTTTTGATACTTTGATTTCAACAACCACGTGCTCAAATTTGGTTGTCAAAGATCGAAGTGCTTTCTCAATAACACAAATTTCCACCATTTTTTCCCCATTTCTTTTCAAATTGATAATATTAAGAATTTTGTGTGAAAATTAATCATAGATACCTTCATCATCTTTCAAGTGTGCCACTTCGAACTCTGCTCTTAGGGTTTGATGATGAACCCATATTACTCGATCAACACCTTTGAAGATGGTGGAAAGCATATCCCAAGCTTGCTTTCTCGATGATACTTTGGAAATTTTTTTGAACATCGATTCCTCCAACCCTTGATAGAGGATAAACAATGCCTTGTGAAAATAACACACTGGAACATGCACACAATACCTTCCCTTTCATGGAACATTTGGGATTGTCATGCAAGATGACTTCCACATGACCATTATTTTCCGCACCACCCTTATCTTTCACACAGCTACACCACAAGTTTCCCTTCAAGTTTTTATACTAAAGGAACACTTTGTGCACAAGATTTAATTTCTGAAATTCTTTTGTGGACAACTCCTTCGTGTGGCAGAGAAACCTGATCTTCATTGGAAAATTTATAAGTCTTGAGTGGGGGTAGCCACCAATTTATAGACCTCAATGACCCTGTGCGTAAGATTCTCTCTGAGTGTGAAAAAACTCTTTTTTACGTCACATTGGGCACATAAATCTATTCTGCGCAACCTCATCCTTCATGCACATTTAAATCATTCATGTGATTTTTTCATTTTCCATAGTTTTTATGAGATCATCCCAAAACATGCCTTGTGCACAAGGTTCCAAACCACCTTCAATGTTGTGTGAAACTCCATTTTCCAAAAACACATTTCTCCATTATCTAATATTTTGATCCAAGAATATGGAAAACACATGGAAATGTCACCACATTCAATATTATTGTGTGCTTGAACTCTATGATCCCTTTTCTTTCTGACTCCATGATCTTCCATGTGAGGATTGAAAACAAACACATATCATACTTCATTTCTATTAAATAACAACATTGGTTTCAAAAATCACCTCTTTGGGTTTGTAGGAAATTTGTAGATAAATTAAATGATGCACCAACCACTTATCAACACTTGATACGCAAGAAACAACTCATCCAATACTATAAGTCTACAATAGAAATGATCAGTGTAGAAAATAATAGGGGAATCATGAATCGTGTTCTCATGTTTTGGAATGCTTAAATATGTCCAAGATATTCTCTAATCATGTCACAAAAACATTACATGGCTGGAAGGGTTTCCCCATAACAACAAATTCTCACCATGTCATAGAAGTATTACATACCCTAAATTGTTTCCTAATAACACCAAATTCTCATTTTCCCCCTTTTTAACTCCTTGAGTTTCCCTATTCATTATTATCTCTTAAACATTTCATCCTACAACTTTTAACCATCAAATTTATCCATTCTCACCCATTGATAATAAACCCAAAGAACCTAACTTTGACTTTTAGAGTTTCAAACATACTCCCCTTGGACTGTATCTCCCACAAAAATTTTCACCACTTGCACAAACATATTAAAAATAGTTAACATAATTGGGGAGAGGGAAACAACTGTAACCTCCTCATGCGTTGTGAGGTGGTTGAACACCGAGGTTCAACTGATGCTTCCCAAACACATGTGCTGATAATGGCTGGGATAGTATGTAAAACACTTTATCATTAGTTCTAACATGATCAACTTTAATCATTCCTTGTTCAAATTTTTCCTTGATTAAGTGATATCTGATTTCAATGTATTCGTAAGAGAATTTTGAACATGATTATTCATAAGATCAACTACACTATGGTTGTCACATTGAATCACTATCAGTTATTTTACCTCATCACCAATATTAGAAAGTTGTTGCTTAATCCACAATAACTGAGTTCAAGCCTTTTTTGGTAGAGATATACTGATCTTCATCATTTCTAATAGAAGTAATTTCTTATTTTTTTCTCAACCACCCCACACATTTATTTCTAATAGATAACTCTCCACCACTTGCACACTTTATATCTGCAAAATCTCTAGCCCAGTCAGCATTATAAAATGTTTATATTTTAGTATCTCTTCCTACAAGAAAGTATAAGCCATAATTATGAGTACCTTGAATATACCTCAGGATTCTTCCCACTGCCTTTATATGTTCTTCCGTTGGATTACTTTGAAAGTGGGATACTAAGAATGTTGCAAGGAAAATATATCGTCATGTCAGAGTTCAGTACAATATGCTTCCAATGATTCCCCTGTTCATTATAGGATTTACATGTAACCCATCTTTATGATTTCTCAGGTTTTTTCCAACCACTATTTAAGTCAAAATTGATTTGGAATAATTCATATTGAATTTATTTAGAAAGTTTCTTGCATACTTTTGATGAGAAATAAATTTTTTTATTTCCTCTGAATCGCTCGCAGCCCTAAGAAGTATGTGAGTTCACTAATCATAGACATTTCAAATTCTGATTTCTTGTGATTATAAAATTCATACACTGATATCTTCCTGCTACCACTAAATATAATATCATCTACATACATCAGTGCCATGAACTTATATTTATGATAATTCTTCACATATATATTGTGATCTACTCCTCCTCTTTTAAATTTTAGCTTCTATATATAAGAATAAAGCAGAGAGTTCCATGCTCGTGGTTCCTGTTTCAGACCATATATTGCCTTCTTTATTTTTCAAACCATCATTTCATCATTATCAAGCATAAAACCACTGGTTGTTTAATGTAGACTTCTTCTTCCAAAACACCATTCAAGAAATTTGTTTTCACATTCATTTGATATTATTTGTATCTTATCATAATTTCCATGGAAAGAAAAATCATGATCAACTCTAGTATCACCACTAGAGAAAATTCTTTTTCATCATCATCACTGTCAATATTTTTATAGCCTTTACACACATGACATTCCTTACTTCTGATCAAATATCCATTTTCTTATGTATGTGTTGGTGTGGTCCAATACATAATGATTTGGTTAGATCAATTTCTTATCTTATGTTTCTCTCATGAGGATTATATGAAGTTTATTCAGTCATCATTTCTTCTTCTGATTCCTCTTCTTAATCATATTCTTTGTGCCATCCAATAATATTTTAAAAGTCTTCCACTATTTCAGCATCTGGTTTTATCCCTTGACCATTGATCATGATACTTGAAACTCCTTTTACAATGACATGATCTTCAAGAAATTTATAGAATAATCAGGTTAGATAATAACTAAAATAATGATTCTAGCAGCTTCCTCATCATTCATCATTTTTCTCATACTCAAGATAAATACTTCACAACATCTTTACAATGGTGAAACTTATCATGAATGGATATCAGTAATTTTTCATATAGATAAAACACCAAAGTGTTTCTTCAACTTGTGACTATCCACATTGGAAAAAATTCATATCATCACCGAGGATAATCTTCTCTAACACTTGTTCTCCTAGATTACATAAATAAGATCAATCTATTGAGTCAATAAGGTTTTCTTATGAATTTTCCATTCCTTTATGCTTGGGGAGATTGTTGAGTCAATAAGGTTTCCTTATGACTTTACCAATCCTCATGTTTTGAAAATCACAAACACCTTATCTCAATGAAAATTGCATTTACCCTATGTCTTACTTTCATAAGAAATTTTTCCTTCCCCAAGGAAATTTATCCTTACCATGTTTTTCATTATTCATTTTGTCTAAGTATAAAATTTGGTTTCATATCCAAAACATCAGAATCATATAATACTTAGATATAGAGCATTATATTTTCAAGATCCGAATTCAAGTTCAGAGTTCTCTGAATTCAGACTCCGAACACTTTCGACTTTTGACTCCGAGTTCTCTGAATTCAGACTCTAAACTTTTTAGTTCAGACTCCGAACTCTTATGAATTCAGACTTCCAATTCTAATAAATTCAGGACTCCGAATTTCCTTTAAATTCAGACTCTGTAATTCTATAGAATTATAACTCCAAATTCTTCTAATAAACAGAGTCTGAATATCCTTGTACTATAAATTCTGAATTGTTTTTTGTTAGACTCCAAACTATTTTTTCCTTACACTCCAAAAAATGAATTTTCTTATATAAAAATATTTTTTATTACAGTTTTTTTTATTATAAAATGATTTCTTGCATTCAGTTACTAACTAACCGTTTTTTGAGTGACATGTGTACAGGTCCCTCCGAAATTCAAGGAAAAATATGACCGTTGGAGGATGGAGCCGACCGTTGATGTTGTTCCTATAAATAGGTGCTCATTTGAAAGAGATCACAAGTCTGATGAACTGTTCTATGACTCTAGAGATTACATGTTGTTGAAGTGATTTATAGAGAGAGACTCTCATGCTTTGTGCGTACTGAACACCTTGTTCAGAATTGCTTCGTGTGACTCTGAATGTTGCTGAGTACATTCGAGGGCTTCTGGGGATAGGAAGACAGAGGTTCCGACTACCTCAAAGTTTGGGTACATCTTTGCTGAAGAAAATATAGGTTCAAACTACATTGAATTTTTGGGCATGCGGGGATAGCAAGATAGACTCTGATCTTCGTATCAAGGGCTTACCCTGGTGTGGGAAAGATGGAATTTCTTGAAAGTATAAATCAAGGGACCTTTATCCAAGGTTTTTAGATACCCTTCTCTTTGGGATAAAATAATTGTAATACATTTTCATTCCTGCTTCTATTTTTATTAGAAAGGGAATTTTATTGTTTCCTTTCTTCATTTCATATTCAATTTTAATTGTTTCAATTACAATTATATTGTTACATATTTTAAAGATAGATTCTATATGCTTTATGGTAGAATCTTTCTCTATTTTATTACTCTGATTATTGTATTCATTTCAATAAAATTGATTTACTTTACTTATAGTATTACATATTACCATACCTTTATATCCAATTCAATTGTGGTTAATTGTATTTTTTGTGAATTGTATAAGTTTAAGATCATTGAAACTAATTTCTTAAGTATTTAAACACAATGTTTTTAAAGTATACAATTCATCCCCATCTTGTATATTGAGTATCTATTTTATTATTTCAATCCTACATTTGCTAACTCCGGAGAATATCATTCTCCATACCATCTCAACAATTGGTATCAGAGGATTGGTTCAATCTAAATTATTCTCACGATTAGATTCGGGAGAGGATTCATCTTCTTCTTATTTACAGAATCATCTTTTCAGACTCATAAAGTTCAGATTCTTATTTTTCTTAGAGATACTCTTGTTTTATATTTTTTTCTTGTTGAGGAATATTTTCCTTGTTTACAAACTTTTATTACTAACAATGTTTGTGTGGAAAGTTTTTTTTAAGATGGCAGGAATCAATGTTGGTTCCATCGATAACTTAAATCCAACTAGACCACCTATTTTTGATGAGAATGATTACTAATATTAGATAGATAGCATGAAGACATTCATTACCAATACTAAAGTGGAAAATTTTGTTATGCTTACTTGAGGATATAAAATTCTTAACAAGGATGTTAGTACTTTCACAAATCAAGAAAATCCTGAATATCAACTGAATTATAAGGTAAGAAATACCTTTATTTGTTCCATGACTAGAAATATATGTATCCAAATTTCATATTGTGAAGTATCAAATTGTATTTTTAAGAAACTTGAAGTTACACACTTTGGAACTTCCAAAGTTATTGAAACAAGAAGATCCATGCTCAAATCTGAATATCATGGTTTTTTCTTTCCTTATAGAGAACCCATATGTAAGGTGAAACAAATATTCATGACTATTTTTAATAGTTTACAATCTATGTGTGAGAAAGGATTAGATGATGAATCTCTTGTGGATAAGATCATAGACATCATGCCTAATAAGTGGGAATACAAGATAACAACTATAGATGAGAATAGAAAGGTTACTTAGATTTCTCTTGATGATCTTTTTGGAACTCTTCTTCAACATGAGACTGTAATGAAGAGAGATGCTGAAAACATTAAGAAGAAGAATGCGAATGGCAGTGTTGCTTTTACTACAAATTTAAATCATATAAAATCCAAGACTCATGAGAGAGTTACTATATCTAAATCTAATAAGTTTGTTATACAATATGAATCTAGTGTAAGTTAATATTCATAAAATGAACTAGACAATCTTTTTTGAAGGATGAACAAGATTGTAGGATAGAAGAACTTTCAATCCATATATAAGAAGAAAGAAAGGAATGATAATAAGGATTCAGAAGTTACATGTTATGAATACAAGAGAGTTGGACATATAAGACCTGATTGTCCTATGCTTCAGAGAAAGGAAAGAAAGGAAAAGAATTCTGAGAGAGAAATAAAAATAAGTACTAAAAATCTAAGATAAGAATGTTTGGAAATATAATGACACCTAGAGTGCCAGTGGTGGAGGCTCTTTAGATGAATCATCATATTACCATTCTTCTGGCTAGAAGAATCTTGGGTTAATAGCTAGTCTACCTATTTACAATCATTGCTTAATGTCTAAGGTACACAATGCTGAATCAATGACCAATGTTTCATTGAATACAAACTATAGTAATAATAAATACTATGATTCTTCAGATGATAAATATTCTTCTGATGAGTATAATACTTTACCTACCTATGAAGAAGTTTCTAGGTTTTTTATGCTTCTTGATAATGAAAATTCTAAAGTCAAAAAAATCATGATAAGTAAAATTATAGTATTTCTATACTTACTATGTAAATATCATATCTTTCTAAATATTTTGATAAAAAAAACCCTTGACTTTGAAAATATTTCAAAAAATCTAGAGGAAGTAAATTCTGTGAAGGATAAACTTTTTAAGGATCTAGAAAAAGTAAAATCTAAGAAAAATATTTTCAAGCCTAACTATAGTACTAATGTTTTGGAATATAAGAACTCAATTATCAGATTAAAGCCAGAAATTTTTTCCTTGAAAATGTGTTTGTCAAACTTTACCTTAGGTAAGGAAAATTTTGATAAGATGTATTCACAAATCTGACCTCTAAGGAATAATTATGGTTTTGGTTATACTAGTTCTAAAATGATTTTTAGTAACAATAATTTTGTTCCTCAAAGTTATCCATTCTACACTATGTGTCCGTGTGGTGGACACTAGTAAAAAAGTTGTTCCTTATACAAAACCTATTCTTTAGGATTTTATAAAGCTTATTTTTCAAAGAAAATGTGGGTACCAAAAATTTTTCTTTCTCGAATTTCCAAATACAAGAAGGTTTGGGTTGAGAATGTCTAACACTCTTATTTTCAGGACATTAAAGAGAGTACCAACAACAATACTTAGTGCATGGATAGTGGATGTTCCTGGCATATGAATGGTAACAAAAAATTCTTTGAAAAGATTATCAAGACAAAAGGAGGGAAAGTAACTTTCAGAAATAATGCTAAGGGAGAAATTATTAGCATAGGTAACATCATTTTTCATGGAAAAAAATTGATTTCAATTTTTTTTTGTTAAGGTTATTAAGCACAACTTCATTAGCATAATTCAATTATTTGATAAAAGTTACCTTGTGAATTTTAGGAATGACAAGTGCTTAGGACACAATTCAAAGGAAGAGATTATTCTTTCTTCCAAAAGGCAAGAGAATGTTTAGACACTAAACTTAGAAGACATTAGGAGCCATGACGTACCTTGCCTTAGTGCAATGGTGTAACACCCCGAGCTTCCATGATACGCTTCTAATTCAATAATGTAATAGCTTGGATTGTACGCAAGTTCGAGTTCTAACACACTGCAACTAATCAAAGTAGCCGTTATGAATAGTAATAACCACCTTTTAAATTTATAGAAATTTTATATTTCAAAATGGACTTCATTTTTGTATTCCTAATATTTAAATTAGCCTATGTTGAATTTTTTTGTAATTTTCCGAGAACATCCAAATTTTTATGAATAGTGAAAAATAATTAAAAAAACTTTTTTAATCAAAATAATTTATAGTGATAAGTTATACTATTTAGTGGTTTTAAGGTATAATTAGAATATATTTTTACTATTTTATCCAATGGTGGTCATTAGAATTAATTTAACATTGAAATTGGACATAAACAATTGCCAATCTTTTGATATAAATTGTTTCTTAAAAACACGCTATTTGTCGTAACAGCGGGAATTAATTATAAACATAATTAATGCAACTTATATGTTTGGAATTTTGTAAAATAGACATCATTTTTGGATTCGGAATATCAATTATAGCTTAGGGTGAAATTTTGGCATTGTTCTGAAAAACTTCAATTTTTGATGAATAGTGAAACCACTAAGTGGTAGTTAAATAACTGATTTTTCATTTAAATGAAATATTACCACTTCTGTGATTTGATTTTCAAAAATCCGACATACATGGTTGTCATTAAGAAGTAAAATGTGGTTCAATGAGATTAAAATAATTTTTTGGTGAATAGTAACTTTTAAGTTCTTAATCGCGATTAGAGGTAATTAGTGTAGTTTAAGGTACAAATAATGTTTTAATAATATGAGATGAGCATGACACTTGTCCTACTCCTATTGGATGAGTCATGGCCGACCAAGACAACCCATGGGTCAACTTGGGGACCCCATTGAGCCACTTTAGTTGGAAAATGACATTAATATATATTTATTTAATGTTAAAATTAAATTGACACAAACATAAAATGTTTTACTAAAACAATTTTTACGTGGGGTTACAAAAGTCCAAATTTTGATTATAAATATTAATTAGAAAGATAAAACGATTTACTACATCATAGTATTTTTTTTATAATTTTTTAACATTAAATAAATTAAATTATTTATGACATCATTATGATGTGGCGATGACCTCATTATTTAACGATTTGAATAAAATGAGAAGATAATGAAAAATCCAAGGCATACACTTGTCCAAAGCCTATTGGATGAGGATATTTAGAAACCTTATCACCTTAGCCTCGAATTATATAAGTGTGGGACCTTTAGAATCCGAAAAGCATTGTGAAATAATGTAACATTTCAATCATTCCAAAAGTGCCCCTCCTCTCCACTTATAAAAGGCCCCCACCTCTCCCACCTCATTTACACTTTCAAGCCATTTGGCTCGTCCAACCTCTGCCCAAATACTCTCCCAACTTCCCTATATTACTCCTAGAAGCCTCACTTTGGGCAGAACTCTTCTCAAGGAATCCTTTGGCTCAAATCAAAAAGAGTTACCCAATTTTGAGGTAATGTCTTCTCTAATGTTGTTTTGGTTTATTTTTCTTCTCCAACCCCATAAACTATTTTTATTCAATTATTTTGTAACAAAACCAGTATCCTCAATATACTAGGATGTTGTTACAAGAAGTATTCGAGCTACACTTACACACACCTACATCTAATGGTTAAAGAACATACAGTTTCTGTGGATGGCGAATTTCTGCCTCACGAAACGATGATTGTTCAACACTCATATAACACCTTCAAAGGTGGCCATTAAGATGTCACTATATTTATATATGATATATAATATGTTTATGTTTTACTTATGCTTCTGTATTTCTCATTTATGTCATACTTTATGATTTCCATTATGGGTAAAACGCGATAATTTCATTTTAGGAAGTGCGGACTACCGCCCCCTCAAAGTGATGTGAATCGTTAATGCCATATGTGGGATGTATAAAGGATGGAGTAAATGATATTATATATGATATTATACTGGAAATATATTATACTTTTATATAATTATGATTTCATTACATTAAATACGAAATAGAAATGAAAGTAGCGTTCATGCGTACGTACGGCTTACCGTCTCCATGAACGGTGCATTTCATTTCTTACCTCTAAATGTTACGTAATATTATGAATGAATGTATATACTTGATATATATGATATATATGATATCTACATAATGAATATAATTCTGGATATAATGGATATTTCACCACATGAACAACTTGTAATTATAAGAAGGTTATTGTTGACACAAGTACCAAAGATCGACAAAACGACCGTTATTAACTTAAATAATGACATAACGTTCATAACATTGTAATAAGTGATATAAAAAAGATAATGAAATTGAAAATGGTTCTTAATAAGGTAGATATTAACTCTAGTTTATTATTCAGGAGGTTAAAGAACGGTTGATTCAAGTCGGACAAGAGGTAAGGGAATTTCTTAACCCAACTTCCATTCTTTGGGTTAATCTCCTACTTTCAAATTATGTCATGACATTATTATGTCTTATTTTGTATTCTTTATGTGTACCTATAGTGAATACACATAATAGATCTATTTTATTTTATAAATTATCTTTTTAAGGACTTCGTCTCAATCTCCTTTCATTGAGGAATATTTGGTTTTATACACAACTTTCTTTTATACGGTGTATAAACCCCTTTGACTTTTACATTTATTCAAAAGGAATATTTTTTATACGAAGAGTTTTACTAAACGACAAAAAGGGAATGTTTTTATTTCCATACTTATGCGGCGACAATGACTTCTCCGCCGCCGTGACCATTATTTGAGTTTCGGCTTCCTCTACAAGCCATCATTTTTTTTAATGAAAAATAAATACAAAGTTTTAACTTTCTTTTATTTTGGTATTAAAAATGGTTTTGAAAGCATTTTTATTATATCAATGTGTTGTATTTACATCTTGTGATTGAAATGTGGAAATGTTATGTTTCCTTTATGCATGTTTTATGTGATACGATTATGTTATGGTTTATGATATGTTTAAACCTATTCATATGAGGAATGAATTGGACTTAATAAGTGACGGGTGGAGCCCGCTATAGCTCCTCGATGCATCGGCAGGTCTCATGAGACAAACTAGTGTCTTAGCACGAGGCCTTGACAAAATCTTATTTGTGGTCTTGGCACGAGGCCTTGACTACGTGGTTATGATATTCTGGCATTATGCATTCCATCATTATGAAAGTGGTTATTGATATTGCATGTGATTATTCGACCAGTAGAATATCCATGTGAAGAAGTGAATGGCATTATCTCATTTTACTTTTGCCATATTATGTTGATGTTCAAGTTTAAAAGGCTTTTGTTTTATTTATACATTTCCTTAAATGTTTATGTTTATTTATGAAAGCTTCCGCAATATTGTTATCCTTACTGAGCATCTGAGCTCACCCCTTTCAATGTTTTAATATTTTCCAGGATGTGAAGAAGTATTTTATGAATGACCTGCAGGGATAGTCAGAAGAGGATATGAGTGTGGACTATGAAGAATTTGTTATTAGTTTTTCACATTATGATGTAATGTAACATTTATGAATGTATCTAGTGTTTCCAAGGCTACTAAACTAATCAGTCTTTCGAGACTTGATCTTTTGTGATCATGCCAATGTTACGAAGTAATGCACCGGCTCTGGGTAGCTGGGGTTGGGGCGTTACAGTTGGTATCAGAGGCAGTTTAGTACTAACCTTGGAAGCTAGATTTAGATAAACTATGATTAGATCGCATAGCCCAAAGATAGACTTTGAGGATTAGTATAGAAGAACTTCCTAGAATTTTGGTATTATAGAGATGTTATGAGTTTTCCGAGAAATACATCCCTGTCTGGATACGAGCAGGTAGTGGCGGCTCTGGCACAGATTTACCTAGGGGTAAAACCCGAAAACACCGCTTTGAGCTAGACTCGAACGAGAACTGGTGCACGACAACGGGCCTTGCTGCACTCTTGGTTACGACACTCCCGGGGGATATGCTTAGGATAATTCTCATTTTATTTACAAACCACTATGAAGGGTTATGAGTACATACTTCCTCAAAGAAAACGTTCCTTTTTATGATTATGGATTATATCCATAAATAGTTCAATTTATGTTAAGTGTTTTATAAGTATAGGATTATGTATTTTGATTCATAAACTGATCTAGTTATGCCATTGTTTAGAAATGGTGCCTAGTGGAAGGAATGGAAACTGTATCATTGCACGCACTCCGTGTAGGGATTGCCCTCCTGCTCAAGATAATTATTGTGGATCTGGAGATACAACTGGTGCTGATCAACTTATTACCATACTGGGACAACTCACGCAGGTTATGAATAATAACCTTACTCGTATGGAGCACCCTGATCCGCAACGTGGAGGATCAATGCTAGACCGCTTCATGAGGCAACAACCACAAACCTTCAATGGGAGTACAAATCCTATAGTAGCTGAGCAATGGATAAATTCCTTAGAGAAAATATTCCATGCCTTGGGGAGTAGTGAAAGGGAGAAGGTTGTCATGGCAGTTTACCGCCTCACTGGAGATGCCGATCAGTGGTGGTCGCTGATTCAAAACACAAAGGAAGATGATGACGTATCGAATATGGAATGGAGGGAGTTCAAAGATCTTTTCTTAGAAAAATACTTTCCTCGTGACCATCGAGAAGATATGGAAAGGCAATTTCTGAGTCTGAGGCAGAAGGAGGATGAGAATGTCGCAAAGTATGAGGCTAACTTTACAAGGTTAGTGAGGCATGCTGCCGATTATATACGTAACCCAAGGAGTAATATTGATCGTTTCTTTGATGGGTTAAAACCATTTCTCCGTCGAGCTTTAGTATCACAATCCTTCTCATCATACGAAGATATTGTCTCGTGTGCTATCAAGACAGAAAAGGAATTCTCTAAGTCTTATGACAACAAAGTAAAGCAAGAGAAGAAGAGAATGGTGGAACAAGAGATAGAAAAAGGGAAAAAGGGAAAGAAGGATTTTCCATTATGTGATAATTGTGGGAAGAATCACTCTGGTACTTGCCTAAAAGGAATTGGAGTTTTTTATAAATGTGGAGAAAAGGGTCACCAGGCTCGTGATTGCAAGGGAAAGAATGAGGCTGTCAAAGTTAAATGCTACAATTTTAGAGAAATGGGTCACTATGCAAATGAATGTCCTAAGCGTCAAGGAAAATTACCTCAGAAAAGGCCATGGGATCAAGGCCAATCTTATGCTGTGACTACAATTGAAGCGGAATAATTATTGTATTTGTGTTTTTGGACTCAAGAACTAGATTATGGTTATAAGAATAATGTGATATATAAGGATTGTACTGCAGTACATGTTGTTTTCATTAAGGATTTAATATGATGAAGGTAATCATATTTTTAGTATGTGACAATAAGAGAAACTTTACTTTGTTTGGGGAATCTGAGGTTACAATTGATTTTGGAATTTAACGACCCTTTAGAGAAAGTCTGGACGGAGGTATTTTGGATAACTATTAAGGTTGGAATGGATTAAGTTGAACCATGGATAGTATTGTTTAAGGTTAAAGCATTTCTGAAGATTATTTTTGGAATATTATAATACTATAGTTTTAGGAAAAAGGACAACCTGCAGGGTGGGGCATAACCTGACGCGTCGGACAAAGCTGCAGGAATCGAACCCACAACCATAGTGCGACAGGCCTTTATTTCCTACCACTAGCCTACAGGAAGTCCCTGGTTGTTACAAAATAATTTTACTAATCTAAATGGTATGTGTTAACATTTGGAACCTTATACAATTAGGATAAGTATAATATTTTTGAGTTCTATTATCTTTTTGAGTGAAAGATGAGTTGAAGGTTGAAACTTTAATTGTCAAGCATAAATATATATATACCTATCTTTTATTCAATGAATGAATTAATTCATAAACTTTAGTAAAGGGATATTAAAACAAAAAAATGTGTTATCCTAATACCTTATGTCTTGTTGAACTGATGATATTTTAAATCAACATAGATTGAAGGCTTTGAGGCCCTCAATTTGACAGTTGATTGTGATTGATGACCTCAATCACTCCCTACAAATATTTACGTTTTTCCTCTAATCATATGTCTTTAATTGCCACCAATGTTCTCTTAATCGAGATCATAATTGGGTGGTGACTTTTTCATTTCCCTTCCCCTCTTATTAAGGCTACATTTTATTAATCTTATTTCCGATGTGGGTTTTCCACAAAGGTATTTTCTCTTTTCAACCTTTTATTTACAAAGAAAAATTTCAAATTGCGAGGACGCAATTTATTGAAGGAGGGGAGAATGTAACACCCCGATCTTCCATGATACGCTTCTAATTCAATAATGTAATAGCTTGCATTGTACGCAAGTTCGAGTTCTAACACACTGCAACTAATCAAAGTAGCCGTTATGAATAGTAATAACCACCTTTTAAATTTATAGAAATTTTATATTTCAAAATGGACTTCATTTTTGTATTCCTAATATTGAAATTAGCCTATGTTGAATTTTTTTGTAATTTTCCGAGAACATCCAAATTTTTATGAATAGTGAAAAATACTTAAAACAACTTTTTTAATCAAAATAATTTATAGTGATAAGTTATACTATTTAGTGGTTTTAAGGTATAATTAGAATATATTTTTACTATTTTATCCAATGGTGGTCATTAGAATTAATTTAACATTGAAATTGGACATAAACAATTGCCAATCTTTTGATATAAATTGTTTCTTAAAAACACGCTATTTGTCGTAACAGCGGGAATTAATTATAAAATTAATTAATGCAACTTATATGTTTGGAATTTTTTAAAATAGACATCATTTTTGAATTCGGAATATCAATTATAGCTTAGGGTAAAATTTTGGAATTGTTCTGAAAAACTTCAATTTTTGATGAATAGTGAAACCACTAAGTGGTAATTAAATAACTGATTTTTCGTTTAAATGAAATATTACCACTTCTGTGATTTGATTTTCAAAAATCCGACATACATGGTTGTCATTAAGAAGTAAAATGTGTTTCAATGAGATTAAAATAATTTTTTGGTGAATAGTAACTTTTAAGTTCTTAATCGCGATTAGAGGTAATTAGTGTAGTTTAATGTACAAATAATGTTTTAATAATATGAGATGAGCATGACACTTGTCCTACTCCTATTGGATGAGTCATGGCCGACCAAGACAACCCATGGGTCAACTTGGGGACCCCATGGAGCCACTTTAGTTGGAAAATGACATTAATATATATTTATTTAATGTTAAAATTAAATTGACACAAACATAAAATGTTTTACTAAAACAATTTTTACGTGGGGTTACACAAGTCCAAATTTTGATTATAAATATTCATTAGAAAGCTAAAAAAATTTCCTACATCATAGTATTTTTCTTTATAATTTTTAGACATTAAATAAATTAAATTATTTATGACATCATTATGATGTGGCGATGACCTCATTATTTAACGATTTAAATAAAATGAGAAGATAATGAAAATTACAAGGCATAAACTTGTCCAAAGCCTATTGGATGAGGATATTTAGAAACCTTATCACATTATCCTCGAATTATATAAGTGTGGGACCTTTAGAATCCGAAAAGCATTGTGAAATAATGTAACATTTCAATCATTCCAAAAGTTCCCCTCCTCTCCACTTATAAAAGGCCCCCACCTCTCCCACCTCATTTACACTTTCAAGCCATTTGGCTCGGCCAAACTCTGCCCAAATACTCTCCCAACTTCCCTCTCTTACTCCTAGAAGCCTCACTTTGGGCAGAACTCTTCTCAAGGAAGCCTTTGGCTCAAATCAAAAAGAGTTACCCGATTTTGAGGTAATGTCTTCTCTAATGTTGTTTTGGTTTATTTTTCTTCTCCAACCCCATAAACTCTTTTTATTCAATTCTTTTGTAACAACACCAGTATCCTCAATATACTAGGATGTTGTTATAAGAAGGATTCGAGCTACACTTACACACACCTACATCTAATGGTTAAAGAACATACAGTTTCTGTGGATGGCGAATTTCTGCCTCACGAAACGATGATTGTTCAACACTCATATAACACCTTAAAAGGTGGCCATTAAGATGTCACTATATTTATATATGATATATAATATGTTTATGTTTTACTTATGCTTTTGTATTTCTCATTTATGGCATACTTTATGATTTCCATTATGGGTAAAACGCGATAATTTCATTTTAGGAAGTGCGGACTACCGCCCCCTGAAAGTGATGTGAATCGTTAATGCCATATGTGGGATGTATAAAGGATGGAGTAAATGATATTATATATGATATTATACTGGAACTATATTATACCTTTATATAATTATGATTTCATTACATTAAATATGAAATAGAAATGAAAGTAGCGTTCATGCGTACGTACGGCTTACCGTCTCCATGAACGGTGCATTTCATTTCTTACCTCTAAATGTTACGTAATATTATGAATGAATGTATATACTGGATATATATGATATATATGATATCTACATCATGAATATAATTCTGGATATAATGGATATTTCACCACATGAACAACTTGTAATTATAAGAAGGTTATTGTTGACACAAGTACCAAAGATCGACAAAACGACCGTTATTAACATAAATAATGACATAACGTTCATAACATTGTAATAAGTGATATAAAAAGGATAATGAAATTGAAAATGGTTCTTAATAAGGTATATATTAACTCTAGTTTGTTATTCAGGAGGTTAAAGAACGGTTGATTCAAGTCGGACATGAGGTAAGGGAATTTCTTAACCCAACTTCCATTCTTTGGGTTAATCTCCTACTTTCAAATTATGTCATGATATTATTATGTCTTATTTTGTATTCTTTATGTGTACCTATAGTGAATACACATAATAGATCTATTTTATTTTATAAATGATCTTTTTAAGGACTTCGTCTCAATCTCCTTTCATTGAGGCATATTTGGTTTTATACACAACTTTCTTTTATACGGTGTATAAACCCCTTTGACTTTTACATTTATTCAAAAGGAATCTTTTTTATACGAAGAGTTTTACTAAACGACAAAAAGGGAATGTTTTTCTTTCCATACTTATGCGGCGACAATGACTTCTCCACCGCCGTGACCATTATTTGAGTTTCGGCTTCCTCTACAAGCCATCATTTTTTTAATGAAAAATAAATACAAAGTTTTAACTTTCTTTTATTTTGGTATTAAAAATGGTTTTGAAAGCATTTTTATTATATCAATGTGTTTTATTTACATCTTGTGATTAAAATGTGGAAATGTTATGTTTCCTTTATGCATGTTTTATGTGATACGATTATGTTATGGTTTATGATTTGTTTAAACCTATTCATATGAGGAATGCATTGGACTTAATAAGTGACGGGTGGAGCCCGCTATAGCTCCTCGATGCATCGGCAGGTCTCATGAGACAAACTAGTGTCTTGGCACGAGGCCTTGACAAAATCTTATTTGTGGTCTTGGCACGAGGCCTTGACTACGTGGTTATGATAGTCTGGCATTATGCATTCCATCATTATGAAAGTGGTTATTGATATTGCATGTGATTATTCGACCAGTAGAATATCCATGTGAAGAAGTGAATGGCATTATCTCATTTTACTTTTGCCATATTATGTTGATGTTCAAGTTTAAAAGGCTTTTGTTTTAGTTATACATTGCCTTAAATGTTTATGTTTATTTATGAAATCTTCTGCAATATTGTTATCCTTACTGAGCATCTGAGCTCACCCCTTTCAATGTTTTAATATTTTCCAGGATGTGAAGAAGTATTTTATGAATGACCTGGAGGGATAGTCAGAAGAGGATATGAGTGTGGACTATGAATACTTTGTTATTAGTTTTTCACTTTATGATGTAATGTAACATTTATGAATGTATCTAGTGTTTCCAAGGCTACTAAACTAATCGGTCTTTCGAGACTTGATCTTTTGTGATCATGCCAATGTTACGAAGTAATGCACCGGCTCTGGGTAGCTGGGGTCGGGGCGTTACAAATGGAAGATCATTATTGGTTGTGGGATAGAAGTTTAGGACACTGTAACCTTAGAAACCTATGAAAACTCTCAAAGAAAAGACTATTTAAGGATGTACCAATGCTTATATTTGATTCATCAAAAGTTTTTGATCCTTGTCAATGTGACAAGAAACATAAATCATGTTTTAAGTCATTTGGTGAAGTCTCAACCACTGATGCATTACCATTAGTGCATATGGATCTTTTTAAACCAACACAAACTGGAATCATTGGAGGAAAATATTATATATTTGTCCTAGTTGATGATTACACTAGATTAATGTGGGTCTATTTTCTAGAAAATAAATCTGAATCTTTTTCTTATTTAAAATGTTTTAGAGCCCAAGTTAAAAATGATAAAAACCTTCCTTTTATAACTATTCATAGTGATCATGGAAGAGAATTTCAAAATTCTGATTTGGAAACTTTTTGTAGTAGAAAATGCATTACTCATAACTTCTCAGCACCTGGAACACCTCAAAAAATGGTGTTGTTGAAAGAAGAAATAGAATTATTCAAGAGTTAACAAGAACCATGTTTAGTGAGTATTCTGTAGCCAAACATTTTTGGGTTTAAGCTTTACGTACTTCTTGGTATACTATAAATCGAGTTTTGATTAGACCTTTTCATAATAAAACTCCTTATGAGTTATGGAATGGTAGAAAACCTAGACGTTCCTACTTTAAAAATTTTGGTTTCAAAGTATTCATTCTAAACACTAAAGATAATTTACACAAATTACCACCAAAAACTGATGAAGGAATTTTCTTAGGCTACTCCACAACTTCTAAGGATTATAGAGTTTTTAATAAAAACACTTGTACTGTTGAAGAAATAGTGCATGTCAAATTTGATGAAACTGATTCTTTTGTTTTTAAACAACCCCAACCTACATCTTCGGATTTTTTTTCAAAAACTGATTATCAACCTTTGTTAAAAGATCCTTCTAATAAGGAAAATGTTCAAGGAGATGTTTCTGAAGCATTTACACTAGAATATTTCCTACCCTATATTGATGAACAGTTTTTACAAACCCCAAATTAGTTGTTTCTAAAAAATCATCCCAGTGATAGTATCATTGGTGAATTAAATCAACCCTTAATGACTAAAAGTTCTTTAAGAAATGAAATAGAACATCTAGAATTTCTCTCCCAATTAGAACCAAAAATCACTGATGAAGATTTAGGTGATTATGATTGGATAAAAGCTATGCAAGATTAACTAAATGAATTCGAAAGGAATAAAGTCTGGACCTTGGTTGAAAGACCTAAGGAATCTTCTATTATTTGAGTAAAATGGGTTTTCATAAATAAATGTGATGAAAATGGAATCATAGTAATAAATAAAGCTAGATTGGTTGTCAAAGGCTATAATCAATAAGAAGGAATACACTATGGAGAAACCTATGCTCCAGTAGCTGGACTAGAATCTATTCGTATTCTACTTGACTTTTCAGAATTCTTTAAATTTAAACTTTTTCAAATGGATGTGAAATGTGTTTTCCTTAATGGTTATGTTCAAGAGGATGTTTTTGTTGAACAACCTTCTGATTTTGAAGATACAAAATATCTTGAACATGTTTTTAAACTTACCAAATATTTTTATGGACTTAAGCAAGCCCCTTGATCTTGGTATGATAGAATTAAAATATTTTTTCTTCAAAATAATTATGTTAATGGAAATGCAGATCCAACCCTTTTTATAAATAAAGATATGAAAAATGTTTTGATTGTTCAAATATATGTTTTTGACATTATATTTGGTTCAACATAGCAATATTTAACTGATTCATTTTTAGATCTAATGAAATCTGAGTTTGAAATGAGTATGATGGTTGATTTAACATTTTTTCTTGGTTTTCAAATTTCTCAAAAACCAGAAGAAATCTACATAGCCCAACATAAGTATATTAAATATCTTCTTAAAAAGTATGGATATGACAACACTAAGAGTATTAGTACTCCCATTGGTACCTAAAACATACTTGATATTGATGAATCTAGGAAACCAGTAGATCAAACAACGTTTAGAGGTATGATAGGAATTTTACTTTACTTGACAGCTAGTCATCCAGACTTAATGTTTTCAGTATTCTTATGTGCAAGATATCAATACAATCCTAAGGAATCTAATTTAAAGGTAGTGAAAATAATTTTTCACTACTTAAAGGGAACCATGGATTTATTACTCTTTTATACTTCTAGAAATGATTTTATTTCAAAAAGTTTTTCTGATGCCGACTTTGGTGGATGTAGAATGGATAGAAAGAGTACATCCTAGACTTGTCATTTCTTAGGAGATTAATTAGTTTCTTTATAATGGTCCAAAGTTTTTCCATGGAAATTCCCCTCTTATAATTATTTCATAAAATCACATGAAAACACAACATAATGGACTACTAAGTGAAACCCCATGACCATCCCTTTGAGAAGTTAAGTCACCTATAGATTGTTTACAAGATAAGACCGGAATATTCCAAACCCTCTCTACACTTAGAGAGGGGTGTATAAGGGTATCCTCCTTGTGGTAACCACCTTTAGTAGGAGTATCATTCACATGCAATGAAGTAGGTAGACTTCCCTAGGAGACAGGAGAATTTCTTAAATGGGGATTAAATTTACCAATCCCTTTAGAGTTGTTTAAGGTAGAATCAATCACAACAGCTGATACTTGCTTTTCCTTCAAATTATCAATATCACAATTAACATATTTTCAAGGCATATCCAAATTTTCCAATTCATATATACTTTTAGGAGAAACAAAAGTATGGGGAAAATTTGGGGGACTTCCCTGTATAGATTTACAATACAAAAAAGGTTCTGATTTCATCTTTGGATAGATAACAATATCAACAGGAGGCTGGATTCCATCACATTCTATATTATGACATCCCAACATATTAAATGATGATGTACTGATGCATTTCACACCCCCATGTTCGGGGAGAGAAATTATAAAAGGGTCATTAGAAATAGGTTTCCCCAAAGTAGGGGGAGAGAGGCATGTCTCTTTATAAGTTCTTCTTTTGGGTTTCCCTAAAGTGGAAGCCATTATATTAGTTTTTCCTTTTAAATTATTTTAATAAATTATTCTTTGTTTTTTCCAAAAGTTGAAGTCCCCATTAGCTTTAAATTCCACTAATATTTCATCTATACTTTCATTTTATTATTCTCCAAACTACCCATCATTTATACCCCTTGAAAGAGCTTCTTTGAAAGCCAAGATATCAGTGGATTCATGAGACTCCTCAGCTATATCTTCCCAAGAAAAATGACTCTTATCTTCACCAAGTTGGGAGTAATAGAACTACAATAATCTTTAGAAAGGTAGATTGGTCCAGGAATAGTATATTTAGAGTAGCCCGCATTCAAAGGAAAAACAGAAGGATCCTTTTGAGATACCAAAGTAGGCCTTTAATTAACAATGGACTATTCCTCTTGAGCATTAATTGGCACAGGACCCAACTTTCCTACAACTTGAGTTTGAATCAGAACCTCAATGGATTTGTCATTCTCCTAATTTCCTATCATCCTATAATTATGTATATCATGACCTCTAATCTGAAAATTAGAGTAGACAAGGTTACTTCTACACCTAGATTTTGAGTGACTAATGGTTTTACAGGAATCACAAAAAAAAGGCATTTTATCATATTCTATTCTAAGGGTGATTGCATCTTGTGTAGTAGAAATGGACACCCTCACAATAAAAATGTAACTTATGTCCAATTCTACCAAAACACATTCCTAATGACCAAATATCTCTATTTCATTGGCATTTTCCATCCTTATAGAAATTTCAATCGTTGATTCGATGTCAAATTGGATTTTAGGGTGTTATAATACCCTATTAAGTCCATGAATCTTAACCCAAATCTGTGCACATGTGTCCTTAAATTCAATAAAATTAAAATTAATCTTCCAATCATAAATCCACAAGGTACCAGAACTTATGTCGAGTGATCCAATGCTCTAGACTCAACCTTTTAGTTTGACTGAAGGAAACAAAATGTGAAAAAATACATTCCCTAAGGAAACACATTTGAAATCAAAAAAAAATCCCAAAATTGAATCCAAACAATAAATCAGGACTGTCACTTTCCAGGGCTTGGAACCCTTCATCAGTATAATATGAGAAATAAAAGAGAACTTACACAAATCAATCCCTTTAGAGATTGTAGCATCAGAATTTGATACATGAGTAGTAGATATATTCCTAATTATTTTGATTAATCACTAATTTTTACTAATTACCTCTAATTAATACTAATCACATATTTTTTTACTCATTACCATTAATTATTACTAATTACTACTAATTTTATCTATTAACAACATAATAAAACTAATCACATCAAATTAAAACTATTTAATATTTAAAAAAACATTACTACTAATTAAAACTAAATATTAATAATTTAAAATCACTACTACTAAATATAAAAAATTACTTCTAATTATTAATAATTTCTTATAATTATAAATAATTACATATAATTGACTCTAATTAAAACTAATTAATAATATTAAAATCTAATTAAAAAAATAAAATTTTAAAATTTTAAAACATTTAAATACCATAAAAAAGAATATTTTGTTCACTCCAAACATAAAAATTTCTTTCCCTATAAAAATTTATACTTAAACTTGAAAGAGGAAAAACTAAAGAAATGATAGATTAATTAGTGAATAAAGATAAAATATTTGGGGGTATATATAGGTTATATTAGTAGTGATGAGACTATTTGTGATGGGAACCCCATCACAAATATTTCCAACAATAAGTTCTTGAGATGGATGTTAAAAAACTAACTACGATGGGTCCTGTCAGAAATACTCACCTTTCAACAGAGTATTTGTGATAGGTGAATTATCTCATCACAATTACCTTTATATGACCAATGGATTTTTAATGGGACTTGGTACTCGTCACAATTACTCATTCCCGTGTTTTGGTGGGAATTTGCGTCAATAGTATTTGTGACGGGTTTGTTTACCAATTGAAAATACAAGTTTACTTAATAGTATTTGCGATGTGATTAGAATCTCATCGCAAAAGGTCATTTTTTCCATAGTGACCCTCTCTGGAAAACATCGGAGGGTGCTACAACTGAAACTGTATGGTCAAGTCAAACATACTTGGTACAACCTTCCCTAGGTCCCATTCCATCATCTACATAAAACGATCAAAGTTATCACGAAAATGATCCTCCCCTATATTATCATGGACCAATGGGTTTTTCTGCTCCACCATTGAGGGAGCATTCTTGGTGACATCCTCTTTTCTCCCAAATGGTACACGCCATTTTGGTTATATTTCTCTAAAATTCCAATCACACATCTTAAAACATATAATAAAAAGATTACACTATTTCCACAAAAGAAGGCCCTCTACTAGCCATAAAAAATCCATTCTTTATAAGCTATCTTGGTAGGTACATGAAAATTTGTATCACTACCCTCAACCATCCATACTATGGTTGATGGTTAACATGGGGTAAACCAACTCACACACCCACAAGTCTTTTCATTAAACATCCATTTTGACCATTTTCACTTGAAAAAATTAAATATTTCTCTTTTATGAACCTTTCAATCCTTTCAAATCATTACAACCAATATTTTAAACCACATATACCTTTTTATTAGTTACTAGTTTTTAACAATTCTTTCAAATTATTTCCATTTAACCATTTGTTTCATCTTTAATAGACATCACTTCTTTCAAATTATCATGTAAAATGAAATTTGTTATATTCCTCATGTCCTATACATCTTCCCCATTTGTTCCTACCATGATGCATTCTACCTATATGCATAGGTTCTTAAAATGATGCATGTATTCACACTTATGTCCCACTACAACCATGTGTGAAATATCATAAAATAGTCACATCACACAACAAGTACATCACCCAAATTGTAATATCATACAATCGTAACAATAAACATCAACAACCATAGTCTCACCCTGGGTAGTTGCGTTTTTTCATGTATATGGGTTATCTACTCCCATGAATGAGCTCATTTCCATGTCCTGACTTATCATAGTCTCTCATCTACCATTTCCAAATAGTAAAAAAATATAAAATAACATACTATGATGCCACTTTGTAAATTCCCCAACCCTGTAGACACTATATACAATGCCCTGAGCAGGGTCACCGCATGACCTTAGGTGCACCTCCCTATATGCTAAAGGTTGCAGAATAGTAGTGAGGGTCTAATTTGTTATGTGGGTAGACTATTCCATCTTTATCTGTGTAAGCCACAATATATAACAATAATTAATAAAACAAATAGTACACCCAATGAAAATACATTACCAAAAATTTTCCCAAAACTAGTACAATCCCACAACCAAATAGTAAATATTCCATGTCATTCGATACAATGCCAAGTGTAAGGAAATCACAAAATAAAGAAAACTAAAGAACCCTGAAAATGGGTCCTGACTCCATGTTTATATCCCTCATCCATGCACATCCCATGCCCAATCAAGCCTATAGCATAGAGACATTTTAATTTTCTTTCCCTGAAACCATGAAGTCTATTAAGGTACCCAATGGTGGACCAAGAAGTGTGTGAGTACAACTAAATTGGCCACCACCAATATTTTCTAAAAAATATCTAATCTAAATAGATAGAGTATGTAGTAATAGAAGAAATAACAATCTAAAAAGAATATAAACAGGATACCATTAGTTATCGAGATTCAAATTCTCCACTTCCATCATTTTTTCCTTGGGATATGAATTTTCATCAAATATACATTGTCCTATGTTGGTAAACAACTATGCACAAGGGGAAAGGTCAAGTTTAATATCCCACAAAGGAAAAAAATCACAATCAATTACATAACACTTAACTTAGAGCCTTAGTCGAGGTATTCTCAACAAATGCATTCATTAGGTGCATAGAGCCTCAATCTAACTCCTTAACCCGTGCAATATATTGGTGGGGTTCAGAGCCTTAGTCCAACCCAACCCATGGGAGTATAACCTAATTTAAATACCCCACATACCACTGAGCCATGTGACTGTGCTTCTTTAACCATAACACTTTTACCAAACATAACCATAACTAGTAAACGCATACATCATATAAAACAATAGGTCATTTAACACATAATCCATAATAATCCCTTAACTCATTGACACATTATCATTTACATTTCTTAAAACAATTATCTCATTTATTATTTACATGCCTTATCATATCAATACAATTACCCTTTTTCATCCATAACTCATTTAACCCATTAACATAGTATCAAACACCCTCTTATTCCATGTTAAAAACTAAAAGAAATTACCATTAGTTTCATTTAATAACCCAAGATAAAATTTCAACACATTTATCAGGGAATATATTTTATAAAAATTCAATTCTATACTTGACATTTAAATTTTCAAGTTCAAGATGTGGAAAACCCCATGGGTGGCCCTTGACCTGGTCAAATCATCCTAAACATGTCCCATGGGGATAATGAGGGGCTCAATTAAACATTTAACCAATCAATTTATCATTTTTACCAAGGAAAAAAACTGAACAACACAACGGTACCAATAGACAACCCCATATACTTAATAATCAACACGACTATAGGATATGTCTTATAGACCAAATAAATTAGTTTTAAATATGAACGCTCACTTCACTATAGACTTTTATTCAATCTAAAACAACCTTCAAATCCTAAAACTAATATCCACTAGAAAAATATGGTTTTTGGGATTTGGAAAAATATAAACTATTACACAAGGCCTAATCCAGAAAAAAATTAGAAGAGTGTTAGAGTCACATGGATCTTTGATATTCACCCAATGACACTCCAAACATCTTAGAAATAATAGAGATCAACCCTTGGGAAGTCTATGGGGTTTTTCTATTCAAATTATCTACTAGAGAAAGGAAGAGAAGAAAATCAGGTAGAGAAACTTAAATCTCAAAGGGGTAAAATGGTAAAAACCTATATTATTAATGGGTCACATGGTTTGGTTGCATAGTTGGCCAAACCATGAATCACCCTCTATCAAATAAAGGGCTAGGTCTCTTAGTCTCTAGGGAAGCATGCACTGTTTGAAAAACCATGTGGTCATCATTCGGGATTATTCTGTCTAATCCCACACATTTTGGCCTCCCCATTTTCCTGATTTCATAAATTGTGCACCCATCCTCTGATAAATCATGTTTGGGGTGCATTATTACTACTAATTGTGCGCCAACCATTCAACATGCACTGTATGGCCACTTTCCCCCCTCTTTCAATGTCTCCAACCCCCATAACACCCTTGAGACTCCTCATATGCCCAGTTTACTTTTATATAACCAAATTAGAGAGACTTAAGAGAAAACATAAACAAGAATGCACCTCAAAGGATGTTTGGAATCTTACAGAGATCCTGTGTAGGATAATTTAGATTATAAAGTTTTGATTGAAATTAATCATAAGAAATTACCAACTCATTTTTCAAAATAAAACAACCAATTACTGTTAAATAAGAATTAATAAAGTTGATAAATTCACCATTTCTAGAATGAAGGTCCAAAAATAGATAATTCCCCAATATTATTTTTAGTATTTGTAAATATTCATCACACTCTTTCATCAAGATGAATTTAACTCTTTTTTGAGTTAACTTAGTTAGTGTGATAGATAATCAAGAAATATTTTAAATAAACTAATTATAGTAACCCGGTAATATAAGAAATCTAAGAATCTCTATAACATTTGTATGTCTTTATAATTATTCAATACCTTTAGTTTTATTATAGTTAATAGTTATGTTGTGCTTAGAATCAAAATTCTAGACGAATTAAATCTGATTCAGATAATATTCACATTTACTAAATTTTTAATATAACTTATTTTCTTTAAGTTTTTCAAATAAATCCTTTGGTATATTTAATAATCCCTCTGAATTTTAGAATATAAAAAAATATAATCAATAAAAAAACCATAATTTTTTCAAAATATTCATGGAAAACTCTATTCATAAGATCCATGAATACAACTAGTGAATTATACAACCCAAATTGAATATCCAAAAACTCATAATTCTCATATATTTTTTGAAACCATATATTTTGAATGTCTTACTCCCTCACCTTAAACTAACATTACCCTGACGTAAGATCAATATTTGAAAATTAATTTTCTCCCTGAAGATGATCAAACAAATCATCAAGGTGATGAAAAGGATATATGTTCTTAAGAATGATGTTATTCTAGGATATATAATAAATGGAAATCCTCATTGAACCATATTGATTTTTATAAAATAAAATATTATCACACCATGGTGAATTGATCATATGAATGAAACCTTTATCAGGTAACTCTTGCAACTTTTTTTTAAATTCAAAAAGTTATGCTTGATCCATTTGATAAGGGGTTTTGAAATTAGAAAATCATTAGGAACTAACTCCATAGTAAACTCAACCTATTGATTAGGAATAACACTAGGAAAATCATTAATAAATTAATCCATATATTCATTTAAAATTTTTAAATCACTAATTTAAATGATTCCCTTTTTTCAATAACATGTTCTTTAGAACTTTCACAATCATATTTAATCAATTTTTCAACTTCTTGATATGTTATCAAGTGTTTGAAATCATTGAATATAATTTTTTTAGCTCTATAATAAATCTTAGGATGATAAATTGAAATTTAATCCATGTCTATAAAAATATTAAACACATATATGGGATATTAAAAAATATTTGTGGGAAAAAAATTCTATTAATAATAATAGGATGATTCTTATAAATATTGGATTCTTTACTACTTCCACTAGTATTTTCAAAAAAAATTATATCTTATTTTCATGGGGTGATACTCCTATTTTACTAGAAAGTTTCTCAAAAATAGAGGAATTTGATTATCTAGAGTCAAACAAGGCATTGACATAATTCAAATAAATATGTAACATATTTTTCACTAAATCATTACATGACCCAACATCAATCAAAGTAGAAGTAAATACTTTTTCCTCAAATTTTTTTATTTTTATCTAGATGATTTTCACCCCAAATAACTAAAATCTGACTCACATTATCATAATTCCCCAAATCATTGAAATTAAAACATCTCACTACTAACTGGCTATCTATTACCCCATTAAAGGATTGATCTTGACTCTTTTCTTTTAATTCATGGTCCATATGACCAATCATACCACACCAGTAACACTTTCTGAATCCTATCAAAAATTATCTAAAATGATTTTTATCACACCTATAACATGTTTGGGTATTACATATCGATTTCTTAGTTTATTTCTTCTCCATTTCTTACCTTTCTTTACCACTTCTTACTATTTTCTTCACAAGGAACATAAGTTTTAGTAAACATCATCTTAACATTCCCATCACAACAAAAAACTATTTCATAAATTTTATGTTCCCATGGGGAAAAATGTCTTTGTAAACATGGTTTCAATCCCGATTTATGTCAACTAAATTTTACTATGAAGGTCGGAAATACAATTTGGTGCATACCTGTTAAATCTTGTAAAATTTGCTTCATAAAGAGCTAGTGAATCCTCATCATTTTACCTTAATTATAAGAATTTTTTCTCTTTTTAGAGTCAAAAAAAATAAGAAAACATTTCTACTTGAAAATATTCTTAAATTTATCCCATTTAGTGGCATCAAGATATTATCTCTCTTTTTAATTATTAACCAATGACCACTATCAATTAGTTTCACCATAAAAATAATAAATGGAAAGAATTGACTTTTTGATGTTATAAAAATCCAGTAACTTAAAATAATTTTTCCAGATCATTGATCCAATATTTTGATACCATCTTATCTGAGGTTACACTAAAATATAGATGATTTTATTTCGTTAAATTCTCAACAATCGACATGGTCCTCTATTGTAAATCTGGTTGCTCTCTAATATAGATTCCACTACCATTTTTATCCTACATCAACTGATCTATCACTATAAAAAAAACTACTCATTTCCAATTCCAACCATTTCAGGTTACCGATTTAGGATTATATTCTAATCTTGATACCTTAAAACTTTAGTTTCCTTGTTTCCATTACATAAATCATTCTAAACTGACATGTATTAGATGATGGAATATGGTAATCTTCAAATTCTATAACATTTCAACATAACAATAAATTAGAATCTCTCAAGGTTATTATATTAATATTTTCCTAACCTATAAAGTTATCTAATCCTTTTATTTGATAGAAACCAAAATTAACTAGCTTTAAAACATTACACGATCTTTCATTTTTATAAAATTATTCACTTTCTTACATTTTGAGAAACTTTAGAGTCTATAGTTCTAAATAATTAGGCCATAAATCTTACATAATAAACCCATATATTAAAAATTGGAAACATCCACTAATTATCTATTTTTTCATAATATAAAACATTTAAAATGAAACAAATTTTCATTTCATGGAAAATCATCACAACATTCAACTTCACTTCTTTTTTTCCTAATCACTCTTAAACCCTATAAAATACATTTAAAAAATAGAATGATCACAAAAATATCAATAAGGAATATTAAATAAAGAAATCCATTAGTCCATTGAAAAACATGAAAACCAATAAAATGATTACCTTTTACATATTATTCTTTGAACATATAATATAAACCACATCAATACTGAAAATGAGTCTTTTTCTCAAAGAAATAATTTAAAACCCATACCATAAAAACAAAACCCCTTATACACATTATATAGAATCATATTCATGACAATGTTCATGAATGTAAGAAATAACTAGATCCTAGTAAAATCCATATAAGAAACATCCCTGGTTCACTCCCTACTTTATACCTTTGAATATAGGGAACATTACCCAATTTATTTGAGCGCTATATTAGGCTCACCCATCATATAAGTTATATTGGTCTCACCTATTGTATAATATGTATCGATATAACAGGTTATCATACATTGTCATCAATTAACATATCATAAAATAAATATTTTTATTCTTACACCTTTTCATCATAAAACTCTCAAAAAACTATTTTGAACCCATAAGTAAAGCACTTTCCATTTTCACTTTAAAATAGGGAGAAATATACCTTTCTTTTGAAAAATATTTAAAATTATAAATTATAAAAATATTAGGGAAAGGAAATTATTTAAAAATAAACATGGAAACATGAAAATGAAGCCTAGAAGAAATAGAAAATCATTACTATCAGAAATTTTTCTCCAAATGTATATATTAAAAACATTCTTTTATCCTTGGGTAAAATGAGTTCAATGTGTCCCATATGAAACATGTTAAAATAATTCATTTAGAAACATTGTAAAAAAAGTAAAATATATTAATATTGTCCTTTGGAAACAATTTAATCATAAATAATAATTTTCTTGTAACATTTAAAATAACATAGATATAGAAGAAAAAGAGTTAGAAGGGAAGCTTTAAAATATAATTTCTAAAAGAAAATCCCTTGCCTTAAATACCATATTTCATCATATGTTTTTTAATCATGAATAATAATATTATATTTGTTATTTAAATGATTAATAATATATTTCATGTTATTACCATTATCATTATCCCTTCTGTTTCATTTATTACTATATTTTATTTATTAATCAGTTAAGTTTATATCTGACATTTTTTGGATGTTTGGTTCATAATCCCAAAACAACTTTGGTATGATGGTTGTTGTAAAAGGGGGAATTATTAAATAATATAAAAAATCATGATCATTAATTTATTATAAATTATATATATATATATATATAATTTTAGAACAATCCATTAAGGGATTACATTAAAAAAAAATTCATCGCTTTTTAAAGGTGGTAGTCAACACATACGCATGAATGACGTTATCATTTTTCAATGTGTAGAAATGTAAGAAAATAAATGATATAGTCTTTAAAAAATAACTATGTTTTCATATATATCATCTATATTAATCAAATACTTCATAATAAACATCCTTGTGTTGTGGTGATGAAGAACAAAACACATCATTTCATGGATTTAGTAATTCACTTGTACGCAAAAGCAATTTTTTCATTTCCCATAGGATTAAAAAGGAAATAAAAAAGAGTTATACCATCAAAATAATAAACTTTTTGTATATTTAATACCATGATGTTATTATTTTTTCATGGTTAAATAATATTTTAAGGAGGTGGAAGAAGAGATAAATTTGAAATAGGTTATTTTGGACTTATCCCTTCTCATCAGATATCCTCTTTGTATTACTCCTTAGGCATTATAGGTATGGTATTTTGATGATTATATGACCTATAAAACATGGGGAGTGACGTTGGGGAGATTTTTAGGTAGGTTATTTTCAAACTATATATCTCAAAAGGTGTTAGGAATGGAGGATAGGATATGCGCTTTAATAAGTGAGGGGAAGGTCACCCTTTAATAAGTGACGTTAGTAATATTCACATGGTTTGACATTAATGTCATCAAGATACTAATGAGATTCGAATTTATACTTTTAAAAAATCACTAAAATATTATATTTATCTAAAATTTTCATGTTACATAAATAATTCATCCGGATTATATTACATTCAATTTTTTTTAAAATCATTTACTTTATTTTTATATCACTTGAACAAGCATTGTGTTGGAGTTTCGTAAGCACTTAATTTAATTGTCCCATCACTAAAAAATAAAATAAAATTTACATAATCAAAAATTGATAAATATTTAAAATAACCATATTGAACCAAACATAAGCTATTTTTATCACTATGATAAAATATTAGAGATATTAAAACAAAGATAGTGACATTTTGTTTTTATTCTTTACTTAAAAATCGTATTAAGGTCATTGTCAAAGGAAAGTGACAAGAAATGGTCATATTTTCAAAAATATGTTGGTTATGGTCAAAAAAATTATCCAATAAAATAAAAAAAGTTTTAAGGACAATTTTTTCCCTTTTTCACGTTTCTAACCCAATTTAACACATCTTTCTGTTACTAAGGTGACAAATATTTACTACGATTACAATTCATAATTATCAAAAATAAAAGAAAACTATATTATAAATTATAAACTATTTGTTTTAAATATGGAATTCCTTTATTATGATCTAATTTTTAAAATTTTCAAAAATTAATTTATGATTAAAACAAAAAACACAACAAAAGTAGTTTTTAATAAAATGTATTTTTTAGCAAAAAAACGAACTTATACAAAAATCAAGTAAATATTTATTCTTATGTAATTTATTAGATTATTTATAATTAAATGATAGTTACATTACTTTAAAACATAATCTTACTTTGAAATTACTTTATTAAATAAAAATTAATGATATTTTTATAAAAAACATTATCTTTATTATTCACTTAAACATAATTTTTTTAGAAAAATACGAAAAAACCATTATAAGATAATTTTGACCTGATGATTTAAAAATGAAGTTCATTTTTTAAAATTAAAATAACAAAATATAAAGACTAATTATTTTTAAATAATATATAATACAAGAAATCAAATTTAGTAAGTATAAAACTATTTAATTTTTTATTGAAAAATTGTTAAATATTTTTATGATGAATATAATTCATGAATATTAATAAAATATGAAATTGATATTATATTACCAATGTTATCACAAAATTTGTTTTAATGGATTGAAATTTCGATATTATTTAGATAAAATATATGGGATTAGAGTTTTTTAGTGTAAAAAAGATGGGATAGTGGGGCTAGAATGTACCTTCATGGAAAGGGCTAGTTCATAATAGTATTTTCGGTATTATTGTAAAAATATTGGAATGGAGGGGGAATTGAGGAGGGGTAAGGGTTGGTGATTTTCACCCCACAATTATCTTAATTACACACTTCAAACAGGCGAGGCAATCTCCCCCATCAGTATTTTGCAATTTGGAACAAATAATACATGGAATCATATAATTTGTTCCAGAATTTTTTATTTTTAAAATAGTAATAAATTGATTTACCAAAATACTCTCATACTGATTCAAAATACCCCCATACCCATTATATATTTATATTTATATTTAAAATAACTAATAAAATTAAATAAAACAAATATATATGTATATCATTCTATTATATATTTAATATAATGTTTTAAGATAAAACTTTTTAAACTACAATAATAACACTAAAAACACATATTTAACACTAATAAACTCTTATCTAATATATATTTTCCAAATGATAAAAAAATTTTAATCTCTCCAAATCAATGTGATCCTTATATTGATATAAATAATTATAGACCCATATATGATAGGTTATTATAAACATTAGTTTTTTATAAACATATATAGATTTTGATTATAAATTTACTGTGTAATTTCACTTTACTATTATGGTGTATTTTTATATATATACAAACTATACTAAGAATATTCATATAAATAAATATATTTAAAAGTTATTTAGAATAGACAGACATATAAACCAAAGGATATACATGCATACAATTTATTTTCATAGATATATGGGTGAAAAATATAAATACGTTTTGAAAAATGATACTATTAATTCCATAGTACAAAATTATAGTATATTTTTTAAAAAATTATAAATATAATATTTTAATTTTTTCATAGTTTCATATTGATATGGATTTTAAAAATTAACAAATATGAAAAAATTTAAAAACTGTTTATATAAATATATAAAAAAATTAGTGTGTCTTTATATATCAACATATATGTGTGGGCTATGTATATTCCTACACATGTGTATATATACATACGTACATAAATATGTATATATAAGGTAGGTTATTGAGGGTACAATAAAAATAAAAACACACACACACACAGTATAGAAGGATAAGTCATGGCCCCAGTTATTGATAACCCATCCAGTAATCCATTTTATTATAAAGAGAGGCATGAAGGCCTAGTGGGCATGATATCCCATTACATGTCCCAAACCCCATGTGATGAATCAATGTTGAACTGAGTTTTTCTTCATTCTTATGTGAGCCTTCCTATATCAGCTAGTGTCATTATCATCCTATGTCACCGCCTGCATCACCGCCCATAAATCACCCCTCGGGGCCAGCAGGAATTGAACCCTGTTCACTTAGGCTAGCAGTGAGTACAACTCAACTGTGGCACAAGAAATAGAATACACACACACACACATACTTACATTTGTACATTAATACATGAAAATTAATAAAAACATATGCAGACATACTTATATACGTATATATGTAAATTTAAATTAATATGAGTACATAAATTTATATTAATATGATTATATAGAACTACACATATATAAAATTATGTAAAATTATAAGTATAAAATTTCACATGTACATACGTATACATAAGTATTAATATACATATATACCATAATATATTTCAATATATACACAAATACATATACAGACACATATAGAAATATATATTAATATTCATATATACGTATACACACACATACATAAATAGTAGTAATATAAGTATACGCATGCATACGAACAAAAATTTATACTACTATATGCATACACATACATACATACGCACTTATATTTTAATATAAGTACATTCAAATATATTAAGTTAATTATTTACAAATATATATATATATATATGTTTATATGACTATAATTATGTTCATGAATATGCATACACACACATATAAACGTTTTGGAAAATATAATTATTTACAAGTATATATTAATATAACTATATACATACATAAAAATATACAAATATATATACATAAATCAACATTAATATAAGTATTCACATACGAAAACATATATAATTATAAATATAACATAAATTTTACATTGTAAAATTTACAGTGTCAAGTTCACTCTGTGAATTTTGAGGTGTAAAATTTATTGTGTAGATTTTACATTATAATATTCCAATGTAAATTTTTTTTATAAATAATGTTTATTATAAATATTTATATGTGTTATTTTTTTAAAATTTACTTATAAATATTGACACTTTTATATAATTGTATATAAATATGTACATTTGCATGAATGGACTTATATTTATCTATACTTATATTGATGCATAATTGTAAATAATTACTTTAATATATTTGTATATAGATCTATATATGTATGTATTTATTAATGATTATACTTATTTTTGTATATAGTTATATTTATTTATATTTGTAAATACTTACACATATACATGTTTACATGTATGTACTTATATTTATATGTATTTATGTGTATACTTATATTAATTTTTATTTATGTATATGTGTGTGTATATTGGTATATACGTATGTATGTATATTAATATAAATTTTTATATATGTGTGTATATTTATAGATATATTAATATATGTTTTTATATAATTGTATAAATATATATATATATAATGGATTGAACTTTTAAACCCATTACATTGTGAAAATTCGAGTAGTGAAGGTGTCTGGATGAGATCCCAATAAGTTTAGAGGGTAATAAGAAGAGATGGAATTGAGATTTCAGCTAGAGGGATTCTTGTGGTGTGGAGCCTTGCCATTCACTATAGGGATTTTCAATGTGGATTTTAAGGGCCAGCTATGGTGTAGCAGGTAGTTGGAGGTGTTTTGAGGCTACTGTTGTTTTGGGGGTAGTTAAGTCATCGAGATTGGTCTACAATATATCCCCTTCTTGGAAGTTGAGTATATGGAGTAGAAGTGTGTTTGTGGCATAGAGTTATAATTGGTTATTAATTAGGGGTTTTAAAGGTGTCGTAGTGTCCTGAGAGTTAGTTTTCAACGGTTCTAAAATTGGAACAGTTTCACTATAGGGATGGGGTTGTGGTGTAGCATTCTTCCTGGGTGTTGGAGTTCTGCAGTGTAGTGGTTTGGGATACGATGTGGTCACCCCTATTTTATTGGATCTATAGTATGTGAATACCTTTGGATATCACAGGATAGCTTTAATATCCTAGTTGTGGTGTGGTCCTCCCCACTACACCATAGTCCATTGTTTTTCTATCCATTTTGGGGTGTGATCCTTGGGATTGTGTCATGGTCTTATGTTTTGTTGGATGGGTATACACTCATAAATCCCATTAGACCCAAACACTTTTCCATTTTTTTCTCATATCTTGGGAGACCCATGTGCATCCCAAGGAGGCCTTTAATCCCCTAACTAGTGGCTTTCAACCTATACCTTAAAGAATTTATCTAAAAATTTTTATGTGAGTTTTCCCTTGATATTCTTCTATTTTATCCCTATTTCCTCAACTGGGAGGGTATTTTGTCCATCAATATTGGGTTTTTGTGTGGTTTTGAAAAGGGTATGATTTGGTTGTAGTGTTCCAGGATAGTAAGTGTATTCTCTTTCTTTGTGGTTCTTGGGACCTTATTCTTGTTCTAAACATGCGTAGGAGATCAAAAATCTCTGTTGAGGTTGGGTTCCTTCATATTTTCATCTAGTTGTATCATGTGGGATGGTTCATGCTCTTGTTTATTATTGGGATGATGGTTTATTAATCTAATAATAAATATAATTAAATTGTTAATTGAAATTGAAGGTGAAGAAGAATTATTTTAATGTTTTTATAGCCTTTTCATATTGTTGATATTAAGATTATTCATTCTTATTGTACCACTGAAAATCATGGATATTGGGAGCATAAGTTTTTGCTAAATTAATATGTGTTGTGGATCCCTTTATGTTTGATTATTTTTATATGACCATGAATAAATGGATAATCACTAATATTCATCTAAGTAATTTTTTCCACATGGAAACTATATCTTGTGTGAGAATTCCCTAAAATAAAGAAGTAGAATTGATAAATTACCCATCGTTAAATATAAAATATGAAAAGTGATTTTATTGTGGCTACGAAATGTGTGGATGTGGTGTGTGTGGTTAATTTGTTTTGGTGAGGTAGTGTTGTGAGGTGGTAAGGTGCAGTTGTGATATGGGGAGTTTTTTTGATGAGTTATGATTGTGTTATGTGGCAGATAGATGAGAAATAGTTGTGATGTGGTTGTGGTGTTGCAGAAGTTGATGTGACTTTGAAATGGTGGTGATATGGGTATGGTTGGATTGATGAAGATGATGGGTTGTTTTTTATTTGGTGTTGTGTTGTGATAGCCTCTTGGGTATTATTGTAATTAAACGATAATGTTGAAATTTAAAAATCATTGGTCATTTTTTTAATTGGATAGAAATGGATAATGAATGAATTAAAAACGATTATTGTGGCTAAATATGGTTGATGTTTAATTTGAAATTAAGTAGGATGAATAATGAAATGAATATTCTAGATAATGAAATTGGTAAGTAATATGAAAAGTTTGAAATAGATTATGTTGAGAAAGAATATGAAATATATAATTTTGTTTGTGGCATACTATGTGGTGTTAGGCATTTAGTGGTGGAAGTGAATGTGGCGGTGTTGTGAGATCAGGGGGTGATGTTGAGTTTTGGTCATTAATTTGTTGTAAACCCATAGGTTGGGCTTGTGTGTGGATTTATAAAAACACGCACAAGGTATGTTCCTTGGGATTTTCTATACACACCCAACCTTTTTTAAGAACTATGTGCCCATAGCCATATATTTTGGGGATGCTTTTCCTAACATCCTGGTGGTGAGGATGAATGGATGGAAACCCACACTTTCCTTCTACCTCTTCAAGGTGATGATTAAGAGAATGGGTTGTGATTTCTTGAAGTCAAAATTTTATTCTAGCGATGTTAGATGAGGTGATGAGATGGATTATAGTGGGATTAATTCATGGGAGGATGAGGGTATGGTTTTAATGTCCTCTATATTAATGATACCCTAATACTCTAGTTATATTTTTGGATAAGATGTGATGTGATAGACCATGTTTCATTGGGTGAGATGTGATTTGATAGCCTAGGTGTCTTCAAATGAGATGTGATGTGATGACCCAGGTGTCTTCAGGCGATATGCGATGTGATAGCTCATTAATCTTCAAGTGAGATGTGATATGATGGATAGTTTCATGTGGGGTTCTTATCATGACATGATCTTCAGAAGAGATAAGAGTTCAAGGACATATTACATTGGTGTGTGAGAGTAAAAAATCAATGAGAAGGAAGTGTGGGGTACCCTTTATTGATATTCGTCTTATTATATATTACACATGGTTGTGTTATTAGGTGAGAATCCCATTGTGAGGGTGGACTTTATTTTATGACAAGTTTAGGTGTTGTTGGTTCTTTTGTTTTCTCATTGGTGTATTAGTATGATCTTTTCACTTATTCATAAGAGACACTGGTTACCCAACTAGGTATACTCATATACTCACCCATGTATATAAAAACTACTTTCAGGTTTCCAAAAGGATTTATATATCATGTTGGACATCTCTATCTAAATATTTGGTGTTTTTGTAATATTGTTGACTTATCTTTTCTATTGGATATTTATTTAGTGACTTTAATCTCATTCTATTTCATTTCTACATGCATAGGGTGGTAGTTTTAGTTTTATTTTTATATAATTTCATGGAGTTACTTGTGGTTAATTTAGCCTAACTCTTGATCCAAATATTATAGTGGGTAATTCCTCCAATTTTGTGATATTTTTTTACCCTCAGTACTAGTCACCAATATGGGGCCTACTGGATGTGGGATTTAGGGTTCATTATCTATCTTACTTCATTTTCAGCTCATGAGGGGTACCTTTGGATGGAGGGTTAGTTAAAGAGTGGTATCAAAGTTAATGGTTGAGATATAGGATGAAGTTTATAGTTATGAGTTGTGAGGATTTCATGGGTTAGTGTGGTTATGGCATCAACTGACCTTAGTGCATGATATAGGACAAGGAATACCAGTTAAAACACAAGATTTTAGGATCCCCCATGATCTGATGCAAGGACTTTGAGCCTACTAAATTACCAAATGAGGTGACCCCACTTGTAGGGTAGAGACCTACCAAATGTATATGCATCATGATATACATGTGTTCTTCTTTGAATTTGGGTTTCTTTTAGAAGATAAAATGAATTAAATAAATATTAATAAAATTTCATACTACATGGATTTAGAAATATTTATTTCCCTTTTAGATATGTATCTTGGTCTTCATCTTCATGTGGTTCAGGAAGTGAAGGTCTAGTAGGCCGGTCTGGATGATCCCCATAGGGTTGATCCAGTTGAGTAGGACGATCAGTGGAAAAAACATTGCACACTTTTTTGAGGCAGACTTTGGAGAATTATGTGGGTATAATTTATGATCTAGAGATAGAGAGTTGGTTGGAGGAGCTCAAGATCACTTTATGTTTGATCCGGGATTTATTGGATTATTAGTTCCGACTAGAAATCAGTTTGATGTGAGGAGTTGTGTGCCAGTGGTGGAAATTGTACCTTGGTCAGCAGAAGGAGACATATAATTCATGGGTCAAAATTCAGAATGAGTTCCAGGTGGAGTCCTTATCATCAACCATAAAGGCAATGAAATGGGAAGATATTATTTTTCTTTAATAGGGTATTTTTGTGTGGGAACATGGGATCAAGGTCAAGAATCTTCAGTGTTTTTTCCCCAATATTTTTTCTGATGAGTATTCATGAGTATATAACCTTGAGGGTTCATTATATCCTTTTATCAAATTTTTAGTTACCCCCTTTAGATAATGATGTATATATAGGTTCAGAAGAAGTTTTATGTTATTGATCATATGCACTCGTAGGAATTTTTAATGTGGGAAGGGAACTAGTAGGGTTCCTTAAGGAGTAGAGTTGTCAGTGTAAGGTCCTAGGTTCCATAGACATTGAGGTTTGAAATAGTGGGGATTCAACCTTAATAGTTCCCTTTCTATACTTCACGGGTTAGTGGATTTTGTGCTATTCATGGGCACCTTATTCCATTGTGGTTTGTATAGGGGGTTCTTAGACATCATCAAAATATGTTCCTGATGGTTCTCCAAGCTCAATTTGATGGAGGTATTCAGGTTCAGTGTTAGCCTCATCAAATGTTTTGTGTAAAGGTATTTCAATTGTAGGGGTAGTAGTTTTATGACGCACTAAGAGGAGATAAAGAAGTTCGGGGTTGATCGTAGGATGTTTCTTATGATCAAGGACCTTGACTTGATCATGGTTGTGGAGGTAGTTGCTGAAATATACGTAGAAGATATGGGTTTAGTTGGTTTTATCTATTGGAGGTGGCATCATCATATAGGGCATTGATCATTCGGGGTATGCAGAAGTTGTCTTCCACGCTTGTTTATTTCTTGTTTAATTCCGTATATTCACAAACCTTTGTTACAAAATAATATAGTCTATGATCTAGGTATAGACATAGAGTGCCTTCTCATGCACTTATCATTAACTATGATAGTCGAAGGTCATACCAACCTATTTGATGTGTTACAGGGGCATAGACTGATGATAATTACACATCAGTCCTATGGAGATATATTTTTTACTTCATATGAAGATGTAATATGTCATCCTTATCATCAACTTGTTTTATTTTATTTGTGATTTTATCAAATATTTTTGGGGGATAGTTGTGTTCTCATATGTGGATGGTTGGCGTATGGTTTTTTATTATTGGGAACATTTTAAAGTTGATTGTAGAACTATGGGGTCCATTATTTATTTTATGGATGATTAGTCTATTAAATCAGTGGATTCTAGGATATAGAAGGTTCCAAGGGTTTTTAGAGTGTTTTAGATGTTTTCTTGAAGTGGTTTTGACACTACTCCCACAATGCGATGTTGACTTTATCATAGATCTATAGTCTTATTCTTATATGACTTATTTGGATACTTATTAGATGGTACCCTCTCGTTTATAGGAATTACGGATGCAGATAGATGATATAATGCAGAAGGGTTTCATCCAGACTAGGGTGTCATCATGGGGAGCTCCATTTTTATTTTCTATTAAGGATGATGGTAGTCTGAGGTTGTGTATAAACTATCGAAGGTTTAATCAAGTGACTATCAAGAATCAGTAAACTATTCTAAGGATAAATGATATTTTATACCATTTGATATGGGCATGTTATTTTTTTAGTAACAATATATAGTATGGGTATCATCGGTTAAAGGTAAAGGAGGGAGATATCTTGAATATTTCCTTCAGATTCAGGTGCGGGAACTTTGAGTTCATGATCATGTAATTCATTATCACTAACACACTAGATGTTTTCATGGGTTTTATGAACTCTATATTCAATTTATTTTTGAGATAGTTCATAGTGGTGTTCATTGATGACATATTGATCCACTCGAAGTTAGAGGAGAAGCATGCCAATCATCTCAATGCTATCTTACGGGTTTTTTAAAACCTAAAACTCTATGGGTAGTTATCCAAGTTTAATTTTTATACATGATAGGTAAATTTAATTAGGTATGCGGTGTCTCAAAAAGGTGTAGTCATAGACCCATAAAAAGTCAAGGAAGTTGCTTCTCGGGAAGCACCCAAGAATGTGTAAAAGGTCCGTAGCTTCCTTGGGATTGTATGATATTACCTGAGGTTAATATCTGGATTATCATGGATTTTGACCCCATTGAAATCCTTGAATAGGAAATAATAGGATTTTACCTATACTGATCAATGTCAGGTCGAATTTGACTACCTAAAAGGGAAATTGACCAATTCTATAGTGCTCTAATTTCCAGAAGAATGGGTAATTTTTTAGGTGTTTTGTGATGCTTCATGTATAGAAAAGGTAGGAATCTTGATGAACTATAGGGTATTGATCTATTATGGGTCTCGGAAGTTGTGTCCCCATGGGAATTAATATGATACCCATGATATGTATTTGGTATAGGTTTTGTTTGTACTAAAGTTGTGGTGACATTACCTCATCATGGAGTGCTTTGTGGTCTTCATAGATCATAAGAGTTTGAGGTTTATCTTTTATTGTTGTGATCATAATCTATAGAAGTGGTGGTGGATGTATTTTCTTAAAGAATATGAATTCTATATTTCCTAAACCTTAAGAAAGGTGAATTTTGTGGGTGATTATTTTAATAAGAAGTTGTGGAAGGATATTTTTTGGGTGTTCGAGGATGTATAGAGGGAGATGGTGGATTTGGAATACCTACACCATGATGCGACCGTGGTTGATGGTGGAGTTTTTGTTTTGTTTTAGATGACAGTGTCATATTCTATAACATAATAGGTGGAGGAGTCTTCGTGGGGAGACAAAAGTTTGAGGTGAAGTGTATTTGTATTGGATAAGGTGATGCTCTGGAGGGATGGTCGAAACCATATATTATTTCAAGAGATTTTTTTCATTAGTGATGAATGATGGAGTCCTTTCTGAGTTTCATAGGGCACCTTTTTAGTTTAACCTCAATAATTTCCAAGATGTATCATTGATAGAGGATGGATTTTTTTTCAAGATGAAATGGGTGGTGGAATAGTTTAGGGTTCCATGTGTGGTTTTCTAATAGTTAAATGTTGAGCATCATTTTCATGATGGATGGTTGTAGACCTTGGTTTTTCCTAAGTGGAAGTGTTGAGACATACCAATGGACTTCATCACAGTATTACCCCTAGATCATGGAGGTTTTGATGTTATCTGGGTGATAGTGGACCATCCAGCAAAATTATCACACTTCTTAGCAATCAGGGGTCATGCATTGTGGATGTTTTAGGATGGAGGTATGTGGATGAGTTGGTATGGTTTTAGAAAATCCGAAGGTACATTTTATTAGACAAGGATACTAGTTTTACCTCCAGAGTTTGGATGGTATTGCAACACACTTTTGACACTTAGTTATGCCTCAGCGCTGCTTTCCACCCTCATATGGAAGGGTAGATAGAGAAGATTATCCTAATGTTAGAGGATATGTTATGGGAATGAATCATCGACATTGGTTTAGTTTTCTTATAATAATATTTATCACCCATCCATCAGTTTGTCCCCATTTGAGGATTTATATTGGAATACATGTCATTCTCCACTGTGTCGTGGCCATGGTTTGAGAGTCATCTGTTCGCAATCCTGCTGTGGTGCAGAGCACGACAGAGAACATTTAAGTTGTTCATGGTAACATTAATGATTTACATGATGAATAAAAATATTATTCCAGTCATATAATGAGGCCTATAGAGATCATGGTTAGAGACTATGTGTTCTTGAGAGTCTATCTCCAAAAAAGGAAGAAGAAGTTTGGAAGGGGTTGTAATCACTTTTCCTAGTTTGTTTGACATTTCGAGTTGTTGGGGTGTGTTGGTGATATATCTTATAAATTGGAAATTCCTCCATGAATAGACCAATCCACAATGTCTTCCATGTCTCTTATCTCCATTGTTATCTTCATGATGACTTGCATGTCATTTACTAGTGTGAGTTATATATCAAGGAAGACATGAAGTTCGTGGAGCAGCTAGTTGAAATATAGGATCATTGGGAGATGGTGTGGCATAAACGGACCATTCCATTAGTTTATGTATTGTGGATTCATATTAACTAGGATTAGAGTAGTTTTAAGTGAGAGAATTTATGTGTACACAATACCCTGAGTTGTATTTATATTTTCTTATTTTCCCTTGTTCTATTTTTCTTAATGATGTAAATTTTGAGGTATTGTATATTTATGTGTTGTGTTATTTCATTGATGATGGGATGTGTGATAAATATTAAATCACATTAAGAGAGTAAAACTTTATTCCAAATAAATATGCAATATACTATGACATGATTAAAACTTTTTAGGTGATTCAGTGTCACCCAAAGAGGACAATATCTTGAAATGAAAGATTGAATTCCTTGATTTGTGTTCTTGGGGTATTAGTTGTGTGTGGTTGTGGTGATGGTTGTCCTGGTATTTGAGGGGGATGAGATAGTGTTGTGGTTGAATATGCAAAAATGGTGGTGTTTTGTGGTTAATGTTTAGTGTTTTTTTAATGTGGTTGTGAGGGACTTTTGGTGAATGTTTTTGGCTAGGTTTGGTTTGTTTGGTTAGTGGTAGTTTTTTATTTGTAAAGAGATCCTTGATAGGTGTCTTGGGGGATGGTTGTTTGATATTACTACCCCATAACGTATAGGTTTTTTTAATTCTAAATGGAGACAATATTTTGAGAGTTATTTTATGTAATGGTATAGACATTCTGGTTTGTTACATTGTAGGAATTTTAGTGGTGGTGGTGTCTAGGGGAGATCCTTAGGAGTTTTTAGGATATGAAGAGGAGATAGAGTTGATATTTAAGTTAAAGATATTATTTTGTTTTAGAGCATTGGTGTAGTCATCTAGGTATTTATAGAATCATATTTATTTGTTTTCTTGAATTAAATAGTTATATTTGTTATGTTAAGTAGTTCTTAAAATAAATAATTTATCATATGGTTATTTATTTAAAAAAATTATTTTTCTATAATATAATTTTAATTTAAAAAAATTATTTTCATTTTTTAATTCAGAATGATGTTATTTTATAATTATAAATTTTTGATAATTTTTTGAAAAAGTATAATTTTTGGTGAATAGTAAAAAAATATGGTCTTATAAAATGTGTTATTTTTTGTGAGTCATGAAGATATAATTATGATATAAAATTTATAAAATTTATATAATTAATAAATTATAATTTTATAATAGTAATATTGTACAAACAAAATTCAGAACATTTATGTTAGAATTTATTTGATGATAAGTATAAAAAGTATCGTCATCGATGACACCATACCTCTGTAGTATTGACATTGTCAAATTTGGTTCTTTATAAATACTAATTGAGTGATAAAATTATCTAAAAGATAATTTTTTAATTATTATGTATAATCTATGTTTTTTTATGTTAATTTATAATTTTATAGTGATATTACATTAATCTCATCCAAATGCATGTGCAATGCCTGTGTAGGGTAAGAAAAGACAAAATAACAAATTTAAGATGAATTATGAACATGTATATGAGTGAATATACATACTTAATGAATATAAAACTTTATTTTAACCTAATTAATTTATTTTTTATAATATTATTTTATTTTTATTTTTGATATATGAAAAAAGTAATATTAATTTTTGTACAACGTTGATGCAATGCTTGTCCAGGCATAAGAAAAATAAGTACAATGTTTTTAAAAAAATTATAATAATTATTAAATGAACAATATTTTTTATAAATCCTTTAATATAAGTAATTTAATACCATTATCTATTTTTTATTCAATTTGGGGACATTTTGGAGCCATATGAATCACTTTATGGCCTTTATAATATTTTATTTTAAAAGGAAGTCAAGTTGTCATATTATATATTTTAATTAGTATAATATTTTTAATGTAAGGTTTTCTCGTATATTTTTTTAAAAAAATATTTCATTTCAATTTAATAATTTTATCTTCATAAATAAATTTTATTTCTAATATTTATGGGATAAATAATTACCATACTATATTTCATAATAATGATGTAATAAATATTTGATTAATGAATAAATAAAAAATAATGATATTAAAAAAATATGATTTTATATTATTAACCCAATTCACGAATTAAATAGATTAATTTTATGTGTCTATTATATAATAGTTTTTTTTCTAATTTGAAACTTTATTTTGATGTGTATAAAGACTTAATTATGAATAGTGTTTAATTTGACATAAATTGTTTTCCATGAATAAAATATTTTGTTAAATTATTTAAAAAACACAAAAAAAAATTAATAACTTCAAATGGGATAATATTATCTCTAAAATGCATCCCATTTTATTTTTTGGTCCTTTTTTCAAGTCTCAAATTCTATAATAGATTTATTATATTTTAATAATTTGAGTAATTCCAAAGATACCCCTCACCACAATTATAAAAGGATTCTCCTTCACAGATATTAATCACATTGAGTCTTAATTATATAATATATTCTTCCAAATTATATTCCCTTCATCCCTTTCCACATTATAGAGCTTCTGGTCTCACAAAAATACAACTTCCAAGAGCCTTCAGGAGGTTCCCAAGGATAAATTTTCAACTGGTAAGATTCCTTCTTCTTCACTTTTAAATTATTTTTCACATCTATCTTATCCTTACCTATTATCCAAAGTTTATTTAAAACTCTATTATAATATATATACTCTAATGTTTTTTATGGTATATTCAACATAAAATCTCTCATCCTCTACATTTATTCTTAAACAATGAAATCGCCATCCATAGTGTCTCAATTCGCTGCCTTCATGGATGATGTGTTTTAATTTCCCTTTTACTAAAATCATGGCGTGTTTAAATTCACATGTAATTTTATAAAATTACATATATATATATGTATATCTCCTCACTTCTATAATATTATATATATTTGAAAGGGATGTCTATAATAAACTGACCTTGGAAACCATGAAAAGTACACACCTGGAAAAATAGAAATAACAAAATATTTTTAATAAATGGGTAAAAATGTTATAATAAGATCATATAAGGTATTATAAACATGTGTTTAGTTCCATAATAAAGTAATAAAACTCTTCAAACCATTATACAGGAGTTTTGTACCCTTTTTAAGGAAGTTAAATGAGAGGTCATGGACTCTTTAACTAAAACATTATTGTAAATGTTTCAAAGATTTATTCTTATAAATATTTCTATTTTATGTACATGTTTTCAAAAAAAAATTCCAAATATATTTATATATTTATTAATTTTTTCAATTTATCCCATGTGTTTTTAAAAGGGATCTTTTTCATCTGTTATGTAAGGTACTTTCCTTTTTAAATTTCTTTTAAATGCCTCTTTATGAAATTCAAAGAGATTGGTCTTTTTATTTTCTTATAGAGCATGAGTGGTTTCTTCTTAATTCATGAAACTTTATTACTATAATTTTTCATTTATTTGTCTCAATATTTATTCTTTTTAATAATATTTTTGTATTATTATATTCATGGTTTTTATATTTTAAAAGTTAATTTTTATAGAAAATGGGATTTTAATATCTAAATGAGTTTCTCTCACAATTTAAATGAGTTATCAATGACTTTATTCATGATATGTTCCTCGAAAATTGTTTATTAGGGGTTGATCCCATTATAGCTCATGATATGATGGGTTTAGCCCCATTATAACTTAATATATAACGGGTTGACCACCATTATATCTTAATATATGATAGGTGATCCCCATTATAGTTCTCCAATGCATTGGGTACTCCAGAGATGGAAGATGACCAAAAGTTTATTCCATTTGAAAGGTTGAATGTAATAGTTACATGGAAATTATGTCCCATGGTTAGAACATGATTTTTCTATGCATTCTTATGAGTTTTTAAGAGAATGTTTTTAATGGGTTTTCATGTTTCCGTTGGACTAATGATTTTCTTTATTTACATCCACTACTGTGCTTTTTGTTCTCATCCAAAGTTTTTAAGTGTTTTTCATAGGGTATAAGAATTTTTAAGAGAAAGGAAGAATTCATGATGAATGTTTTGAATATTTTTCAAAGAAATCATGTTTTATTTTTTCAAATTTAAAATTTTGAAAGAAATGGAAATTGTTTTAGTAGTAACCACCTTGTATAAATATTGGATTTTATGTATATATTATGTCGTAATTATCTAAATCCATAAACCTAAAGAGTTTCTAAATGTAAAATAAAGTGAAATTCTTAACATAAATAAATATTATGTAATTTTTTAAGGTTGGGTCTTTGTAGTTGGTATCAGATGATGGTTTAGATGAACTTCGGGGTTAGAATGATGTTAACAGAATTCCATAAACAATTTTTACATTATGGTTAATTTAAAATTATATTCCATTTTAATATTACCATGCTGCTTCTTCTACGTTATGTCTATTTAGAATAGTTTCTCATATAATAAATAGAGAAACTGAAGTAGGAAGGCACTGAGAGGCTGATATTTATCCAAATCGATAGCATGAATGGTGGGAATTGGAACTGGCCAGTTTTCGACAGTAATGGATTAGTTGACTTAGACTATAAATGGTGGTGGTATATATTCTAAAGGGGAACCTGATCTGCCATGAAAAAAATGTCTTTTGTGTATAATTTCATGAGGTAACATCCCCCATCATTCAGCGAATTATCTAACCCAGGGTAACTGAAGGATGGATCATCAGAAAAAGATAATTGATCACCTAGGACGTTCAAAACATAAATATTTAACCATTGTTGTTTGCAATTTTAATGTTAATATTGATGGATGGTGGTATTTGGTTAATTGTACCAAAGATAAATTAGATCTTGATTCCATGGAATAGGAAACCTTTAAGGATATTTTCCTTGAGAAATATTTTCCAAAGGTTGTTAGACTCTGAATAAAAAAATTATGGAATTGAGGCTAAAAAATTAAGATTTTGTAGCTTCATGTGAAGAAAAATTTATAATAATGGCTTGGTATGTTCTGTATTTTTTTCAGGACATTAAAAGAAAAATTAATCATTTTTTAATCAGGATTGAAACCAGGTTAACAAAGAGCTTTGGCCTTATGAGAATTTGAAAGTGCAGAGAATGTTTTTTTTTTTCTGAAAAGATTTAAATGGTGTTTTCTATCACATTTGTGCCTCTTGGTGATAAGAATACGAAGAATTTAGGTTTTAAGTATTTGGGGAAGAATTCATCAAATAAATTTTGATGTCATAAAATAAAATTCCCTTCTTAGGAAAAGTGTGGTAAAAAGTATCCAATAGAATGTCTTGTAAATTTTGAGAAGTGCTACCAATGTGGAATGTTTCTAAACATGGATCATTAGTGAAAGTAAAATAACCCTAATAATGATGAGAAAATGATGCTGAGATTATTTATCTATAAGTACATGGCTCATTTTTTTAATGTGTGTCCAAAGCTAGTCATTCAGGCAATAAATTAGCAATATTGGAAATTGAAGGGTGTGGAGAAATCCTTTGAAACTACTTCAGAATATGTTGAGCTATAAAAAAAAGTGGTATCAGGTAAATTTATTGTTTTAAAAGAATACAATAATGTTTCTTTTGATTCAGTTTCTACACATTTATTCATTTTGGAGAAATTATCATGTAATTTTGAAACTCTACCTAAAGAAACAAATCTAGATCTTATAGTGAAAACACCTTAGAGAAATATTGTGGAAAAATTATAATAATATGCTAGTCATTGTATGTAAAATAAATTTACCTGAAAGTACTGTTATTTTTAATTAATAGAGTTTGATGTTATCATATTTATGGATTGGATTTCTATTTGCAATGATAAGATTATTTGTACAGCTAAATAATTCTTTTTTCAAAAATAGTTTTAGTTTGTGTATAAGAAAGAACTGATACCATTTATAACATATTAGGAAGTATAGAAACTTTTAAGAGATTGAAATGAAATTTATCTTTCATATATTGTTAAAAATAATGGAACTGTTCATATTTATTATGTTCCATTAGTAAATGAGTATATTGATATTTTTCTCATTATTTTCCATGTGTTGTTCCTGATCGATTGGTTGAGTTTACTATTGACTTAGATCCTGATGCTATCCCAAATTTTTAAACCCCCTTATCGAATGTCTCGAGAAGAACTTCTGGAGTTGTAGGATTAGTTAGAGGAATTATAAAATAAAGATTCATCTGACCTAGCACTTCACCATGGGGTGATCCTATCTTGTTTTTTTTTAAATAAAGATGGTTAAATGAGACTTTTCAGTGATTACACAACCTTGAATAACATCACTATTATTAAAAAGTATGTTTTACCTCGTATCATTGATTTTTTTGATCAGGTCCACATAGAATAGTATTTTTCAAAGGTTGACCTATGTTTGGGGTACCTTCAGTTGAAATTAAAAGAAGAAAATATTCTGAAGACTATGTTTCATACTAGATATAGGCATGATGAATTTCTAGTTATGTCATTTGGGTTAGCTAATGCACTTTCTATATTCATGGATCACATAAATAGAATATTCCACAAGTTTTTTTATATGTTTTTAGTTGTGTTTATATATGACATTATGTTATATCTGAAAAGTAAAGAGGATCATTAAAGACATCAAAGGGTTGTTTGGAAAAATATAAAAGAAAAGAAACTACATGTAAAATTTAGAAATTGTTAATTTTGGATGTATCAAATTTATTTCCATTGTCTCATTGTTTCTAAATGTGGAATAACTATTGATCCTACTAAAAAAGGTTATTAATAATGGACAGGACTCAAAAATAAAATTTATATTCATAGTTTTATTAGTTTTTAAGGTTATTACCAAAGGATTGTTGAAAACATTATATAGTTATATAGCACAATGAAAAAGTTAACTCGAAAAGGTGTTAAGTTCATCTGGACTAATGAATGTGATGATTATTTTTAAGAATTGAAAATATGAATGGTGAATGCTCCAATTTTTCCCATTCCTTCTAGAAATGGTGAATTTTTCATCTATAATGATGCTTCATTGAATGGGATTGGTTTTGTTCTAGTGTATAATGATTAGGTAATTTTTTATGCTTCATATAAGTTAAAATCTCTTGAGTTAAATTACCTTACACATAATTTTGAAATAGATTTTTTTAACTAAAAATTTTGAGGCATAATTTTTATGAATTAAAATGTGAAATATATATAGATCATAAAATATTGAAGTATATATTCACTTAGAAAGAACTTAACATGAGATAGAGAAGATGGCTAGAACTAATCAATGATTATGATTGCATGATTCATTACCATCCTATACATTAAAAAAATGAGGTAGATGTATTGAGTCAGAAAATTAATACTACATTAACCATATAATAGTTGTATCTTGACACCTTGGTTAATGATTTTATGAATTTTAGCTTGGAAGTTATTGGTGTAGAAAATTTCTCTGTTCTGTTTTATGTGTCAGTGCAATCATCTCTATGATATAGAATTAAGAAACCATAAAAAAAATACTGTGAATTACATAAAAAGTTATAATTGGTTAATAAAGGTAAGTTGATTGAATTTAAGATTGATATATCTTTTGTTTTTATATTTGATAAGATATTATGTGTTCCTTGTTATTTATTATTTAAGAATAAGTTGCTATGTGAATCTAAAATTTCTCTATTTTCAATTCATCCTGAAATCCCCATAATTTATAGAAAGATTCAGGAGTATTAATGGTGGTATGGAATAAAAAGAGATATTAATGATTTTACTATGAAATGATTGACATTTAACATGTTAAAGATGAGTGAAAACTACCAAATGGAATGTTTCATCCTTTGCTCATGTCAGAGTGGAAATAGAAAAATATATCCAAGGACTTCAAGGTGGGACTACCAAAGACTTATTGAGGTAACAATGAGATTTAGGTTGTTATTTATCATTTTACTAAATATTCTCTTTTTTTCCAATTCATGATACCCTTTATCTAGATCAAATTTCTCAGTTGAATCTAAAGGAGATAGTCAGGTCACATGGAGTGCCTCTCTTCATTTTATATGATCATGATCACAGGATTACTATAACTTTTGAAAAGGCCTTCAGAATTCATTGAGCACAGAATTAAATTATAGCACATCCTTTCATCCTCAATCTAATAGATAGTCAAATAAAATAATTCAGAAATTGTAGGATATGATTCGAGCGTATTCATGGGATTAACAGGGAAGCTGGTATTATTATCTTTTGTTAGTTGTGTTTTCTTAGAATAACAGTTTTTATTCCAATATACAGATGGAACCTTTTGAGGCATTATATGGAAAGTGGTACCAAACATTATAATTTTGGGATGAAGTTGGTGAAAATAATTTTATGGGACCAAAATTAATAGCGGAAGTGGTAGATAAATTTCAATTGATTTAGTGACACGTTATGATAGCTCGGAGTAGGCAGAAAATTTATGTAGATAATAGAAGGAAAGACCTTTCATTTGAGGTAGGTGATTGTAGATACTCAAGCTTGGCGTACATGGACATTACATTACTTTTTCATAATACTTAATACATAACAAAAACAGACACCCAAGGACTGTAATAGTTTAGTGTCTTTGGAAACACAGAACATAATCTTCTAATCATGGTAAAAGATCTTCAACATCTCCCATTAATATCTACCCTTTTTTGTTTTCTTACCTAAATACTTTCTTTATATCCTGTGGAAAAGAAAACATAAAAAGGGAGAGCTCAAATGCTCAGTAAGGGTAATCATGGAGAAAATAAAAAAACCATATACATTTGAACTTAAAAACATGAACATAAAGTTTAAACATCAAAATCTTGATCAATTACATAAACCATGGCAGTATGTAAGGAATAGATCATAATGGAACATCAATCACGATAAAATAGCATGGGAATAAAACATGTAATTGCGGAAAACCATTAATCACATGATATGATTTCCATAGTATCCAAGGTATTGCTGCCAAGACCATCATAGTGGACAATTTCCATTACTGAACCAGGTTTACTTGTCGTTCAAGCCCTGTATTACTGAACCGGATTTTACTTTCCATTCCATCCATGTATATCTCATGAGATATAAATCATTACCCAATGAATTTTAGGGAGATATAGTTCCCACCCATCTCATATTGAAATCATTTTAAAATGTTCCACAAAACAATCATAAATCATTCATCATAACCCAAGGAATAAAATGGGTTTCATTAACATCATCCCATCATAACATAATCCATATAAAACAATGGATATTATTTCATCATAAACTAAATCAAACCATGTAAAAAATATGAACATTATACTTGAAACATAAGCATATTAAATAATGTAATCTTAGATGGAAAATAGTTTTGATAAATCACTTGAAATGAATTCTTGAGAAAAATATCCTTTCTTCTTCAAAATAATTTTCTTCTCACAAAATGCCATGTAATTTAAAAAGAAAAAGATTTTTTTGAAAATAATAATGAAATTATGTAGAGTAATCTTCATGAAAAGAATTCATTATGATACCGTAAAAATTATTTCATGCCGTATAAGTTAAAAAAACATTCTTCTTGTACTTTTTCCGGAAAAGTCAAAAAGTACCTCGTTTGGTAAAAAAAGAAAGATTCCTTCCATACTACATAGTAAAAGTCAAAATGGGGTAAACATGAATTTAAACATACATGGAAAAATTTTAAACACTTTATGAAAACATTTTTATAAAACATAGACATGGATGATAAATATAACCCTAGTAAATACTTACGAATAAACACTCTCGGATAAGAACGAGATTGGAATAATTATCCCTTACCTTAGGTCCAATTTCTTTTGTACGTGTCCAAAAATCCTTTATAGTGGGTTAAAACATATTATTAACTGGTAGAAGAACCATAATAATATTTATCATATCATATATGATTCATTTATGACTTTATATTACCAGTTCTTTTGTCAATTCCATGTTAAAGCAACGTTTTGGGTAAAATCGTTTCATTTATCATACGTGTTTGGACTTTTAGTTCTAGATATAATTACTTATATCCTGATTTAGTTAATTCAAGAATTTAAAACATGATTTATATATAATATATATTCATCATATAAATATATATTATAGATCGATAAATGGAATGAGGTACACCGTTCATGGAGACGGTAGGCCGTACGTACGCATGAACGTTGTTTTTGTTTCCTTATTGAATTGAATAGATGTAAATGACATATATATATATATATATAAATACAGTAGAATTATTGTATCATATATTTCATGATTACGTATTATATAAACTTTATAATCATTCTTGAATGGTTAACATGGAGAATGAATCTCATCGCATCATGGAGACGGTAATCCGTACGTACGCACGAGCGATGATATCGTTCCCAAAATTATTGAATGGAATTGGAGTGGATGATATAATATATCATAATTAGAATAATATTGTAATAAGAATATATAGTTATTATTTCCACCATTATACCCATCCAAGTAAGGTGGGGGTGGAAAAACAGATTACACCACAGCGTGGAGACAGTATTCCGTACGTACGCACACGCGGTGATTTTGTTTTTCATTTTTTGTATGATGGATAGAAGGTGAAATAGGGTTTTTTTATATTTATAATAACATATCAGTATATTAGTTATACTTATTTTATTACTTTATAATGAAACAACTAAATAATATGAAGTAGAAGAAGAAATAAATTTGAAAGAATCGATAAAAGATATTACCTCTTATTCGACGCGCCTCTTCTGAACGTCCTCTTAAGGCACTAAATATGGTATTTGAAGAAAACCAGGACCTCTTGTATGTTTCTAGAAAAGTAGAGAAGTTAAATGGACATGTATTTTCTGAGATAGAAAGCTAAAAATTTTGTGAAGAAGAGAGGAAGGAGGTGCCCTTTTATAAGGGAGGAGAGGGGCACTTTTGGAAACCTCTAAAATATTAATTTATAATAAACTCAAACCCAAACTAAAAACATCCAAAATTTCTCAAATTAGAATATGATATTAGATAGGTTTTTAATCTCATCAGCCAATATAATTTAGACATGTTGGGATTTTATTTTAAACCTTATCAACATGATTTATCATTATTTAATCTATTTTATTTTATTTGTGGTAATAATATTCTAAATTTTTAATTGTTATAAATATTTAATTATGTGTTTTTAATTGTCCAAAATTGAATACTTTATGACATCTTAGACCATATAAATCTCAATCTATAATTTTTAAACATTTTTTTGATTTTTAAACAATTTAATAATATGTTATTTTTATATAATATCAATAGTGTCAATTTTGACACTATTCAATTATTTGAATTTAAATAAAATCCACATAGAAGATATATTCGAAAAAAAATTATTAGATACCTGACATGTAATATTCATCTTGAAAATTCTCAGAGCATATTAAATAGTTCAAATAATATTTATTTTAATATTTTTAAAACCATTTATTTGAGATTTAAATCAATAAAATAATTTCTACATCGCTATTGTGTCACCATTAATGATAATTATTTAATCCTTAAAAATTATAAATAAATTCAAATGATGTATATAATTTTATTATATTTTTTAAGACTATATATTTTAGAAGTTTTGTGAAGTTTATCACTAAATTAAAATTATTACACTTATAAGATATAAGAGAGTGACATGTTGTCACTTTCTTTGGTTTTAATAATAATTACATCATTTTCATGTCAAAAGTCCATGAAATTAATATATTCCAACCTTTAGGTGATACGGGATGACTTTTATTCATACAATAGAATTTTGGCAGGTTTAGGGTAATTTTATAATATTATTTTTACCCTTAATTTCCTGATTTACCTTTAACTATGGTAAATAAAATTTACCGTAATTACTATTCATAATGCCTAAAAACAAAAAGTATTATATTAACATAATTTGGACCTAATAATACAAAATATGGATTCCATTTTTTCAAAATCAAAACACTGATGTTTCAGTATTTAATTTAAAAGTAATCCCGTTGTTGAGAAAATAGGTTTTAAAAGTTAAAACATTGCAAAAGATTGAAATGTTTTTACATATGAATTCAGTATAAAATTATTTATAATGACTGAAATTATATTGATTGGTAAAAATATATTCAATTTAATACTTTAAAACCATTCAATATTATAATTTAACCATGTAAATTATCTTGATGAAAAAAGTTGTTCTTAATTAAAATTTAGCGTATTTTTACTATTCATGAAAATATACAAGTTAACATAAAAATATTAAAAAATTATCCAAGGTATATTTTTATATAATTATTGCAATTATTAAGTTTATTTTGTCAAATTTAACTCATAAAAATGTCAAAAACTAGATTTAAAGTGGGTGCGCCATCAAAAGGTTGCAAAACTGCATTTTTTTAAAAATATTTATTTTACCTGAAAAATTTATTTTTTTCTCAGACCATGTTCTAGAATATGTGTAAAATGAATTACATTATTATAAAATTCTAAATGTGGCTAATAATATGCAAAATGGATAGTTCATAATATATCATTGTTTAGTGAAACTCGGTATTGCATACAACAAACGCTACTGAGGAAGGTCGCTCTTGTGTGCAACACAATCCAAGAACAGTGTTTGTGTATACTATAAGCTAATACGGTGTTCCATATAGCACAATATAATTTTAGTGTAGCGTAAAAAACAAGACATAAAATAAATAAAAAATAATATTTCTCATAAAATCTTGGGGTGTTACATTCTACCCCTCTTAAAATGAATTTCGCCCTCGAAATTCGTCGGGGTTATAAATGGTTTACCACTTGAAAGTTTCTTTCTTAGAAACCCACATTATAAAAAGGAATAATAAAACTTAATTTTAAATACTAAAGTATGAAATGTAACAGTTTTCCAAATTAACTAATCACTGGGTTTCCACATATGAGAACATAGGTGAAAATATGGATATGGAAGAGAAATCTAACCATCAAGTTTTGATGAAGATTGGTAGAGAACATGGCTATGAAAAAGACAACAATCACAAAGCCATAAAATTGTGATGATCTAAGGTACCATCTGATTCATCGTATATGAGGGTACTAGGAAAATGTGTTTTGGTTTTTAATATCATTTCCCTATACTTTATATTTAACCTTACGGACATCCCTTGACATACCTTAGAAATATCTCTAGGGATCTCACTAAAGTTTTCACATCCTAGTTTCCAAAGGTTAACTAAAAATTTCCTCTAATACCAACTGTAGAGACCCAAACTTGACGTACATGAAAATTTCATTACTTTTTTGGAATACTTAATACATAACAAAAACAGACACCCAAAGACCGTAATAGTTTAGTGTCTTTGGAAACTCAGAACATAATCTTCTAATCATGGTGAAAGATCTTCAACATCTCCCATAAAGATCTTTCCCTTTTTGTTTTCTTACCTAAAACCATTCTTTATATCCTGGGGAAAATAAAACATAAAAAGGGTGAGCTCAAATTCTCAGTAAGGGTAATCATGGAGAAAATAAAACAAACCATATAAATTTTAACTTAAAAACATGAACATAAAGTCTAAACATCAAAATCTTGAGCAATGACAAAAAACATGGAAGTACGTAAGTCATAGATCATAATAAAACATCAATCATGATAAAATAGCATATGAATAAAACATGTAATTGTTGAAAACCATTAATCACATGATATGATTTCTATAGTAACCAAGGCATTGCAGCCAAGACCATTATGGTGGACAAAGTCCATTACTGAACCAGGTTTACTTGTCGTTCCAGCCCTGTATTACTGAACCAAATTTTACTTTTCGTTAAAGCCATGTCTATCTCGTGAGATATAAATAATTACCCAATTAATTGGAAGGAGATATAGGTCCCACCCCTTCTCATATTTAAATCATTCATACGTGTTCCATAAAACAATCATAAATCATTCATCATAACCCAAGGAATAAAATGGGTTTCATAAAAATCATCCCATCATAACATAATCCATATAAAACAGTGGATGTTATTTCATCATAAACAAAATAAAACCATGTAAATAATAGGAAAATTATACTTGAAACATAACAATTTTAAAGAATGTAATCTTATATGAAAAATAGTTTTGATAAAACACATGAAATGAATTCTTGAGAAAAATATCCTTTCTTCTTCAAAATAATTTTCTTTTCAAAAAATTCCATGTAATTTTAAAATAAAAGTTTTTTTTAAAAATAATCATGAAATCATGTATAGGAAGATTCATGAAAATAATTTGTTATGAAACATTAAAAATATGTTCATGCCATATAAGTTAAAAAAATTCTTCTTGTACTTTTTCCGGAAAAGTCAAAAAGTGCCTTGTATGGTAAACAAAAGAAATATTCCTTCCATACTACATTGTAATAGCCAAAAGGGGTAAACATGACTTTAAAAAAACATGGATGAATATTAAACACTTTTTGAAAACATTTTTATAAAACAAATACTTGGATGATAAATATAACCCCAGTAAATACTTAAGAATAAACAATCTCAGATAAGAATGAGATTGGAATAATTATCTCTTACCTTAGGTCCAATTTCTTCCATACGTGTCTGAAACTCCTCTATAGTGGGTTTAAACATATTATTAACTTGTAACAGAACCATAATAATATTTATTATATCATATATGATTCAATTATGACTTTATATTACCCATTCTTTTAACAATTCCATCTTAAAGCAGCGTTTTGGGTAAAATCGTTTCATTTATCGTACATGTTAGGACTTGTTTTTCTTAATATTATTAGATATATCCTGATTTAAATAATTCCAAGATGTAAAACATGATTTATATATAATATATATTGAGAATATAAATATATATGATAGATCTATAAATGGAATGAAATACACCGTTCATGGAGACGGTAGGTCGTACGTAGGCATGAACATTGTTTTCGTTTCCTTATTGAATTGAATGGAAGTAAATAAAATATATATACATAAATAAAGTAGCATTATTATGTCTTATATTTCATTATTTATTATTATATATACTTTATAATCATTCTTGAATGGTTAACATGGAGAATGAATCTCATCGCATCGTGGAGACGGTAATCCGTACGTACGCACGAGCGATGATAATGTTCCCATAATTATTGAATGGAATTGGAGTGGATGATATAATATATAATAATTAGAATAATGTTCTAATAACCATATATAGTTATTATTTCCACCATTATACCCATCCAAGTAAGGTGGTGGTGGAAAACAAGATTACACTATAGCGTGGAGATGGTATTCTGTACGTACGCACGCGCAGTGATTTCATTTTACGTAGGATGGATAGAAAGTGAAATAGGGTTGTTTCATATTTATAATAACATATAAGTATATTATTTATACTGATGTTATTACTTTATAATGAAACAACTAAATAATAAGAAGTATAAGAAGAATTAAATTTGAAATAATCGGTAAAGGATATTACCTCTTCTTCGACGCGCCTCTTCTAAACCTCATCTAAGGGCACTAAAGATGGTCTTTGAAGAAAACCAGGACCTCTAGTTTGTTTCCAAGGAAGTGGAGAAGCAAAATGGATAGGGTATGGCTGATCTTGAAGGCTCAAAATGTTGTGAAGAGTATAGGTAGGAGGGCCCTTTTGTAAGAGAGGAGAGGGGAACTTTTGGAAACCTCTAAAATATTAATTTATAATAAACTCAAACCCCACCTAAAAACCTCAAAAATGACTCAAATTCAAAGATAAGATGAGATAAGATTGTAATCTCATTACCCAATCAAATTTATACATGTTGGGAATTTATTTTAAACCTTATAAACTCGATTTATCCTTATTTATTCTATTTTATTTTATTTGTGGTAATAATATTCTAAATTTTAAATTTTTATAAATAATTACTTATGTGTTGTGAATTTTACACTATTGGATAGTTTATGACATTTTCGACCATATAAATTTCAATATATAATTTTTAAATATTTTTGTGATTTTTAAACAATTTAATAATATGTTATTTTTATAAAATATCAATAGTGTCAATTTTGACACTATTCAATTATTTGAATTTAAATAAAATCCACACAGAAGATTGTTTCTTTTGGAAAGGGGGGTGATCTTTTTTTTAAGGTTCAAACATTCCAATCGATTTCTAATGGGTTTACTCGTATAAACGGAAACACCCTATGATTCTATATCCATTTGGACCTACTTTCCAAAGGTATGTGCTCATTAGTTATAGACTAATGAGGCTTAAGAATTTGAATTGGTCAAGAGGATGGTAGGTCAGGCTCATCACACCTTTTTGGGGGTAATTATTGCCTACTCTGGGACTCTCTTATAGATTTAAGTTATGTTCACGAATCCTTATTAATTCACCAAGCATGAAAATGAGTTTTCCATTACATTTAGAAATCGATGATTGATATGTATGGGATTTAGAGAATATTTTATATGTATTTTAGGTTATTCATCAATGGAGAATCATCCATATGTATTAGATATCCTTAGTCAATGGTATCCTTCAATACATTATATAGAAATCTCTTGGTCATTATGATGACCATACTGGTTTTAAAGCAACTCAGTGGGTCACTTGAAGTTTATTATCATTCAGAAAGACGTGGATTATTTTAGAGTTGGGATCATACTCACAGATGATCTACCTACGTATCCTTGTTAAAAGGGAATCAGAACCCCTGTAGTTTGATAAGAAGGATATAGTTTAATGTCATATGGGATGGAAAATAATTAATTAAATATGGGCTTGAACCTTATAAAGGCTTCCTACATATCCTACTTTTAAGGCATAGATCAATGTCCACATAGTTCAGGAAAATAAATATGGGGTTTATGCATGATTAATGGCCCAAAAAGTGATTTCTTGATTACTTTCACACTCTAAGCTCACGTGAGTCATGCTCGGTGTGAGAAACAAGAGGTATTTGTAAACTTGATGATGGTTCCATGAAATATGAAATCATGAGAAATGATGTGGGTCTTAGGTATGTATGACTGCCCAGGTAAATGTAGACCAGGACTTAGGAAATAATCCCAAGAGCAGGGTCTATAAAGGTATTTTTACTTTATGGAGATTTGGAATTTTAACTCAGAACTTACTCCTGAAAAGGAACCCAAATTAAGAGGGACTTGTGATTGGGTTTTATTCCTGATAAGGAATCCCAAATCAAAATAATTTAAGATTGGGGCTTACTCTTAAGGAGGATGCCCAATGTTTAAGGAATATATGATTGGGGCTTACTCCTGAGAAGGAGGCCCAGGGTAAGGGGACTTGTAACTTGGGGCTTACTCATGAGAAGGAGGCCCAAATCAGAATATCTACTCATCTCAAAGGATAAGGTTATATAGGAAACCCCTAACTATGGTGACATAAATTTTGTATGCCACGAGCTTTTGGGAGAGGTTCTCACATAATTCCTTTCAGATAAGGAAGCCAACAAAGGAACCATTCCATAAATGGCTTTGAATAGGGTTTTGAAGGCTATGTCTTAAAGAGGAGAGGTATATTTGGGGAAAGGAGGTGACTAGGAAGGAGGCACGCAAGTATTGTTCTGGTGCGCAAGTCCTGGTCATCGCGCAAGTAGATTTTCGTGACATGAGTCACCTTGGGTGATGAAGAAACTATATGGTAATACTTGGGTGACTTTGAACTCAAGCCCTAAGTATCATCCCTAGAGGCTTCCAAAAGGGTGGCGCGCAAGTTCCCTTGAGAGGGAAAGGCGGCGCACAAGTGTCTTCATTTCCCTTAAGGGATGGACACTTTGGCGCGCAAGTATTTATTAGTTCTATCACTTATCCCTTATTCTTTCCCTTTAGAGATTCCATTATAGGTAAATAATTACCTTAGAAGTGTTTGGAAGACATCAGACAAAGACTTGGGAGACCATAGCTTGAATATGACTTTTGGAAAATTTGTTTTCAAAATGGGGGGCCCACAGGGGCTATTTATAGGCCCCTGGGAACCTTGGGAGAAAAAATAATAGGGCACGCAAGTGACTTGTGTGACCCATTGGTGGCATGCAAGTGACTTGTGCGGCGCACATGAAACTTGCACGAATCTTTCCAAATGGGTTCTTGGTCCATGCCTTTGTCAATTTTTGATATTCTTCAAAGGGTGACCCCATTGTGCTTAAGGTATTCCCCTTTTCTATTTGTTGGAATCTGTGATGGAAAGGAGAGTCAACAAAAGTCCCCCCTCAGAGTTGGATCTAATAAAGGAAAGAGGATTTGACTCTGAGGAAAAAGAGAAACCAGGGATCAGTGGCATGCAGGTTTTAGGCATGTAGGGTTGCGGGATCGCCTATATATATGGGTGTTACTTCATGCAAACCATCTTGCCTCCAAAGGTTTTGATCTCTCGTCGCGCAAGAGTGTTTCTTTTCACGATCGATCACTCTTCTTTGTGATGTTCTTCTATAGTAAGGATTTTGACTTGTGTGCCATCATTAGCGGGACATTACTTGCATGGCAATACTTGCGCGGAAAAACTTGTGTGGAAAAACTTGCGCGCTTTAATGACTTAGCCGTTTTTTTTGTTTTCTTCCCAAATATTTCATAAAAATAGACTTACTTAAAAGTTAGTTGTTTGATATTTGTGCAGATTTAGTGGCTCCAAGGAAGATTGGATCGACTGATGAGTTGTCCAGCAAGAGAATAGATGACATGATGATTGTTGTTGTCCATGATTATTATGTTATCTGCAACAGCACTCTCTCAGATTTGGCTATTTACTTGAAGAAATATCATGCAAATTTTCCACAGAGAATTTACTTGCCTTTATATGTACATGGTCATCTTTAAGGAGTCAACATTCTAGAGGCAAAGAATTATATTCCTCATTCCTGGTTTCAGCCTTACACCAATTTCTCTTCGTTAAATGTCTCAGTTGCAGGATCATTTTTCAATGCTGGGATAGTGGAGAAGGCATTCATAATGAATCATAGCCCATGTTCTCCAGATCTAAAGCCTCACAAGCCTGAGCTGCAGCCGCATTGTTATCCCTCTATTTTCTGAAATTCTCTGATGGAACAATCCAATGGATGGAAAAAGAGTTGGGATTTCCATCTTAGAGGAGGTGTGAAGACGAATTGGATGTGGGAATATTGGGTGCGAAAAACCTGTGCATATTTTGTTGAGGATCTGAAGGGACCTGCAATATATGAAGTCATCTGGGCTGGGAAGAAATATGTCTACAAGAATGATGATTTAATGTTGGAGCTAATAAGCCGCTAGATCCCAGAAACCATTTCTTTCCATTTGACTCATGGAGAAGTAGGCATCAACTTGTGGGATGTCTATAAGATCTCAGGGGCTCCAATTTAGGGACACATGTATGACAATTTCATCTCTCCAAAGGCAATGTGGAATGATTCTGAGAAGACTTCAGATCTATCTTGGGAGTTGATGAAGATATTTTTCAAGATCAAGAATTCAAAGTCCATCAAAACTCATTCTAGAAAGGATATTCATCCATAGGAGTGGATTGATATGTTTCTCATCAAGAAGAAGGAGAAGCGGCCCACCTGTACTCATCCTACCAGCTGCCCCGGAGCAGAGAAGAGGGGTTCTATTGGCACATTCTGGCCAACTCTAGAAGTGGGAGAGTTTGAAAAGTGGGGGCATGAAGTGGATCAAATAATCCCAGAGAAGACCCATCTGGTGGGCTTTATAGCCTTGTGGATCAGTGTTTATCTTCTTCCAGTTAGGGATTCGAAGGGAGGCATCAGGCCAGGGACCTTTGTTATTGCGTCCAAGTTGGATGAGAGAAAAATGTTTGGGTTGGCCACACCGGTTTTAGAAAATATTCACAGGAGATTACTCCATTTCTATATGGGTAAGTATCCTTTCAGAAAAGTGGGACCATTCCAAGTTTTTTCGGGATGGATCGCCACTCACTTCAGGACATAAACTGTACAGAGTGGAGTACATATAAGGACCCGCACTTATTTCATACATAATCTTGAATTTATTCAAGAAAACACTTCATTTTACATTGAGGATCTTTTCAAGTTTAGAGCTTTAGAGAATTAAGACAAAATATTCACAACATTACACATTGTTACATAGTGGATACCATAAAATCAGTTTCCATTTTCCTCAGAATATAAAACATTAAAACATAAAACAAGACTCCTTGACAATTCTTCAACATTTAACATGTCTTCCTTCCTTGTATTATTCATCCATTAACCTGTGAAAAATCATTTAAAAACTTGGGATGAGCACAAAAGCTCAGTAAGTTATGAAAAAGAAGGAAAAATCTCATTAGTCCATGAATACACAAGACATATGAAAAAATTTTCAAAATACACGATTTACACCCATAAAATCTTACTTTGTGTAACATGAGATTTACACAAGATCCATACAAACATAATTATAATCATAAAGGTATATTGGGGCATTACTTACATAATCTTGTAACCATCTTGGCTACCTTAAAATTTGTAACCCTCACGACTACCTTACTTTGTGTAACCATCACAGTTACACTTGGAGTAACCATACGGCCGACCTCCAACTTACTCATACCCAATGCATTGGAGGGAAATATAGGTCCCACCCTTCATCATAAACAATGCCCAATAACCAAAACATAATCATACAACATAAACAATAGCATAAAAACATACCTTTTGAATCTTATAAAACAGAATTTAAAAAGAGGATTTTAGAAGAAAAGTCCCTTATAAACATCATATACTTGAAGTGAGACTTAATTGAGTGGATGGAATATGTATATACTCTGTAAATACACATAATTAAACATAATATAAACAGAACCCATCACACAAACAATTTAAATAGCACATAAATTATAAAGTAGAAGGTTAACCCAAAGAATGGAAATCGGGTTAAGAATTCCCTTACCTTGGGCTTGTCTTACTTCAAAATTGTTTGAACCTCCTGTATAATGGTTAAAAGAGTGTTAATAGGATTTTAAAGAAACGTGTTCATGTTTATAACATCTTATATGTTCATTTCATAACCTCATTTCACCCCTTATTTGTTAGTATTTTGTTCCTTGCATTATTTTGGGTGAGGTCTTTCGTGATTTTCACGATCGGTTCATGATGAATCGTTCTTGTTGATTGGAAGTGAAACTCCAGAATTGGAATGGAGTATTAGTTACATAACTCCAGTACCATAAATTATACCATTCATCACTTTGGTTCCTTATATGATGATGATTTATAAGTTAAAACATTAATTATGTTCGTTTAGATAATTCAAGTGGTTCTTTGATAATTACAATTTCATTTAGTCTTATAAGTTTGAATCATGAGTACAAAAGAATTACAGAACCTTATATGATTCATAAAACATATATTATAACCTGGTTCAACCATATAAATGGTTTCATGACCAGACTTGAAATAATTAATGGAAATTGAAAATACATCGTCCACGATATCGGTAATTCGACACAAATGGACAATGTTTTTTGATTCTTTAAATAAGTGAAAGAGGAGAGGAATAATGATTTGTAATTTTTCATAAACATGAAAACATCCAGAATATACATGATTCTGGAGATTTCATTCCTCTTGGATAAGATGGGGTGAAGAAAGAAGTGGAAGGAATCATGAAATAAAGAAAACATGAGAAATTTCTTACAAAAACATTCGGCAGCCTAACGGCGCCTCTAAAAATTTCATAAAAACAAGATTGATGAGAGGAATGGAATATCTCATCAATCATACAAAATTTGGACTGTAAGGGAAAATATTTAATGAAATATCCCAACAAAAGACAAAGGGAAAGAAAGAGAATAACATAAAATGGATGGAAAGAATGAAAATGAAAGAGGATGTTTACCTCTTGATCTCTTCTCCTTGAGATCCTTCTTAAGGGATTTGATTTTGGTCTTTTGGTGAGACCAGCAGCTCTAGGACGTGGGGAAGAAGATTGAGGAGGGAATTTGGCAGAAATTAGACAATTCTCAAGGCTTGAGAGGTGTGGGAGGAAGAGGGGAGTGAGGGTGGTATTTATAGTGGAGGAGGGGAGGTATTTTAGATTATTTTAATTATTATTATAATATTTTTATCAAGACTATGAATAATCTCAAATCAAGTGGCCTTAATTAGTGAAAATATCATGTGATTTCGAAGCAAGTGGCCTTGAATCACTTATGATGTCATAAATAGTGCATTTTTACTGATAAATTGATTATACGGTATTTTACCGTATTTCACTATTCACCGAAAATTCAAGAGTTTCAGAAAAATACCAAAAATTTACCCCAACCATTTTTCGACGTGTAGAATTCAAAAATGAACTCCATTTTTCAAAAATAATTTTATAAATATTATTAATTTAATTTTAAAATAAGGTCACAGTTAATTCGAAAAATAACAAAATTGAAGTGCAATTAGTTTTATGTGACATTGGAAAATTAATTAAGATCCCATTATCCTATTGCCATGGGAAAATAAAATAATAATATTATTTACTATTCATGAGGTCATATTACTATTCATATTACTATTCATATTACTATTCATAAGGGCATGTTACTATTCACAAAAAAAAACAAGTTTGTTCCATCAGACTCGAAATAACATACTGAACACAATTGTAGATGATAGTTTCTTGAAATTCAAAACATAGAAGAAATAAAATTATGTTTAAAGGATACTTATAAATATATACCTTAAACAAAATTTCAAGCATTTTCAATTTATTTTTAGAAAACCTTGGGATGTTACATTATCCCCACCTTCTTGAAATTGTGTCCTCGCAATTTTATTTACTTATTAAACAAATGAGGGTATTTTTCCCTCATAGCATTTTCAGACTCCCATGTTGCTTCTTCAGCCATGTGGTTTCTCCACAAAACCTTTACCTGGTGGATTACCTTATTCCGCAATACCTGTTCTCTTCGATCAAGAATCTGAACTGGTTTTTCTTCATAAGAAAGGTTCTCTGCTAGCTGAACTTCTTCCGGCCTCAAGACATGTGATGAATCTGGAACATACTTTCTCAACATCGAAACATGAAAAACATTGTGTACCTGAAACAAGCTCGGAGGCAAAGCTACGCGGTACGCAACTGTTCCAACTTTATCCAAGATTTCAAAAGGACCGATGAACCGTGGACTTAGTTTCCCTTTCTTACCGAAACGCATCACACTTTTCCAAGGAGATATTTTAAGGAAAACATGGTCACCTACCTTGAAAGAGAAGTCTTTCCTTCTGTTATCTGCATAACTTTTCTGCCTGCTTTGAGCTATCCTCATGTGTTGCTGGATCATCCTCACTTTCTCAGCCACTTCTTCTACTAATTCTGGCCCCATCAACTTTCTTTCACCGACTTCTTCCCAAAACGCAGGAGTCCGACACCGCTTTCCATACAAGGCCTCAAAAGGTGCCATCTGAATACTGGAATGGAAACTGTTATTATAAGAAAACTCAACTAATGAAATATGCTGATCCCAACTTCCCTGATAGTCCATTGAACAAGCTCGAAGCATATCCTCCAAAGTTTGAATCGTTCGCTCTGACTGCCCATCTGATTGAGGATGAAAAGCTGTACTGAAATTCAACTCTGTGCCCAAAGACTTCTGAAGTCCCTTCCAAAATTTAGAAGTGAACCTGGGATCTCGGTCAGACACAATGGAAAGAGGAACTCCATGTAACCTGACAATCTCTTTGAGGTACAATCGAGAAAGCTGATCTAATGTCATTGTATCTTGAATAGAAAGAAAATGAGCAGACTTTGTTAGCCGATCAATAATAACCCATATCGCATTGTTACCTCGAGAAGTCTTTGGTAGTCCCACCACAAAATCCATGGATATATTCTCCCATTTCCATTCTGGCACCGGCAAAGGCTGAAGCATCCCCTTCGGTAATTGTCGCTCTGCTTTAACCTGCTGACATGTCAAACATTTCATTGTAAAATCAGCAATATCTCTTTTCATCCCATTCCAACAGTAATACTCTCGAAGGTCTCTGTACATCTTAGTACTTCCAGGATGAACAGAAAATGGAGAACTATGAGCTTCACACAACAATTCTTTCTTCAGCTGGGAATCACAAGGCACACACAACCTTTTTCCAAACCTTAAAACACAATCTTTATCAAGATTAAATTCTCGAAACTTACCCATTTTAACCAATTCTACCTTTTTCTGTAGCTCACGGTCTTCCCTCTGTGCTTTCATAATTCTGTCTGACAACGAAGACTGCACTGAAACCTGAAACAAAACAGATATATTCCCTGCACCAACAACTTCCAAGCCAAAATTTATCAAATCATTAATCAAGGGATCACGTTCCAAACGTAGCATGGTTAATGATGCATGATTTTTCCGACTTAAGGAATCCGCTACTTTGTTTGCTTTTCCAGGATGGTAATTAATCGTGCAGTCATAATCCTTTATCAATTCTAGCCATCTTCTCTGCCTCATGTTTAATTCCTTCTGAGTGAATATATACTTAAGACTTTTATGGTCAGTATATATTTGGCATTTGGTTCCGTATAGATGATGCCTCCATATTTTCAAAGCAAAAACCACAGCTGCCAATTCCAAATCATGTGTGGGATAATTCATCTCATGAGGTTTAAGTTGTCTCGACGCATAGGCAATTACCTGACCATTCTGCATCAAAACACAACCAAGTCCCTTCAAAGAAGCATCACTATAGATGAAAAACTCACCATTCCGGGAAGGTAAGGCCAAAACTGGAGCATTCACCAATCTCTTCTTTAGTTCCTGAAAACAAACATCACATTCCTCTGTCCAAACAAAATTAACCCCTTTCCGTGTTAACTTAGTTATTGGGCTAGATAACCGTGCAAAGTTCTCAACAAAGCGTCGGTAATAACTTGCTAAGCCCAGAAAACTACGAATCTCTGTAACATTTGTGGGTCTTGGCCATTCATCAACTACTTTTGTTTTGGCAGGATCAACTGTTATTCCATCCTTATTTACAATGTGCCCAAGAAAAGAAATCTGTTGCAACCAAAAATCACACTTGCGGAATTTTCCATATAGTTTCTTTTCTTTTAAAGTTTGTAAAACAACCCTTAGATGTTTTTCATGCTCCTCTTTACTTTTAGAAAAAACCAGAATGTCATCAATATGAGGCAAAGGATACTTGTTTTTAACAGTGATGTTATTCAAAGCTCTATAATCAATGCAAAGTCTCATGGAACCATCTTTCTTTTTAACAAACAAAACAAGGGCTCCCCATGGTGAAGTACTGGGACGAATGAAACCTTTGACAAGCAAATCCTGCAACTGATTTTTCAATTCAAGAAGTTCTATTGGAGCCATACGATATGGGGGTTTTGAAATTGGCTTAGCATCAGGAACTAAGTCAATTGTGAATTCAACTTCTCGTTTAGGTATGACACTGGGTAACTCCTCAGGAAAAACATCAAGGTATTCATTTACCACTGGCACATCATTGATTTGAATAGTTCCCTTGTTTTCAACAATATGAGCCAGATAACTTTCATTTCCATCTTTTAGTAGTTTCTCAGCTTCTTGATATGTTATCAATTGTATGGGTTCATTCTTGTATACAAACTGAAACTCTTTCTGAAAAACAACTTCTTTAGCTCTACAGTCAATCTTAGCATGATAACCAGAAAGCCAGTCCATCCCCAGAATAACTTCAAACTCGACTAAGGGTAAAACAACAAGGTTTGCAGGTAAAGTCTTTCCACATACCACAATAGAAATATTCTTATAATTCCTCTTTGCTATAACACTTCCCCCTGGTGTTTTAACAACAAGTTCGGGTATCATTTGTTGAGGTGATATTTCCAATTTACTAGAAAATTTCTCAGAGATGAAGGAATGTGTAGACCCCGTATCAAACAAAACTTTAGCAAAATCTGAGTGAACAAACAAAGTACCTGATACAACTTCATTGGATGGCCCAACATCTGCTGACGTAGTCGCAAAGGATCTCACTACACCTTTCTGCTTGTAGTCTGGCTTCTTTGCATCATTTGGATCCCTCTTTGGACAGGAATTTGCATAGTGACCCATCTCACCACATTTAAAACACTTTATAGTTTGCTTATCAGGATTAGTCTTTGGATCATTTTCATTGCAATCTCGGGCCATATGTCCAAACTTACCACATTTAAAACACTTCCCAGTTTTGATAAGACATTCCCCAGGGTGCTTCTTGCCACACTTTTCACAAACTGGAAACTGTATTTTCTTACCATCAGATTTCATTGGTTGATTCTTACCCATTGCTTTCCAATTTGACCTCTTCTTCTCTTTGTTTCCAAATTGCATGTGATCGTCAGCAAACTCCATCTCTACCCTCTCAGCACATCGGACAAGTTTCTCATAACTTTTGAATTCACGGGAGGCCAACGCCCTTCGATACCTTGGCTTCAATCCTGAGTAAAAGCGGTTGATTTTGCTATCGAGATCCAGAATAAGATTCGGAGCATACCTCGCCAGTCGGGTGAAGTTCGCCTCATACATAGCCACTGAATCTTCCTCCTTTTGTTTCAGTTCAAGGAATTGTTTCTCCATTCTAAGTCGCACCACCTTAGGAAAATATTTTTCAAGAAAAAGACTTTTAAATTCATCCCATACTAAGGCATCAAAATCCTCTCTACCCCTGATATTCCTTACCATTGACCACCACTGATCAGCTTCCCCTTCAAAACGATAAATGGAAAGACTTACCTTTTGATTGTCTGAACATCCCATAACATCAAATATCTTTTCAAGGGCCTTAATCCATCCTTCTGCTGCCACTGGGTCAGAAGATCCACTGAATGCAGGAGGATGTTGTCTCATAAAATGTTCCACCACTGTCATGTTCCGTTGGGGTACATCTATTTGTCCTCTTGCATGGATGCCACCACCATTTATTGCCTGTGTTAGCTGAGCCATTACTGTCACAAACTGCTCGGTTCCAATCCCTACCATTCCGGGCTGTTGATCAGGAAGGATGTCATTATGTCGGTGCCTATCCTCTTCAGCATCCATGTTCCTTCTGCGGACAACCATTCTAAACAAACATTTCTTAGATGAAGCAACATGGTAACCTTTAAATGCTATAACAAATTAAACATAGGGTGAGAATTATTTATGGTTTTCTATTAGCATCACCTTAACCCCTAAAGTCATCTAAACCATCCTCTGATACCAACTATAAGGATCCGCACTTATTTCATACATAATCTTGAATTTATTCAAGAAAACACTTCATTTTACATTGAGGATCTTTTCAAGTTTAGAGCTTTAGAGAATTAAGACAAAATATTCACAACATTACACATTGTTACATAGTGGATACCATAAAATCAGTTTCCATTTTCCTCAGAATATAAAACATTAAAACATAAAACAAGACTCCTTGACAATTCTTCAACATTTAACATGTCTTCCTTCCTTGTATTATTCATCCATTAACCTGTGAAAAATCATTTAAAAACTTGGGATGAGCACAAAAGCTCAGTAAGTTATGAAAAAGAAGGAAAAATCTCATTAGTCCATGAATACACAAGACATATGAAAAAATTTTCAAAATACACGATTTACACCCATAAAATCTTACTTTTTGTAACATGAGATTTACACAAGATCCATACAAACATAATTATAATCATAAAGGTATATTGGGGCATTACTTACATAATCTTGTAACCATCTTGGCTACCTTAAAATTTGTAACCCTCACGGCTACCTTACTTTGTGTAACCATCACAGTTACACTTGGAGTAACCATACGGCCGACCTCCAACTTACTCATACCCAATGCATTTGAGGGAAATATAGGTCCCACCCTTAATCATAAACAATGCCCAATAACCAAAACATAATCATACAACATAAACAATAGCATAAAAACATACCTTTTGAATCTTATAAAACAGAATTTAAAAAGAGGATTTTAGAAGAAAAGTCCCTTATAAACATCATATACTTGAAGTGAGACTTAATTGAGTGGATGGAATATGTATATACTCTGTAAATACACATAATTAAACATAATATAAACAGAACCCATCACACAAACAATTTAAATAGCACATAAATTATAAAGTAGAAGGTTAACCCAAAGAATGGAAATCGGGTTAAGAATTCCCTTACCTTGGGCTTGTCTTACTTCAAAATTGTTTGAACCTCCTGTATAATGGTTAAAAGAGTGTTAATAGGATTTTAAAGAAACGTGTTCATGTTTATAACATCTTATATGGTCATTTCATAACCTCATTTCACCCCTTATTTGTTAGTATTTTGTTCCTTGCATTATTTTGGGTGAGGTCTTTCGTGATTTTCACGATCGGTTCATGATGAATCGTTCTTGTTGATTGGAAGTGAAACTCCAGAATTGGAATGGAGTATTAGTTACATAACTCCAGTACCATAAATTATACCATTCATCACTTTGGTGCCTTATATGATGATGATTTATAAGTTAAAACATTAATTATGTTCGTTTAGATAATTCAAGTGGTTCTTTGATAATTACAATTTCATTTAGTCTTATAAGTTTGAATCATGAGTACAAAAGAATTACAGAACCTTATATGATTCATAAAACATATATTATAACCTGGTTCAACCATATAAATGGTTTCATGACCAGACTTGAAATAATTAATGGAAATTGAAAATACATCGTCCACGATATCGGTAATTCGACACAAATGGACAATGTTTTTTGATTCTTTAAATAAGTGAAAGAGGAGAGGAATAATGATTTTTAATTTTCCATAAACATGAAAACATCCAGAATATACATGATTCTGGAGATTTCATTCCTCTTGGATAAGAGGGGGTGAAGAAAGAAGTGGAAGGAATCATGAAATAAAGAAAACATGAGAAATTTCTTACAAAAAAATTCGGCAGCCTAACGGCGCCTCTAAAAATTTCATAAAAACAAGATTGATGAGAGGAATGGAATATCTCATCAATCATACAAAATTTGGACTGTAAGGGAAAATATTTAATGAAATATCCCAACAAAAGACAAAGGGAATGGAAGAGAATAACATAAAATGGATGGAAAGAATGAAAATGAAAGAGGATGTTTACCTCTTGATCTCTTCTCCTTGAGATCCTTCTTAAGGGCTTTGATTTTGGTCTTTTGGTGAGACCAGAAGCTCTAGAACGTGGGGAAGAAGATTGAGGAGGGAATTTGGCAGAAATTAGACAATGCTCAAGGCTTGAGAGGTGTGGGAGGAAGAGGGGAGTGAGGGTGGTATTTATAGTGGAGGAGGGGAGGTATTTTAGATTATTTTAATTATTATTATAATATTTTTATCAAGACTATGAATAATCTCAAATCAAGTGGCCTTAATTAGTGAAAATATCATGTTATTTCGAAGCAAGTGGCCTTGAATCACTTATGATGTCATAAATAGTGCATTTTTACTGATAAATTGATTATACGGTATTTTACCGTATTTCACTATTCACCGAAAATTCAAGAGTTTCAGAAAAATACAAAAAATTTACCCCAACCATTTTTCGACGTGTAGAATTCAAAAATGAACTCCATTTTTCAAAAATAATTTTCTAAATATTATTAATTTAATTTTAAAATAAGGTCACAGTTAATTCGAAAAATAACAAAATTGAAGTGCAATTAGTTTTATGTGACATTGGAAAATTAATTAAGATCCCATTATCCTATTGCCATGGGAAAATAAAATAATATTATTATTTACTATTCATGAGGTCATATTACTATTCATATTACTATTCATAAGGGCATGTTACTATTCACAAAAAAAACAAGTTTGTTCCATCAGACTCGAAATAACATACTGAACACAATTGTAGATGATAGTTTCTTGAAATTCAAAACATAGAAGAAATAAAATTATGTTTAAAGGATACTTATAAATATATACCTTAAACAAAATTTCAAGCATTTTCAATTTATTTTTAGAAAACCTTGGGATGTTACAGTACAGGTTCTTGGAAGTTCTTTTAGGCCATCGGTGTAGGAATTTTCTTGAATTTATCCATTGTCCCTCGATTCCTATGATCTGGAGGTAAGGTTGAGCATGTTCAAGGAATTTCATTTCTTTCCTTATAGAAACTCTCCAACTGGGTAGTTTTTTGATGATGGAATAGCTACCCTGGAATTGATTTCATATATGCTGGCTTGCAGAGATGGTGTATTGGCCCCCAGAATTAATGGAGAGATTATATGTTAGGCATATGATCCATATAGATTTTCACACCAATTAAAATGTCTTCAGAAGATTGTTGTATCCATTCCCATGTATATCAGGTCAGAGTAGAATCCAATGGTTTCCTGACAACTATGGTTGCTGACAGCTATGGAGAAGACTAGGGCAGTGTTTGATCTACCAATTGCTGGAGCGGCGAGTCAATTGACTACATGGTATGCCAAGAATTGGGTAGCATCATACCCAGTAGGGGTATTGAATATTCCTATCTCCCAAGTGGGGAGAAAAAAGAGAAGTGTCAGGAAATAAACCTTTCATCTGTAAGGTGAATCTTCCTCACCCAAAACTGATTCACTGGCTTCTTCACCCAGGGCTGATTCACCGGATTCCCAGGATCGAGATGATGTGGCACGACATGTGTCAAAACGGCCTCCTACCAAATATAATCCTACTTCCAAAGTCAAGAGACCTACTTCATTGACTCATGGTGAGTTATATCATTGAGGCAATTTAGTCACCATTATTTTATTGAGCACTAAGTTTAATTTTCTTATCCTTTATTTGTGATTGCAGGATCTCAGAAGAAGTTGCAGCCCCAGATTGTAGGACCCTCCTCACAGCCTTCTGGTGCACATTCTGAATATTTATGACCAGAGGTTGTCCATACATGGTAGAGTTCATATTATGATGTTGAAACCGCCTGAATGGACTTATGTGAAGCGTTACATATCCCCGGAGTTGGGGATCTCTGTGCTTCTGCTGATATCCGCTTCGAGGATAACCCCCCATAAAGTGTGGGCTTGTCTCCAGGCCAGCAAGTCATGAAGAAGGATTTAGATAGGGCTTTACACTCTCTGATACCTATATTTGTAGATGACGATGTCAACACACCCAAAATGTGAAAGAAGCAAAGGGATCGAAGGAATAAGTCCACATCTAGATGATTCATCAGTAGTGGTAAGTCCTTCTGATAGTCATGAATCTTAACTCATGAAAATGTTTTCTCATACTTCTTGGGATTACAGGGGATTCTTCGATTTACCCTTCGAGGGAGAATACTGACCCTCCTCTGAGGACGATGGAGGGTGCTGGTGAACAGTCGCAAATTCATGTTTACCTGGCTACTCCTGAAGAAATGTTGATAGAAGAAGATCTAGCGTCTATTCCCAGTACTTCTCATGTTGCTACTACAAGGAGAGAAGAGCCTGCTTCTGGTAAATTAACAATAATTCATAGAATGTTGAATGAAAACATCGACTGACTTCCATTATGTGATGATTTAGGTTCAAAACCTGTACCAAAACATTTGGTGACCACTGCAACTGACTCTGAAATTTTATCTGAGGAAGCTATCTGGGGTCAGAGGTCGTAGGAGGAGGGTTGCCAAGAAGACATGTCAAATGCTCCCACTAGTGAGACTAACAAGGAATCTGGGATATCACTGGATGGAATGATGAAACAAGGTGCGTCTTTTAAAAAATTTAGATTTTGTTTAATTACCATGTGATTTAGAAGATTTTGGATGTGAGTGTTATCCTTCATCCTGTTAATTTTTTTATTACATCTCTAACCATGTTTGGTTTTAATGTGCAGTTCCATCTGAATAATCTGTTGATCTGTCGATGCCTGAAGTGGGTAGAGACAACCCTATCATTGTAGAGATTCTATATCAAGTGGAGCTTAACCCAACATAGCTTCTTGAAACCCATCCTAAAAATCCTATTGAATCTAGGAAAGATGGGGAGGAGCCTTCTCATATTGTTGATCTACTATTGGGTAAAGATGATAATATTTGTGGTTGTACTTAATTTTCAAGATAGAAAATCAAATTTTGTTATCCTTTGAAACTAACCAAAGATTTCAATTGAAAAAGTAGGGTTGTCAACTTTAGTGGCTAGATCTGGAGGTGAAGCCTCAGCCTTATCCCCAATGGGAGTAGAAAGTGAAGTTCCAAGGGTCAGGGGGTAAGGAGCAGAACATGGCACTTCCTTAAGTAAATTAATCCCGAACTATATTCTCACCTATGATAGTGATGCTGAATCAAACCCAGAGGTGAAAAAGGTGCTCTAATTATCACTTCGTAAGGCATGGAATAATATATGGAAGATCATATATGAAGTCCCTCTTGAAGAGTTGTCTTCAAAGATCCCACTACTTTCATCCTTGTTCGTCATGTGGGACTTGGCAGTTTTAGATATCAAGAGATCCATATTGTGGGGAAACAAGTCATCTTAAAGAGGGTGCAGGAGCGAAAGTGTTGTCAAGATCTGATCAGAGCAATACTACTAACCAATATCGGTGAATTCGAGGATACAGTGTCTCGAGCTAAGGCTGATCATGCTGCAAAGCTGAAGGAGCTAAATCAAAAGATCATGAAGAATGTTGTACATCAGATGCACCTTCAGCAATAGCTAGATGTGTTTACTGGGGAACTTGACCAGCTTAATAATTCATTGGAAGGAGTCCAAACGGATGGTATTAAAGCCATCACAGATGCCAAGATATCACTCCATCAAGCTGAAAAGATTGAAGTTGTTCGAGTGAATGAACTTCAACTGGCTGCTGATGAATCTCGTGATGCCATAAATCAAATGAAAAGTTATGTTTAAAGCCTCTTGTAATTCTTGAAAAAGAAAAGATACTCCAATCTATGGATGTTCTTATAATCTTGTGCATCAATGAAAAAACATTTCATCTTTAATAATTTTTACCTGCATTCTCTTGTTAACTACTTAAAAAACATTTACCTGAGCCAATGGGCCTAGTAAGCATATTTTTATTTTTACTAGTATTATACAAACAATACCACAAACTTTGCATCTTTTTGTTTCTCAATATTTCCTAAATCATACAAAATGTACATTTAGTGAGCTGGGACTTGACTTTTGTTCATATTTCCTTTGAGAGGTTCCCAATTTAATGAGTACCCAATCTCTTATTGAATGTTTAAAGTCATTCATGTTGGACATAAAAAGGCTAATGTTTAAGGTTGAATATATTTGACTGAATGGATTAAAATTGACTCAATTCCTTGATAATTTGTTTGAAAACATATTACCATATTCAAGTATGGTGGAAAACTTTTAAACTATGGCTTAAGAAATTTTGAATATGAGGGATTATATGAAAACAAATGTTATAACTCATTAGAGTAGGTATTTCCTAAGAGTGAAGTTACCACTATTTGACAAACCCATAAGGGGGTTGAATTATGCAGGGCCATTTAAGATCATTGGCTGCATAGTCAAATAATATCACCTTTTGGCTGACAGATCAGTTTTGTAGACTACTTATGCAAGGCCACCTAAGGGCACGTGCTGCATAGTCAGGAAAAAGAACTCTCATAAATTTTACTTTTCTATTGCTAAAAGCCAGTGAATGTTTATGGAGATTCAAATTTCCCAAATCATAGAGTTTTCTATATAAAGAGAGGTACTTTAATATGGAGAGGATATTCCCAATCAAGATTGTCAAAGAATTCGATGAATGTCACTCCTGCAAAGGTCTGACCCAAACGTAGGGAAGGTAAATATAAACCATAGACTTTAATACTTTCAAATCATGAAAAATATTATGGGACAAATATGTTAAGGATGGCTATTTGTGTGGATCCCTACATATCGTCATTAAGACCAATATGGACAAAATATTTTTTCCTCCCAAGAATAAAGTTACCACTATTTGACAAACCTGTTAGGGGGGTTGAATTATGCAGGGCCACCTAAGGGAAGTGGCTTCATTGTCAAATAATAGAATCTTTTGGCTGACAGGTCCATCATGTAGACTATTTATGCATGGCACATGTTGCATGGTCAGGAAAAAGAATTCTCAAGTATCAGAAATTTTCTGACCAGAAGTCAAGAAAAGGGTTATGGAGATCTTGAAGTATTTAAGGTTAGGAGTGTGACACATGAAAATGGGTATTGTCCAATGCATGAATGAGATACATAGACCAATGCTGACCATAATAATGTTGTGGCTAGGTCCTGAATTGAGATGATGGACTTCACTACATATCTCATTAGGATGGGAATCAAGCCATATGTATTTCTTGAAATAAAGTTTAATGTCATGTGGGACGAGAGCGTAGGAGATCTTAGTTTAGGGTTGTAGAGCTCAGACCATAATGAGGGAGACACATTGTGTGTTTGTTATAAACCTAATGTGAATAAATACCAAGGTTTTTATACCACATTCATGTGCTCTTAGGGGAACTTTTCATCCATGGGACTGAAAGTGGAGTTTGGGGTTATGCCCAAAAACTTGGGGCTTGATTCGAGGGATGCTCAAACCTTCCTACATATCCCATAGGGATGGAAATTGAACCATACGTAGTTCTTGAAATATCCTCTATACATATTTGGTTCGTACATGTGAAGGGTGAAAGTGGACTTTAGTGCAATGATGGTTGGACCCAAGATTAAATGTTTGGGAATTTCCATATATGCATGTATTCCTTCCAATATGACATGATTTGAGATCAATGTCAATAATTATTCCCTCACGGGTGAGGGTGTTAGAGACTATTGTAGTTTATTGTCATATAGGACAAAAGTGTGAATAGTTTAAGGTCATATTCATGGACTGGTTCTACACAGTTTAGCGTCATGTAGCTAAGATGTATTAATATTTAGTTTAATGTCTTACAGCGAGGACAATGGGGGACTGTATAGTTTAACATCATATAGAATGTATGATGGTGTTGTACAGTTTAATGTCATTTAGTAGGGACAAAAGTGACATACATAGTCTAATGTCATATAAGATGATGGTGAACCAATGTGAAGATATTGGTTTTGGAGGGGGAGCTTCATGAATCAACATCATATGAGATGGAGGTGAACAGACGTAAAGATATTGGTTTTGGGCTTGAACCTTGGGAGGTTGCCTACATACCTATCCTAGAAGGCAAGGATCAAAGTCTGCATAGTTCAATTGAGAATGAATTGGTGATCAAGTTCTACTAGAGGACAATGACCCGAAGATGGTGTTAGGACTCACACGTGGTTAGAAGCCTAGAGAGGGTGTTATGGTTGAAGCTTACTCTAGGATCACATTAGTCATGCTCGGTGTGAGAAACAAGAGGTAACAACAACCATAATGATGCACAGTTTAATGTTATGTGGGACAAAGGGTGCTGTACAGTTTTGCGTCATGCAGCTAGGATATATTTTTCTACTGTTTAACATCATTCAAGACATGTCCATAGTTTAACATCATGTAGGACGTATTAAGGGACTTTTTCATAGTTTAAACGTTATGTAGGACAAACATGTATAGTTTAACATCATGTAGGATGTATAAGGGACTTTTTACAGTTTAACATCATGCAGGATGATAGCATTTTTGTTGCACAAAATACATCTTCAGGAATTTGGCATTGGTTGGAGTTGTGATGAGTTCTCTATTCATTGAGATTAAAGAATAAGCCCCATTGGAGTACACCTTATGTATTGAATAAGGTCCTTCCCACATTGTCTCAAGTTTTGGAGGTTTCTTTCCTGGTATCATTGGAGTTATGAGGACCAATACCAATTCTCCTTGAATTAATGAACGAAGTTGAACTTTCTTATTGAAAGTCTGTGCTATTCGATTCTGATAGACTTTCATGTGGTGTAGGGTGCAAAATCTTTTTTCATCTAATCATTCCAATTCATCAAATCTCTTCTGAGATTTTTCATCTATGGATGACTGATCACAAATTGCTACTCTGAGTGAAGTTAATTGAACATCAATGGGCAAGAATTCTTTTGTTCCATATACTAATCAATATGGAGTTGACCGTGTAGTAGTGCGGTTGGTGGTCCAATAAGACCATAAAGCATGAAAACGTTTATCAGGACAGGATTTCTTATCTTTATCCACCATCTTTTGCAGTATATTTGAAAGAGTCTTATTGAAGGCCTCTATTGGCCATTGTCCACTGCATGAAACCAAGATAAATGGTTGGATTTGATGTTGTATTCTTGATACAAAATTCTCACCTCGGATGAACAGAAGTTGGTGCCATTGTCCATCAATATGGTATGAGGGACACCAAATCTGGTAATGATGTTAGACTTGACAAAGCTAACAAGCACTTAATAACTAACTTCTTTGAGAGGTATTGTCTCTACCCATTTGAAAAAGAATTCAGTAGCAGTAAGAATATAATTAAACTGCTTGTTTGTAGCCAGAGGATAAGGTTCTACTACATCCATTCCCCATGTGGAAAATGGCCATGAGTATTTAGCTGTGTGAAGAAACTCTGAGGGTTGATGAATGAAGTTTGTACATATTTGGAAAGAATGACACTTTTTAGTGAAATCAACATAGTTTTGCATCATTGGAGGCCAGAAGTATCCAAGCCTTAAAATTTGACCATAAAGTCTATGTCCAGACTGGTGGGAACCACAAACTCCTGTATGTACTTCATTCATAATAGCCATTGTTTCTTCACCATCAATACATATGAATATAATTCCATCAAAACATTTTCTATAGTGAATTTTTTGGTGATATGGGCTATCATAAAGAGTAAAATTGACCACACGTCACCGGACTTGTTCTTTCCCAGCTCTATTAGGTGGGAGTGTACCATTTTGAAGGTATTCCCTAATAGGTGTCATCCATCCTGTAGTATGACCATATGGTTTAGAAATGGGACTAATTTCATTGATTTCCTCTATTTTGATTTGAACAAAATGTGAAACTACACAATGGTGGGAAATACTGATGATTGTTTCTTCCCAGTTTGGATCTGCAAGGGCTATGGCTACACTATCCAGTGCATCAGTTTGGGAATTTTGCGATCACGGGACATAAGAAAATGCCAGTTCTGAAAAAAAAAATTGGCATTAACTCTCTAACGTAATCACACAAAGGGATTAACTCTTCCTTTCTGATGGAATAATCCTTATTGATTTGTTTGATTACCAAATCTGAATCACCTTTTACCTTCAAGTGATTCACCTGTGCCCGAAGCACCAATTCCAAGCCTATGATGAGATCTTGATATTCTACTTCATTTTTATACTGCCTTCCATCAACAAGAAGGAATAGGGTAGCACTACCTTTTCTGTGGAAATAATCATGATTCCTAACCCAAATTTGTTGAATTTAGGATCTTCCATTTTCTTTCCTATTGGACTTCTGGAGGCACCATCAATGTAAATTTCCCATGTTTGAGGATTATCTTGACTAGAGAAGACTTCCTCATTAGTAAGTTCAATATTTAAAGATGTATCTTCTATAGATGGGTGTTTAGCAAGGAAATCGGCCAGAGCTTGGCCCTTTATTGCCTTTTGAGACACATACTAGATATCAAACTGCTGCAAAATAACTTCCCACCTTGTCAGACGTCCTGTAAGCATTGGACGACTAAGGATAAATTTGAGCGGGTTATTTCCAGATACCAATTGGAACTCATGATGTTGCAGGAAGTGTCTCAATTTCTGAACTAATGCTAGGTATCACTTTTCAATACTTGAATATTGAGTTTCTACCTCAAGAATAGTCCGACTGAGATAGTAAAGGTTGTTTTCATTCCCAGCATCATTCTTTTGGGCATGGAAGGAACCCAATGATCACTCTAAAGCTGTCACATAGAGAATAAGTAGTCTTCCATCAATAGTTGGAATTAATACCTATGGAATCAAGAGATATTTCTTGAGGATATCGAATGCTTCTTGACATTCTTCAGTCCACTGGTAGGTGACTCCCTTCTTCATTAATCTGGTAAAGGGTAAACACTTTCCTTCCAAATTAGAAATGAAACGCCGAATATAGGCCAAGTTTCCTTGAAGTCTTCGTAAGTCCTTCAAATTTATAGGAGGTGACATGTCAATAATTGATTTTTTCTTCTCAGGATCAACTTCGATATCACTATGGCATACAACAAAGCCGAGAAATTTTCGTGAGGTTACCCCGAAAGCACATTTCAAGGGGTTCATCTTCAAATTGTGTTGTCAACGTTTTTTGAATATGATTTCCAGATCATCCAAGTGATTATAATGTTGTCTGGATTTAACTACCAAATCATCCACATAACATTCAAAAAATTTCCCTAAAAGGGGTTGGAAGATATGGTGCATGGAATGTTGATACGTTGCACTTTCATTCTTCAGGCCAAAGGGCATTACTCGATAGCAAAACACACCTTGAGGAGCTCTGAAGGATGTATACTCTTCATCTTCTAGGGCCATTTGTATTTTATTGTACCTAGAATAACCATCCATGAAGGAAAGAGCTTCGTAGATATTTGTTTCATCAATTAAGAGTTCTGTGATCGGAACTAGAAAATCATCCTTGGGACAATGTCGATGAAGATCTATGAACTCAATGTAAACTCTAATTTTTCCATTATTTTTTCTTCACAGGGACAATATTGGCCATCCATTTGGGATATTGAACTTCTCTGATGATGTTAGCCTTAATAAGATTATCAAATTCATCTTCAATTTTGGAGGCATAAGTTTGGTGTGTTCTTCTTACTTCTTTCTTGAATCCTCGATGTTCTTCTAGAAAAACCAAATGATGAGTGGAAACTTTGGGATCAATACCTGGTATTTCAACATAATTCTAAGAAAATACATCTTGATTTTGCTTTAGAAATGAAGTATACATCTCTTTCTCTTCAAGAGTCGTGGATGTACTAATTAAAGTGGGGTGTGGATCTTCTTTTGTACCCATATTTATTTCTCTGAGTTCATACACAGTGGTAGAGATACCCTCTTCAAATGCTGGAGGAGCATCCCTGAGATCTTCCTCTTCTTCTTCAATATTTGTTACTTCTTCTGTTTCTACTTGCATAGTAAATGAAGCATAATTTCTATGGTTAGGGGAGAAGTTAAAATTTGAACATCTTGGAGAAGAGACTATCGTTTCTGGCCCTATTGATGATGAAGTATCTTTCTGGGGTGATAGAGAGGAGATTATGGATTGATAATCAACATCATTATTTTCCTCTGGAATCGCAATAACTTCTTCTGATCTGGTTGATGAAGTATAGAATTAAAGGATTTCAGCAAATGAAATGAAGTCATCTCCATCTAAGATTTATCATTGCTTGGTGAATCAAAAATTTCTCCCATGATGTCTGGCTTGATTTCTGTAACTGACATTATGGAGGTTTCCATAAGATTGTTTGAATTTAGGTCTATCCTGTCAATATGACTGATAGGCAACACATAATTTGTACTCACGTATATGAATGGGTTTACTGGAACCTTTTTCCAAACAACTTGTAGCATTAATTTTGGTAGCCTTCTTTGCTGTGAATTTTTCCTTTCCCTCCATGTGATAAAATTCTGCCTCAATGTATTGAGATTCACATGTTTTGAATGAGTCTTTATCACTATAGAATTTCCCAATTTGACCATTGAAACAATATTTGAGACATTGATGGTATGAGGAAGGTACGGCCACATGTTGATGTAACCAAGGTCTTCCAATAAAAATGTTGAAATTTGTGTCCTGACGAAAAACCATGAAATCTGAATTAGATACAAGGTCTCCAAACTGAATTCTGAGTGTAATTTCACCCAGAGGTTCTTGTTCGTTCTTATCATTTCCTTGCAACATCAAAGTAGAAGGAGATAAATCAGATTCAGTGAGGCCCAACCGACGAAGTGTATGAATAAGAATGAGATTGAATCCTGATCCATTATCAATGAAAGCTCGTCGTTTGTCTATATCATTGACTTTTATAGATAGATACAAAGTTATAATATGTCCATGTACAACATCATCTTCATCTTCAACTATAAAAGATATCACAGCATGGAATTCTGTAGAATCATTCTCTATATGGTAGACCTTAGCCACAGTAATTTTAGTTTCGAATTCTTGAGGACTTGACAAAGCCTCAATAAGCGCCTCCCTAAGATCTTTTGATAGATTTAAGGCATCCAAAATTGATAACTTATCCGGTACATGGTCCAAATGTTTCAAGACATCATATTTTTAGTCCAAAGTTCTGTGTTTCCCATCAAGAAAATTTGGTTTTACAAGTGCCTTCGAATTTGATGCTTTGGAAGTAGATACATCTTGTATCAGGGTAGGAGTTGGAAATAATTCTGTATTCAGAAGATTAGACCGACTAGGTCTATCTATTTGCTGAGAGTAAGAAGGTGTGACCTCTAACCAGTCTTCCAAAATAACTATGTCAGGACTGAATCAACCATGTGTGGAAGAACATTCTTATTCCTATTAAGCCTACTAAAGGGCTTTGCCACGAGTTTCTGCTGCATATACAGTTCTAGCAAGGGTAGGGTTGAAATAGTGGCTTCTGAAAAATCCACTTATTCCCATGTATCCTAGACCTCTGTATCTTCCTATAATTCCTATGTTAGATACAAGGAACATAGGGTCATCATAATTGAAACTGTCAATGGCATAAGGATCTGTTAAATGAATCATGTTAATAGAAACAAAGATCAATTCTTTATCTGATGAAGATTCTTACTGATTAACCAGTTCAGGTTGTGCCATTTGGTGGGGGGTGCCCTTGCTTTTTATGTAGATGGCATAAAATCTTCCAAAGTCAAATACAATGTAGGCTTTGACACGAGCTCGTTTTCTTCTGACTGCTCTTATTTATTCAAATTACACTGCTTCTTTGAGGATTTTCCTTCTGATGAAGGGGTTTTTGTTGTGGAATTCATAGTAGAAGACACAATTTGTTGATTCAATTGTGTTCATAAAATGGAATGAGTTTGGTTGATTGTTTTTCTGACCATCCAATCATCATACTTCTATGCATTTTTACTTTTGACTTCGTGCCACTCGCCTTCTTACTCTAGATCAGTAGCAGTAACACATGCTATCTGGGCTGAAGAACCTTTCAATTTTACTTTTCAAGAGTCCACCATCTTTTTTAGGAGTTCTTTGAAGACAAAACACTTCGGAATGGGATTCCCCAACAGCTTATGATACAGGAAATAGTTGGGTAGGTCTTCATCACCTTCCTTGTTCGGCCTTTTGGGCCTTGTCAACTGAACTAGATTGTTTTGCAGAGCCGAAATGAAGTAGCCAGGAAATTTTTCATTTTGGAAAGAATAAACTTTATTCTTCAAATCTTCAAAATATTTCCACCTTTGATCTCTTTGATCATCTTGATGAGGCGGCTATTGTTTTTGATGGTCAGTAGGTAGATCCTTTCGATATGATGAAGGTTTTGAAGTGGAAGTAGTTACAGATGCTTGTTTAAGTGTAATTGTAGTAGTCTATGCTTTCCCTATTCTCCTTCCTAGAACTGATGGAATTATACAAGTTTTAGCCTTAGTCTTTATAAGAGAGTCTTCTATCTGTTGAGAAATTGAAGTAGGGTCTCGAAACCCTCCTATGTATTTCACAGGGATCAACAGTGTTTTTATTTCATCAAGCATATTTGTCACACAGATTGGCAGAAACTCTACTTGAGGGAGTTCTAAACTTAAGGAATATGTTAATCCCTTCCAACAAACAATGAAATCTGAAACTCTATCATTTTCCCTTTGCTTATAATTGGTAAGATCAAAAATTGTCGTCTTTGGCAATGTTAACCTAAATTGTAGAAGAAATATTTGACGGAGATCTTCCCACCTAGTAACTGACTGAGATTGAAAACTTGTATATTAGACAAAAGCATGTCCTTTTAATGACTACACAAAGCACCTGAGCTTAACTGCTTCTTGTTGTTGAAGAGTTCCCATGATAGGATCACAATGAGAAACAAAATGTGTTATTTTTGTTCTATATCTCTTGAACCATTAAAAATTGGGAATGTGGTACAAGAAAAATTTGATGGGGGAGGAATTTCCTCCACCCATTCAGGGTAATATCTCTTTTCTGGTTGAACTTGGGAACACATTTATTCAATAGCTTCCGATTGAGCTGTTAATGACTCAATGGCAGTCATTAGTTTTTGAAAAACATATGGTTGAGCTTGGACCTGAGCGGGTGCAATAACTGGAGTTTGCATGGGTGTGGTGACTGGTACTGGCACTGATGGTAGTATTTCCAGTTTCTGTCATGTATGACCCGTAAGATTGGACTTGTGAGGGTGTACTTGTAAAGGGGGATATTATTGATCCATACTAGTAGCCGCAACAAATTCCCCTGATTGATTAACTTCAGCATGCTTAGGAGAAAGACTACCTTGAAGTAGTTCTGCATTTAACCTCCTTAATTCCCTCATTTCTTTTTCTTACTGTACAAACCATTCCTCTAATGAGAGTGATTGTCCTTCTCTAGAGGTAGGCTGGAATGTAACCTGACTTTTACCCTTTTTCTTGGCATCTGCCTTTCTGGAGTACAGAATAGAATTACCCAAAAGAATGTCTTGCCCCTGGGAAACCCTCTGCCTTCTGGTACGCACACCTCCTTCATTTATTTCAGTGTGTACAGCCTATTGAACAATAACTTCTTCATATGATCCCTCTGAGTGAGCCTCATGTTCTGGGGGATTAGTGACAATGGAATTGATGACATTTATCGATTCATAACACATTGCAGCCCTTCTGTCAGCACTTCTACGATAGTGTCTTCTTCCATGTCCTTTATGAGACATTGCCTTTTGTTTGTTTTATCCCTCAAAAAATTCTTGATGAACCGTAATTTGGAGGGAATATCTTAATAATTCAGCTCTGAATTCCTCTTGTGGCTTCTTCCCTAATCGAGAGAAGAATGAATTTTTCTAAGGAAGAGATTGATAATTTGAAAAAGTCCCCAGTCTGGTGGACTGGGGATGTTCTTGTTTTTACTGCTCAACTCCTCGAATCCTATCCGTTGATCTCGAGGTTTGGATTATAAGAGTCCCAATTCTAGAAAGTTGAGGTGGCTCTTGAGCTGCTACATCTGATGCTTTCTTAAAAGCTCTCCTGATTTTTCAAACTTTAGTCTGGAAATTGGCCGAATGCATCATCCTACAACCACTCAAATCACTTGGCTCAGATGATCGTCAGATTATTTTTTACACCTCTATCACCTGATGATGTGCATTCTCTAAACGAGAAGCATGCTCGATATTCTCATTTTCTTGATGAAAGAGTAATTTGACAACTTGTTATTGTAGCCATCCATGGGAAATAACATTGCATGAGACATCTTTTTGCGGGCTTTGTTGACTAGAGAGAACAGTGAAATGCAATGCTCCATGAACACCCCATCCCCTGATATGAATACCATATGGGGAATTGGTAATTAATTAGAAAAACCTTTTTTATGCACCAAGGCATGAATTCTGAAGGGATCTCTACTGCTTTTCAACCTTTAGATGTTGGGAAACTGAGAGAGATGCCAAGTCAATTTGGCATTGCGACCCTTCTATTATCTTGACATGATTTTAATATTCATTATAAAATAATATTTTTTCCTTTTAAGTGACAAAGAGTTTTCCATATTTTGAGATTAATATCATGAATACAATCTTTAGATAACATTTCTATAATATCATACTGAGAGTCATCCAAAGTCCAAAACATGACTAGTATTTCACCTTTCGCCAGTTGTTTTCTCATATTTAGCACTTCCTCTTTGTCATTTGATGAAGATTCTTCTACTTGATTGGACCAAAGTTGGTAATTCTTTGTTGCTTCATCAGATTCAACAATATTGGTAGAGAATTCATTTGTAAAATTTGAATATGAATGACCCCGGGGTTGTTCAGAGAATTACCTACACCTCAAGCTATCTTCTGATTGAAAAAGTATTTCACCTGCTAGCGGTAAGGCATCAGACATGACTGGATTCGCATTTACAAGTGCCTCAAGATAAGAGGGATTTCTCATTATTGCATTGTTCATTGAAGAATTTTCCAGGAAATGCGAATTACTACTAAGGAGAAGACTTTCACAGCTAAATTCATCATCATGGGGAGGACCACCACGGTGGGTTACATCAAAAGATGAAAACTCTTGCTCCTTGGTCTTATGGCCACATAGAGGGTTATCATGGATCTCATCTGAAGATGATACTTCAAGATTAATCGAATTTTCATGAATCAATCCTTCATGAGGAAGTTTCTGATGAAGACTTTCAGAATTATTATTGTTACTTCCGGAATCTGGAAATGAGAGAGTAGAATCTTGATCTGCAACAGAAAATTGTCTAAGGGCTTCAAAAACTCCAGCATTGAGCAAGGCCTTATTGTAGATTGGCTCTTGATTTTTCAACTATACTGGATGGGTCTTTTTCTTGGAATCCTTCTTACTCACTTTGGAAACCACTTGTTGATGAAAGTGGTTATTATGGGCAGGTGTATGTTCTTGCTCAAGAGTAATGGTAAGGTTAGGCTGGTTACCTCTATTTAAATCGGGTGTATGTGCTTGACTTGATTGTCCATATGACATGCAGAAGTATTCCCCATGACCCTCCAGGATTGGAACAGATGTGTGTATCTGCTCCGGAGTGGAAATTTTATTAGTCACTCCACTGATAGGGTTAGATTTATTTTTATTTCCATGTGATGTCACTGGATTTTTTATAATATTCTGATATGTATCCAGAATATGGGTAGGGGTTTTCTTCTTCTCTTTCACCATTTTCAGAATGTGCTTGGTGACATCAGCTTCCAGAATGGGAATATACGTCCATTCTGTGTTTGGATTAGGTGTGTGTTCCTACTCTTGTCCTCCTTTTCCTATCAGTGAATTCTGACAGTACTCATGTGTGGGGGAAGAAAGTTCTGTCTGCCTCCTGTTTGTCATTGGAGCTTTCCAATTGACATCTCAAAGTGATACCAAATGAGACTATTGGTTAGCTTGATGAATCATAGGTTTATGTGCATGCTTATTGTTCTTCACCGAATATGATTGATGAACTTTCTTCAATACTGGCAGATGAGATTGCTGGCAGAATTGATGAGTGTAAGTAGGTGTATGTGCCTATTTACAGGTGGTCACCAAATTTGATTGGAAAACTTCTTTGGTTTCATTAAAACGAGCCTGCTGACTGGCTGATGAATTATAAATAGGTTTATGTTCCTGTCTATAGTACTCTGTCAGAATTTCCTAGTGGGATTGATGTGCTACTGTCAGAAGAGTCTACTGGTCAGTGAAATCAGAACGAATGGGTGTATATTCCCACTCGTTGTTGGCCATAAAGTTAGATTGATGGACTTCTCTGGAAGGGTAAGAGGTAAGAACCTACTTCATGTTGACCGAATTTTGCCTCTAATGGTTCTTCTTGCGTGCTCGGGTCTAAGGGACCTGAGCCAAACATCTAGAGGTGATACCCTCATCATGTTAAGGGTGCACAATCGCATGAGTCTGGTGGTGATTGTTGGTGGGAGTCCTCAAGAAGGGCTCTTGTCTTCTTGAACTAAGGCCTTGAGTGACCTCTTCATTCCCCTCCCTGTAATATGGGAGGGACCCTTTGTTGCGTTTCGGGGATAACGACCTGAAATGGTTGGAGATGGTGGTTGGCACCACCTGCTTCCTGACTACTGGGCGTCGCTGTCCGGACAACCAAGGTGAGTTGTTAACTTGGAGGGCTTGTCGAGCAGCCACTAAAGTTAGGATGGTATCGTGTTATTGTTATTACCTCACCAATGCATTCGAGACCCAGTGTTGAAGATGTTGAGTAGTTGATGTCGTCCATAGAGAAGACGAGGATCCAGCAGGAGTAGGGGCCGAGGCATTCACAGGTATGAACTTTAAAGAATCCATTCTGTGTTATAGAGAGATCTTGGAAAAGAGTGCATATTTAATATAGCAGACATAATCAAGATAGTTTTGGCCAGAATACATCTTTTGGATGAACACATATGTGTTTAATTTCTTTGTTGGCCCTCATATTGAGTTTAATAGGGGACTAACAAATAATTAAAACATCATTTAACTTGGTTAAGGATTCACGTCGGGTTCACAATTTTTTGTTTCTTTTGGAAATTAGGATGATCTTGTTTGTTTAAGGTTCAAACATTCCAATCGATTTCTAATGGGTTTATTTGTAGAATCGAAAACACCCAATGATCATGGATCCATTTGGACCAACTTTCAAAAGGTAGGTGATAATTAGTTGTGGACTGAGGAGGTTTAAGAATTTTCATTGGTCGAGAGGATGGGAGGTCAAGCTCATCACACCTTTTTGGGGGGAATTATTACATATTTTGGGACTCTCTTATAGATTTAAGTGAAATTCACGAATCCTTATTAATTCACCAAGCATGAAAATGAGTTTTCCATTAGATTTAGTAATCGATGATTGATATGTATGGGATTTACAAAATCTTTTATATGTATTTGAGGTTCTTAATCAATGGAGAATCAAACATATGTATTAGAGACCCTTAGTCAATGGTATCCTTCCATACATTATATAGAAATCTCTTGGTAATTATGATGACCATACTGGTTTTAAAGTCACTCAGTGGGGAACTTGAAGTTTATTGTCATTCCGAAAGACATGGATTATTTTAGAGTTGGGATCATACCCACAGATGGGCTACCTACGTATCCTTGTTAAAAAGGAATCAAAACCCATGTAGTTTGATAAGAAGGATATAGTTTAAGATCATATGGGATGGAAATGAATTAATAAAATATGGGATTGAACCTTATAAAGGCTTCCTACATACCCTACTTTTAAGGAAGAGATCAAATTCCACGTAGTTCAGGAAAAGAAATATGGGGTTTATGCATAATTAATGGCCCAAAAAGAGATGTCGTGATTACTTTCACACTCTAAGCTCACATGAGTCATGCTCGGTGTGAGAAACAAGAGGTATCAGTAAACTTGACGATGGTTCCATGAAAGATGCAGTCATGAGAAATGATGTGGGGCTTACGTATGTAGGACTGGCCAGGTAAATGAAGACCAAAACATAAGAAATAATCCCAAGATCAGGGTCCATGAAGGTATTTGTACTTTATGGAGATTTGGAATTTTAACTAAGGACTTACTCCTAAAAAAGGAAGCCCAAATTAAGAGGGACTTATGATTGGGTTTTATTCCTGAGAAGGAAGCACAAATCAAAAGATATTAAGATTGGGGATTACTCCTGAGGAGGATGCCCAATGTTTAAGGAAACTATGACTAGGGATTACTCCTGAGAAGGAGCACCAGGTTAAGGGGACATGTAACCTGGGGATTACTACTTAGAAAGAGGACCAAATCAAAATATCTTCTCTTCTCAAAGGATGAATTTATATAGGAAACCCTTAACCGTGGTGACATAAAGCTTGTAAGTCACGAGGTTTTGGGACAGGTTCTCAAAGAATTACTTTCTGATAAGGAACCCAACAAAGGAATCATGCCATAAATGGATTTGAAGAGGGTTTTTAAGGCTATGCATTAAAGAGGATAGGTGTACTTGAGGAAAGGAGGTGACTAGGAAGGACGTTCACAAGTATCGTTTTGGCGCGCAAGTCCTAGTCGCACAAGTAGACTTGCGCGACATGAGTCACCTTAGGCGATGAAGAATATATAGGGTAATTCTTGTGCGACATTGAACTCAAGACCTTAGTATCATCCCTAGAGGCTTCCAGAAGGGTGGTGCGCAAGTTCCCTTTAGAGGACAAGGCGACGTGCAAGTGTCTTCATTTCCCTTAAGGGTTGGACACTTATGCGTTCATGTATTGATGATTTCTAACACTTAGGCCTTATTCTTCCTCTTCAGAGCTTCCATTCTAGGTAAATAATTAACTTAGAAGTGTTCAGTAGATGTCAGACAAAGACTTGGGTGATTAGAGCATGAATCTGAGTTTTGGAAAATTCATTTTCGAAATAGGTGGCCCACATGGGCTATTTATAGGCCACTGGGAACCTTGGGAGAAAAAATAATAGGGCACGCAAGTGACTAGTGTGGCCCATATTTTGCGTGCAAGTGACTTGTGCGGCACACAGAAAACTTGTCCGACCCCCTCCAAATGGGTTCCTGTTCCATGCCTTTGTCAATTTTTGATATTCTTCAAAGGGTGACCCTCATTGTGCTTAAGTTATTCCCCTTTTCCCATCGTTGGACTCTGTGACGGAATAGATCGTCAACAGAGATACATTCAAACCAAAATATTTAATAGATCCCTAACATATAATATTGATCTTTAAAATTCGTGGAGGACATTAAATATTTCATATAATATTTATTTTAATATTTTTAAAACCATTTATATGATATTTCAATCAATAAAATAATGTCTACATCACAATTGTGTCACCATAAATGATAATTATTTAATGCCTAAAAATTATAAATAAATTCACATGATGTAGATAAATTTATTATATTTCGGGAGACTATTTATTTTCGATGTTTTATAAAATTTATCACTAAATTAAAATTATTACAATTATAAGATATAAGAGAGTGACATGTTGTCACCTTCTTTGGTTTTAATAATAATTACATCATTTTCATGGTCAAAAGTCCATGAAATGAATCTATTCGAACCCTTAGGTGATATGGGTCAACTTTTATTCATCTAATAAAATGTTCTCAGGTGTTAGGGTAATTTTATAATATTATTTTTACCCTTAATTGTCTGATTAACCTTTAACTGTGGTAAATAAAATTTTCCGTAATTACTATTCATAATGATTAAAAATAAATAATAGCCTATTAACATAATTTGGACCTACTGATTCTAAATAAGGAATCCATTTTTCCAAATTCAAAACATAGAAGTTTTAGAATTTAATTTAAAATTAATCCTACTGTTGAGAAAATGGGTTTTAAAAGTTAAAACATTGCAAAAGATTGAATTGTTTTTACCTATGAATTCAATGTAAAATTATTGATAATGACTTACATTATATTAAACGGTAAAAATATATTATATTTATACTTTAACACCATTCAATATTTTAATTTAAGCATATAAATTATCTTGATGAAAAAAAGTTGTTTTTAATTAAAATTTAGCATACTTTTACTATTCATCAAAATATGAAAGTTAACAGAAAAATATTAAAAATTTATAAAAAGTTAATTTTTATATATTTATTATAATGAATAAGTTTATTTTGTCAAATTGAACTTATAAAACAATCAAAAACTAGATTTATTGTGGATGTACCATCAAAAGGCGGCAAAACTGTATTTTTTTTAAAATACTTATTTTATGTGAAAAAATTATTTTTTTCTCATAACATGTTCTAGAATATGTGTAAGATGAATGATATTATTATAAAATTATGAATGTGGTTAATACTATTTATAACGGCTAGTTCAGAATATATCATTGTTTAGTGAAACTCGGTATTACGTACAATAGACGCTATTGAGGAAGGTCGCTCTTGCGTGCAACACAAGACAAGAATAGTGTTTGCATATACTATAAAATAATATGGTGTTGCATATAGTGCAAGATAATCTTTGTGTAGTTTACAACACAATACATAAAATAAATTAAAAATAATATTTCTCATAAAATATTGGGGTGTTATAGTGATCATGTTTTACTTAAAATATCTCTAAATGAAAAGTGTTATACCTTTTGGTAAAAAAGTAAATTTAGGTCTCATGTTGGTTGGACCTTATGAAATCCTGGAGAAAGTTGGATCAGTTGCCTACCAAGAAGCCTTGCCTTCAAGTTTATCTCAGGTATATAAATCTTTTCATGTTTCAATGTTAAGAAATTATATGCGAGATCCATCTCATATATTGAGCCCAAAAGTAGTTCATCTGGAAGAGAACCTTTCTTATGAAGAAAAACAAGATCAGATTATTTATCATAGAGAGTATTTATTAATGAATAAATAAATTCACAAGGTTAAGGTTTTGTGGAAAAACTGTGTGTTTGATGAATCAACATGGGAATATGAAAATGAGATAAGGGAGAAGTATCCCCATTTATTTGATAAGTGAGTAAAATTGTGAGGATGAAATCTCAAAAATGGGGAGGGGGGATGTAAAAACCCAGGTATTTATATAATAGTATTTAATAGTATTCTTGAATTAAATATTTATATTCGTTTTGTTAAGTAATTATAAAAATAAATAATTTATTATATGGTTGTTTATTTAAAACATTAATTTTTTATTATATAATTTTAATTTAGAAAAAATAATTTTATTTTTTAATTTAGAATGATGATATTATCTTAATATGATCTTTTTATAATTTTCTGAAAATTTTTAATTTTTGGTGAATAATAAAATAACATGGTATTTTTATAAAATATAGTAATTTTTTGTGACAACATGAATACATAATTATGATATAAAATTTACTAAATATATTTAATGAAAAAAATATGCTTTTTTAAGATTAATATTTAAGGTAAATAATTCAGAACATGTATATTATATTTTATTTCATGATAAGTATAAAAAATTTTGTCACCACCGACACAGTGCCTATGTAGCATTGGCAATGTCAAATTTGGTTCCTTATAAATACTAATTGAGTGATAAAAATTTTTTGAAATGTTTTTTAATTAATTATTATGTATAATTTATGTTTTTTGGATGTTAATTTTAAATTTTGAAGTTATATTACAATAATCTTATCCAAATTCCAATGTAATGTTTTTTTAGGGGAAGAAAATACAAAATTACAAATTTAAGAAGCCTTCTTGACATGTATATGAGTGAATGTACATAATCAAAAAATATATAACATTATTTTGAACCTAATTTTTTTTTTTATATATTATTTTATTTTTTAATTTTTATATATTAAATAATTAACATTAATGTTTGTGCAACACTAATGCAGTTCTTGTCCAAGCATAAGAAAAATAAAAATAATGTTTCTAAATAAATTTATAAGAATTATTAAATGAACCATATTTTAGATAAATATTTTTTATAATTAATTTTCAACCATTATCATATTTTGATCCGATATGGGGGCATTTTGGACCCACATTAATCACTTTAAGTCCTTTATAATGTTTTCTTTCAAAAGGAATTCACAATGTCACATTATAGTTTCTAATTAGTGCAATATTTTTAATGTACGATTTTCTAAGAGAGTTTTTTAAAAACAAATACTGAATTGAAATTTAACATATTTATATTATTTATGAAATTTTATTTTTAATTTTTAGGTTATAAATAATTACCTCAATAACTTGCACAATAATGATGTAATAAATATTAAATTAGTCAATAAATAAAATTAATTATGTTGAAAATAATAAAATAAATATAATTTGATATTTTTAAGTTTATTAATTAATTTCCTAGATTAATATGACGTTTATATGAAATAATAATAAAAATTATTCAAATAGGAAACTTTTTTTTGATGTGTTTAAAGTCAGAATTATGAATAGTGTTAAATTTGACATAAATTATTTTTCAGGAATAAAATATTTAATTAAATTATTTAAAAATCTCAAAAAACATTAATAAGTCTTAATGGTATAATATTGTGTCAAAATGTAATCCAATTTAGTTTTTAGGCCTTTTTAGAAGTCTTAAACCCTATAATAGATTTATTATACTTTAATAATTTGAGTAACCCTTAAGTTACCCCTCACCTCAATTATAAAAGGAGGTTTCTTCCTTCATAAAAATTCATCACGTTGAGACTTATTTCACAAATATAATCTACAAAATTTCATTCTAATCATCCCTTTACACATTCTAGATCATTTGGTCTCACAAAAATACCAATTTCAAAAGCCTTAAGTAGGTTCTCAAGGAGAATTTTTCAAGAGGTAATATTCCTTCTTCTTCTCTTTTAAATTATTTTTCTCCTCTTCCTTATCCTCACCTCCTATCCGATGTTTCATAAAAACTCTAATATCATATATATATTTAATTGTTTTTTTTAATGCTATTTGAATCATAAAATCTCTTATTTTTCTCCTTTTATTCTTAAAAAATGAAATCGCCATCCATGGTGTGTCAATTTACCACCTTCGTCGATTACCTGTTTTCATTTCCCTTTTATCAAATTGAAGTAGAGTTTAAATTCAAATTTAATTGTCAAAAATGTCCTAAATATATATATTTTTACACTTATGGAGTATTATATAATTTTTACAAGTAATTCTATAATAAACTGACCATGGAATCTGTAACACCCCAGGTAAATAAAGAATATTACATTTTTACATTTATCCATATTTGTGAATAAAATGTTAATATTAATATAAATGGAACGCTATGCTCGAAGGCTTACCCATTACGCAATAACGAGTTCCTTTGAAATCTTACGTTGCACTCTAATAATAAAATAATATTATTTTAAATAGTAGTTAACGCCTAGCCGTTGTAATGGCGGGAATGAACAGAACTAACTACAAAATGATTATATATGTTTTTCAAATATTTTTACTCTTTACAATAAATGTTAGAGGATTAAAAATGATAATGAATCCAATTTTAAGCGTAAACATTCTAATATTCTTTAAAGGGTCGATTAACCGCCTTTTGATGGCGAACCTCTTTTAAATCCAATTTTTGACAATATTATGTGTTATATTTGACAAAATAAAATTCTTCTTTAGAATCGGTACATCAAAATTTACTTTTTGTAAATTTTTGGTATTTTTCCGAAAAAGTTCAATTTTTAATGAATAGTGAAAAATGTTGTATTTTAATTCAAAACCTCTTTTAATCTAATTTATTTATATGATTAGATTATCTTTTTAATTGGTTTTAAAGTGAAATTAGAATATATTTTTACCATTTAATCCATTAGTGGTCGTTGGAATTAATTTCACTTTGAAATCGGACTTAAACTATTGTCAATCTTTTGATACATTTTGTTTCATAAAAACACGCTATTTGTTTTGACAGCGGGAATTAATTACTAAATTAATTAATGAAACTTATATGTTTTTAATTTTGTAAAATATATATCATTTTTGAATTCGGAATATCAAATATAGCTTAGGGTGAACTTTTGGTAATTTTCTGAAAAACTCCAATTTTTGATGAATAGTGAAACCACTAAGTGGTACTTATAAAAACTGATTTTCCGTTTAAATGAAATTTTGCCATCTTTTTATTTTGAATTTAAAAAATCTGACATACATGGTTGTCATTAAGAATTAAAATGTGGTTCAATGGGATTAAAATAATTTTTTTGGTGAATAGTAACTTACTAAGTTTTTAATCGTGATTAGAGGTAATTAGTGTAGTTTTAGGTAAGAATAATGTTTTAATAAAATGAAATGACCTAGACACATGTCCTACCCTAATTGGATGTGTCATTTCCGACCAAAAAAATACATGGGTCAACTTGGGGACCCCATGGAGCCACTTTGGTTGGAAAATGACATAAATACCTTTTTATTTAATGTTAAAGTAAAAATGACACAAACATGAGATATTTAACTAAAACAGTTTTACATGGGGTTATACAAGTTAGGTTTTTGACTATAAATATTCATTTCAAAGATAATAATATTTCCTACATCATAGTAGTTTTTTATAATTTTTATACATTAAATAAATTAAATTATTTGTGACATTATGATGATGTAGTGATGACCTCATTATTTAATGATTTAAATAAAATGGAAAGATAATGTAAAATATAAGACCTAAACATGTCCAAAACCTATTTTGTTGGTGTATTTCGAACCCTTATCACCTTATCCTAGAAACACATCAATGTGGGACCATTAAAATCCGAAACTCATTCTAAAATAAAGTAACATTTCCTTACTTTCAAAGAGTGCCCCTCCTCTCCTCTTATAAAAGGCCCCCACCTCTACCTCCTTACCCACACTTCAAAAGCCTTTGGCTCGTCCAAATCCTGCCAATTTTGTCTCTCCACATCCCTCTCTTACTCCTTTAAGCCTCACTTTGGGTAGAAGTCTTTCCAAGGAAGCCTTTGAGCTCAAACCAAAGGGAGTTACCTGATTTTAAGGTAATGTCTTCACTTGAGTCCTTTTGTTTTATTTTTTATCTCCAACCCCCTAAACTCTTTTTATTATTTTATTTTGTAACAACTCCAGTATATTAAATATACTAGGATGTTGTTATAAGAAGGATTCGAGATACACCAACACACACATACATCTAATGGGTAAAGAACATATTGTTTCCATGGATGGCGAATTTCTGCCTCCCGAAATGATGATTGTTCAACATTATTTTAATACCTTCAAAGGTGGACATTAAGATGACACTACACTTATATATGATATATAATATGCTTATGTTTTCCTTAAGCTTATGTATTTTTAATTTTGGTAATACCTTTATGGTTTCCATTATGGGTAAACGTGATATCTTCATTTAAGGAAGTGCGGACTACCGCCCCCTCAAAGTGATTTGATTTCGTTAATGCCATATGTGGGATGTATAAAGAATTTAATTAATGGTATTATATATTATATTATACTGTAATTATAATATACCTTTATATCATTATGATTCCATTCCATAAAAATAAGAAATAGAAATGAAAGTAGCGTTCATGCGTACGTACGGCTTACCGTCTCCATGAACGGTGCATTTCATTTCTTATCTCCAAATGTTATGTACTATTATAAGTACATATATATAATGGATATATATGTAATATATTACATCTAAATTATGGATATCATTCTGGAATTATAATATATATATCTCTCATTTTGTTTTAATTCCATTAATATGACAAAAAATGAAAGTAGTGTTCATGCGTACGTACGGCCTACCGTCTCCATGAATGGTCCTTTTAATTTTTTATCTCCAAATGATATGGAATAGTATAAAATGAATATATACTTGATATATATGATATTTAAAACATCAATACTATTCTGGATATGATGTACCTATAACTACATTTTCCAACAAGTTCAATTTTTCACTCATGTACCAAACATCGACAAAAACGTCTGATATGAACTCATATTATTAACCAATTATTATAACATTAAAATATGTGATATGAACTGAATAATAATTTTTATAGGAGGTACTTAATCAATTATAAATTGACCAAAGTTTATTATTCAGGAATATAAAGAAACGAACAAGACAATTTGGACTTGAGGTAAGGGATCCTACTCCTCTCTTTCTTTTTAAGTACACTCTTTTATGTCATTCCTTTTAAAGCTCATGTTTCTTGTTATTGGGATGTTATTTTATATTACTCTTACTGTAATTTTTATGTTCATATGATGAGAGACTCTATTCTCTCTCATCAATCCATTTTGGAAGTTTTGAGTGGCGCTGTTAGGCTGCCGAATTTTTATAAGAGATCTAACCTCTCTCTTTCTTTTTAAGTACTCTCCTTTATGTCACTTCTTTTAAGATACTCTTTGTTATGTTGGGGGATGTTCTTTTATATTCCTATTTCTATAAACTTTCTGTTAATATTATTAGATACTCTATTTGATCTCATCAATCCATTTTTGTAAGTTTTAAGTGGCGTCGTTAGGCTGCCGAGTTTTCGTAAGGGATTTTTCATCTCACTTTTATTCCCGTGGGATTTATGCTACATTTGCCACAATTTACTTTTAGTGGTGTATTTACTGCCCATTATTTTACTCATTTTGTAATATAATTTCATTTATTATTATTTACATCAATGTTTTATTGTCCTTCTTTCACTGGGTGTATGTTTCGAAAGATACCCATGTCGGTAAGGGAACCTTTCACCCTCCTCTTTTTAAAAGACTTCTTTTGTTATGTCTTTTAATTCACATAATATTATGTTGGGATATGTTCTTCTATATCCTTATTTATTTAAATTTTATTTCCATGTGATGATATACCCTTTTTATCTCTCATCAACTCATTTTTTGAATTTTGTAGTGACGCCATTAGGCTGTCAATTGTTTTCAAGGGAACTTCTTAACCTAAATTTGATTCTTTGGGATAAACTTATACTCCTTGAATATGTCATTATATGAATATGTGTGAATAACATATGATTGTTTTACACTTAATATCCACTTATATTTGGTGTATTCGTTTGTCACACATAATTATGTAATTGATTTATCCTTAAACCAAGGATACTGTCTTTGTAAGGGACTTCATCTCAATCTCCTTTCATTGAGGCATATTTCCTTTTATACACAACTTTCTTTTATATGGTGTATAAAACCCTTTGACTTTTACTTTTATACAAAAGTAATCTTTTTCTACGAAGCATTTTACTAAACGAAAAAAAGGAATGTTTCTTTTAACGTACGCGGTGACAACGACCTTTTCCACCGCCGCGAGTATTATTTGATCTTTGGCTTCCACAACAAGCCGTAATATTTTTAAAATAAAATAAATACCATATAATCTTTTATGTATTTTGGTATTGAAAATGGTTTTGATAAAGGATTCTATTTTATCAATATATTTAAATGATATATTGTGATTGAAATGTGTAAATGTTATAATTCCTTTATATTGGTTTTATGTGTTATAATTTTATAATGGTAGTTGGACATTCAACGGGTGGTTACGTGATAAACCATATGATGGGTGGTGTCATGAATACCAGGACGGGTGGTTACATAATAACCTCCAATGCATTGGGTATGGAAGTCGGCCGTATGGCTATTCCATTAAGTATGTATGGAAGTTGGTCGTATGGATATTCCATTAAGTGATATGTGTGGAAGTCGACCTTATGGTTATTCCAATTAAGTATGTTTATGTCCCAATTTACCTTTATATGTTATGTGATCATTATATGGGTTTTATGGTAATCTTTTGGTTACAGAAGGGTAAATAATGAACTTTTATTCAGTGAAGAGTTTTTACTACTTAGAGAAGGTGAAAATTATTACTTTGATAAAGTAAACATGGTTTACTTGTTGTTTTGAAAAACTAACAGTTTTCATTCTTTTTGTATCCCTTACTGAGCTTTTTATGCTCATCCCAAGTTTTTGAAATGTTTTTTGCAGGACTTAACATGGAATAGTGTCAAGGATGGGATCAAGGGAAAGTCATGCTACCTAAAACATGGAACTAGACATGTTTCTTTTTATGAGTTTTTATTTTATGGAAACTTAGTAGAGGTTTCTACTTTGTAATCTTTTGAGATGTAATAGTTATTTCCTAATTCTATAAAACTATAAACCTGAAAAGATCCTCAATGTGAATTATTCATTTAATTCAATATTAAGAGATGTTTAAGGTTGGGGCCTTATAGTTGGTATCAGAGGTCGGTTTAGATAACTTTAGAGGTTAGGGTATCCTCTAAGAATAAGTGACATTACCATAATGATTAGGATTTCAGAAAGAGTCCTAGTTTTAGATAAAGTAAATAAATAAGTATATCTTAGTGGATTATCTTCCTCATTAGTACATGATGGTTTTGTTGATATACTCACACTAATATTTCTTTTTTTAGTGAATGGATGGATCTAGCAGGCACCAAAGAGACAACAGGTTTGAAGGAAACTTTGGTGGTTCTATGATTAAGATACTGGATGAAATGAGGTATTCAATGAGGAAGCTCATGGTTGTTCTAAACCAACTATCAAGGAGTCGTGATCATCCACTTGAACCTTGGTATGTTCTGTAATGTATCATGTATGAGATGACCAATCGATGTGGAAGTTCATGTAATAATTATAAAGGTAACCATTAGGGTTTATTTGATCCTTACTTTTTAGGTAATTATGGGTTACTCTATGATATGATGGAAAAGGAAAGGCATGAGATAAACTTGAGGTTAAAATTTGTTACGATTATTTTTGAAGATTTTATCTCGTTTTTGGGGAATGTTTTAAGAATAATATAGTTTTGGAAAAAGGACAACACACAAACTGTGTGACAACCCGTCGCGTCGGACAAAGCTGTGGGAATCGAACCCACAACCAAAGTGTGACTAGTATTTATCGCCTACCATTGGACTACGTGAAGTCCCTAGTTAGTTTGACTGATTCTTTTTATTTAGATGATTTTATTAATTAAGAGTAAGTTTATTTTGGGTTATCTATGGAAATGATTAACCTATCATGGAGGATATGTGATTAGGTTATTTACTTTTCAATACGAGACATTAAGAGAAACTGATGTTGTTTGGAGATAAATGTTACGATTTAACTTGGAAGTCTATGTGACTAAATCCTTCAAATATTTGGGTTTCAATATTAGTTTGGTTTACTTTGAATAATTTTATGGACAATTTTTTATCAAATGGTCTTCGTTGAACTTTGGGTTTTGTTGGACAAATTTTGGAGATTAAGAATAGATTTTCTTTTTATAAAGGGTTATCCTTTTCTGGATTATCTGATCTTGTACTAACCTTTTGGGTTTTGGTTTTGGTTAAAGTTTAAATACATGGGAATTATATAGTTCTCTTTTTTGGATTAGGTGATTCTCTAGAAATTGATTATAGTACTCTTAATGCGAACAAGTCTTCCTAAATACTCGTCTTTTGGAGAAAATATGAGTTTGATTAAGGAATCTAGTAAAAGTTGAAAGTATACATGACAAGTAAGTATGTTTCATTATGATTTAGTTAATCTAAAAAATAAATTCCTCAATGAAAAGTAACTTAAAACAAAAATGTTGTCTATTAACTTTTCCTACTGGGGAATCGAATACCGTTTAACCCATCACAAGTTTGTGATTTTCTTGTGGTTAACTTTCTCCTAAACATGTTTACTATCACTCTCCATCAGAACATGACCCTATGTTTTCTCCTCCATGTCCATATTTTCATACTTGGAATCCTATTATGGGTTAACTAGGGTGACCTTTGTACTTATCTTTCTTTATTTTAAAGTGATTGTTTTACCGACTCTTGTTCTGATGTGAGACTTTCAATGATGTTTCTGAGCCCAATTTTAAAATAGTGAGGACGCAATTCCCAAAAGGGGGGAAGGATATAACACCCCAGGTAAATAAAGAATATGACATTTTTACATTTATCCATATTTTTGAATAAAATGTTAATATTAATATAAAGGGAACGCTATGCTCGAAGGCTTACCCATTACGCAATAACGAGTTCCTTTGAAATCTTACGTTGCACTCTAATAATAAAATAATATTATTTTAAATGGTAGTTAACGCCTAGCCGTTGTAATGGAGGGAATGAACAGAAATAACTACAAAATGATTATATATGTTTGTAAAATATTTTTACTCTTTACAATAAATGTTAGAGGATTAAAAATGCGAATGAATCCAATTTTAAGCGTAAACATTCTAATATTCTTTAAAGGGTCGATTAACCGCCTTTTGATGGTGAACCTCTTTTAAATCCACTTTTTGAAAATTTTATGTGTTATATTTGACAAAATAAAATTCTTCTTTAGAATCGGTACATCAAAATTTACTTTGTGTAAATTTTTGGTATTTTTCCGAAAAAGTTCAATTTTTAATGAATTGTGAAAAATGTTGTATTTTAATTCAAAACCTATTTTAATCAAATTTATTTATATGATTAGATTATCTTTTGAATTGGTTTTAAAGTGAAATTAGAATATATTTTTACCATTTTATCCATTAGTGTTCGTTGGAATTAATTTCACTTTGAAATCGGACTTAAACTAGTGTCAATCTTTTGATACATTTTGTTTCATAAAAACACGCTATTTGTTTTGACAGCGGGAATTAATTATTAAATTAATTAATGAAACTTATATGTTTTGAATTTTTTAAAATATACATCATTTTTGAATTCGGAATATCAAATATATCTTAGGGTGATCTTTTGGTAATTTTCTGAAAAACTCCAATTTTTGATGAATAGTGAAACCACTAAGTGGTACTTATAAAAACTGATTTTCCGTTTAAATGAAATTTTGTGATCTTTGTGTTTTTAATTTCAAAAATCCTACATACATGGTTGTCATTAATAAGTAAAATGTGGTTCAATGGGATTAAAATAATTTTTTGGTGAATAGTAACTTATTAAGTTTTTAATCGCGATTAGAGGTAATTAGTGTAGTTTAAGGTAAGAATAATGTTTTAATAAAATTAAATGACCTAGACACATGTCCTACCCTCATTGGATGTGTCATGGATGACCCAGAAAATCCATGGGTCAACTTGGGGACCCCATGGAGCCACTTTGGTTGGAAAATGACATAAATACCTTTTTATTTAATGTTAAAGTAAAAATGACACAAACATGAGATGTTTAACTAAAACAATTTTTACATGGGGTTATACAAGTCAGATTTTTGACTATAAATAGTAATTGGAAAGATAAAAATATTTCCTACATCATAGTAGTTTTTTTATAATTTTTAGACATTAAATAAATTAAATTATTTGTGACATCATGATGATGCAGTGATGACCTCATTATTTAACGATTTAAATAAAATGGAAAGATAATATAAATTATAAGACCTACACATGTCCAAAACTGATTGTATGGGTGTATTTCGAACCCTTATCACCTTATCCTAGAGACACATCAATGTGGGACCATTAAAATCCGAAACTCATTCTAAAATAAAGTAACATTTCCTTACTTTCCAAGAGTGCCCCTCCTCTCCTCTTATAAAAGGCCCCCACCTCTACCTCCTTACCCAAACTTCCAAAGCCTTTGGCTCAGCCAAACCCTACCCATTTTGTCTCTAAACATCCCTCTATTACTCCTTTAAGCCTCACTTTGGGCAGAAGTCTTCCCAAGGAAGCCTTTGAGCTCAAACCAAAGGGAGTTACCCGATTTTAAGGTAATGTCTTCACTTGAGTCCTTTTGTTTTATTTTGCTTCTCCAACCCCATAACTCTTTTTATTATTTTCTTTTATAACAACTCCAGTATCTTAAATATACTAGGATGCTGTTATAAGAAGTATTCAAGCCACACTTACACACACCTACATCTAATGGTTAAAGAACATACTGTTTCCGTGGATGTCGAATTTCTGCCTCCCGAAAGGATGATTGTTCAACATTATTTTAATACCTTCAAAGGTGGCCATTAAGATGACACTGTACTTATATATGATATATAATATTCTTATGTTTTTCTTAAGCTTCTGTATTTTTCATTTTGGGAATACCAATATGGTTTCCATTATGGGTAAACGTGATATCTTCATTTAAGGAAGTGCGGACTACCGCCCGCTCAAAGTGATTTGAATTTGTTAATTCCATATGTGGGATGTATAAAGTATTTAATTAATGGTATTATATATTATATTATACTGGAATTATAATATACCTTTATATAATTATGATTCCATTCCATAAAAATATGAAATAGAAATGAAAGTAGTGTTCATGCGTACGTACGGCTTACCGTCTCCATGAACGGTGCATTTCATTTCTTATCTCCAAATGTTATGTACTATTATAAGTACATATATATATTGGATATATATGTAATATATTACATCTAAATTATGGATATAATTATGGAATTATAATATATATATCTCTCATTTTGTTTTAATTCCATTAATATGACAAAAAATGAAAGTAGCGTTCATGCGTACGTACGGCCTACCGTCTCCATGAACGGTCCTTTTAATTTTTTATCTCCAAATGCTATGCAATAGTATAAAATGAATATATACTGGATATATATGATATTTAAATCATCAATACTATTCTGGATATGATGTACCTATAACTACATTTTCCAACAAGTTCAGTTTTTGACTCATGTACCAAACATCGACAAAAACGTCTGATATGAACTCATATTATTAACCAATTATTATAACATTAAAATATGTGATATGAACTAAATAATAATATTTATAGGAGTTAATTAAGCAATTATAAATTGACCAAAGTTTATTATTCAGGAATATAAAGAAACGAACAAGACAAGTTGGACATGAGGTAAGGGATCCTACTCCTCTCTTTCTTTTTAAGTACACTCTTTTATGTCATTCCTTTTAAAGATCATCTTTCTTATTATTGGGATGTTATTTTATAGTAGTCTTACTGTAATTTTAATTTTCATATGATGAGAGAACCTATTCTCTCTCATGAATCCATTTTGGAAGTTTTGAGTGGCGTCGTTAGGCTGCCGAATTTTCGTAAGAGATCTAACCTCTCTCTTTCTTTTTAAGTACTCTCCTTTATGTCACTTATTTTAAGCTCCTCTTTGTTATGTTGGGGGATGTTCTTTTATATTCCAATTTCTATAAACTTTATGTTAATATGATGAGATACTCTATTTGATCTCATCAATCCATTTTTGTAAGTTTTATGTGGCGCTGTTAGGCTGCCGAGTTTTTGTAAGGGATTTTTCATCTCACTTTTATTCCTGTGGGATTTATGCTACATTTTCCACAATTTCCTTTGAGCGGTGTATGTACTACCCATTGTTTTACTCGTTTTGTAATATAATTTCATTTATGAGTATTTACATCAATGTTGTGTTGTCCTTATTTCACGGGGTGTATGTTTCGAAAGATACCCATGTCGGTAAGGGAACCTTTCACCCTCATCTTTTTAAAAGACTTATTTTGTTATGTCTTTTAATTAAAATACTATTATGTTGGGATATGTTCTTATATATCCTTATTGATTTAAATTTTATTTCCATGTGATGAGATACCATTTTTATCTCTCATCAACTCATTTTCTGAATTTTGTAGTGACGCCATTAGGCTGTCAAATTTTTGCAAGGGAACTTCTTAACCCAAATTTGATTCTTTGGTATAAACTTATACTCCTTGAATATATCGTTCTATGAATATGTGTGAATAACCTCTGATTGTTTTACACTTAATATCCACTTATATTTGGTGTATTCATTTGTCACACATAATTATGTAATTGATTTATCCTTAAACCAAGGATACCGTCTTTGTAAGGGACTTCGTCTCAATCTCCTTTCATTGAGGAATATTTAGTTTTATACACAACTTTCTTTTATACGTTGTATAAACCCCTTTGACTTTTTCTTTTATACAAAAGGAATCTTTTTCTACGAAGCATTTTACTAAACGACAAAAAGGAATGTTTCTTTTAACATACGCGGTGACAACGACCTTTTCCGCCGCCGCGAGTATTATTTGATCTTTGGCTTCCTCAACAAGCCGTAATGTTTTTAAAATAAAATAAATACCATATACTCATTTATGTATTTTGGTATTGAAAATGTTTTTGATAAATATTATATTTTGTCAATATAGTTAAATGATATATTGTTATTGAAATGTGGAAATGTTATCATTCCTTTATATTGGTTTTATGTGTTATAATTTTATAATGGTACTTGGATATTCAATGGGTGGTTACATGATAAACCATATGACGGGTGGTGTTGTGAATACCAGGACGGGTGGTTACGTTATAACCTCCAATGCATTGGGTATGGAAGTTGACCGTATGGATATTCCATTAAGTATGTATGGAAGTTGGCTGTATGGCTATTACATTAAGTGATATGTGTGGAAGTCGACGTTATGGTTATTCCACTTAAGTTTGTTTATGTCCCAAGTTACCTTTATATATTATGTGATCCTTATATGGGTTTTATGGTAATCTTTTGGTTACAGAAGGGTAAGTAATGAACTTTTATTCAGTGAAGAGTTTTTACTACTTCGAGAAGGTGAAATGTATTACTTTGATAAAGTAAACATGGTTTACTTGTTGTTTTGAAAAACTAACAGTTTTCATTCTTTGTGTATCCCTTACTGAGATTTTTATGCTCATCCCAAGTTTTTGAAATGTTTTTCATAGGACTTAACGTGGAATAGTTTCAAGGATGGGATCAAGGGAAATTCATGCTACCTAAAACATGGAACTAGTCATGTTTCTTTTTATGAGTTTTTATTTTATGGAAACTTAGTAGATGTTTCTACTTTGTAATATTTTGAGATGTAATAGTTATTTCCTATTTCTATAAAACTCTAAACCTGAAAAGATCCTCAATGTAAATTATTCATTTAATTCAATATTAAGAGATGTTTAAGGTCGGGGCCTTATAGAATCCATGAAAAGTACACACCCAAAACAATGGAAATAACAAAATCTTGTTAATAAATGGTTGGAAAATATTATAATAAGATAATGTAAGGTATTATAAACATGATTATATTTTAATAATAAAGTAATAAAACTATTAAACCATTATACAGGATGTTTTAACACTTTTTAAGTAAGTCAAACTCTAGGTAATGGGCTCTTTAACTAAAACATTATTTTAAATGTTTTAATGATTTATTCTTATAAATATTTATATTTTATATCCATGTTTTCAAAATAGTTTTTATCAATGAATCTGTATCATTATTAATGTTTTAATTTCTCTCATTTTTTGAAATAAATATTTTTAATGTGTTATGTAAGGGGCTTTCCCTTTTAGAATCCTTTTAAATATCGCTTTTATGAAATTCAAAAAGATTTTCCTTTTTCTTTTTTTATAAAAAATAAGTGGTTTATCCTGATTTCATGACACATTATTACTATAATGTTTCCATTATAAGTTGTAATATATATATTTTTTAATAATATTATTTCCTTATTATGTGAATGGTTTTTTATTTAAAAATTAATTTTTTATTAAAAATGTATTTTAATATCGGAATGTGTTTTAATCATGGGTTTAAATGAGTTATCAAGGGTTTTATTCATGATATGTTTCTTATAAATTGTTTATTATGGGTTGGTATTATTATATATAAATATATAATGGTTTGATACCTATTATATCTTAATATATGATGGATCGAGCCCCATTATAGCTCAAGAAATGGTGGGTGAGCCCCATTATAGCTCCACAATGCATTGGGTACTCCCGAGATGAAAGTTGACTAAAAGTTTATTCTATTCGTAAGGGTGAATATAAGATTGATATGTTAATTATGTCCCAAGGTCACTACATTATTTTTCTAGGTATGATTATGAGTTTTCAAGAAAAGGGCTTTTAAGGGGTTTTCATGTTTTCATTAGACTAACAATTTTCTTTAGTTATGATCCTTACCGAGACTTTTGTGCTCATCCCATGTTTTTTAAGTTGGGTCCTCATACATTGGTTTCACTGTTTTTTGGGATACTTCCATTTTTTAGGTAGCATCCCCATAGAGATTCGTCTATGGAATAACTGCTTATCAGTAGTTTATCCAATGACATAGAAGTATGAATCATTGTAGTTTAGTGTTTTTGGTTATGGTGTAGTGACACATGGGAAATTTTTTAATGGTTCTTCGAAAATCGACATAGATACATGGGGGAGCTAGAGATGCAGTGAAGCCTTCTTTCTAGGTGATAGGGGTATGTAGTGCAGTGGTCTAGGATACTCAATAGTCACCCCCAATTTCATAGTATATATGGTATGTGAATAGACATGGACATCATAGGTTGGTTTGACTAACCAAGTAGTGGTGTGGTCCTCCCCATTACACCATAGTCCCTTGTTTTTTCATCCATTATGCAGTGTGGTCCTTGGGATTTTTTTGGGGTGTTAGGTTTTAAAGATTCAGTATAAATTTATAAATCCACTCACAACCAACCACTTTTCTAGTTATTCTCTCATTTCATAGGGAACCCAAGTGTGTCTTAATAAATCCTATCGTCCCCTAAATAGTGGGTTTCAACCTCGACCTTGTATAATTTATCTATGGTAGTTTAAGTGAGCTTCTCCATTGACATTATCCTATTTTTTTCTCCCGGTGTATTTATCTAGAATGGGACAATTATATGGAATCATGAGTTTTGATGTGTTTTTGAAAAGGGTATTAAGTGGTTGTTATTTTCTAGGCTATTAAAGGTGTTTTCCTTTCTTGGGGTTCTTAGTGTTTTACTTTCTCATACTCCAACACAACAGATCAAAAATTCACCATTAAGGTGTGGTTCCTTCATTTCTCATCTAGTTGTAGCATGATGAAGTGGTTATACTTCTGTATATCTATGGGAAGATGTTTTTTCACTAGCCTAATAAATATAATGAAATGTTTAATGGAAATTTTAGGGTAAGGAGGATTATTTTCTTATTTTTATATCCTTTTGATATTATTGATATTGAGATTATTCATGCTTATTGTACCACTAGAAATCATGTCTATTGGGAGCCTAAATTTTTGCTAAATTTATATGTGTTATGAATACCTTGATGTGTGATTGTTGTGATGCCAACTTGATCAAATTGTTAATTTTTTATATTCGGATAAATAATTGGTTGTATATGGAAACTATGGATTTTTTGGAATTCCCTAAAAATAAGTAGAATTGATGAAGCCACCTATTAAATATGAAATATTATAAGTGATTTTTTTGGGTCTATGAAATGTGTTGTTTGGTGCATGGGTATGATGTGTTTTGGTGCATTCAGGTGGAGGGGTGGTGATGTGAAATTTTTATATGGTGTAGTTATGTGATGAGTTATGGATATGTTATATAGTGTAAGAGATGAGAAATGGTTGTGATGTGGTTGTGCAGATGAGGAAGTGGATGTGGCTGTGTAATGGTGGTGATGTGGTGTTGGTTGACTTGTTGAGGATTATGTGGTGTTTTTTGTGTGTTGTTGTGTCGTGCTAGTTTTCTGGGTAGTATTGGAATTAAATGAAATTGTTGAAATTGAAATGGAATGGGATAGTCTGTTTAATGGGATGGAAATGGGTAATTAATAAATGAAAAACAGAAGTGTGGTTAAAAATGGTTGATGTTTGAAGTCAAATTAAAGGTTTGATTAGTGAAATTAATGGTCTACATAATGTAATTGGTTGGTAGTGTCAAATTTATAAAATGGGTTAAGTTGATAAATAAGATGAAATATGAAATTTTGCTTGTGACCTATTGTGTGGTGTTGTGCATTTAGTGGTGGTAGTGATAGTAGTGGTGTTGTGAGGTTTGGTTGTGATGTTGTGAGTTGGTGAGTTCTTTTTTTAACCTATAGGTTTGTATTATGTGTGGATATATATATACCATGTATGTTCTTTATGATTTTCTATATTCACCCTATCTGTATCAATCTCCATGTGTCGACACCCATATATTTTTGGTGTGTTTTTTCCAATATATTAGTGGTGAGGATTGATGTATAGCTACCTTATATTTTCTACCCTCTCTTCAATGAATTTATTACATAAATAGAATATGAAGTAAAAAATAAAAAAGTGAACTATATTGATGTTTTGTGATGTGATGAGATGTCTTATGGTGGGGGTAACTCATGGTAGGAGGAGGGAACAAGGTTGATTTAATTCATTTTCTCAATACCCTACTAATCTAGTTACATTTGTGGAAGAGATGTGATATGATGGATTAAGTGTCTTTATATGTGAAGTGATGTGATTTCCCAATGTATTTAGGTGAGATTTTATTTTATGACATAGGTATATTCAAGCGATATGTGATGTGATGACCCAGGTTTCTTCAGGGAAGATGTGATGTGATATCCAGTTTCATGTTGGGTTCTTGACATGATGTGATTTTTGGAAGAGATGGGAGCACTAGGACATATGACATTGGAATATGAAAGTGAAAAATTAGTGGGAAAGTGGTTCGAGGTACCCTTGAAAGATATTTTTATTATTATGTTATTATACTTGGATAAGCTATTTAGTGACAATTTTATGGTGAGGATGGGTTTGGTTATTTAACATGTATAGTGTATTATTGGTTCTGTAGTTTTTTCACAGGTGCATTAGTATATTCTTTTCCTATGTGCATAAGATATTTTGGTTACCCTATGAAGTATACTAGTATTCCCACTCTCTCAATATATAAACATCTTTTAGGATTTAAGGAGAACATTGTGGTGTGTGTTGAACATTTCTAGCTTAGGCTTTGGAGTTTTTGTCAGGTTATTATCTTATCTTTTCTTTTATATATTTATTTAGAGACTTTTATCTGTATCTCTTTCATTTTTTCATACTTGGTGGGAAGGTTTGGGTTTTCTTTTCTTATTATTTCATGGATTTTCTGGTGTTTGATTTATTTTATCTCCCAATAATATTATTATAGTGGGTAATGACTCCCATTTGTGAGATTTTTTATACCCTCGGTGACGGTCTCCAACCCGGGGTGTACTAGAGGTGGGACTTGGTGGGGGAAAATATCTCTCTTTTATTATTACCGGATCCGTAGGGGTACCTTTGGATGTATGGGATCATGACAATATATTTTTTACTTATATAAATATATATTTTTTGTGTGTATGTATGTATGTATTTATATTTAAAAATATATGTATCTAGGTGTGTGTGTGTGTGTGTGTGTGTGAAATTATGTATGTATATTCTAATATTAATTTTTATTTATGAATTCACATATGTATATATATATATATATATTAATATATATCTATGCACATATGTAGGTATATACATAACCCATCGATATGTGTATATATATAAGCACTAGTTAATTTATACATATATATATATATATGTATATATATATAGTTTTTAAAATATATATATAGTCATTAATTTTTAAATATACTTATCTATATGTGATGTCAAAAAAAATATCTATATACAAGTATAAAAAAATTATTGGGACCAGGCTGGCTAGGAGTTTTTTGGATTCTAAAAGATGTTTGTGTTGATTATTTTGTACATTGTTTTCATTACGAAAAAAATCAATTCACTTTGTAATTTTGGTTGATCATGTGATTGGAATAAAAGGGTCCTCAGAATCAGAATATTGGATGAATTAATGCTAATAAAGTTCTTTGGTTTTGGTTTTTTGTTATTGAAAAGTTTTTTGAGAACATACTTTGTGTCTAGAAATAAAGTTTCAATCGGTATGAGGAAATGTATCAGAGTTTGAATCTATCTATACAACATCTGACAATGGTTTTTTGTTTGGTTTATTATAAAATATCATAAGTTGATGGAGTAACTCATGATGTATGCCTTATTAAATAAAGGTGTAGAAAATGTGTTTGGACATATTGAGTGCTGCCAATCAGATTGGGTAAGGTTCTGAAATATTGGGAAGTCATAGAAATTTCCAATGTAATTCATATGATTCTATGATGATTCTAATGTTCTCAAAGTCATGATACAAGCATAAGTCTATGGAGGAAGAAGGAATGAGTTTTGAAATTTCTAAAGTACTGATCAACCAATCCATAGGAATTTTCAATCCATTGGATTGTATGATTCATCAAATAAATAATTTTACTAGATAAATCATTTTTTGAAGAAAATATGGAAGAAATAAGTCACTATTGACACTCATCCATTGTACATGAAGTTCCACTTATCTATAAGAGGTTGAATATGACTATTATGTTGAAGAATATATTTATGTGAAGTTGTTGGGACTGATGCATGTAATAATATCAAAGACTTATCCTTCATATGCAGACCAACATTGATAAGTAAACAATTCTAAGATCATTGATCTACGGAAAAGAATAAAATCATATTTTTTTATGAGCATTTCTATATTTTTTCCAAAGGAGGATCTGGTATCTTTATAATTTTTAATGATGTTTTTAGAAAAATAAAAGAAACATAAGTCTAATAAATTTCAAAAAAAATTAATGGAAGAATGTTTTCAATGTTTTTAATTGGTTTTTTTCTTTTAGTTGGTATGGAGCATCGGTATGAGAAGGGTTAATGTTTTTAAAAGTGTCCAATGTATTGAGATGTTCTTACTTTTTCATATGTTCCATTGTAATGAGGAACAACATTGAAATTACCTTAGTATCAGACTAAATAATGGTTAGAAAGTCCAAATATGGATAATGTTGTGAGAAGAAGGTTTGAGAAGAATCAATAATAGTTTAGAAGAGTTGAAAGATTCAAATATGAAATCAAAATAAATGTGAAATTTGAGATTCAATAAATTTATTTGTTCAAGAAAACATTTAAAATTCCCACCCATATAAACTTTGGAACACCTATAAATTGGATAAAGTACATTGTACTTTATAACAATGAAGTATTTTTCATTTGTTAAGAAAATGAGAGAACTGTAGAAGAGAGAAAAATTTTTCCATAAAATGTTTTCCTAAGAAACATCTCTGGACAGAAGAATCGTACGAAAGGATAGTAGCCAGAGGTTTCCTGATTAGACTAAACCATTGAATTCATATTTCCATGGAATGTTTGAAGTGGTTCATAATTACTTCCAGTGTATTATATCTTATCTATTTTTTAGACTAAAAAATTGTACAAATGAATTAGACTAAGCCATTAGACTGAGTTTTCATAAAAAATTCTAGAAATATTGTTTTTATATATTGTTGGGTAGGAAAATGATGATTTGTATCTTAAATAATTACATATGTGGAAGTTGATAAGGCATCATAATAAGTTGTTCTGAACCAAATTTTTAAGGTTTCATTTCTTCTTACAAAAACATTCATTCCATAAATCGTGATAGAAGAATCACATGCACTGTTGTATTTATCATATTTCTAAAAAAGTTTAAGGGTATATCCTATCCACACAAAAGGATTTTTTTCTAGTGTATTGTGTGGTATTAGTTTGTTCCCAAACCATTACAAGTATGTAGGTACTCGTTTTGAGTAGTAAACGTTATAAATTATTCTTCTCTTATTGATGTGTGATTGTTTTATTTTAATAAAAGTGATGAATATTTAATAGGAGGTGGAGGTTGTTTCAAATTAAAGGAAACTTAAAAGAAAAAGATATCACTAATTCAACCCTTCCCCCTCTCAGTGATACATTGATCTTTTCTAAGCTATAAAAATTGCTATCAAAATGAAGGATCCCTTCATTTACTCTTTGTTGAAGTTTTTAAGAGAATTTTTTAGGGATAATCTGAAATTTGTGAACAGTAAAGGGATTTTAGTCTTCGATGGAAAGAACTATCATATCTGGAATGAAAAAATTTTTCCATATCTTATATATCTTGGGTATGATGTTTTTATAGAAGTTATAGATTTATTTCCTCCTATAAATGAAAAATTTCCTCTCACATATGTGGATAATAAGAATCTTGAGAATGATAGAAGAGTTAAAGATTCATTACTCTCATCACTTTTTGAATGTTACTTTCTAAGAGTGAAGGGAGTTGCTACAAACCAAGGTATTTAGGAAAAGATTAAGAACATTTATAAAGGCAATACAGAGGTGATAATTCCAATTTAGAAAAATGGAGGCTAAAGTATGAATATCTAACAAATAGTGAATAATAATTTTATGGTGGCTTCTTTATGAGGGTGAATGATACTTTAAGTATCATAATATGTCTTGGTGAGAAGTTGGAAGACTTAATTGTTTTTGAAATGATATTGATTATTATTATTAATAGGTTTTATGCCAAAGTTTCATCTTTTTAAGATGGATATCATGAAACTATATCTTTGGATGATCTTTATAGTACTCTCATTACTTATGAAATGATAAGGAAAAAAGTTATGAAAAAAAAAGTTGATCGAGAAATTTCCTTCAAGGCCACCAATTAAGGTAATATTAAGAAGATTGTTGAATAAGAATAATTTTAGGACTCTAAAACAAAAATGAGGTATGTAACAATATTTATGAGTTTTTATCCTTATTTTCCAAAAATATAAAATTATGTATAAGAAAGTAAAAAATTGAAACTCCTATTTTAATATTTGGAATATGAAGCCATTGGGAACTTTCCTACAAATTTTCCACAAATAAATAATGAAAGAAAAAGTGATAAATATGATATAATTCAAAGAATATCTTGGAAGAAACATTATGATAAGTCAAAATTGTATTCTAATGGGAAATATAAAAATTTATCTAAGTCTAAAAGGAGAATATTTTTGTCTAAAGTTGATGAAGAGGAAGATAGAAAAGTTGAGACTAAAAAGGATACTAAAGTTTTTAGAGAAACTACTTACATTTATATAGTTGAAAATGAAGTGTTTGGAAGTATTAGTTCTGAATATATAGAGATAGAGTTTAAATTTCATCTAAAGAGAGAACTTAAATAATTTCTGAGAATGATTTTTATAATTTAAATAGAGATCAAGAAGTTGAATAAGTAAAGACCTACAATAAAAAATCAAGAATTTATTCCTAAATAGAAATCTATGTTACTTTAAGAATTTGATTTAATTAATAAGTATCTTGATAAATAAAATAATAATAATTTATATCTTTAGGTAAAGTTGAAAGGTAAGGAGGAATATTTGGAGTTTATCTAACAAAGGTTTTCTAAAACTGAGTAGTGAGTTACAGTTTCAAGAAATCCCTCTCTGAATTTGGTGACTTTTTGTGATACAAAAAACCTATGAAGTATCAAAATTTATCTTCAAAGGTTAAAGAAAAGATAAAAAAATTCCTAAAAAGAAGAAGGATGAAAAAATCATGTATGTTTTCAGATTCAACAATGTTGGAAGTTCATAAGTTTCAAAAATTTATGAGTTTGAAACAATATTCTCTACCACTTCTTATTTTTATAAAGTTCAAAAGAAATATGAGCTGAAGAATAATATTTAAAGTTATAATATAAATTTTGAGGCACAAAGAAGTTCTGATGTGAAAGATAAGAAGTTTTGTGGGAAACATGTTCAAAATTCTATATCAGTCACCAAATAAATTTTTTCATTTTGAAAAAGCCGCTTTAGGATTAGCGGGAAACCATACATTTCAAAGAAAAGTTGTGCAAGAGTCCACAAAATTCAATTTCAAATTGAAACTTTAATAAAACAATTTCACCCATCTTAGTTCAAAATTCTATATATAATGGAAGTTACAATGGAAGGTATTATTTATATGGTTACTACTGGCATTATGGTGGATTTAATAATACAGTAAATATATGTTAGTTTATCCAACAACATTATAACTATTCCATGTATTACAGAAATAAAAGTTTTAGGGAGTTTAATCATCTTAAAAGAATAAATTTGATAAGGATGTTCTCAAAGTTTAAAATAGATTACAATATTTTGAAAAAAAATTAAATTATGTGAACAAACTAAAAAACTTGTAAAATGATGACTTTTTTTGTTACCAGCACAATAATATGTTTATAAAAATTCTCAGAAGATAGATGTGAAGCAAGATAAAGAGAAATAAAAAGATCTTATTGTTGAAACTGCTATGAAATCTACAAATGGATAATGACCTTGGATTTTGGATAGTGTGTCTTCTTCTCATATGAAATGATACATAAAATTGTTGAAGAATGTCAATGATTTCAAATACAGAACAATGATATTTGGCAATGATAAATCTTTCATAATCAAAGGTGTTGGATTCATTGTTAGGGAAGAAAGTTTGAAATATAATAAATCCACGTTTTTTGTTGGGTTGAAATAAAATCTATTGAGTGTTTCAAAAAAAATTAATAAAGTAAAAATGTTTTTTTATAAAATATGGTTTTTTAAGAGGGGAAAATGGAAAAGTTTTTACTAAAGTCCAATGTACAAAAGGAAACTCATTCAAAATTGTCTAAGTTTATAATTCATGTGAAATAATCAATATGGTAGAAAACAATTTGTAACATAAAATGTTGGTACATATGTTTTAGAGAAAAATAAACAAGATATCAAAGCGATACAATTTATGTGGTGTTACTATTATTTAAAGAACAATATATTGGTGTTGCATAATTTTTTAGAACAGGAAGATTACAATCTTTGTGTATAAGAAAGTTAGTATTTTTTCAACTAAACCCCTGGATCTTATTCACTCTGACAAGTGTGGGAAAATTAGTTAACAATAAACATTCCTATATAAGTAATTCATTTCTTTCATTGATTATTTTACTCACATTACTTGTGTTATATATTTAAAACATAAATTAGATGCTATGAATATGTTTAAATGTTTTAGGAGAAGTGTTGGGAAAGAATTTGGGTATTCTGTGAAGAAGTTAAGAACTAATAATGGTGTTGAATACAATAATTAAGAGTTTAAAAGTTATCTTAAAAAACATGGAATTCAGTATGAGTTCTGCATAGCATACACACCTCAAAAAATGGAGTTTCTGAGAGGAAGAATAGAAATTTGGTCCAAATTGGGAGTATTTTGTTACTTGAACATGGTATTTATCATTACTTTTAGAGGTAAGATACAAGAACAAATTTTTAAATTATGAACTGAGGTTTCTACAGGCCAAGTTCTGATAAGACTCTATAAGAAATATTGTATGAAAAAACTCCAAGTTTGAAACACTTAATATTTTTTGGGAGACTCTTTATCATAAAGAACAAAGGTAGAAATAGTAGAAATTTTTATTATAGATGTGAATATGGAATATTTCTTGGATATTCTCCTGATGGAAGAGGATATAGATGTTTAAAATAAGATATAGAAAGAATATTATATTTTTAAAGTAAAATTTCTTGAAAAATCTAATGAAGAAACTATAAAAACTCATGAGGGTGAGAAAGATGAAGAGGATAAAACAATTGTTTTTATAAACCCTTAAAAGGATTAAAAAAATTGTGATATTGGTCAAATAAAAGAATCAAATGCATTTATTTCCATTGATGGTGAATGATTTCATACATCTCATCCTAGGCTGAGGAAGAATTTTGAAGATCAAAACATAATTAGTTATCAATATCAAAATATTTAGACACACATAACATCAAAAGTTATTACACATACATCTTTATTCTCAAAATTATATTTGAAATATGTGAATGAGTATTTTGATCATATATAATGGATTCAATATATGAATGAGGGTTAGATCATATTGAGAGGCATGGTACATTGGAACTCGTACATAATCTAGAAGAAAAAAAATTATCGTTACTAAATGGATTTCTCAGAATAAGTTGAATTAAGATGGTGATGTGATAAGAAACAAATAAATGATAGTATGAAAACCATACATACATATTTAAGGAATATATTTTGATGAATCGTTTTCTCTATTGGAATGTTTGTAAACAATTGGAATCTTTCTTTTGATTGATGCACAATGAAGTAATAAAATTTTTCAGATAGATGTAAAATCATCATTTTGAATGGAAAACATGATAAATAAGTGTGTGTTGAGTAACCTTATAGCTTTATTATTGGGAAGGATAAAATTTGAGTGTGAAAATTGAAGAAATTATTATATGGGATAAAACATGATATGAGGGCATGGTCTTCCAAATTGGATACCTACTTAATAATGATGAGTTTTAAGAGAGGAACAGGTGATAGTAATATGTACATCAAATAAAGTAAAGAGAGTTTACTCATTGTTAGTGTTTATGTTGATGACATTATCTTTTCTAGGAATGATGAAATTATTGTGAATATATTGATTAAGAAATAAATAAGTTGTTTAAAATTTACATTCTTAGTGAAATTATATACTTTTTTGGGTTAAAAATCTCACAAAATAATAAATACATGTTTCTTTCTCAATAAAAGTTTGATAAGGAACTCCATAAAAAATTTTAATGAAAAATTAAAAACCTATTTCCACACCTATTTTAATGGGAATAAATTTGACTAAATATGAATAAGTTAAGGAAGTTTTCTCCAAAGAGTCTTCTAAGCTAATTAGAAGTTTTTTATATTTGACTGCCTCAAGACCAGACATTTTGTGTGTCATTACCTTATGTGGAAGATTAAAAAGCATTCAAAAATAATAACATATATTGGCTGGGAGAATAATTATTAGATATATCCAAGGCACAATATATTTTATAATCATGTATTATAACATAAAAATAATTTATGTGTTTGGGTACACATATGTTGATTGACAAGGAAGTGTTGATGATAGAAGATCCATATATGGTGGAGTTTTATTTCTAGGGGAAATTTTTTTTGCTAACAAACTAAGAAAATATTCAATAACTCTTACCATGGCTGAAGATGAGTATGTTCCTATTACTCAAGCTCCCAAATAACTCATGTGGATGAATACAGAGTTGGAAGACTTACTTATTAAATGGAAGTTACCCTTGCACATCAGTTTTGATAGTTAGAGTCCCATCAACCTTAAAATAAACCTATTAAAAAATTAATTAAAAACAAATTTATATATATAATATCATTTCATAAAATACCGTGTGAAGAGGAATTAAATCAAGATGAATTATGTTCTTATATTGGAACAAGTTGATGAAATTTTCACTAAACCTTTATCGAAGGAAGAATTTTTCAAATTGAGGTTGAACATGGGAATCCAACCTATTTCTCTCCAAGGTAGAGGTATGTGTTTTTTCCCTCCCTCATATTTTCATTGGATAGTGTTTTCAAATGGGGGTAATGTTTCATAAATCTATCCATTTTTATATGATAAACCTTATCATGAAGCATGTATAAAGGGGGAGTTGTGGGTTAGCTATGAACTCAGAAAATAAGTGTGTGAATGTGTGTGAACTATTATAATAGTTTATTGATATGGTTATAGGAAACATGTTCTTGTCAGAATAAAGAATGAAATAAGTGTTGTGGAATAAATTTTTAAAGGTGTTAAAGTTTCAATTTGATGCAATTTTGTAAGCCACTACTTTTGAAAAATATGGTTATGTTGTTAGTGATTTTTTTTCCTATAATGAGTTATCTCATGTAGGCTTAGAATTTTTTATATATGATCTATATCCTAAGGATATAAATTTAAATTATTTATGAACCTTCTTTGAAAAAATCCAAAGGGATATATTATTGGGACAAAGTTTCCAAGAAGTTTTTTTTGGAAGCTGAAAGAAGTTTTTACTGACTGTTTTGTATTTTGTTTTCATTGTGATAAAATAGACTAACTTTATATGTTTCAGTGATCCAATGATAGGAATGAAAGGGTCATCATAATCAAAATATTGGACGCATTCTTGATAATAATGTTCCATGGTTTCAGTTCTTTGTTCTGAAGATTTTTTGTGAAAGAAGTAATTTTTTGGGACTCATTTTGTTTCCAGAAATACATATTAAATCAATATGAGGAAATGTATTAGAGTCTTAATTTATCCATAAAAAATATGATGATTCATTTTTGTATGGTTTGTTCGCAAATATCATAATTTTATTGTGAAACATGTGATGAAATTCTTTATTAAATAAAGGGGGAACTGATGTGTTTTTCATTTTTAAGTGGTTCCCATCGAATTGAGGAAGGGGCTAGAATATTTTGAAGTCATAGAACATTCCAATCTAATTCATATGATTTTATACAAAACCTAATGTTATAAATTTCTTGAAGAAGTTGCGATACAAGAATACTTTTGTGGAGTAAGAAATACTGAGTGTTTTAAGTTACTAAATTACTGATCGACTTATCCATTGGACTATCATATCCATCATATTTTCCGATTCATTAAACAAATAATTTCACAAGATCAGTCATCAGTTGAATAAAGTATGGAAGAAATAATTCACTACTGACACTAGTTCATCAGAAGTAGAGTGAAACTTGTCCATTATAGGTAGAAAGAGACTAATTTGTTGAAGTAGATCTATATTTGGATTCATTGGGACCGATACAACTAAGAATATCAGAAACTGATCCATTGGAAGCAAGAAGACATTGATAATTAATCAAAATCATGATCATAAATTTCAGTAAAATAAGAAAAGAATATTTTTGGAATATTTTTTCCAAATTATTGTCATTGTAGGTTCTTGTATATTTAGAAGTTCCAATTATGTTTATGGAAAAAATAAAAGCAACATAATTATAATGAATATGTAATAATTTTTATGGAATAATTTTTTTTATGTTTTTAAAGGTGTTTTTCTTTCAGTTGGTATAATGTATTGGTATGAGAAGTCTTTTAGTTTTTACAATTTGTCATCATAATTATAAGTTATCATTATTCCAAATGTTCCATCATAATGAGGAAGTAAATCATAATGATCTTACGGTCATACTAAATAATGGTTAGAATTTCCAAAGTTGGATGAATTTTGGAGAAGATTGGACAAGGTTTGAGAAAAATCAAGAAAAGTTGAGAAGCATTTAAAGAGTCAATGATGAAGTTGAAATAAATTTGAAATATGAGTTTTGGGAAATTTGGTTAAGTAGAAAAATATTTTAGATTAAAACCCATACTAACCTTGTCACACTAATAAATAGTATGAAGTACATTATAATTTCTAAAATTGAATTACTATTCAAGTGTGAAGAAAGTGACAGAACTGAATAAGAGAGATGAAAGTATCTGGACAAATATTTCCTTAGAAACCTATAAATATAGAAGAATAATTAGGAAGGATAGTAATCATAGGTTACCAAATCAGACCAATCAATCAGAAATATATTTCTAGTGAAAGTTAGAAATGGTTTATAATTATTTCAACGGTATTATTTTTTATCTGTTTTTTGGAATAAACAATTAGAACGAGGAATCAGAATGAGCCATCGAATTGAGTTTTTATAAAAATTTACAAAATTATTTTTTCCTCCTACTGCTTGGTAAGAAGGTGAAGATTTTTCTATTGAAGAACTACATATGTGGATGTTTATAACGATGCATAATAACTTGTTTTGAACCAAATTGTGAAGGTTTAATTACTTTCACAAACTTTCATTACATCATTTGTGATAGAAGAATCACATGACCTTTTGTATTGATCATAGTGCAACACAAGTTTAATGGTATATTCTACTTATATTATTCACAATAAAATGATTTTTTTATTGGATTGTATGGTATGATAATTTTTTCATACCATTACAAGGAAATAGCTACTCTTGTTGACTAGTAGACCTTGTAAATACTTGTGCTCCTATGGATGCATGATTGTTTTGTTTTCAGAAAAGTGATAAATCATTAACAAGAGGTTGGAGTTTTTTCAAAATAAAGAAAAATTAAAAAAAATGATATCACTAATTCACCCCATCCCCCTTTTAGTGATACATTAATCATGGCTGGGCTATAACAATTAATTGACATAGGTAGTGTATACATAAAATATACTTTAATTTTCTTCCATAAAAGCTGAATTTCCTTGATTTATTTATATATATAATCAATATTTTTTAAATATAGTGATCTATATGTATCATTTTCAATATATTTTTTCTATTTAAAAAAATATATTGTAAGAGTTCAAAAAAACACTTTAAATTTGGAGGGAAAATATTCATCTTTATATGAAATAAATAAAGGTTATAATAACATATATTATATGGATATGGAATTATTTTTCATAATATTATGATCATATTGGTGTTTATGGATTTAAATTTAGACATCATTTAGGTAAAATATACTATATGAATGTTTTTTAGAGTAATAAAAGAACGATAGGTGGGATATATGATAGGTAATGTGTCTTGGTAGTATATGATGGTTTGTGATGTTATTTTAGGTATACTAGTTAAAATATGGTAATGGAGGTGGAATTGAGGATGGGGAGGGAGATGATGTAGATCTAGGACATGGGGGATTGGGTTCACAACCATGCATTGTTTTTTCAATAATATTAGAGCTTTATTTAAAGGAAAAGTCTCCTTTATTGAATAAAATAAAATTTAAAGATGTCAGAATAAATATTTTTAAAACAAATATATTTGTAAGAAAACAAACAAATATCACCTGGTACATCAATGAGCCAAGTCATCTCAGGAGAAGTAACTTCTTTATTTGTAGTCTCATCATCCAAATGATTTTATTCACAATATGCATGTGTGATAATATAATTCATCATAAAAAGAGAGTGCATGTAATTTATCCATATAGTATTAAGATTTAATGAAAGGTGGAGAGTTAAATTTTTAATAGCTTGAACAATATTGGTGGAATCAAATTCAAGCCACAAGTTTCACCAGCCATGTTGTTTTTTCGCATCAAAATTATGGTTAATTTTATTTTTTAAGATCTAGGGAGGACTTTCACCACTGATAAGGGGGTGAATCAGTGGTGATTTTTGTAATTTTTCTTTCTTTTAAAATTAACCTCTGTTGACTTTTTAGGATCTGATTAGCTCAAATGATAAATCAGCCTCTCCTGAATGTAGTATAAATAAATAGCATTGGAAGATAATATGTTTACAATGTTTGGTATCAAAATGAGCCTACTCCATATTGTGATTGGTAAGACTCCATGGTCATATATTCTCTACTATAATCACATGTAATTATAACATACATTTCTTCAATACTATAGAGTCCCATAATGATTTCTTGAGTAACATTGGAACAACTGTTTCACACTGTCTTATTCCAAAAATGATTACAAATAACACATGAAATGTCACTTATGAATATTGGTGGCTTCGATAATAATTAATGAAGATATTTTCTTTTTTTAGTTGAAGATAAATAAAATATCATATTCTCACCTTTCGAAGAACACCACTAAATAGGTTCTTCCTCAAAATTATACCTCTTAATTATCAACTAAATGCTTCTCATATAGTATGAAAATTTATTTTTATGTGCATTAAATGATTATCACATAGAATATATATCATCTTGAAAACTATATTAAAAACAATACATTGCTTCATGAACTGATATTTGCAGTCATATATACTACCACATATTGACTACAAAATATTATATTTCATCATGAGTTTGATCTCAAACTATAAGCAGCAAAAGATTTTTTTAGATAATTATATGCATTATACTTCATCTGTACTTTTATCTACTTCATCTAAGAAGAATCCCAAAATTTTATAGACATCAATTCAGTGGTTATTTAAGAATTTTATCACGTCAAAATTTTATAAATCATGGGCAACAATTTAAGGTGGTTCATTCATAGCAAATCATTTTCTCTGCAAATAAATTTTCCATTGCATGTAATGAAAATTATTCTTCACACATACATCCTTCTCTACATATCTATCACCAAAAAGCATTGTAATTATCATCCTCATATCATATAATTAAGTATATGGTCACGTGAGAATACATAAATTTCATATAGCATTTCATTTTCTATCTAGATTCCCACCATGTACTACCTGGCCACCCTCAAAGAAAGGTTTTTTTAATTATGGGTTTTAAATTTTTTTATCGAAAAGGGATACGGTTTGAAATTTTTTTAAAAATGGGTCTCCAGATGTGTGAACCTCGTTCATGCATCGTGGACTTGGAGAGATGCATGAACGGGGTTCATGCATCCTCCATCCAGTCTTCGAAGGATGTGTAAACCCCATTTACACATCTCTCCGCGCCGAATATGCGTGAATGGGGTTAACGCATGCTTCAAAGATGGGATGAAGTATGGGTGAACCTCGTTCACATATCTGTCCAAGAAAATCAATAATAGGGGGTCTCCCCCCCTCCCAAAGAAAATTATTCTTCTCCCTTGGATTTTGTGGCGAATCCCTGGAGAATTTGTTTCTCAACAAATTCTTGCTGCTTTTAAAAAGGTAAATTTTTTATTTAAATTTTCAATTGTTTAATTGTGTTTATTTATTTTATTTTTACGATTTATTTATTTTATTTTTGATATGTAGAAACTAGTGTTTGTGTGTATAGTTTTTTTATTTCATATGTATAGATGTGTAAATTAGTGTCTTTTTTATGATTTAATTTATGAATGATATGTTTGTTGTATGAATTCGTATTGAATTTTTAGGAAAATTAATTATGTCATATCTAAAATTTTGTATGAATTCATATTGAATGATTTTGAAAATTAAATATGTTATAAAAAATGTTATTTTGAAAGTAATATTAATTTAATTTATAATATTTTATACACTAGTAATATAATTTGTGAATAATATATTTGTTATATATATCATATTTAAATTTATTAAAAAATATATAGAAAACGTTTAATTGTTAATTGTATAAAAATAGTTTTGTATAAATAAAAATTATAAATTATATTTTTTATAATTAAACATATCAAATATAATAGAGTTGTAGATATTTAATATGTATTTCATCTAGTAATAGATATAATAAGTATACCCAAAAACATGGTAAGTTCTGTGATGACTGATATTGAGATGACCAATCGATGCATAATTGAAATTTTATGTCTTGTTTTGTGAATGTGGTTATTTAATTTGTAATAATTTCATTTATTTCTCTATATCGATGACATTTGAGTCATCTCTAACTAAGTATGTAAGGACCTGCTTGTCCGCTTAAAAATTTTTATGTATTTCATACCTCTATACCCCCTCACATTCATGTGAGTAAATTTGTAATTAAAAGGCAATCAACAATAGGCGTCCCCGAAGAGGCGTCCCCAGAGTGGTGTCCCCGAAGAGGCGTTTGATAACAAGTGTTCGATATGAGGTTTTGTTGTTTGAAAGGAGATTGATGGTTGCGGAAATATTTGATAATAGAGACTCCATGAGTTTACCCATAGGTTTTGGTTAGTTTATCAAATAATGATAAATTAATCGTAAGTCTCAAGATCAATTCATGATTATTTATTCATAAGTAATTAAAATATATAATTTTATATTAAATAATGTAAAATATTGATGTAGTGTATAATATTTTATTAATTATTTCTTTATAGGTAATAATGTCTGCGCAAATATATTGCAACGGTGAGACAATTTATACGGAGCAGGGATTTATATATAATGTGCCACTTGTCAGATTGGTAAATCTTCATGGTTGTATGACATTAGATGATGTTCACAATAAGATTTATAATTGTTTAAAATTGAGGGTTCTTCAATCCATTTCTTTAATCACATATCGATATCTACAACATCCGGAATGTTTCTAGCACACCGAGTGCCCTTTGGTTGATGATGATGATTGGATGGATGCATCTTCCTTATTTAGAAAACAGTGTGCTAATGGTTTGATGGAGTTGTATGTGGTGATTATTGATATATATGTGGTTCAACTGACTAATACAGAACCATGTTTTGTGAGCTCTATAGAAGTTGATCCTTCACATCTGTCTTTTTCATTGCCTCCTTCTCATATGACTCCAGTAATAGTAGCAAATTATGAAGAAGATGATCAAAATATAGAAGAAAATATTGATGGAATCCCTTTGTGTTTTGATATAGTGAATAAAATTTTATCTGAGGAAGAAGAATCTGGGGAGCCATCAGGAGATGATGCGGGTGAGGGTGATGTTGGAAATGAACCTTCAAAGGTTCCATTGAGAGATGTGGGTGAGGGTGATGTGGGAAATGAACCTTCTGAGGTTCCTTTGAGAGATAGGCATCCATGACATCCACTACTTAGTGGTAATCATCCTTCAGTATTAAGTTCCATAGTTAAAGGAATGTCTCGTGAACAACATTTTTATTGGGATGTCATTACACAGGCTTCTAAATTCCATGGGATTATAGGGAATAGGTTTGCATCAAATGATAACGCTATCTATGTCAGGTTGGAGTTTAGAAGAAAATTGGCCATGAAAAACGTGATAAAGTAATACCACATTGAGTTTCATTTCACATTTGTTGTTGATGAGTCAAAAAGACAAAATATATCATTTTTTGTGAAAAATATGGTCCCAAATGTACATTTCGATTAAGGGAAATATTTGATAAATTTTTTTCATCTTAGAGGATAACCTAATTAGAAGGTCCACACACTTGTGTGAATCCAAGATTGTTGCAGGATCACTCTTTCTTTGATTCAAAGTTTATAACAAATGTTATTTGTGAGATGATACGAACATGTTAGGATGTTCTTATTTCCCTTATTCATGAAAGAATTCAACAGTTGTATAACTATAAGATATCATATACCAAATCACAGAATGAAAAACAGAAGGAAATTATAAAAGTGTATGGTGATTGGGATAAATCTTATGCTATGTCGCCACAACTTAGGAAATTGTTGTCTCCCAACAGTCAGATTGTGTATTAATTAGAAACTTTTGATTATGTATCCCCCAATCACTGAGTTGATTGAACAAATGTGACGTTCAATATGGTTTTTTGGGAATTCAAGCCATGCATTGCTGCCTTTCCCTATTGTAAACAATTTATTCAAGTCGATGGTAATTTCTTATATGGAATGTATATAGGTGTTCTACTCATTTCCTTTACACAGGTTGGTAATAATTCTCCTCTGCCACTATCTTTTTCTTTTGTTGATAAGTATAATTTTGAATGTTGGAGCTATTTTTTGGCATGTTTACGTGTTCATGTCACACAAAACCATGGTGTGTGTCTGATATCTGATCACCATCAAGCGATTATAGAGGTCGGGGTTAGTGATGGGGTTTCATGCACTGAGCCGAATATTTATCATCATTATTTCATTAGACATATTTCAAGTAATGTGCATAATAATTTTATAGATGATGCCATAAATAAGGAGATCCTAAAGTTTGGTTTGTTTTTCTAAACATATTTTTTTAAAATAAAATTTATTCTCCATTTTAATACATTATTCTCTTATGGTTTCAGCATATGACCCCTAACAAGAAAGTTTTCATCGTCGCCTTGAAGAGATCCAAACTACTAATGAAGATGTGTATGAATATATGATGCAGATTTTGAAGGAAAATGGTCACTATCATATGATGGTGGTAGAAGATATGGACATATGACCACTAATATAATTTAGTGCATAAATGGGGTCCTCAAGGGTGTGTGAAAACTTCCGATCATAGGGTTAGTGCAAGAGACATTTTATAGATGTGTTAACTACTTTGTTGACTGGTCCCAAAAGGCCTATCAGAGGATGGAAAATGGAATGTGTTTTATGCAGCATTTCCAAAGTGATATTGATCTGATACTAAATAAGGATTCAAGATGGATTGTTCTAGCCTTTTATAGGGAAAATACAAGATTTCGGGTAAGACTGTGCTATGATCAGGCTACATTCACTAGTGGTTGAGTGTTTGTAGTGATGTTAGATAACATATATTCTGATTGTGGAAACTTCAAGCATTTAGATATCCATGTGCACGTGTTATTGTAGCTTGTTCTTTAGTAAATATATCATGGGATCCATATGATGACCCATTGTATCATATGATCACTTTGGTTAGCAGTTATAGTGTAGCTTGGATGCCTATTGGTGACTTTAATTCTATCTCCTTGCCTGCTGATCAGCTGACCATCATTATTGATATTTCAATGTTTCATAATTTGTTTTTTTTATTTATTAATTTTTCAATGTTGGTCAATTTTTAAATTATTGGCTTAATACTACTAGGTTATGGCCCTGAGGAAGACCAAAATAAAGTCAAATCAGAAATGAAATGGATTGGCCTTCGCAATGAGAAGGGAGAATACGATGTTGTATTTGTCACGCAGAAGGACATACTTGTAAGATATGTCCCCAAGTGGAAGAAAAAATCTCCACATATCTTCATCCATGATTTTGTTTGTGTATTGTATCACGAATATGTATATTTTGTTTTTTATGTAGAAGTATCAGTATTGAATCCTTTTATTTCTGACTTCCTTTATTTCTAACATGTTTCAATTTTGGTTTGTCTAGTTTTTTTATTCTCTAATAAAGAATTTTGTGATACTCAAACTATTCAAAAAAACAACATAGAACAAAGTTGAATATATCATGTTTCCACATGTAACAAGGACAGTAATCCACACACACAAAATGAATTATAAATTGAAAATATTAACACAATCATTTTTCATTTGATTCATCTAGATTTATTTAAAAAAAAGTTTTGAATTTTTATTGAACCTCTCATACCACATGCACCAATTCATACTACCTTGAGATTATATGAGAGAAATAACATATCACTTATACTATCCATATGATTATAATCCCTATTAATTCAAGTATCTTATAGCCCACACAATAGAACTATCTCATGGAATCCCACATGCAATGCTTAGAACCCCTCGATAGGTTTTAATTAATGCAGAACTCATAAATAAAGAATCTCAATATTTGGTAATAGGGTCCTTTATTTATTGAGGGGATTGGTTAAGTAATAAAAATACTAATCCACACACAAAAAAACAATTATAAATCGAAAATATTAACACAATCATTTTTCATTGGATTTTTCTAGATTTATGTAAATAATATTTGAAAGTTTTTATTGAATTCACTATAATAAAGTAACAATGATATCATTTGTGCAGATGTAAAATTTTCCATTGCTCGCATATCAGGCTACTCGTGTATCACGAATGCTTTTAGAGGGAAATTTAGTTCCTTCGTTGAGTATATACAGATCTCACCATTTCAATCATATCGTACCACCTCCTATTATCATCTTGCATCTTCATCGTGCTAGATTCTATGGCGTAGTAATGTGCGACTTCACCTTTCTCGGTCATCAGCTCATTTCTGCACTTATAAATAGATTGAGTCTAGATTCACATACATTACATTTTAGACAGGGGGGATAAATATTACACTGCAGGATGTGGCTATTATATTGGGCCTCTCCATCGATGGTGCGGCTCTGACTAGCTGAGTTGGAGTAGATTTGTCAGATTATGTTCATAGACTACTGGGCATAGAGGTCCCTGATGATGGAAGTACCATAATTGGTGGTAGATTACACATGCCTTGGTTAGACCCGCACTACACACAGTTAGTAGAGGATGCTAATGAGATCACCCTGCTACGATTTGCATGTGCATATATTTTTGAGGCTGATCGGTGGCACACTTTTTGTTAATCACTTCACTACTTTTGTACATTTTATGTATATATCTTTTTTGGAGGATTTGGATGAGGTGGGATGATATATATGGGGGTCTTCTTGTCTAGAATATACATACAGGGTGCTATGTAGCACATGTCTCATCGATAAGATGCAGATCATGGGATGTATGGTTCTTCTACAAATGTGGGTATGAGAGCACATCCCTCGTTTAGCTCCACATGCTCGTGTGCCATTACTAGAAGATATTGTAGCAGAGGCTCCGCATGGACTTTGGTATGTTATTCTTTCCTTATACTTTCTAGATTAATTATATAAATTTCTATTATGAAATGTAAATATAAAAATATTATCTATAGGTGGAGTCAAGCACATCGACATTCAGATTCCCCCAGACAAGACGTCTATGCCTACAGACTTATGTTGGATAGCATTCAACCACATGATGTAAGTGATTCTTATTTATATTATTAAATCTTTTTTCTTTACTATACATGAATTCATTTATTAATTGATTATTTATTTTTTATTTCAGATTTTATGGATGCCATATACAAATGCTATTATCCAAAGTCTTCCACCGTATTGTACGGCGATGCTTGTTATCGGCTCATACATTGTTCCATTGATTCATTTTCATATAGTCGAGTGGCATCAGACTAGTAGAGTTATGAGGTAGTTTGTATTCTTTCATCCTATTCCTAACCCGCCCAGTCAGTTAGATTCACTGTATTCTCTGAAGATTTCAAGGAAGAGAGATTTTTATTGGAGTAGATACCACGCCAGATATATTGATTTATGGGAAAAACGATTGGACTTCTAGTTGTGAGGGGCAGGGATAGTATGTTTTCATTTGGTGGATCAGGTAGATTACGTAGCTTGGTACTATAGGACCCCAGTCAGATTTCTGACATGACACAGACGAGGATTTTATGAGATGGTATACATAGTTCCTTTTACAATTCAGTAAAATTTTTATTCATATTACTTAACAATATAATTTTTTTATTGGATTATCATATTTGTCATCTACTTCACATTTCTGATCCAGTAAATCACACCATATTTGACCCATCATATTTTCACACCCTTGTATCATAGTTTCTTCCTTCGATGGATGAGATTTTTCATGGCATTTTCTTTGATACACCACATGCTGAGGAGGTTGTGGAGCCTGCTGAGGCTCATATTGATGTACCGGGGGTGAAGACCCTATTATGGATCATGTTGTTCCACAAGAGGAGGATGTTCAGCTTGATCAGTCATATGTTGGTCTTCCACAGGAGGAGGGTATTCGTCATGATCAGTCATATGCTCCTCCATCTTCTCCGGCTCATCCACAGGTAGATACATATGCTTACCGGGTTGACCAAGATTCTTTATTATAGACATCCACAACACATCAACCATATTATTTCTATATTAGTGAGAGTTCTAGATAGCCTCCAATATCATTAAATATTGGATAGGGTACATATGGGGAGACTTTACATCCACCGCCTGTCACACGGGAGGATGTGAAGGTGGTTGTTGAGGATGATGTGTAGCATACACAAGATCACGGATAGAGATGGACACGATGTGGACGCGTCCAGTATACATCTGGCTGTGGGAAAGAGGAGCATCCATACCAGAAGCATAGATTGGGTTGATTTTTGATTTACGATACATTATGTATGTGCATTACTATTATCATTTATATATTTCTATTTTTTTTAATAAGTGTCTTACTGTCCTCAAATTATCATCCAAAATTAATAATTTCTATTTGGTATTGATTAATAAATATTAATACTCAGGATGCAAAGATCTGTGAACATCAATAAATCATGACAAATATTATTGATCTCAATGATTTGAATCCAAAAATCATGGAACATGATTCTATTTTTAAAAAAAATTAAATTTCATGAAGAATAATTTCAATGAATAATGAATAATTGTGAAGAGTAGATGATTATGATTGAATATCAAAAAACCAAAATATGAGATGTATGGAATTAGAAGTTCCTTCAGACAATTTTGTGAAAAAATAAATATTCAAACTTTATAAAAGGACACATGTTCTACTGGTACACAATCTTCACTGGAGGGTTTTACTATTAAAATACCTCTATCATGTGATAAAATTATGGAAATTATGAAAATGTTTGATTTTATATTCTTCTAAAATATGAAACAATTGTTAAGAGGGTTAAGAATGTGTTATCATATCTAAGAATAAGTATTCAAGAATATCATCCTTAGTGAAGTTATATAATATTTCCAAACTGATGTTTATGAGTGTTTCTCTTTAGGGGGTGGTAAATGAAAAAATATTAAATTACTTCCATAATTAATATATCTATTAGAATAAAATCTAATTAATGTAGAACATTTATAAAGATCATGTTATCGAAAGATAAATGTTTTTCTAAATCTCGCTTCCTTTTTAACAAAAAAAATACTAAATAGAAAAGGGTTTTAATTTAATTAATCAAATACATAAGAAATTGTTTCTTCTAAATAAATGATGAATTTTTTTAAACTTTCTATAGGATGTGTGAACAGGGTTCAAGCATCCTTTAGAAGCTTCATAAAGGATTCATGAACCCCGTTCACACATTTATCATTGCTAGGATGCGTGAACAGAGATCACACATCCTTTATTGAATCTGCACAGGATGCGTGAACCTCGTTCACGCATCTCTCTGGGTCCGAGATGCGTGAACGGGGTTTACGCATCTAGAGACCCATTTTTTTTAAAAAAAATCAATCCTATCCCTTTTCCATAAAAAAAAATTAAAACCCATAAATAAAAAAACCCGCAAAGAACCATATGCATAAAAAATTCATCCACGTAGTGTTCTTCTACATAACACTCATCCAAATATTGTTCATCCACTTAGTACTCATTCTCACAAAATTTTTCTTTTATGCATAGTGCCTATTGGTATGAGATGTCAAAAATAATATATCCATGTCCACAAAAAGCATTGATTTTACTTATCATTTAAGATCGTACGAGGTTCCTCCTTGTCCATGAAGCATCTTTCACATGATGTTCATTTCTAGAAACAGCCTTTTAAAATCATTAATATGATATTTGTAACCATGATTAGACATTTCCCAAAACACTTGACAATATTTGATGATCCCTAATGGCGATCAAGATTGTCTTTGGTTCCTTTACCTACAACCCTCACCCACTAAGGGTTTATTTGTGAAGGGCTGATAAGCAGGAGGTTGAAGATAATCTACCATATTGATCAGATGTATCACATTAAAATTATTAATTAAATTGGATTGATGGATTATTTTTTTGCTTTAAAGGATAGGTAAACCGTAGCATTTAGGGTAGTCCCACATCCAACCATCTAATGAATTATGATTCGGTTAATTAATCAACTCCCACTACTTCACCTTTAATATAGAATCAGATTCAACACCCAAATACACTACACACACCATCTAGACTTTGTCCTGTAAGCTACTATCCTAACCCTTGAATGACTGCTAGCACGCACTCTCTGGGCCCTATGCATGGGCATATCATGGACTTATACGCAGAATAGGTGCAGGAATGCTTCGACACCCACCCATACAACCTATAGGCTTGCCTGGGATGGTTTCTTGGGAGTGGTTGGCCCCTGGGTCCCAAATGAGCCTGATTTGAGCCAGCCTTGGCTGGTATTTGGGCTAGTCCAATTATTTAAGTAAGGACACCAATTTGGGCCAGCCCAATTATTTAAGTAAGGACACCACAAAATATACTTAAAGAAATTAAAAGTATAAAATAAAATACAATTTCAAGCCATCTCAAAAATGAAATTCCAAGACAAAATCCACATCTAAAATTCATCCTCATACATATAAATACATGAATGGTATTCCTCTTATTAAATTAATGTAAAAAACCTTATCACGTGACTTTTATAATTAAGATTAGCACAAAAAATAATCAAATTTATACCAGGAAGAATTTTCCAAGAATGACATCCAATTCCATATAGAGAAGATTAGTCCAATTGTGACATCCAATGCTATAATATAGATCCATAAAAATTATATAGGATTAAACACTTCATCCAAAATAGTTCTACAAGAATTACCAATTCATCCATAAAAATTATCTAAGAATCACCACCACTTCCTCTATAAATATTCTCCAGGCATCACCACTTTATCAAAACACACCAAACACATATTGACACATTGTGACAAAAAAATCAACATGTATGTTTAATAATCCACACTTTGTATTCTTTTTAGTATCCCTTCATATATAGATCATCACAAAAAATTAAATATGTTTGTATCATCTATACTCTCCCATAATGATAATCAAATGAAAATGGTAAGTGGGGGGTTGTTATCTCATTTTTTTCTCAATAACCTCTTCACTTATTTTAATAAAATAAGGAAGGATATAAAATGATACCGGTAAATAGAATATAGTTAATCACCAAAAAGTCTACATGGGCATACCTGTTGTTGAAAACAAGATAGATAAGAAAGTTTATGTGTATAAGAATAATTTCCTCTTTTGTCTCAGCATGTCATCAATAAATAACTACTCTTAAATAAATTTAATTTATAATGAGATAAGAGTGTTACTAAATAACTCAAACCTTATGAAGGATCCCCCTTAATAAATGTATCAACTTTATTCAATAGAGAATTAATTGAAATCCATGATGAACAACACTTCTCCTTCAATTCCCTAATTTTTTTAGCACAATACACATATAATAATATGGAATATGGATTTACCTATTGATAGTCATAAATATGGATGAGATGGTTGAACATTAAGTTTTAGCCTCAACTCAACAAACCACTCTTTTGGCATTACTTTGGTGAAAATATATACATAATGATCTTTATTAGAAATGTATTCTAGCTTGATATCTCCGCCTTCAACCTTTACTTTGATAAAATTATACCTAATATCAATATTATTGGAACTTGAATGTTGAACTATATTTTTAGATAATCCAATATCACATTGAACATCACAAAAAATTTATAGTGGTTTTCAGTCTCAATTTTCAAATCATCCAATTGTACTTGCATCTAAATCATCTATGTACATGAATATTTAGTGAAAATATATTAAGCCTCCTCCATGATATGTGTTACTAAATTCAACTTCTTTCTATACAAACTAACACATCCTTCTCCAAGAATGAATATTCCACCAGAAGTTGATCTTTTATTTATATAATCACCTGTTCAGTCCGCATTTGTAAACCCCAATAGTTTTAAAACTACATCGTGTCTGTATAGAGTCCCATAGTTTAATGTTCCTTTCACATATCTTAGAATTATTTTAGCAGGTTGTAAGCGATATTATTTAGTATCACTTTTAAATCTAGCACATAGAGTCACAACATTATTTATATATGTTCTTGATTCTATGAGATAAAGCATAATTCAAATGATTCTTTTTAATTTCATCTAATTAAAAAGGTTTATAAATTTATCCTTTCATAATTTAGTTCCACCTAAAATGGGTGTTGAATATTATTTTTCATTTTCCATTCAATATTTTTTTAGATATTCCATAACATACTTTTCCTATGATATAAATATATAATTTTTTTTCTTCTCAGTCTGAAATCCCAAAAAAATATTTCATCTAAACAGGCATGGACTTCTCAAAAATTCTCTTTATTTTCTTAGAAAACTCTTCACATGTTCCTTCCTTACCACTAAAAAATATGATTTCATCAACATACACAATGACCATGAGAGTACCTTTGTACATTTTTCTCACAAAAAGGTTACTATAAACTTTGCCTTTTATAAACATCATGTCTCTTAAAAAACCATCCAATTTAGAATACCTATCTCTAGAATCCCGTTTCAAAACTTATAAGTAATTACTAAATCTATATACCATACTCCCATAATTTTCGTAAAAAAATCCATCAGGTCGTTTAATATAGACTTATTCCTCATGATCACCATTTAGAAAATAATATTTCACATACAGTTGATAACATTTGTAATTTTTTATATTGATATTACCAAGAACATTCTCATGGTTTCTAGTCTTTCTACTAGTGAAAAGGTTTATTTAGAGTTAATTTATTGTATGTTAAAATATCCTTTTCATACCAAACATGGTTTTTTCGTTGATAATTTACCTTTCTCATTTATCTTATTTCCTAAAACCCACTTGGTTCCAATATAATTTTTATTTTTAGGTCTTTCTAAAAGATCTCAAGTAGAGTTATTATCAATCTAATCAAGTTCCTCGTTCATATCTTGTATCCATTCCTCATCGTCAAATGCTTCTTCCACTATATGAGGTTTAAATTGAGAAATAAGTGAATTTTTATCTTCAATTCTAAATATATTTTTAGTTTTAACCTGATATCATTGATTTATTGTGATATTTTCAATATCAATATGTTTCTTCAATTTATTGTATCATTTTATCGTATTTTCATCAGCTTCATCTTCATCACTAGTATGTTCAGAATCAATTTCTTTAATTTATTGTATCATTTTATCATATTTTCATCAGCTTCATCTTCATCACTAGTATGTTCATAATCAATATAATTAATGTTTCCCTCTTTCTCAGTAGATTAATCATTATTTTATTAAATTTTTATAACATTTTCAACCAAATATTTTGGTTCTGTATCAATTGTGATATCTGATTTGTTCTTATTTTCAATAATTTTTACATCACTATAGTCAACTAACTTATGCATCTATTTATTCTTGTATTTGTATCAACTTCCATTAGATATATATCCCATGAAAATTACTTCCTCAACATTTTCTTAATATTTTCCCAGATTAATATTCTTGATCTTAATAATGCAAGGTATTCCAAAAAATATGAAGTATTTAATATTTGGTCTATCCTTGTACCACATTTCATGAATTGTATTTTAAGTTTATTATCTTATTATACAACATGTATATATATGTTTGGAAATACCTATATCTTATCTCCATAAATATTTTGAGATGTTTTTTTCAACTAACATAGTTTTTCCCAGCTTATCTATTCTTTTGTTCTTTCTTTCAGCTACTCCATTTTTCTCTGGAGTATATGGTGTGTTGTACGGATTATTGATTCCATATTTGGAAAGATAAATTTAAAAATAATTACAGGTAAACTATTTACCATTATCTAATCTTATTTTATTAATATGGATACCCATATCCCTCTCATATTACCTTTAAAAATATTTGAACATTTTAATTTCATCTAGATTATGTTTGATAAACATGAAACTAGTCATCCAATATAATCATCAAAAAATATAATGAAATAAAAATAACCTATTGTATAATTTTGTTCCATTAGGCCACATAAATCAATATGAATAAGTTCAAGATATCTAAAATATAGGATATCCATACCTTTGTGTGAACATGGGGACAATTTTTCTTTTTAACAAGTTTCACATATTTCATCCCTTTATTTATTTATATTGGGAAAATCTCTTACAATATCATGATTCAAGATTTTACTTATACTCCTTTGAAAATGATGGACAAGTATTATATTCCAGAGGTTGTTTTCATCTTTGGAACACAAGTAATAAGAATTGATAGAATCGATAATTCGGAATATATTTCCATTGGTTATTTTTCTTTTAAGTGGTAATTCTTACCACCATTATTATTTTAATGATACACGAATCCTTTTTGAACTAAACCTCATTTCCATCATCACAAGTTTGACTGACACTAAGAAAATTGTGCTTTACCCTTTAACAAATAATACATTATTGGACTTCATATTTAGGGATTTAATTATTTCTTTTCCAACTCCCTTAATTTTCAGTGAATAGACATTTCCAAATGTCACTTCTCCTACTTTATATATCTAAATTTTTCTTAGAATTTTTGTGTCACCATTCATTTGTGATGAACATCCACTATCAAGAATCCATGAATTAGTTTTTTGACTATCTTTGGATGAAAAATTAGAAAAACATGAATTTTATTCATTTATTTTTTGATCTCCCTTTCTTTTCATAATATTTGATGTTTTTTTAGATAGAATACTCAATAAATTTTTAGAAATATGTATTTGTTAATCACATATTCCATATATTTATTCTAAATATTCAAAAAATGTGTTAGTAGATATGATGAATTCTTTATAACTGCTTTCCTTCTATGAAAATTTTCAATAATGTTCTCATAATAGATCCCTCATAGTTCTGGTCTCATCTCTTGTAGGGACATGTTATTCCAGCATAAATATGATTTGTTCCAAAACACACTACAAAACTAGCAGTTTCCTTTGATCATTAATCTTCTCAACAGATAATATCCCTTTATTGAATATTTTTGATGTTTTCCTTACATATAGTGAGATTTTCTCTATTCTATGGGGAAAATATTCTTGGAGAATTTAATTTTTTCTTTGAATTAGAAGATAACTTATCTCTCGTATTTAAGATCTATACTTGTATATAATTTATTTTTGGACCTACATTGTTAGATATAATATATTTATTTTGATATTCATAGAGTGATGAATTAACCTACTTCTTTGAACACATCTTTTTACCAGTTTGTGATGATTCTTCCTTGGCCTCAACATCCTTTCTGAAATATTCCCAAATATTTTCCAAGATATTATATGCTTCATGAAATTTACACTTAGTCTTTTAATATTCTTATTATTTGAGGTATTGTTTTTCTTCAAGGTATTTTACCATATTCTCTATTTCAACTCCTTTCAAATTTTGTCTTTTTATTTGTTTAATATATATAATATATTTCTTTGAAAATAATTTTTTTCCCTCAATTATCTATTATTTTTTTCTTTCCATAATAGTCTCTTCTCCATATTGAGCTTTCTGTTTTTCTGATGACAAGATTCTAATTAATTTTTCAATATTTTCCCAAACTCTATTCATTAACTTTCATTATATTTACTTGTAGAGGTGCCAAAAACTTTTTCAACATGAGGAATGAAGTTAATTTCATATTTATATTGTCTTCTGTTATGGAGATAGCTTCATATTCCTTTCTCAGCAATCTTCTTTTTTTACTTTTAAAAAATTTCTTATTGCTTCCATAAAATATAGTTGTGCATTTTAATCACTTCTCTGATTTATTTTTATATAGTTTTTCATCATCTATATCATCTTTCAAAAACTTATTTTTAGAAAACCTTATATCAAAATGTCTAATGTCATTACAAATGTAGCACCTTGTTGGTAAGTTAATTTTACCTATAAACTTCAACTTCTTCAATATTTTTTATATAAGATCAATGTTTCTTTGGAAATATTTATCTTTATTTTCATCATTAGATTCAATTGGTTTTAAAATTTCTTCATCTCTGATTTTGATCTTTCTCATGGCTTTAAAATTCATCCCAAATTTGATCTTCTTTTTGAAGAATAAGATATTTCACATATTATATTTAATTAGTATGTAATTTAATTCATCAAGGGTAAGATCATATCTATTTTCCAAAGTTGATACTTTAGGATAAAACCATCCAAGAAAATTTCACATCAATTTTTTTGACAATAGTTTAATCATCCAAATTTTCAAAAAAACATTGAATATTATTTATAATTTCATTTACTAATGTGAAATATTCATAAACATTTTCTTCTTCACATATCTTGATATATTCAAATTTGATTATCTAAATTTTCAAATTTTCCTCCTTGACTTTCACGTTTAACTAATTTTTTATTTATCAAAAATTTCCCTAGAATTTTGGACTCCCATAACATTTGTATAAAAATTTTCTAAAAGTGACATCAAAATAGAATTTTTATATTTTCCATCAACTTCCATATTTCTATTCCCATTAAAAGTTATAAGAGGTTTATTAAGAATAGGTGGGAATGAAATAGTAAATATATCTTCAACTTCAAGGTCAAGGGAAGAATATAGGGAAACATCTTATTCTTATAACTATGATTGTTCTAGCCATAAAAAGTAGGAAATCCTCTACTATTAGCATAATTCGATTTTTCCATCTTAAATTCTTAATGGATCCTAACAGAGGGAACCTAGAACTCCAATACTAATTGAAGTTCTTAGGAGAATTTTCACCACAAAAAAGTATGTGTTGAATCATTGGTGGTTTTTACTAAAAAAGTATTTTGAAATTAATCTATGTTAACATGATAGGATCTGATCTGCTCTTATGATAACTCATCTGATCCCAAATACAGTAAACAAATAGCATAGGAACACAATATGTTTACATTTTTTGGTATCAAAATGATCCTACTCATTGTTTTTATTGGTTAGACTCCCCAATAATAGATTCTATACTATAATAAGAAGTGGTTACAACAAACATGTCTTCACTAAAATAGAGTCCCACTATGACATCCATTGGCTCGCTCGAACAATAGTTTCAAGCCATCTTGTTAAAAAAATGACTAAAAACAATAAAAAATACCAATTATTAATTTTGGCTAATTATTTAACAATAAATAAAGATATTTTCTTTTGATCCTTAAATATAAATAAAATATTATATTCACACATTCAAAAGAACACCACTAAACAGGTTCTTCCTCAAAATTATGCCACATGACTTTTAAACTATATGTTTATTATCTAGTATGACGAATAATATTTATGTGAATTAAATGATTATTTAATAGAATATATATCATTTAGATAACTATTTTCACAATAATATAACACTTCGCAAACTGATTCTTTCACTCACATATACTGCTCCATAATGAATACAAATTATTTTATTCCTTTGTGAGCTTGATACCAACCTATGCGAGACTAGTGATTTTTCAAAAAAAAAATCTCAACATTTTACTTCAGTGCCACTTATCTCTACATCATTAAGTAATAAACCCATAATTTTATAAGCATCAAATCAGTGTTTATTTAAGAAGATTATCACATGATAATTTTTTAAATTGTGGGAATCAGTTTAAAGTAATTCATTCATAGAAAAGTATTTTCTTGGAAAACGACTTCACCTATGCATATAATACAAATAATTCTTCACCAAAAACATCCTTATATACCTATATCTCACTGAAAATCATTGTAATTATTATCTTCATATCATCTCTTTATGTTTTAGTCATGTGATCATACATCATTTCGTATAACATTTCATTTTCTATGTGCATTCCCACCGTGTACTGTATGGTTGACCAAGAGCACCATCTACAAAAAAATTCATTCACATAGCATTCATCTGAAAAGCACTCATCTGGGTAGCGTTCATCCATGTGGCACTCATCCTCACCATTTTTATTTTTTATATAATTTCTACCATTTTGTGATGTAAAAAATACTCCATCTATATCTTAAAATGACTTTTCTTCCACATAGAGTTTAAATTCATATGTGTTTACTCATTGTCTCTGAAGTGTATTACACATGGAGTCATATTTGAAAACAGACTTCATAAAGAATTTATATGCTTTACGGAAATCCATACATAGCCGATTCTCAAAACACTCGATGATCTTTGAAGATCCAGCAAGAAGATCGAGCTCGTCTGGGGTTCCTCGACCTAAAACCCTCATCCTATAAGGGTTTATTTGCAAAGGTCTCATACACGGGAGGTTGAATCTGATATCACACACTGATCAGATGTCTGTCATTAAACAATTTATTATATTATATGGTTTTAATTATTTCCATGTTTTAATGGATGACTGAACAGTACCCACATAGGGTTGTCCCACATCGAACCTTCAACTGAACATTGATTCGGTTAATTACTCAACCCCCTTCACTGAACCATCGAGTTTGCACTAAGGTTTCCACTTGGATTCACTAAACACACCACATGGGATTCATCGTTTTGGTGACTATCCTAACCTCTTCACACCTGTGGGTACTCTCTCTACAAGCCCTATGCATGGGCCTATCATGGGCTTATACACTACCCATGTGAGGGTGCGTTCTTACACCCACTCATTCCACCTATGATCTTTCCCAAGATATTTCTTTGGTCTTAGTTGACCCATGGGTCCCACATGATCCCGATTTGAGTTGGCCTTGGTTGGTCTTTAGGGTATTCCAATTTTTTAAGTAATTACACCATAAAATATACATTGAGAAATTCTATGTATAAAATAAAATACAATTCCAAGACTTCTCAAATTGAAATTCCAAGACAAAATTCTCATCTTTAATTATCCCATACATATATAAATACTTTCATGGTATCCCTATAGTTAAAGAAATGGTAATACACCTTAACACTTTACTTTTATAATTAATATCAGCACAAAGAATCATCACATTTATACGAGGAGGAATTGTCCAAGCATGACATCTGATTCCATAAAAATAAGAATTTTCCAAGCATGGAATACAATGCTATAAGATATATCCATAATAATTATCTAAGCATCACCACTTCATCAATAAAAATACTATAGGAATCACCACTTAATCCCTAATAATTCTCCAAGAATCACCACCACTTCATCCATAACAATTCTCCCATCATCACAACTTCATACAAACATTCCAAACACATATTGAAACACTATGCCAACAAATACAATACTTAGGTACAATAATTATATTTTTTCAAATAACAACACACAAAATAACGGTTGTGAAATGTTTTTTTAAAATGAGAATATTTTAGAAAATTATTATATGTACATTTTAAAAATACCATTCAAAATACATTTCTATTATTGTGTGGTAAAAATAAATTTTCATATATTACTCATTCACTTACCTTTCCACCCATTAATAAGCTTTCAGGACATATAAATAACAGATTTAAAATCAATAATTTTATGATCTATTTTCAATTTTACTAGAACTCGGTTTTAATGGTGATAAATATTCCATTTACCAATACATACTAAAAATATTGATAAATTTTAACTATTTTTTTGATACTGTATTTGTGATCTATTATGGTGATGTTGTTTTTTTTACATTTTTTGGGTGGGAGGGTTTCACTCCATTCTGTAGATATTTGTGATCTATATATAGATGTATCTTTAGTTGGTAATCAAAAAATAATTTTTTTAATTCCACATTTAAATAGTAGCAACTAATTTTTTATATTAAGCACTTTCTCATTTGTTTGTCTTTTATGTACAGCTATTTTCCCCTTAAAAATACCATTATCCCACCTTAAAAAACTAAAAATAAAATCAAATATTTTTTAAAATAACAGTATAATAATGAACTACTTTTTAAAACAATAGAAATTAATATATATTATGTTTTCATGTCTCCCAAGACCATAAAACATGAGGTGTAATAAGATAATGATAATGTGTAGGAGATATATTTTTTTTATTGGTTTTTTAGAAACAAAACATCAAAATGGGACTAGATTTTAATAATTTATAAATTATTACTATTAATAATAGTTTAAACATTCATTCTAATAAAAAAATATTTTAATATAGTAATATATATTAATGGTAATAAAAAATAATTTTAAAAAAATATTATTAAATAGTAATTTTAAATAGCGATAATTATTACTAACTAAATAAAAAATTTAAATATATTTAATTTAAATTTATTAGTTATTATATAGTAATATGTATTATCATTTAATGAATAGTTTTAGTAATGAGTAATAATAAATAATAATAATTGGTAAGTAAAAAATAAATTTTAATAGATATTTACATTTTTTAAATTAATAAATTTTAATAATTATTATCAAAAAAATTGCAAATATATATTTAAATTTAGATTTAGTGACTAATTATTATTAATTATTACTATGGATTAATAATTATTTTTAGGTGATTTATTAATCACAAATATTTAATTATTATTAATTAATTAATGATTATTATTAAATAATCACTTACTATCATAAATTTTAATTAATCAGTTACAAATTATTTATAATTGTTATTAATTGTTATTTATAATTATTTATAAATATTATTAATTATTATTAATAATTATTACTTTCTAATTATTAATAAATTGTTGCACTTGGGGGGTTTCCTAGGTTATAGATTCGCCTTGTAATTTAACAGATGATCATGGTTTAGATTCTGACAACCCCCATGGGGGGGGTTTCTAGGCCATTTATTGACAATGAAACAATTGTGGGAGCATGCGATGACATATGAAATGATGCAAGTTGTTGTGCAGACCCAAATACACATTGATGTAGTGCAGGGTATAGGGAGGGGGACTTTGAGCCAAGATGATGGGGGGATTCGGTCCATATAATTATTTTCAAGGCACATGGAATTCGAGCCATAAAATTATAATGGGAAGCTATATAGTGGGTCGACCCCTAGAGGGGGTGTGGCATGTACTTACTAGCCAATGGGTGTGTGTGTGTTGTTGTTTTCTTGGTAACCCCCAAGACATTAAATAAATTAATAAATTACTTTTTAATTACATATTAAATGATTTATATTTGTTAATAAATATTTTTAGATAATTATTAATTTTTATTTATTAATATTAAATAATTAAAATTTATTAATAGTTCTTATAAATACTTAATATATATTTTTATTGACTTTATGAATAATGAATAATGAATAATAATTTTATAACTACTAATAATTATAAATTAGTTTTATTTATTTATGAATTACTACTACTCATTAACTAATTCTAAATAATTACAAATTAATATTAATTAAAATATTAATATAATTAATTATAATTAATTAATTACCAATTATTCTTAATTTTTATTAATTAATAATCATAACTTATGGATTATTTAACATAATATATATATAATTATTAATAGCTTTTTCAATTGGGTTTTAAAATATCATAAGTTGTTTTAGGTTATAATTTTTTTTAGTTACGCGGTATGTTGCTGGATTCAAAAAATTTATTTAAGAATAAAATATAAATGTATTAATGTATCTAAAATTTAAAAAACTAACTTCAAAATACTTAGAGTAATTATAAAAATAATAAATTTATTCACATGTATTTTAAATGTTCTTTATAAATAAATACCCTGAATATAATTCTATTATAATAAAGTAAACATGTATATAAAAATTAATATTATTAATTATAATTTAAATATTATTTAGAATTATGTTTATTTAAAATATATTTATGAATTTTAATTAGATGATTAATGTCTATAGAATAATTTTAACATTTTCATTTATATAGAACAACCAATACAATCTCAAATATTTTAAGTCATATAAATCATACAAAATCAATGAGTACAATTAATTTTCAATTATGTATTTTATGAGTTCATGTCCCACTATCTAGAGTATGAATGAGATGCTTGTATAGAGACTATTGACTATCACGCTATGGTAGAGTATGTTGAATCGGAGGGGGATCTTCCCCATTTGCACAATTACCAACTATGTGTTACTCCTCTATTTATGATTTCTTGGGAGGTGCTTCCACTAAAATATCAATCTATTCAATAGAAAATTCACCAACCACATAGGATTAAAGACCTAACAACTCATAATTAATCCACTGTGTCTGTGAAGGTACAGTCATAAAAGATAAAGACATGGAAAATGATGTCTAATATGAGCTCAGATCCACTATACCAAGTGAAAATTTTGGATATGCTAATAAAAAAATTGGATCCCATTCCAACTGTTACACATCAAAAAATAGTTAATGTGCATATTTTTAATGTGATTTATCTCCCTGTGGAGTAGGTAATTTCTCATATGCATCCCAATGTGGCATACATCATCATCATCATGACTCATCAACATAAGCATCTTCTATAGAAGGTTCCTGATTAATAACCTCATATCCCTTAAGTGTAAAATAAAATATACTATCATGTACACTATGAAATAATGGTAACATTTCATGCACTACGACATGGTATACTTCTTGGATAAATATCATGCTCTCCTCAGTATAAAACATGTGGATGATATTATGTAATTGAGTATGTTGTAAAAAATCAAAATGAACTAAAAATGTACAAAAAACATACTAATGTAATATTATTGACCTACTAGATCCTAAAACCCTCTAACATGTGTCATAATACAATATAGATTTTTTTTATACCATAGTGCATACTTGAGAAATTGTGACAGATATAGTTTCATTGTAGGCATTCTCTCAATATGAAATAATGCACTTGTTTTCTATATGTCAACATGATGTTCATAATTTCATTTATAATTCACGTCATGCATCCTTTTCATCTTTAGTTAATGACTTGTTGTTGGTTCTCTTGATACCATTGGAATACATTGAACACATCCAAACTAATGTATAACTTTATTCGATTGGTGCCACTCAATAATATAAAAGTGAATGAGAGACTCTATAGCCTTGGAAACATCATTCTTAGCCAATAAGCATATATAAATATATTCAAAGAGTCCTAAATATATCTTCCATGAAATCTAAAATGATAGGTTACATTGGTTAAAATATTTTGTTACTAATTTCCAAAAACTATAATATTTCGAAATTGAATAGTTAACATAAGATTGTATATACTTACATTATTTGATAGTAAACTATCTAAAATGTGATGGTATGCATACAAAATTATTCCTAAGTGGATTAATGAAATGGTGTTCATGACTTTACAACTAATATACAATATAAAAAGTGATAAATAATAAGAAATTAAGTAATGTATAACTCTTGTTATCATCAGAAAATAGTAAAGAGGAGTGATCATACCACCGTCCACATGTAGTGTCTTAAATCATATTGTTGGGAAGTTCTAGACTTGTAAAAATAAGGGATAGGGGAGGTATATTCTCTCATTATCACTTCTGAATGAGGATTAAAAATCATTTAAGACCATTATAATCTAATCAGTATATAGTGCATGAAGCTCTATATGTGCATAATAAAAATGAATATTACCAAATGTATCTCATGGGTCGATAAAATCCATCAAGTATCCCCAAATATATCAATTGGACATAAATAAATGAGTTATTAGTGCACAATTTCTCTTCCAATGAGAAATAATATATATGATCATGTGTGACGCATGACAATCTACTCATCAGTGTCATCAGGTACCTGTATGAAATGCATGTCATGCCAACTCATAGATAGAGAACTTCAATCTATATTAGTATCATATCCCACAATATGTAGGACTAAAAATCAATATAAAATTTTATACCAGCTTATACGTGTGATTATTATAACTACAACACCCTAGATAGAAAGACTAATCATAAATTCTATATCCTCTAGGATTATTTCCATTTCTCTATTGGGAATTTGTAAAATATGAACCATAGGTCTCCATCTCTCAATGAGGGAAAAAGGAGGTTAAGATCAATAAATTTAAAATCTAATATAGAAACACCATAAAAATAGCACATCTTTGGAATATTATAATAATGTATGGATGAAAATTTTGATAATAGTGGTGTTCCCTAGACACTATAGTCATCGAACCACACGGATGGCTAACATGTCACATGAAAACAATTTATAATACAATAAATATTTCAACCCCAGTATCCCAGAGTTGGTGGTTACTTTATTAAATTGTAATTAGATAAAAATAATCACATCTGAGGGACCAAATAGTTTAGTATTCATGGAAAATTAGATATATACTTGAATCGTGCATTACAATTAAAAACATAAAATATAAAATCGAAATTCCTTTGAGAACACAATTATTCTCCAATATTATACCTATATATAAATCATAATATACATCTTGGAATAATAATGGAAAAAACATAAGAAAAATGGTGATACCATATGTTTCGTAAGGGTATATGTACGATAGAAACTAAATAAGATGTGAATAATATGGCGGGAAATAAAAGGAAATATAAAAATGAAATCTAAATATTCCAATGAGATAAAAACTATCCATAGATATCATAACTAATCAAATAATAACATGAAAATCAATGAATATACTCATAATTAGAAAAATTCATAATTTTGAACATCATAAACATATCGTCGAGGACTCATTCCAAGACATCTTACATAAATGGATCAAGCCTCTTCCAATACCTAATCCAGTTTTCCTTGTGAGACCTATAAATGCATCGATGTTTTATAGTGGGAATCACCCATCACATATTAATTCCAATTCATTCTTCATATTAAAGGGGTGAAATATAATAAACATAAATATTTTTATTGAAACTTATATATGAAATAATAATAATTATCCCAATCAATAAAATAACACATCTCTAATCAAACTAATCATAAACCTTCAAATAAAATATGTAATTTGGTACCATAATATAATAAACTCACTATATTATAAAATTTGAAAATTTATTTTGACATAGATGAAAATATGTTAAAAATATAATTGGAAAACTTTTGATGAAAATACCCTTTTTAGTTTGAAATAACTTATTTTTTATAAAAAACTATGCACATTTAAAAGAAAAAATTTTATATTAAAATAACCTTGTAAAATTTTAAAGTAAACTTCAAATAATATATTATTCATTATGGAGGGAAAATTGGTTCATTTATTATAAGTTAAAAAAAATATTAATTTTGTATTTTTTTCAGAAATGTTGAAAAGTACCTCATTCAGAAAAAGAAAAAATTCCTTTCAAAATATTTTGTAAAAAATGAAACATGGGTAAAAATGACTATAAAAAATAATAGTATAATATTAAAATAAATTTAAATATTTTTAGAAAACATGGATATGGAAAATAAAAATTCCCTAGTAGATACTTAAACATAAATAATCCCGAATAATGATGATATTGTGTAATAAACCCTTTCCACGAGTTTTCCTTCTTACGTATGTGTTCAAAACTCCTATATATTAAATATATATTTTTTAATAATATATTTTAGAACCATAATAATATATACCATACAATTTTTGAAATACTAAATATATTTTATCACTCTATTATTGACAATTCGTTGTTAAAATTTATTGTTTATGGTAATAACTACTTCATTTTTTATATATGTTTTGGTTTGGTAGTTTTAGTCTTACTACTTTTATCAAGGTTAAATAATCACTATAATATCAATAATGATATAAATATCATATATAAACATTAAAACCATCATATTTCACATCCATAAAATGTGGTAATTAAAAATTAATTGTATCATCACGTGAAGACAGTAAGTTGTATGTACGCACAAGTGATATTTTCACTTCTCATTTGATGGTAAAGAGGGTGGGTAATGGTAGTTTCATAATAATAATAACATTTTCGTATATTTAGGATAATTTATTTATTATTTTATTATAGATTTCATATATTTAGAAGATGTAGAAGAAGGAATAAATAGAAATAGGTTGGGTACGACAATTACCTCTTATCTGCTATTCCTTCTTTAGATACTTATTAAGGGTCTTAAAATTAGTATTTTATAGATATAATCACCTCTAGAAGTTGAATAAGGATTTTTAGAAGAGATATGGGTAGGTATTTATTGAGTTAGATGACACAATTTGGTGTGATAAGTGAGGGAGGAGGTTCCCTTTTATAATTGGGGAGAGGGGCACTTTTTGAATTTATGAAAAGATTTTATTTTAATAAATTAAATCTAATATAAAATGCATCTAAATTTAAATTTATTTTAAGATAATATAGGATATTTTTTTGACCACATAAAACAATATAATTTATTAAATTTTTACTACTATCTTAAACCTTATCATTTTGATTAACCCCTTTGTTAATTATTTTTAATCTTAACCGCATTAACCACTATTTTAAACATAAAGGGATAATAACATTACTAAAAATGAAACAATTACTCATAAATAGAACATTTTTGTTTTTTTAATTGTATTCCATTCACATGGTTTAATATAATAATTTTATAAATTTTATATTATTTATATTATTTTAATAAATTACCATTCATGTAAATTTTGACACTCTTCATTTAATTTGACTTTAAATAAATTAATAAAAAGGTTAAATTAGAATATAATTCATTTAAACATCTATAATATATCATATATATCTATAAAATTTATTATACACTTTAAATCATTCAAATTATATAAAAATTAATATTTTTAAAATCATTTATTTTATTTTTCTCTTAATGAATTAAATATCATATTGGCATTACACAAGCATTTAAGGTAATTATATAATTTATAAAAATTAAAAATAAATTTATATAATTAAAATAATTTCATTAGGCTCTAAATATAAATTTTTTCATTCATATATAGCTTTTTTTCATATGTGGACACATAAAAGATATTAAAAACAGAGTGCAATGTTGTAACTATGTATGATTCAAATAATATGTCAGTAATTTTCATGGAAAAGTGTCCAAAAATTACTAAAATTAGAGCCTCATGTGATAAGGGAAGAAAAATATTCATATTATAAGAATTATGATGAATAATTAAGGCCTTATCACTTATTTTTATCCTAAATTAACCCAATTTACCCTTTACCAATGTGATAAATTTTACCATTGTTGCTATTCATTTTGAGAAAAAATAAAAGGGTAAAATTACCAAATTTAATCCGCTTGATAGAAAATATGTAATTAATTTTATCAAATTAAATACCTATAAGTGACATAAATTAATTTTAAAATAACTTCACAAAATGCAACAAAAACAGCAATTTTAAATTATAGTTTTTTAAAATAAAAATGGGTTTATTCTTATACCATGCATAAAAAATTATATAAATGTTAAAACAATTTACTAAATAAATAAATTTCATTAAAATCATTCACAAAAAAGTTACTAATTCAATTTATTATAATATAAATATATTTTTAAAACAAAAATAGTTTTTCAGAGAAACAATTCGTTTTATTAGTTTTTTATTTATAATCAATTGATGACTAAAAATTTATTTTATAAATGTATAAACCATATATTTTTAAAAAATTATTTAATCTCATTTATACTCACCAATATAATAGCTTGTATATAATGGTCTCATAATAATATATATTGGTTCGTTTGATCTCGATGTTACGTGAAATGCGCGCTATCAAAGAGATTAAATTTATTTGAAAAGAGACATACTATAAAATATTGGGGTGTTAAATTCTTCCCTCCTTCAAAAAACATTGATCCTTTAAATTTCCATAATATCACCTCATAAATATATTTTTTATTTTCTTCATCATAATAACCTCAAGTTCCCACACAACCTCTTCTATCTAATGGTTTCCTTGAAGTACCTTTACCAGCTGAGGTATCTAATCCATAAATACTTGTTCTATTGTGTCCAAAATCTAGATATCATATTCATAATATGATAAATCAGGATATAATCCTATTTCTTCAAAAGTTAGAATATACATCGATCCTAAAATGTAGTTTTTTAACAAAGAGATATGGAATACATTTTTTTACTTTCAAAGGGCTATGTATAATTTACCAATGGTAAGACCTAACTCCAATTATTTCCAACATTTAAAAAGGTATGATGTACTTGGGGCTTAGTTTTCTGTTCATTCTGAATTATATAACACCCTTCTATAGAGATTCCTTCAAGAAAACTTGATCCCCCACTTGAAAATCCAAATATTTCCTCTCGTTATCGACATTAAAATTTTACTACTTTGAGCTTCTTTGATATGGGTTTGAATAGTATTTACATTTTCCTTGTTTCCTCCAAAAGGTATGGGTATATAAGCTTTATTTAACTGAATTCATCCCAAAAAGTTGGTGCATGGCATCTCTTTCCATATAATGCTTCATACGATGCCATTTGAGTACTTAAATGGAATCTATTATTATAGGTGAATTCTATCAAAGGTAAAAACAGATCCTACATACCTTGAAATTCAAGTGAGAAGGACCTAAAATCGTCTTTAAATGTTTGGATAGTCCATTATGAATACATTTCAATTTGACAGTGATATGTTATGCTCAAACAAAGCTCGGTATTAAGATAATTCATAAAACATTTCCTAAATTTTGATATAAATTGTGGATCACAATCAGAGAAAGTTAAGAGGTTCCCCATGAAGTCATAAAACATCATTAATATAGAATATTGCAAGGTTATCTAGTGAAAAATCTTCTCTTATAGTAATGAAATGTGCATATTTGGTAAGTTTATCAATAATAAGCCATATTGAATCATTTATTTTTTTATTTTTTTGTAATAAAGTCACAATTTTCATACTAATGTAATTATATTTATATTTAGGAATTAGTAGAGGTTTTGTGACACCACTAGGATTTTCTTTCAGAATTTGATTATTGAAAAACCAACCATATTTAACTGTAATCATCAATTTCCCAATTAATATTATACCAAAAAAATGTTCCCAAAAATCCCTATACATCGTGGTGATACCAGGTTGTACAGATAAATTTAATCTACGATCATTTTCAAATAATTTATTTTTTATCTTGGATATAGAGGGAACACAAATCCTCTTTCCAAATTTCAAAATTTCATCTTCATATACAATGTCTTAAAATTTCCCATCATTCACATATTTAATTTTCTTTTGAAAAATCTCATCATCAGATTGAAAGTTTTTTATCTTTCCAATAATGATTATTTGAAAATATTTTCAAAATAGGGTGATATTTCCCATTTCATAATAATTATCATATCCATATTTACTAAATCTATGAACACATGATCCCTATAAATTCTCATTTTTATCAAAACATCATTATCTTACCCACTAAATGCATCTTCTACCTTATTTTCCTTTCTTGGGTGGACTTTTATTGATAAATCATAATCCTTTAGTAGCTGGAGCCATAGCCATTACCTCATGTTGATTTGTTTCCGTGAGAATATGTATTTCAAACTCTTGTGATCTGTATATATCTCACATCTTTCACCATAGATATAATGACTCAAAATCTTCAAAGAAAATATTACAACTGCTAACTCAAGATCAAGAATTGTATAGTTTTTTTCCTGATTTTTTAAGTACCTTAACACATAGGAAATAACTCTATAATTATATATAAGGAAACAACCATGTCCCTTCCTCAATGCATCATTGTATACCATATATCCAAAACTTCATAATAATATACTCTAGATCAAGGAGTTTTCAAATATCTTATTCAATTATACAAAACATTCTTCATATTAATTTTTCCAAATATACTTAACCCCTTTTAGAGTAAGCTTGGTTAACAGGTTAGATAATTAGGAAATTTTTAGAAAAAATCACTGATAGTAAACTATTAAACCAATGAAACAATGTACCGTAGTTATATTTATTAGTATAGTACATTATTGTAATGTATTTTCCTTCATAGGATCAACTGAACTACCATATTTGGAGATAATATGGCCAAGAAAAGAAACATTTTGAAGCCAAAATTCACACTTGATAAATATCCCATATAACTCTTTTCTTTTAAGAGTCCCAAGAATGATCTACAAGTGGTTATTATGGTACTCATAGTTATTTGAGTACACCAAGATATCATTAATAAATAATGCAAAAAAACTATCAAGATATTCCTTGAATACTTTGTTCATTAGATCCATAAAAATAGAGGGTGAATTAGTTGGTCCAAATAAAATTTCAATAATCATTTAATGTTCATACCTCATTTGAAATTTCCTTTTCATGATATCTTCCTTCATTACTCACAATTGTTGATATATTGAATGAAGGTAAATCTTTGAAAAATATTAAGATCCATGAAGTTAAGAAAATAAGTTATCAATTTTAGGTAGAAGATAATTTCTTTTTTTCATAATATAATTTATTTACCTATAATTAATGTACAACCTCATAGATCCATATTTATTTATAATTAAAAGAACAATGGCTCCCCAGGGACAAAATTAATGGCATATAAATCCATTAAAACTCAAATAATTTAGTTGTTTATTAAACTACACTAACTATATAGTGTCCATTCTATAGGGATTACATGATATAGGTCTAGTATTAGGGATTAAATCAATAGAAAACTCAACTTCTCACTCCTTCGGATATCTAAATAATTCCTCCAGAAATGCATCAATATATTCTTGTAAAATATGTACATCCTCAGTTTTAAGATTACATATTTCATCAGTAGGTTTTGTCTTCTATTTTTCCCAAGAATATCATTTATAAGAGCTACTAGATGTGGATCCAAAAAATTACATAGATGATGAATTATCCCCTATAAAAATAATTAATTCTATATCTTCAACATGAATAATAATTTCCTTCTCTTTAAAATAAATTTTTTCTTTATATTTTGAAATCTAGTTCATACTAAGGATTATATTAAATTAAACCCTATGTATAGTAATAAAATCATCAAATATAGGATGTTTTTTGTCATAATAAGAACTTCTGGACACATATTTGTTTCTGTTGGGTTTCTACTATGAATTTTGATAGAAAACTTTTTTAAGAGAATATGAAAGGTCTATTTTTTTAGAAAACTGGTAAGATATAAAAGAATGTAATGATTCATAATCAAATAAATAATTATTTAAGTTTTAGGATATAACTACAGTACCTTCCACCATGACATTAAGAACTTCAACATCAACTGTTTTGATTGAAAAATCTTGGCCTTTATCCCATTTCATTTTCTGTGGAAATTAACCTTGTCACCTAGGAAAATCATTTTAATAGTATCCCATATCTTTAGAGTTAAAGAATTAAACATTCTATATTCTTTCTTAATCATGTGATCATGGGCCTGGTGGACCTTTTCTCCACACATGTAACAAACTCACATAACCAATAAGCATGTTCCCTGATTTTTTTTTGTATTTATTGAAATTTGTAAATTCCACCCTTCCTTTCTTCCCCTTTTATTTATTTCATTTTACAAAGTACTAAATACTCCTCTTCTTATCTTTCATCCCTTTTAATCCATAAAATGTGTAGAATTATTTCTCTTTCTTGATAGTACATTATATTATATCATCATATGATGATAATTTTTTGGAGACTAGTTACCTTCTAATAATTGAATTAATATTATCAAAGAAATTATCAATATTTATCTTTGGATTACGTACATAGTTTACAACATGGCTTGATAACCTTATAAATTTGACGTTATACTTGGAAACATTATCATCTTTCATTTTTCTCAAACTTAAAAATTATCTCTCTATCTCCTCTCATTTTTGTAAGGAAAATATTTTCTCAAGAAAATTTACATAAAATCCTTCCATTCCATGTTTTTTATTTCCTCCTCCTCATTAGTGTTTTTAATCAATGACCACTATTAATCTTCATCTCCAAATAAATGATAAAATTCCATGAAAACCTTCTACCTTTCATTACTTCACAAAGTGATAAATATTTTCTCTAAGAAACTTATCCATTACTCATCTAGAAATTTATTTTTAGTCCCATTCAATGATGGTGGTTGTTGATGCATCAAGCATAATAACACCATTACACCATGTTGTGGATCAGAAGGAGACCCCATATTGAAAAGTTTATTACTCATTAACAGAGTCTACTATCCTAATATAGTAATAATATTTTTAGCTCCAGATGTTGTTCTAGATCCAACATTATTATATTGTCATTGAGGAAAATTACTACATGTTATATTCAATTATATGGTTTCCATTCCTTCCACTATAAACCATTTTTGAAAATTTTAATACACTATATTAGATTATGAATAGTGTTGTATAATTTTGAAACTAGTTAAACGCTTATCATAAATTGAAAATTTATGTATAACTAATCTCAAAATCATAAGGTTGGTTTCTTTGGGAATATTCTCATTATCCATTATTGGTTGACCTTTCCCTGATCCATAATTTCCTAAATCTAGTTACCATTTTTTCTATCAAACCTCATTAGATACCAACTATAAAAACTCTGACCCCAATAACCCAAATTCAGTGATTACTTTATTATATAGGCATTAGATACAAATAATCACATCCCAAAGGACCAAATAGTTTAGTGGTCTTGGAAAACTAGATACATACTTAAATCTTACATTATAATTAAAGTCATAAAATACAAAAAATTAATTACATTTAGAACACCATTATTCACATATATTATCCCTACATTTCAATTATAATATGATTCTTGTAAAAATAAGAAAAATGTGATCTTAGATGGTTGATAAGGGTATGCATATAACAGAAACTAAAAGAGGTATGAGTAATATGTTAGGAAATAAAGGAAATATAATAACGCCATACCAATGATCACAATATCTAAAAACTATCCATTGATATGATTAATAATAAAATAATCCCATGGAAGCCAATAACTAATCACATAATGAGGGAAATTCATAAGGTAGAAGATTTTAAATATATCGCCAGGGCCTTATTTTAATACATCATAAATAAATTAATAAAGCCTCAACCAATACCCACTCTATTTTGTCTCATGAGACCTATTAATACATCGAGGGGCTATAACGATCCACACTCATCACCTACTACGTCCAATGAATTCCTAATACGAATGTTATGAAACTTAATCAACATAAACATTCATATTGAAACTAACATATGAAATGTTAACAATTCCCCCAATCAAGAAATATTTCCATAACCCATCCAAAGTAATGTGGACAATGGTACTAAAATAGTATATATCTAATAAAACTAATCATAAACCTTTTAATAAAATATTTCATAGGATAAACTAATATAACAGCCTCAATAAATCATAAAATTTATTAAATCATATTGACATAGATGAAAATAATTAAAAATATAATTGTAAAACATTATTTTAAAATACCCTTTTCACATTGTAATCAATTATTTTTTTTAAAATTAGGCACATATAAAATAAAAAAATAATTAAAAATAACCTTGTAAAATTATAAATTAATCTTCAAATAATATATTATTAATGATGGTATGAAATTTCGTTCAAGTTTTATATGTTTAAAAAATTCCTTTCATATTATTTTTGAAAATATTAAAAACTACCTTGTTTGGAAAATGATAAGAAGATTCTATTCAAACAATTTTGTAAAATAAAAACATGGGTAAAAATGTCATTAAAATACAATAGGACAATATTAAAAATATTTTTGAAAATATTTTTAGGAAACATGGATATGGGAGATAAATATTCACTAGTGGAGACTTAAATATAAACAATCCGGAATAATGGTGAGATTGTGAAATAAACCCTTTCCTTGGGTTTAACTTTATTCATATACATGAAAATATATTGTATAATAGATATATATTTATTATAAATACATTATATATCCAAAATTATATATATCAAACCATTTATTATATACTTAAAATCTTTTATCACTCTTTTCATAACAATTATTTGCTAATAAATCACTATTTCGGGTAATAACTACTTAATTTTTCACGTATGTTTTGGCTCAATAGTTTCAGTATTTATAATTTTTTCAAGACTAAATCATTTATATAATTTTATAATTATATAAATATCATATATATACATTAAAACCATCATAATTCCCATCTATAAAATGTGGTAATAAAAAATAAATTGTATCATCACGTGGAGATGGTAAGTTATACGTATGCACGAGTGATACTTTCACTTATCATTTGATGGTAAAAAGGGTGTGACATGGTGTTTTAATAATAAAAATGACATTTCATATATTTAGGATACTTTATTTCTTATTTTATTATAACTTCCATAGATTTAGAAGAGGTAGAATATGGAATAAATAGAAATAAGTTGGGTAATACAATTACCAAATTTTTAGGAGAGCTTCTTTAGTTCATTTATTTATGGAAATAAGATTGGTATTTCTAGGAGAAAGAACCTATAGAATCTTTATAAGGATTTTTTGAACAGAAATTGGTAGGTATTGGTCAATATATATGGATCAATGTGGTGTTAAGAAGTGATAAAGGATATGCCCTTATATAATTAACGTGAGGGGCACTTTTTAAATTTCTCATTATATTAAATTATAATAAATTAATTCACATTCCAAATTATTCCAAATGGAAATGGTTTTGAAGATAAGGTAGGATAGGGTTTTAATCCCATCAACTAATATAATTTATATAATATTTTGTGTTATTTTAAACCTTATCATCTTGATTAACCCATTGGATAATTATTTTTTACCTTAACTATGGTAACAAGTATTTTAATAATAATGGATTAATAAAGCTACTATAAATAGAAAAATGACTCATAAATGAACCATTTATGATTTTTGAAATATATTACATTAACATGGTAGAAGTAAATATTTTTTTTGAATTTTAAAAAATTTATATTATTTTGATAAATTATCATTGATGTCAATTTTAAAACCATTCATTTAATTTCACATTAAATACATCCAGTAAAAGTTTGAATTAAAATATAATGATTTAAAACCTCTATAATATGTCATATATATAAATAAAATTCAGTTTACACATTAACTCATTCAAATTATATCAAAATTAATATTTTTAGAATCATTTATTTTATTTTTATATTAATTTAATAAATATCATATTTTCATTGATCAAAGATTTAAGGTAATTATATAAATTATAAAAATTAAAAATATATATATAATAAATGTAATTTCATTGAGATAAAAATAGACAATTAGTATTTTTTATATCTTGTTTCTTTCCTACATGGACACATAAAAGATATTAAAAACAAAGAGAGTGACATTTTGTAACAAAAATTGATTTAAATTATATATAGGTCATTTTCATGGTCAAGTGTCCATTAAAAAACTCAAATTAGATCCTAAGTTGATAATGGTCCAATAAAATTCATACAATAACAATTACGATAAATAATTATGGCCTTATCAATTTGTTTTACCCTAAATTAACCCATTTTACCCTTTATTGAGGTGATGAATTTCACCATGACAACTATTCGTTTCCAACAAAATTAAAAGTGTCTCAATTACCAAATTTTAACATCTTGGATAAAAAAATTAAATTCATTTTATCAAATTAAATACACGAAATTGGTAGGAGTTAATTATAAATTAAGTGCACAAAATGCAACAAAACCCACTTTTTAAAAAATATGGATTTTGAAAATATAAATGGATTTATTTTTATTCTAGTAATAATAAAAAAAGAATATTTAATCATTTTATTGAATATATAATTTTTAGTAAAATAATTCACCAATAGTGAATAATTAAATATATTTTAATATAAATGTTTTGTGCACACAAAAATAGTTTTTTAGAGAAAACTTCTTTTAATTAATTAATTTTTAATTTTTATTTATAATCAATTGATAACCAAAGAAATTATTTTATAAATGTATAAACCATATATTTTTTATAATTTATATAGCCTCATTTGTTCAAAATAATTTAATAGCTTGGTTATAATGGTCTCATAATAATAGATCACGGTTCATTTGAACACGGTGTTGCGTGCAATGAAACCTATCAAAGAGAATAAACTTATTTAAAAAGAGACTTGTCATAAAATATGAGGGTGTTTCAATTTCTCAAAGAGTATAGTATAATCCTAAATCTCTACACACAAAAATTATATAACTATTAAATAAGTGAACAATTTCATAACAATGTTATGGTTTCTATAATGTAAGATATAAATATCATGTTATTTGTGAAATAAGTATCGAGGGTTGAAAACGAAACTCATTTTATTTACATAATAATCATATGGGACAACATTCCATTGCTCAATGAATTTTTTTATAAATACCATTTTATATTTTTTAATATGATAAAAAAATATTTCATCAAAACTTTTGATCAAATCAGGGCTTAACTTTTGTCCACTACAACTCACTTCTTCAACTTTTATGTGGCATGTCGTTGCTTATCATGTCTCAACACTTGATTACATACCAGATTGATCATTTAGATACATAATAACTAATATATAATCACTAAATTATGATTTTAATATGATTATTGTAACTTCATGTCATCTTAACATCATCATAAAAATATTCCATAAAATTTTTCTGGAGATTCTCATTCAATGGGCTCAGTTTTTTCTCATGCCTACCTTATATAGTAGATCAAATGAATTGATATTTATTCATAATAGAGAATATATTAACATTGAATCATTCAACTATAATCACAAAGAGTTTTTGGATATATTAATTAGTGAAGAACAACTTGATCGTTGACATAATTATACCAACATCATTTCTAAAACCCTAGTTTTATCATTTTCTATTGATCTTCTTCTTAGATAAGAGGATCAACTTCTCTCAATTTTTCAGACTTGAATCATAAACAATGTTAGTTTTTTTTTGTTTAAAATCCATTAGGAATGGAACTTATATTTCTTGGTTTAATTTATCTTCAGAAAATTTATTTCACAAAACCTTTTATGTTAAGATTTAAAAAATTATTCATTAAATGTAGAATAAACCTTATAATGTTTAAAATGATGATCATACATATTTATATGATGATTATGCATTGTAGAATAATTTTTAGATAGGTAAATCACGGTTATTAAGTCTATAATGATTTTTACACAACACTAAAACCTGATAGATTATAAATAAAATAACCATCAACAATTCCATGGGGTACTTCAAATCAGAAAGAAGATGGATTAAAGTATTATGATAGTGATATACTTAATATTTTTTATAATGAGTATTTATATAATATTTATTTCCAAAATAATATATAATATATGTTTTTCCACCATTTCAATACGTATTATATATATATCCAAAGACTTATCTAATTTTTTAAAAACCTGAAACTTTAACAAAATCACCCAAAAGGTTGACCTGAGGTATGATCCTAATAAAATTGTTAAATACTTCGGATTTTACTTTTTTCCTATAATATAATATCATCATTAATAATAAAAAGTAATTCTACCAATTTTAGGGAATCACTTCATGTTATGACATTCCCTAGTCGATCTAATTATGAATCTATTTGGATTTATTCTACCTCATTATCACAACCTAATGATTCATGTATCAACCTGAGTTGTTCATTGGGTATTGGGAAATTTTGAAAACTCCCCAATAGGCATCCATGATGAACTATAAAAATTATCAATGGTATCTAATAAGTACACTAGATCAATATATGATTCCTCAGATATGTTTATAGATTCACATGTTGTAATAATGTATGCCCATAGAAAACACAATGCTTGAATGTTTCCGTAGTCACAATGCCTCATGTATAATAATACCCCAAAAACTAGACTAATACTAATTTTTCCAAGGTTATTACATTAACTCACATCCAGTCAACTTTAATCTCATTTGAATAATCATACTTGAAAAGCAAAATCTTCTTCAATGTTCCTAACAATCCCTTACTGAAAATGGTATCTGTACTAAAACCCAGGAAAAGTCTATTCGGTAGTTTATCTTCCCCTTTAGTTGAAGTAATTCACATAGTGACAAAATGTGTCCTGAAATAGTCCATTTATAGTTAATTTGATAATCCCCTTGAATAATCCATAGATTCACTCCACAATTTTTATGGCTATACATCCATACCTCTTCCCCCAATCATATGTCGATGTCCATTTTCTTTCTAAATTTTCATAATGTAGTCATAAACTCTCTCATTAGCCCTGTGAATTAGATCTAATACCTAATAAAACATTCACTAATATGACTCATATTCTAGACCAAAGTGATCATATTACATATAAATTAATATTATAATTATATTTACATTCTAAAAATTAGAAACATATTACATATCAAGCTTCATGATAGCCTTCTTCAAACTTCATCAAGAAAATTATTTCACACATTTCTATAAATGTGTTTAATATAGTATCTATAATGTGAATTTTTTTATATACCCATAATATGATCTAAATTAATTACCTCTTTGATCTCCTATTGATTATCAGATATCAAACATACACCCCAAATATGGTTGAAATGGCTTCTAATACATTCTAAAAACAAACACGAAGAGTCATGATTTTCCAAATTCTATGTAGAAAATGAATGTGACTGAGGTGCATGGTTACCATATTGGATATATATAATCAGTATTATACCAATTTACTTTCCATACAAAAAATTTTCTATCAATCTGTATAAACTATTTGCAAAAAAATATTGCAGTACAAAGAATGAATTCCCAGAAAAACTGTTCAAATATAACATGAGAAGGTTCAAATCATTTTTCATGAGACATATAGTAGTTTTTATTGAGGTGGAATACAATTTTACTATTTTTAATTAATATTGATATCAATTATGTAAACACCTGATAAGATTCATCCTGGAGGCGCCCCATACACACACTCTTGGGTCCAGTAATAAAAATAAATACTTTAAATTTTTGGATTTTATACCAAGTTTGATGACTCAATCCAAACATTCATTTATTTATAGAATTTAAAAATTATACATCACAAATGATCACATCATCTCATAACCCAAAGCTTTTTTTTCTTTAGATGTTATCTATATAAATAATTTATTGTGAACATCTCTCTATAATCATTACAAACTAGATTCCCACCTAGACATATCCTAAGTTATACTCATATTCATACATAGGGAATGAAAACCATAAGAAATGTGTGTTCTAAAACACATAGAAATGGAAAAACTTATCAATATTTCAAAAAGGTTTAGATAATAAGCATATGAAAAACTTGATCATAAACAAAAACATCTTATTAAAAAGATCATGGATTCATAAGAGTTATCCATAATACATGACATAAGGGGATATAGCCTTGAATGGTCAAAAATATATCATTTCATAATAGTGTAAAATCATGTGAAAATAATCAAATTCCATGGATCATAACATGTGCATATATAATATAAAGGTTGCATAATCATAAGCAGAAAAAAAATCACAACATTGGGGGGAATGTAACTTTAACAAATCCCATGTATAAAGTAATGAACATAAAAATAATGTTCACACACCATGTTATGAATATTACAAAAATTTATATGCCTCATTCTGTGAAAATAACAATAATGTGCACACATCATGTTGGGAAGATAAAAATAATTTACACACATCATGGTGTGGCTATAACAATAATGTATACGCTTCATGTTGTGAATATAAAAATAATTTACATTCTTTATGTTGTAAACAAAAATAATAATTTACATACTTCATGTTATGAACATAAAAATAATGTAAAAACATCATGTTGAAAAAATAAGAATAATGTACATGATTCATTTCATGAACATAAAAATAATTAAATCATATTATGAATATAACAATAAAATAAAAGTTTCATGTTATGGACTTAAAAATAATGTACATGATTCATATTTCAAACATGAAAATAATGTACATGATTCATATTGAGAACATAAAAATAATATACATAAATTATGTTTTTACCATAACTATAATGTATATACTTCATGTTTTAAATATGACAATAATGTACACACTTCATGTTGTGAACGTAACAATAATGTACATGCTTCATGTTGTGAATAAAATAATAATGTAAATTCTTTATCCTTATTTCATAAGAAATAAAACCTTACTCAATTAATTAGGGAGATATATAGGATCCTACAAATTAAATAATATTAAAACTTATGCATTAGTGCCACAGAAAATCAATCTTATATCAGATCATTAAAAACCCATGGAAAAGAAAATGAGTTTCGTAGAATTTCTAAATGGTATTGTATAAAATAACCTCAAGAATTAGATTTTTTGATGCCAAAGATGAAATAAACCAAAATTAGTATTTAATAATGGTGTTAATAGTTTATTTAATGATACATAACACTAATATTGATAGATATTTTGGATATATATATTAAAATGAAAGCTAAATCATAAAAAAATAGTTTTCATAAACATTATTAACATTAAAAAAATGGAGTTTCCAACCACTTTGAAAAGTTTATTTTGAGAAGTTAACATGAGAAAATATTTAAAACACTATTGGGAAAGAAATATAAATAATTGATCCTTGAAAAATTAATATAGTTTTCTAGAGTAAATGTGGAGTGGAATATAAAACATACAATCATGGAAATAAAATCATTTTTAATATTAAAAAATACCTTTTTCTGAAACCAACATTGTAAAAATAATTATAAAGATTAATTATGAAAAGTTTAAATTAAAATATGAATATAAAAATAGATAATACATATTTTGTTTCAAAAATAATAATTTAAAACATTTATGGAATTAAATAACATGGATATTGAAGATAATAGTCATTAAAAAGAATGAGAATTATTTTTAACATTATTATAATTTTATGTGAATGAAATTCATCAAGGAAGAATATTTATATTGAAAATGATATTTTAACTTGATAGAATGATAAATTTAAATATTTTAAAACCTCATAGTGGAATAAACCAAACATAGAAGAAATAATTTCAGTAATAAAGCTTATAACTCAATTAAATGGAGTTCATTTAACAAAAATATTTATCACTTTAGTAACTTTTTAGTCAAAATACCTTGAAAAGGTAAAATTTATTTTGGTGTTTAAATTAAATAAATTTAATTAAAAATATTAAAATTGTATCCATGGGGTATTATATACACTAAAAAAATAAAACAATAGGTTAATATATAATATGTATTAAAGAATAGATAATGAGAGGATAATAATCCTTACTTTAAGTCTAGACTTCCCCAAAAGCATTATAACCTTCTACATAATAAAAACCCATATTAATAACTTATTTAAAAACATTATTAATTTATAACACCTTATATATACTTTGTTTATCAAAATTATCTAAACATAAATTTTCAATTTATAGTTTATTTTCATCATTGGATGTTAATAATTTCATTTGTTTCGTAAAAGTTTTGTAACTTCGATGTTGGTTCGTATTTATTGATACCAAGTCCATCATTACTAGATTATTATATTTAATATAATAGGAGTTACCTTATTATTTATATTTTTCTAATATCATTCCATAAGACTTTTATTTATGATATGTAAAGATGAAATCGATGACAAGCTTGTTTTGTGTAATTTACTAATATCAAAAGATTAAATTATAATGTTCATAAATTTTTCTGTCATAATTTTAGAACTATATTAATGATATATATTAATTTTTAATATAATAAATATTCATTAAATGTTTTTAATAACTATCCATGTAATATAGAGATGAAAATAAATCATGGTCCATGGTGGTGGTATTCTATATGTATGCACGAGTGACGTTTTCATTTTTTAATGAATCGGAGGGGAGGATCTTAGTTAATGATTTATCTTGGAAGATTATTAATTATTACATAAATATAATATTTATTTATTAAATATATTCTTATAACTCTCTACGTGAGTTGATTATGAAAACAAAAATATGTCATTCATGGAGGTGGTAGTTCGTATGTACGCACGAGCAATGTTTTCATTTTTTAAATATTTTTTAAGAAAGATATAGAATGATTATTACATTAACATAATTAAATTTTTATATACTTATAACAATAATGTAATTATTTTATCATGAGTACAATATATGTGGAGGATATATAAAAGTAATGAAATGAATATAAATAAAAAATAATTGATTATGAATTTTTACCTTACTCCTTGGAACACATCCTTTGAAAATTGGATTAAGACTTCAATGGGTGTTAAATTAATTAGATAAGGGCCTATAGTATGTGTATAATAATTTTGGGGATGTTTCATTCAGATATAGGTCAAACTAAGAGTCTTAATGCTTAAGGATAAGTGGAGTGATTAAGGTATCCTTTTATAAGTGAAAGGGATGTCACTTTTGTAAATATTCATAACTTTAGATTAATGGAATTTCACATTCAAAGAAATGTGGATAAAAAAATTGAAAATAAATAGATAGGTAACCTACCATACACACAAATAATGGATAAGGTTTGAGATATTTTATGCCTTTTCCCCTTGATTTAAACTTTCTATCATAATTTAATTTTATCGCAGTTACTTATTTTTTACCTAACTAAATTATTTTTATGCCAACAAAAAAAGTTACAATTATTAGATAATTTATATATTTTGATTAAAAATTTTAAAACCATTTTATCAGATTAAATTTCTAGAGTTAGTAAAAATTAATTTTACTAAAATTACAACTAACGAAACAAAAACAGTTTTAAAAAAGTGACCTTTTAAGAATAAAAATGATGTGACCCCAAAAACATGCATAGTATTAATTCCCGTGATATTTATTAGTAAAATTTTAAAAAATTAATGTTTTTATGATTTTAAATTAATGTAAAAATAAAACGGATCGTTGTGAATATTTAATTAAAGGTGAAGAAAATAGTTTCTTTTAATTGGAGTAAAATATAATTTAGAATCCAAAAATGAAAAATATAGGATTTTAATTTAAAATTAATGTTTATAAATATATAATTTTACTTATTAAATACATATTTAGTAATTGAAAATGTTTAAAAAAAAATTTAAGTCATGCTTGCATCTTAATTATGAAATAAAATTCATAGTATTCTAAAAAATTATTTTTGTAATATTCATCTAAAAATCAATCTTTTAAAAAAAATCAAATATTCACCCTAATATAATTTTTATATAAAAAATCTAAAAATTAAATCTATTTTATTAAAATAATTTTCAAGATATGAAAAATATTAACTTTTAAATCCTATAATAATTTATATAGAAAAGAGAGAGTTTATATATATAATTGATCTTTAAAAACCATTAAGTGTTATTAATTTATGTGTTTGAAATGAATGATGATATATTTTTTATAAAATTAGAAAATATAAAATAATACTTCAAAATTGATCAATTTGGTTTTTTAAAAAACACATCATATATAAAAAAGTAAAATTATTCAAAAAATAGATATTAAATGATTTAATTTTTATTTATTTCAGATTGGTTAATTTTTTAATAAATATTAATTAAATTACATCAATAAATTTTTATTAAATAAAAATAATAATTATTTAGATAAATTTAGTATTTAAATGAAAATTTATGGAAATATATAAGGTAGAGTACATGTATTAATCAGGAAAACAAAACATTTCAAACATAAATATTATATCCTCTTAGATGAATATTAAATGCATTTAATAATATTACTTTCCTAATATACCTAAAATTTGTAGTATACATGGATACTGTATACATAAATGACTTATTTAATGATAGATATTAAACAACACCCCTAAAATTCTCCTCATATTATACCCTTCTTTGGAATACCCTACTTAAATCATTCTTCATGACTTGGGGAACGGAAACATAAGAAAGAGTGATATCAGATGATCAGTATGGGTAAAAATGTGAGATATCAATCAATGATCATATGAAAGCATAAGGTAATAATAAGGTTATGAAATCATTAGAATACCTTAAAAAGTTCATGCCTAATTTTTCATAGATCATAACATGATGCATGGAATAAAACTATATCATTTCAAATGAAATGAATTATAAGAGTGTGAAATAATTAAAATTAGTCATGAACCGTAATTTAATATCTTAATCATAAAAACATATCATAATATATTAAAACCAACATAGAAATAGAAAACATATCATAGGTCAATTTAAACTACTAATACCAACATATCATAGTGGATAATGCATCAACACCTATTTCCCTATTATAGAAAATCAAGAATCACTGATTGTTTCCCGTATCATAGTGGACCAGAAATCACAACATGATTATACATTCCTACCAATTTCTCATAGTATATCTTCCACATCAACTCATTTCCCATAATCATCTTAAGAGATATAATACATTTCCCAATTCATTGTAGGGGTATAATGAACCCACACGTCACATAATGAAAACCATACATATGCATTCCAAATGTTAATAAAACATTAATAAATTCATCATATCATAACCCATGTAAATAAAATAGGTTTTATAAACATTCCATAATTTCATCATACTATAACCTATGGATAATAAATGGGTATCATAAACATAACATAAATAACTTGTGCTAAAGAAATGGGTTTTATGGAATAAAACTTAAATAATTATCATCATAATACATCCAAATAAATAAATTGGATTGTATCATAATATCATATCCCCATTGAATCATAAAAATGATTAAAGTATGGTTATATAGATTAAAAATACCTTTAAAATACCTTTTGAATATTTCTTTGAAATATGAGAATATATCCTTTTATTTTGAATAAAATTTAAACAAAAATTAAAATAATATTGAAAAAATATTTTTATTTTAAAATATAAAAGTAATCATGTAAATTAATCATCAAAGAAAATAATTTTTATGATAGTGGGAAATTATGTTTATCTTGTATACCTTAAAAGAAAACATTATTTTCACACTTTTGTAAAAAGTCAAAAATGACTTTTTAGAAATATTTTCAGAATTATTTTACAAGTATTAATTTTAAAAATTTGTCAATAAAGTAAAATTTAGGGAATGTGATTTTTTTAGAACATTACAATTATTATTAATAACTTTCATAAAACAATTTTTCGAGCTTGGACATGGAAGAAAACGTTCATCGACCATAGAATAAATAAGGTTGGATTTTTCATTAAAAACATTTTATTGATCATTTTATATATCAAAGAGAGCAAAGTTGTAATAAAACATAAAAATACATAAATAATTATAGGATAATAAAATATATGGGTTTTAAAGGATAATATCTACATAATTTATCTCAATGAAAATTTAGCATAAATAATCCCAAAAAGAAATGATATTGTAACATAAACCCCGTACCTCAAGTATTGTATTACTTAATACATGTTTGAACCTCATGTATAATAAATATAGATTTATTATTAATATATTAAAAACCATAATCATATATATGATATCATATATTATTTAATTATAACATCTTATCACCCATTTATAAACAATTCTTTATTAAAATCATTATCCTAGGTGATAACTTATTTGTTTTTCATGGATGGTTATGTTCAGTCATATCAGTCCTTATACATTAATCATGGTTTTATAATCTATTTAATTTTAATAATTTAATGGGTGCATTATGTAATAATTATATACACTTTTATAAGTATTCATTAAATTGGTGATGAAATATGAATTACATCACTTCATAGAGATAATAGTTTGTACGTACACATGAGTGATGTTTCCATTTTTGGATGGATGGAAATAAAGAATGTTAAATAAAAATATAAACTTATAGAAGAATAATAATATCATAAATATCATATATATTTATTATGTAGACCATTATTATAATCACTATGAAGTGGTGATGAAAAATGAAACACATTTCCTCGTAGAGGTGGTTTTCCACACGTACGCACGAGCAATATGTTTTTATCAGTTGATGGAAAGTGGGTGAATAATGGTTATTAAATAATAAGAATAATAATAAAATATATTTAATATAATAAATTATTTATTTTATAGTGGATACAATATTTTTGAAAAGGTAAAATAAGAATTAAAATTCAATGTACTTAGTTAAGACTTATACCTCTTTGTTGAGAAACCACCATTGGATTATACCATAATCCCTAAAAAGATGGTATTTTGGAATAAAATAAGTTTTAGAATGTGGTATATGAATCTAGGATGGTATTAGGAAAAGTATTTATCAATATATAAGGATCAAACTTTGTGAATAATAAAGAACAAAAGGTTCCCTATTATAAGTAAGGGAAAGTACATAGTTGCAATTACTTAAGATATTAAAAAATATTAATCATGTAAAGTATAAATAGGAAAACAAAATGATAAGATAAGGAATAATAAGGTTTAAATAAAATCAACCTGTCACATTTAGTCAATTTTTTATACATTTTAAAACTTATCTCTCAGTTAATCCCCTTTAAATAAATTTTAACCTCAGTCATGATAACTTTTCTTCGTTACCATGATAACAATATTATAAGAACAAAAATAAAAGGGGAATTATAATGAAATTGTACATAATGATTAAAAAATTAATATATTTTATTATATTTATTTTCATAGGTATTTGAATTTAATTTTAATATAACAACATAAAACACATGAAAAACATTTTTTAGAAAAATACCTGATTTAAGTATAAAAATAATTTTACATAGAAATCAAGTAAAAAAGTTGGTTTCCAAGGATTTATTTAGTTAAATAAAAAAATAAGGGTTTTATAATTTTTTATTAATCCAAAACAAAATTTTATCTTCCAACCATGCCATTAAATGAAAAGACCCAAAAATATTTTTTAATTTGAATAAAATTTAACTTATCTTCACAAAATCCAAGATTAGTTTCAAATTTCAAAATAATGTTTTAAAATAAATAATTTGACTCCATAGAAATATATTCTTTTAATAAAAACTAGTAAAATAGGATAAGGTCAAGTGTTATATATAAGTTAATGATTTACCCTATAGTTTTAATCGAGTTTTACCTCTTTTTCAGAGGTGGAAAATCTTTACCATGGTTATAATTCAAAAGTCCTAAAAATTTAGTTAAACCTATTAAATTATATTAGTTATTTAGATTTGAAATATAGAATCCATTTTAAATGATTAATTTTATATAATTAGGATAATTGTTTTTAATAATAAGTGTGAAAAAACTCAATGGAAATCATTTTTATAAAAATTCATTTTTAGACATAAAACATGATTTATTCTTATTATATGCCTAGTAAAAACCATTAGGTGAATATTGAAACATATTACTGAATATATAATAATTATATTCCCATTAAAATAATTCATAAATATATATTAATTTAACTTATTAAGATAAAATCAAATTGTGTGAATAATAATAATTTTTATGGAAAACATCACTTTTACTTTAAAATGATTTTATTTCCTTTCTATCCAATTTTAAATCAATGAATTAAATTTATAAATATATAAATAATATTTTTTTAAAAATTACTTAGTCTTGTTCATACCCACCAATCTAATGGTTAGACGATAACTTCCTCATTAAATAATAATATTTTAATAGTATATCACGGTTCATTTAAACATGGTGTTGTGTGTGTAACAACCCAAGAATTTAGAATATATTTATATATAAGAAAATTGATTTGTTTTATATCCTTCATTTCACATAACACTAAGTTTAAATGAACTGTGATATAATATTGATATATTATTATTTAAATGTGACTGATATCACCAGGACATTAAATTGGAGGGTATAAATAGTATTAACAACTTTATGAAATATATATAGAGGTATAATTAAATATATTTTTTAAAAAATTATTAATAAATAATCACTTAACCTTAATAAATATATTTTATTTTGTAAAAATATGTTCCAATCAAAAATGTTTTTTAGTTATTTTATGAGAATATATTATAATTAATTTTCAGAACAATTAGAAATTTTATTTTATAAAATGAATACCATATTTAATATTATTATATTGATATTAACTTAGGGGGATTTTTTGGTATTTATTGTAAAATTTTAATTTTTTTTAATGAATTGTGAAATAGTGATTTTTGGTAAAACTGTGATTTATTTTTAATAAAATGAGTGATTTAAAAGTATAATTATTAATTAATATTGTCTTAAAAGTGAAATAAGTATTATTTATTTATATTTTATACAATTAATTTCATTTAAATAATATTTATACTGAATTTTAATATGAGTTTGTTTTTTCTTTAAAACACATTTCTTCTAAAAACTATTTTAAAGCGCATAATGTTTCTCCATTTAAAATAATTAAAATAACCCCTAATGATGAATGATTTAAATGATATTTATTTATTATATATCTATAAATTTTAATTTTAATTAATTTAAATATGATTTATCATATAGTTATTATAAGATCATCTTTTTCCTAAATATGTATTTCTTGAAATACCATTTTTTCGACACATGTGTGGTTTTTATTTTAAATTAAATACTTTTAATTCTATAAAATAGATTTGATAAAATTTATTACATATTACTAATCATAATAATTTATATTTATAATAAGTTCTACTTAATTTTTTTTCAAAATGAATTGTAAAAACAGTAAAAAGAATAGTTACCGTGATTAAAAAAGTAAAAGGGTAAAACTGAGTAACATTATAAGTAAAGAGGATAACATGTTTAAAAATCTATTCTTTTGAATGGAATATATCTGGATCAAAATTATGTCTCTTAAAATCCATTATTTTTCAATTTTTTAGGCGCATGGATTGAAGGTGACTACCCATTATTGAATCGTTTTATATATTTATAAGAATGACACTCCTCCCCCTTATTAAAGGGAACCCCATATCCTCTCCTTTACGCACTTAAAAACCCTTTTATTTAGAAAATATATGCCCAAAAACCTTCCTTAAATACATTAACATGTCCTAGAATCCTTTTTGACCATAAATTCAATCTTGAAATGATTTAGGTATAATCCTAACGTGGTGGTTTGAAGAAGATGTAACATTATTAACTGAGAATATTTGATTTATTTATTATTCCACCACTTTAAAATATTACTTAAACATGATCATATAATAAAATTAGTATATAACATATAATAATATTTTATAATGTTAATTTCATACACTAAATCCATCTCTACATCCATCAAATGGTAAACAGAACCATCTATCGTGTGTATGGCAGACTACCACCTTGTGAACCGATATAATTTGTTTTCCAACATTACCTATCATGGATATTGATGATGAGGGATTTAATGTTTATATATTATATTCATGAAATATTAATAATTATGTAAAATAAATATATCATATACTTTCTTAACTTACCATCCATTGAAAATGATATTGTCATTCATGTGTCCGGCATACTATCACCACACGAAGCGATATGATGTTTTTATTACTACATCACAGGGATGGTATATGTAAGTTTTTTTAAATAAATAATATTATATTTATTATATTATGATAATTATTTAAAGATAAAATAACACTTACCTTATTTCCATCATGAAATTTTAAAATTAGAAATGTTACACAAGCGTACAAATGACCTATTGTCTCCATCATTGTAACATAATTAACTTTTCCTAAACAAAATTCATGATTATTTTTAAAATTATACTTTATGTCTAAAAATTATAATTATTTTATTATTATTATTATAGAGATTATGGAACAGTGTATCCTTTGACCATGGTCAGTACACCGATATCATTTTGAAATTACGAACTGAGCATCCTCAAAACACCTAATGTGGACAAAACTGATTAAGTGGTTAATACATCATTAAAATAAATTAATTGAATATTTCAAGTATAAGGGATTAAACCTGAAAGTTTTTTAAGAAGAAAATAATTTATATTTTTTATTAAAATAGAGATAAAACATATAGACAACAAATTATGGACTCGAGGTAGTGGTTTCATCTCAAAACATCCATCTATAGGACACAAGTTCCTTTATGAACTTAATTTCAATTATATGGGGGATATACTTCCCATTTATATATTTTAGAATAAATCCTTCATAATTTATGATATTTTTATGATAATATCCATCTAATTTATTAAATCATGTTTTGATTCAAAATTTACCAAAAATGTAAGGGTTTATATTTCAAATATCATTTCAATCAGGATTATTTATGGTTGAATTTATATTATAAGAAATTATTTTACCCATGTCAAATAGAACCCTTTAATTTTATTCCCCTATGATTATTAGGGATATTTTCAAGTAATATTACCATTTTTCTCTCTTTGGTACTTAAAAAGATTAAGAAAGTTTTTTAAGAAAATGTAACTTCATTTCTCTCTTCATCCCAAAAACCTTTTTCTTCTATATCCATGTTTTCTAAAATTAATTTAATTAATGTTGTTAAAATTTTAAAAAAAATTATTAAGGAAATTATTACCCATGTTTGAATTTTTAAAAAAATATTTTAAAGGAATATTCTTGTCCTTTTTTGAATGAGTAACTTTTTAACCATTTTATAACATTATTAAATGAATATTTTTTTAGCTTATACAGCATGCATAGAATTACTTTATATCAAAACCAATAAAATATTTTAATATCACTTTATAAGTTTCAATATCTATTATTAAATAAAATTTCTTCTATAATATTTTGGAAATTTTTAGATTTTGAAAATGCATTTTCAAATTGAAATGATTATTTTTCTAAAGAAATATTCCATGAAATATTTTAAATACACTTTCATCAATAATGAAATTTTTTGATTTTATGGATTGGTTCAAAATTACATATATATATCCCATGTATATATTCATATATTATTATTCATTAATTTTATTGGCTAATATATGCCTTGTGTTCATCTATCAAATGACTTCATCATGAAATTTCTTTTGATTATGATATGAGACAACATTATACAACCCATTTTCTTTCCATGGATAATTATTATATTATTTTTTATGATTGATTTTATTTTATAGCACACATAAATCATAAACATGCTATGATGGTTGTTCCAAAATAGTTTCGTGTGAGCCCAATATATCTTATACGATGGGTGTTCCCAGATATCACTCTAATGCAATAGGTAATGTTATAATCACATGAGATATCACGCATGAAATTATGTAGTAAACATAATCCATTATGGAACTTTTTCTACCATGTGATTTTGTTTAGATAGGTAACCTTGACTCATGTTTATGTCATGTTGTATATTTCTTCCATATTTAATATATTACCTTGATCTTATTATACCATGTTTTTTATGTAATGATTATATATGATTACTCATGAGTATTATATTTAATGATATCATGTTATACCTTTGACTTACATGTTATGTTTTCGTATCATGTTTATTCCCATGCTAGGATTTTAGTCTCACCCCTTTTGACTATGTATTCTCAATTTTATCCCATGAAATTTAGGAGCTAAAAATAATTTAAGATCTCATTATGGATAATAAAACAAATATTTTTATTTTATTATCACTTTGGTGTATTATTAACCAAGCCTTCTAAACACACTAGGCCTCAAGATCTTTGGGTTGTAATTAATGGATTTTTAAGTTAAAAATATTGTAATAATATGTATAATAGGGTTGATTAGCTATAGTTTTATTAGATAAAGGTATAGTTATTTTGGGGATTAGGAATAGAATAATTTAGTTACAACCCTTGGGTGATGTATAAGGATAAGGATAAGTACATAAAAATAACCTTGAATTTTGGTGAAGTATAGAGTAAGTGAGTTGTAAGAAAATACATCCTTATATATTTACTATAAGGGGATGTGGCTTTAGAATAGTATCACCTAGGGGTAATAACCCCAAAGGGTACATTAAGATAGACTCAATCATCACCTGGTGCATAATAATGAGGCTTACTATACAATTGGTTTGACACTCCCAGGGGATATTCTTTAGAAATTATCAAACTCTTTATGAACCATTATAAAGGACGTGAACAAATTGTTAGGTTAAAAAACCTAATTGGAAAAATTATCATGGATATACTAGATTTAATCTTAGATAATCATAAATAAGGATATTCATATTATATATAATTTATTACCAATTGGTTTATAATTTTCCATTTTTTTATTTTAATGCATTCTCATCTTTTTCTTTTACTCATTTTAATTAATGAGAAAAATTAGATAAATCATTCCAAAAATCAATATGATGGGAAATTTAATGATTTCCCTAATGAGATTCCTAACCATTTGTGAATTTAAGTTATATATCTTGTGATCATTACAAATGATCTATCTTGAATTAAGATTAACAACTTAAACAAAGTTTAATTTCCTAGTGCATGAAAGAAGATAAGGACTCCATCTCATGTAACTTGAAGTGTTAAATATGATAAATAAAAGAAAATTAAATTTCCTACAAGTTAAAAATTTTGGAAGAGTCTCTATGTAAAATTAATTATTGTAACTTTATGATGATTTATGTGGGGTAAACTAGGGCAGAAAGAATCTAATTGTAGAAGGAAAATGAAGAGTCGGGTTAATAAGGTGCAAGGAAATAATGTTCAACCTAAGGCACCACTAATATTTCAATATCGTATATATGGGGAAATTGGTAATTATCCAATTCAATGACTTAATTCTCTAATTAATTCCTAAGGTATTATGTTATGACAGTCAATTAAGTGTAATGATTAACTTTCTTGGGTAATGAAACTATAGAATCATATTTTTGAAGCGTTTTTATCAATGATACATTAGTTATAAGAATCATGAAAATTGTATGGATTATTCTGTAGTAGTTTTTATTTATGTATTTGAAAGAATAATTTTAATAAAACAAATGGGCTAGAAATTTTAGGTAATTATATTCAATTAAGGTTATTTTATTTTGTGTAAAAATAATCTATATAAAAGAATTTAGTAGTTAAAAACTGATTTGATGATTAATTTTAGTTTAAGTATCTTTATAATATTTTTTACGAATATTATAATAATTATATAAATATGGTTTTAGAAAAAGGACAATTGGTACGTTGGGTGACAACCCATCACATCTGGAAAGGATGTGGGATTTGAACGCACAACTAATGGATGATAAGGGTGATGCACCTACCATTTCCCTATGTGATGTACTAGTTAGTATGACATTATTTTTACTTAAATGACTTAGTGGAAAAAGTTTAAGTTGATTTTGGGAAAAATATTAGAGGATAATTTTTTTTAAATTTTTAGGTTATTAATTTTATTAATAAAATTTTTGGAAATGTTTTATTAGGTTGAGATATATATAACCATTAGGTATAACATAAAAATTATTGGTGAATAATGATAATTTGTTTTTTTAGATGTAATTTTAATAGTATTAGATAACCATTGAGTTTAAAATTTTATTTAATGTTGTGTTTATTGAGGTTATTTGGGATATGGCGATATTTATTTATAGAATGATATATGTTAAACCTTTGGATTTATTATTCAATTTTAGAGATTAATATATTCATATTCATTTTGGTTATAATCTTATATTGTGCTAACTATTTGGGTTTTAATAAAGATATGAGAAATGAATTTTTACTCTTTTATTGATATTATAATCCATTTAATGTTAATTTTAGTTCTTTAGTGATAAAAAAATTATATTGGATATCCATTCTTTTGAGTAATAGGTTAAGTGAAAATTGATAAAGCACAATGAAATGATAAAATTTTGTTTTTGAAATAAAAATATATCAAGTAAGTATATTTTTTAGTGTTCCTTATCTTGATAGAAAAAATCCTAAAAATATAAGAAAAGGATATTAAAACAAAAATGTAATCATATTACCTTCTTATCTGATGAATAAACAGACTTTAAATTTATCACACATTATGGTTTTGTGGTTTTTAACTTTCTCTTGGTCATTCACATTCTTGTGATCAATGATCTCTATCACTCTTCATAATTATTTATGATTTTATTCCATGTTTATATTTTCTTTTACCACCAATTTTCTCTAATTTTTTAACATAGTTATGTTTTGAAAATCATATTTATATTTCCCTCATTTTAAGATGAATTTTTATTAACCCATTTTAAGATGTGGGTTTTCAAAAAATGAATTTTCAAATTTCTAACATTTGACTAATGAGAAAAATTTCAAATTGTGGGGTTGAAATTTATTTAGTGCTTTATAATTTGACAAACCAATAATTTATAAAATAGTTATCTTTAAAAAAATTAATTTCTTCTATAACTTTTTTTACATGCAACACTAAGTTTAAACAAACTGTGATATAATATTAAAATATAATTATTTAAATGTGACTGATAAAACCAAGACATTAAATTGGAGGATATGAACAGTATATAATAATTTATAAAATATATATAAATTTACTAATCAATATATATTAATTTAAAAATTCTTAAAAAATAAGCACTCAACTTTAATAAAGATATTTTATTCTACAAAAAAATATGTTTCCTTCAAAAATGTTTTTTATTTATGTTATAAGAAAATATTATAATTAATTTTTGGAACTTTTAGAAATTTTATTTTATAAAATTAGAATAATTTTTAAAATTATAATGTCAATATTAACTTAGGGTGAATTTTTTTATTTTTCAGAAAATATTGATTTCTTCATGAATAGTGATAAATACTGATTTTGGGTAAAACTATGGTTTCTTTTTAAAAACTTATGTAATTTAAAAGTATAATTATTATTTAATATGATTTTAAAATAACATAACTATTATTTAGTTATATTTCATTAAATTAATTATATTTATATAATATTTATACAGGATTTTAAAATAATTTTATTTTTTTGTTGTAAAATACTTTTTTCTAAAATTGTTTTAAAGTACATAATGGTTATCCATTATAAATAATTATAATATACCCTAATAAAAAATAATTTTAATTAAATTTATATATTATATACCTATATATATTAATTTAAATTCATTTAATTATTATTACTTTTCATATAGTTACTATAAGATCATCTTATAGTTAAAAAATAAATTTCTTGAAAACCTAATTTTTTGACGCGTATATGGATTTTATATTAAATTAAATTGTTCCACTTCTATAAAATGAGTTTTTTTTAATGTATTATATATTTTTAATAATAAAAATATATATTATATAATAAATTCAACTAATTTTTTATCATAATGAATAGAAAAAATTCTAAAAAAATAATTAATGTGGTAAAAACAATAAAAGTGAGAAACCATAGAGGTAAAGAGGATAACTGGATTAAAAAATATTTATTTTTAATTTTAGAGGATTTTATAAGCCTAATATATAATACACGCTTTTTTTCATTTTTTAGCCACTTTTCTAGAGAGTGTCTTCCCGTTATTGAATAGTTTTGGGTATTTACAAAAATGACACTTCTCATCCCTTGTAGAAGGGAACCCCTCTCCTCTCTTTTACACACTTCCAAAACCATTTGGTTCAGACAAAACCTATTCAAACACCTTATTAAAATCACTTAAACCATTTTATAGTCCTTATTTTGACCATAAATCTTATATATTAATGATTTAGTTATAATCCAAACGAGGTTGTCTGAAGAAGAGGTAATGTTCTTAATTGAGCATTTTTTTTTATTTCTTATTATACCTCTATAAAATATTAATAAATCATGATCATATAATAACATAATTATATCCAATATAATTATATGTTATTGTGTTTATGTAATCCCCTAAATCCATCTCTACTTTAAACAGATGGGGAACGAAACCATCGATCATGTGCATTGTGGACTACTACCTCACAAACCGATGTAATTCTGTTTCCATCATCAAATATCATGTATATTTATTATTATTGATTTTATTTTTATATATTATATTCATTACATATTAATAATTATTTAAAATTAATATATCATATAATTTCTTACATATTTGTCCATTGAAAATGATAACACCATTCATGTGTATAACAGATTATCGACTCTTGAAGTGATGTGATTCATTTTTTCTAACTACATCATATAGATAGTATATATAAGTGTATTTATGGAAATAATATGATATTTATTATATTATTATCATTATTTAATGGTAAAATAATATTTGTTTTCTTTTCATCAAGATCATTGAAAAATAGAAACGTTACACATGAGTACGTGCAGTCTACCATCTCCTTGGTTGTAACATAATTCAGTTCTCATAACCACAATTCATGTTTATTTTTAAATTATAATTTATGCATGAAAATTAATATTATTTCATGACTATTATTCTTTTTATTATGTAACAAGGACTCCTTTGACCATAGTCAACAACATGATACCACTTTGAAATTATGAACTGAGTGTCCTCAAAACCCTTGATGTAGACCTAACTGATTACATGGTTTAATAAATAATTAAGAATAAATTAAATTGTGTAAATATAAAATATTTAAACTGTAAAAGTTTATTACGGAAAAAATAATTTATATAATATTTTTATATTGGGGATAAAATACATACACTACAAAGTCTGGACTCGAGGTATGAGTTTTTTCTCAAAACATCCTTCTTTGAGACTCATGTTATTTTATATGCCGAATTTATTTTATATGGTGTATATGCTAACCCTTTTAATATTTTATAATTAATTATTCATAATTAATGGTATTTTAAACATAAAATTAATCTACTTTATTTTTGGGATTTATGATTCAAAAGTTACCAAAGCGGTAAGGGATTCTGTTTTAAATCACATTTTAATCAGGATTATTTATGCTTGAACTTTAATTTTAGGTAATTATTGTATCATTTTATAATAAAACCATTTAATTTTATTCTCATTTTTTATTCATGAAATTTTAAAGTGATATTTCCATTTTCCTCTCTTTGGTACTTAAATTTATTGATTAAATTTGTACAATTAAAGCCTACTTCATTTCTCTCTTGGTTTGAAAATAATTTTCCTTCCATATCTCTGTTTTATAAAAATAATTAAAATATTTTTTTAACTTTCTATAATTGATTTCTTAATTAAAATTATACCAATTTTTTATATTTTTAACAATTATTTGAAATGAATCTTCTTTTCATTTCCCAAACGAGACACCTTTTAACCTATTTACAACAATGTGAAAGGAATGTTTTTTAATATATATGACATGTACGGAATTAAACATCATAAAGACCAAAAAAATCATTAAATACTATTTTATAAGCTTTCATTTTTCTTATTAAATAAAAAAATTCAATAATATTGTGGAAATTTTTAGATTTTGAGTGTTTTTTCAATGTGAAAAGATTATTTTTCTCAAGAAATATTCTATATAATCTTTTAAAGAAATTTTAATCAATGAAAACAACCTTTTATGTACTTTATTTATTATAAATTATTTGTATATGTCTCTCACATATATAACTAGATTAATTTTCCTTACTCAGGTGAGGTAATAAATGACGTATGTTCACCTCTCATATTCCTTCATCATCAAATTTCTTTTGATTACAATATGAGATAGGATTATGTAATTGATTTTCTTTCCATGGGTAATTCTTATGTTATAATTTATGATCTATTTTATTTTATAGAAAACAAAAATCATGAACATGTAATGATGGTACACCCATATTGAACTAGATGAGCCCAATATAGCTTATTTGATGGGTGTGCCCAGATAACACTCTAATGCATTGGGTAATGTTATAGTCTTGTGAGATATCATGTATGGTATTAGAGAGTAAACCTAATCCATTATGCTACTTTTTAAACCATGTGATAATGTTTAGGAAGATATACTTGGATCATGTTTATGCCATGTTATATGTTTTTCCACATTTCTAATTTTATCATGGTCTTATGATACCATGCTCCTTATATTATTCTTCCATGTGATTACTCATGAGCCTTCTATTTTATGATAACATTTTATACCTTTGAATCACATGTTATGTTCCCTTATCAAGGTTATTCCATTACTGGTATTTTTATCTCACCCTTTTTATCTATGTATTCCCCTGGTTACTCCATATAATTTAAGAGATTTAAATTAATTAGGATATCATTATAGAGAATAAAAAAAAGTTTTCTTTTATTCTCACTTTGGTTTATTATGAACCTAGTATTCTAAAGACACTAAGATTCATGATAATTGGGTTACAATTAATGGATTTTTATGTTAAAAATCATGTAATGATATGTGTGAAAGGCATGGGGAACTATATTGTTTAAATAAATCTATCAATGAAATTAAATTTTTTTAAGGAAAAATAAATCATAAAATCTTGAGGGGTTATATTCTACCCCCTTATTAGAATATCACCCTCGAAATTCCATCACTTTGATATGAACAGATGAGTATAATTATATCTCATCACTTTCTTAGGTTCCCACACAACTTCCCATAATTTATGGTTTTTTCACAAAACATTGACTTGGTGAGTGTTCTTGTTTCATAACACTTTCTCTCTTCAATACATAATCTCCACTATTTGTTACTCATAATAGATATCATATTTAAATGGAATGGCCTATGAGTATAGTACATGTGAAGAATCAGGTATGTACTTCCTCATGAGATATATATGGAACACATTGTAAACATGAGAGGGATTTAGTGTAAGTTCCAAAAAATATGCTACTATCCTGATGTGATTAAGAATATTAAATGGATCAATATATCTAGAGATCATCTTGCCTTTATTTCTAAATATCATAACTATATTCCAATTATATATTTATACGAATACCTTATGTTGACTCTATCATGTCCTAATTTGAATTTGAATGGATCTATGATTTTGTACCATATACCCATCTATCTTTAGTCCCAATAGCTTTATTTATCTATCATCATCACAATATATTGGATTTCTACACTTCCAACAAAAGAGGGCTTCATAAAAGCCATATGAAATCTAGATTAAAAGTTTTTTTTTCAAAATTCCTCTATATAAAGGTTTTGATCCCGACCGCCTTTAAAATCCATAAAATATTCTATCAATATATCATTTATGGTTTTAATGGTACTCTTAAACTGACCATATGGATGAAGATGATATATAATACTGAACATAAACTCTATATCTAGAGATTACTAATTAATTCTTTAGAACATTAAGGTAAATCTTAGATCCTGATAAAATATAATTGATATTGGTACTCTATACAATCTCACTACTTCTTTAATGTATATCCTATATATATGATCAAGAGATAAATATTCTATAATGATAATGAAGTGTAATAAATTTATAAGGTGATTGACTACAACCAAAATATCATTATGACCTTTAGATGTTTTGGAGAGTTTTGTAATGAAATCTATAGAAATGTTTTCCAAATTCTATTCAGGTATAGGTAATGGTTGTAACTTCCCCTCAGAATATTTTCTCTCAACCTTAACTTTCTAACATACCAAGAATCCAGATATATACTCTATAATATCCCTTTTCATTTTTTCCCACTAGAAATATTATTTTATATCTATACACATCTTTATACTTCTATGATTAATATAGAATGATGAACTACGAGATTCATTTAATAGTTCCTTCTTCAATTCTAGTATTGATGCGACATAAACTCTATTCTTAAACCTTATCATCTCATCACAATCATGGTTGAACTTAGGAACATTCCTCACTTTCTTTTGAAGTTATACATATTCCTTCTACAACTCTTTAATCATAACAAGAATGGATAGTTGAAAATTCATATGATAAAGATTAGATATGTCCTCTTTCCTCTAAATTTTAAGATCCATATTTTGAAAATCCATAAGTATTAGATCCCTTTCAGTCCTCATCAGGGAAAAACTTGCATGGTACCTTTGACTCAGAGTATTAACTTCCTTGTTTTCCTTCCCATAATTGTAGTGTATTCAGTAGTCATAATCTTTAATCAACTCCCACTATCACCTTTAAAGAATATTAAACTCTTTGTGCATGAATATATACTTCAAGATTGTATTATTAGTATATATATCACACCATTCACCATAAATATAATTCCTCTATATTTTTAGTAAAAATATACTCTACCAACTCCAAATCATAATTTGGATGATTTCTCTCATTTATTTTTAATTATTTCAAGGAATAATCTATCACCGTATCATTTTTCATGAGGAAACATTATGGTCCCATCATTGATACATCACTAAAGATCACAAACCCTTCTCCGCAACATGGTAGTGTAAGCACTAGTTTATTGACCAACTTTGTCTTTACCTCCTTAAAATTATCGTCACATTCATCAATACACAATAACTTAACTCTCTTCTATTTAAACTTGGTGAGTGGATTAGATATTCATGAGAAATATCTCCTGGAATTTTGGTATTATCTGTCTAACCCAATAAAACTACGGATCTCATTTACCATGTTTATTCTGATCCATTATTCAATATCTTTCATTTTTGAAGGATCCACCGATATACCCTCACTTGAGATTATATGACTCATGAATGTGATTTTATATAGTTTAAATTCACACTTTGTAAATTTAGAATACATCTTAACCTTACTCAAGGTCTTTATCACAATACAAAAAATATTATTCATTATGTTCCTTCCTCTTAAAATATAATATAATATATACTATAAAGACTACCACAAACTGATTAAGATAATCCTTAATGAAACTGTTCATTAAACTCATAAAGATAACATGCAAATTATTAATTATGAATGGTATTAATATAAATTAATAATGTACATACCTCATACGGAAGGTTTTCCTAGGTATATGCTCCTTCTTAACCCTCAATTTATGATATCCAGAATAAATTCAATCTTGGAAAAGTATTGATATTTTTGTAATTAAGTAAACAAATCATTTATATGAGTGTAGTGGATAATTATTCTTGATAGTGATAATATTAAGTTTCCAATAATAAAAAATAATAGGTTCACCCCATGGTGATACAATCAAGAATATAAATCCTTTATCGGGATTCTCTTAGTTTGCTTTTTCAATTTCTATAACTCAAATGGGGCCACTATATAAGGAGTCTTTAAAATAAGTAGAGTACCAGGTATGTGTTCTATTAAAAACACAACAACACGAGTCATAAGAAGACTAGGAAACTCATCTATAAATATATAAAAAACTTTTATATAATGTAATTAAGACCCACAATTTAGAATTAATTTCCATTGGAAGTTCTTATTCATCCTCGTACTGACAAACAATCATAGTTTCATTATGAATATAAAATTTGACTTTTCTTCAATGGTAATTGATATGGGATCTATATTTTGAAATCCAATCTATGCATATAATCATAGTAAATTTAATTTAAGTAATAATCATAATATTTAAAAGAAGTAAATTCCCATGAACTCTAATTTGAGATGATCTATAAACATGAAATTCAATAATCATACCATTAGAAAGTTTCACCACTATCTCAATATCTAATCTATGAATTGGTAATGAGATAACCTTATTAAATTACTTATATGTAAATTATTGGGTAAATATAGAATAAATTAAGACATTATATACTATAAATTGGATTATATGTGTACCTTTTATCATGTCATTCTCATAACCCACTTTGATAGTCATGATCACATGAGATTTCCCTTTGTATTTAGGCTTAATAGGTTGTTTATGTTGATCATCATCGTAAACCATCATATTCATGTACTGGTTGGCATAATTCCGTTACTCTTTGCATCCAAATTATTGTTGTGTATGTGGGGAATTAATTGGATCATTCCTTTCCTCAATTGTATCAATTGGACTATTCATTTCCTTTTGTAAATCACAAGATTTATGACCAGTCCTTACAAATTTAAATATCCTCCCATTTCTATTAAATAAATCCCCATGATTTTTCATCCCATATTTATTTCTTGTCTATGAATATAATTTATATACACCATGTGATTTATTGTAGTTTTCTTGATACTCATCTTCCCTTTCTTATCAATACCATGGGAATTATGGGAATCTAAAATTCTCATTCCTAGCTTGGGAGAACATCTAAAAATTTCTTCATATATAATAATTTCAATTATATATAACTTTTTTCTGAGACTTTTTTTTAATCCACCAACGAATAAATAAATTTTTATTTTAGTAATAGTGACTGAACAAGAATAATACCTAAAAGTCTTGTAAAATTACCTCATAGGTTCTAGTGGATTCATTATCCTTTTTCTTAATCTTAATGAATTCATTCTAAATTTTCATACATAGAATATGAGGAAAATGTTTCTTGTTGCAGTTGCTGAGCTCCTCCATGTTATCTAGAACGATAGAAATGCAGTTATTCACAATAATTACTCTCTCAATCTTAACGCAGGTCAGGCCAAAATTCTCATTGCAATAAAAGATGCTTCTATGTTGCAAAAATCCCATTGTGATAAATTGGTCGGTGACTTCATGACTCTTAGACGGGTTGGTATCAAAGGAATCTTCAGGAAACTGAGGCACTTTTTTGAAGTTTTCTAGCAAGCCTCGCTTCCTGGCTAGTTAAAAATCAATGTTGATGGTGCTTCTAAAGGAAATCCAGGCCTTTCTAGCTATGGGACCATTTTTAGGGACTCTCTTGGGCATGCTCATGGCTGTTTTTTTTGAGGCTATAGGTTTTCCTCTTCCCTTGAGGCTGAGATGATGGCAGTGATTCATGCTATCAACTTTGTTAAGCAAAGAGGGTGGAAAAACATTTTGATTGAAAGTGACTCCACCACTATCATTCAAGCTATTTGGAATGGTGTAATTCACCTTGCTGAATCTCTCACAGCGCACTGGATGAAATGCCTCAACTCACTTTTGGAGATTAGATACATTGCCACACATGCCTATTATGAAGAAAATATGGTGGTGGATGGTTTTTCCAACAATGGAATCAACCAGAACATTACGTGGTGTGATGATCTTCCGGTTGAGCTTTACCCTCTTCACAAGAAAGACTATAATAAATTTTCATCCTTCAGACTTTTTAAATCTCCCCTTTATTTTTAATTATAATTTGTGTCTTGGTCTTTGACCAAGACATTGCCTTTTAAAAAAATATGAGGGAATTACTTAATAAAAATATTATATTAAACTTAACATGTTTCATGGATTAAATTTATTCTTATTACATAATATTTTAATAAGATCCTGCTATTGATATACCTCACCTTACAAATGATAGATTTCTAGGATAACTTTTTCATGTTTTGAGCTCTATAGAATAGAAAATATTTTATCATTGGTGCGGATCCATCACACAACCACTAGTGGATCATAAGAACCACTAAAATAATCTGGATGTTCCCTCACGAAAGACTAAAAAATATATTGTTCTCTTCTTTCATCATTTGGATGGTCAATATGATTCATGTCCTGAGAAAGTTTCATGGGAATAGAAATAAGATTATTTATTACAGCTTTTATATCATTAGGTTTCTTTGGAGGATAATAATTAAATTATCCATCACATTCATTATTAGCATGATTTCTTCTAGTTCCAACCATTGAATAATACCATCAAAGAAAGTTACAATCATCAATATAAAATAATCATAGTGATATATCGTATAATCATGAAAAAACATTCATAGGATGTATAAATCATGACACTTTCTTTTCAATATATGACACGTTATGATCAAATTAGTCCATCCATGTTCATTATTTATTAAAATCCCTTATAATGTTTCATAAAAACATATGAATTAACCCAATAATATCCCCCAGGAGTGTCAAACTAGGTGTGTTGTAAGGGATTATTCACCATGCACAATAATTATAGTTGATATAAACTTAACCAACTCTTTTTGTGGTTATTACCCCCAGATATATCTATTACAAAATCATGTCTAATTATAGTATCTAGTCAGGGATATATTTCTAGGAAAACCATATAACCTCTATCTTACTAAAACTTTAGGATATTATCCTATACATATAATTATATATAGGGATTCACCAATGTTCTATAATATTAGTATATAAAAATAAATAACCCCTTATCTAAAAAAACCACTAGTAGAATACTAACCTATACCAACGGTTTGGAACCGTTGGTATAGGCCTCCAAACCGTTGGTATAGCCTATACCAACGGTTTGGAGAACCGTTGCGAAGTAAGCCGTTGGGATAGGTCTATACCAACGGTTTTCCCAAAACCGTTGGTATAGACCTATCCCAACGGTTTACAAAACCGTTGGTATAAGTAATATGAAAATCTATTCCAACGGATATAAAACCGTTGGTAAATGTATTTCAAAAAAAAACATGTGCTGGGATTTGATCCCACGACCCCTTGTTTATAATCGAACGACTTAACCACTAAGCTAACATCACTTTTGTAAACATAATTTCATAAATATATATATGTATTATCATAATTATTTAAAATTTAGATTTATATAATGTTCTCGGGTAGCAGACCTGGAAGAAATGAAAGAATCTATCCCAACGGTTCTCAAAACCGTTGGGATAGACCTATCCCAACGGTTCTCAAAACTGTTGGGATAGGTGGAAATTTCCTGGAGGGTGAAGGTTGGTTTTGGGGGTGAGCTTTCCCAATGGTTCTCTCAAACCGTTGGTAAAGGGGGGGTCTTTCCCAACGGTTTGGGAGAACCGTTGGGAAAGGGTCCTCAAAACCCACCTTTCCCAACGGTTTCTCTCAAACCGTTGGGAAAGGGGGGGTCTTTCCCAACGGTTTGGGAGAACCGTTGGGAAAGGTGGGTTTTGAGGACCCTTTCCCAACGGTTCTCCCAAACCGTTGGGAAAGACCCCCCCTTTCCCAACGGTTTGAGAGAACCGTTGGGAAAGGTGGGTTTTGAGGACCCTTTCCCAACGGTTCTCCCAAACCGTTGGGAAAGACCCCCCTTTCCCAACGGTTTGGGAGAACCGTTGGGAAAGGGTATATATAAGTGTTGGGAAAGATCCGATTTCCAGTAGTGAACTAAGGTGACCTAAGAATTTAATACATTAATATTACAACAATTTAGCTTAGTATTCAATAAATCTGATAACATTTCATTCCCCCATAACCATAAAACGTTTTGTATAATTGTAAAATATATACATAAACAACTTATTTCATGATACATCTTCAACATCTCTAATAAAACTATTCTCAAAATATACCCTTCTTTGATATACCCTACTTAAATTATTTCTTCATATCATGGGGAGAGGAAACATAAGAAATGGTGAAATTAGAGGCTCATTAAGGGTAAACATGGGAGATATTAATTGATGATCATATGCAATCATAATATAAGAGTGATTATTTGAGATTAGGATCATAACATACAAAGTTCATAACCAATATTTCACAGCTCATAAACAATATCCATGGCATAAAACATTGTCATCTAAAAAGGAATGAATCATAAGAGTGTATAATCATCATAAATCAATAATGAACCATAAGTTAAAATCATAATCATAAAGACATTTCATAAGAGTGTATCACCATCATATGAATAGTGATTATATCATATTTTAAGGTTAACTACATAGACCATCATATCATAGAGTATTATGAATCAATATCTATTACCCATATCATAGAAGATCAGGTATCACTGTCAATTTTTCATATCATAGAGCAGCCATCACCACCTGTTTATTATATCATAATGGATCAGGAATCCCAATCCGTTTCCATTATTGGATTGATAACATCAACTCATTTTTTATTATTCCTTATGTGATATACGAATTTACCCAATGCATTGGAGGTTAATAATGGAACCACCCATCGGGTAATGATAACTATAAATATTTATTCCATAAGATCATATAACATTCATCATATCATCATATCATAATCCATATTAAAAATATATTTTATAGAATTTTTTTTATTTCATTATAGAATAACCCTTAGAAAATAAAAAAATTTCATAGAGATAACTTAATTAACCCATGGTAAATAAATGGGTTACATAGAATAAAACTTAAATCATTATCATCATAAGACACTTAGAGAAATAAATTGGATGGAATCATAATACCATATCCCTAGTGAATCATAATAATCCTTAAATTATTTTTATATATATGAAAAATAAATTTAAAATACCATTTGATCTTTTCTTTGAAAACGTGAGAATATATCATTTTATTTTGAATAAATTATAACTAAAATATCATGGAATATTGAGGAAATAATTTTATTTTAAAATAAACATGGAATCTCATAAATTAATCTTCAAATAAAATAATTTTTGTGATGGTAGATAAAGATGTTCATTTTGAATATATTTAAAGAAAACAATCCTTTAACAACTTTGAAAAAAGTAAAAAATGGATTTTTTAGAAAAAATTTAGAAAGATTCATTTTAAAAAAATTAGAAAGATTCCTTTTAAAAAAATTGTATGTAAATTCAAATGTATTTAAAATGTACTTTTTATTATATTCTAAATTTAATTAATAACATTCATTAAAAAATTAAGATCTTGGACATGTAATAAAATGTTCATGGACTAAAGAGTAAATAAGTTTGTCTTTTAATTTAAATACATTTCCTCAAAAAATTATGTACCAAAGAGAAAAAAATTGTAATAATACATAAAAAATATTGAAATAAACATATTATAAGAAAATAAATTGGGTTTAAATTATAATATCTATAAAATTTACCTCAATGAAAATTCAACATAAATAATCCTAAAAAGAAATGAGATTGTAACATAAACCCCTTACCTCAAGTCTCATCTTGATTCATTTGTGTTCTAAAATCCTATATAATAAAAAATATATTTATTATAAATATATTAAAGAACTATAATCATACATATTATATCATATATGATTTAATTATAATATCTTATCACCTATTTATTGACAACTATTTATTAAAATCACCATTATCAGGGATAACTGCTTCATTTTTCATGCATGATTTAGTTTGGAAGTCCCAGTCCTTGTACATAGATCATGGTTATATCATTTAAATAATTTTAATAATATAATATTTATCATATTTAATTATTATATACACTTTTATAGCTATTTATATAAATCAGTGATGAAAAATGAATTATATCACTTCATGGAGATGGTAGTCCGCATATACACATGAGTGATGATTCCATTTTTTGATGTATTGAATGAAATTAAGGTAAATAATAATTCACCATTACATAACCATAATAATATCATAAATATTATATATATTTATTAAATACATCATTATAACCGTCAATGTAAAGTGGTGATGAAAAACAATGCACATGGATTCAAGGAGGTGGTCCCACATGTATGCATGAGGGATACTTTCATTTCTCATTTGATGTAGAGTTAGTGAAAAATGGTTGTTAAATAATAATAATAATAATTAATTATATTTAAGGCACTTAATTAATTATTTTAAAATGGATACCATATATTTATATGTGGTGAAATAAGAAATAAAATTGAAAGTACTCGGTTAAGAGTTATACCTCATTGTTGAGAAACCTCCTTTGTCTTACACCTTAAGCCTTGAAAAGATTCTCTTTATGCAATAAAAAATCTATAGAAAATTTTTATGTAATATAGTATGGTCTTAGGTTAGTTATTTTCTAATATAGAAGACTCAAATTTTGTGAATAATGAATAAGATGAGGTTCCCTTTTATACTTAAGGTAAAGGACACACTTGGAATTAATTAAAATATTAAATAATATATTTATCATAATCATGTAAAGTGGATCCAAGGAACCCCAAAATATAAGACAAGATATTATAGGGTTTAAAACTCAAACAATCACATGTGTAATATTTTTGAATATATTTTAAGCATTATCTCCTATTTAAACCACTTTGACCCCACTTTAACTTTAACCATGATAACTTAACTTTTTACCATGATAACTTAATTATAAGACCAAAAATAAAAAGGTTTATTATGAAAAAATATGTATAATAAAATTAATATTTTTGGATTAATTTTATTATATTCAATTTCTATAGGTAGTATAAGTTACTTTGAATATAAGAACACAAAATGTAAGAAAAACAGTGTTTAAGAAAATATCTAATTTAAGTGTAAAAATTATTTTACATTAAAGTTAAGTAAAAAATTTGTTTTCATAAAAAAATTATATAATAATAAAATTATCTATTTTGTAATTTTTTACAAATTCAAAATTTAATGGAATCTTCTAACTATTCCATTAAATGTAAAGGCCCAAAAATAGATTTTAATTTGAATAAAATCTAGCAAATCCTTACAAAATGGACATCTTGGGTAAAACAATTAAAAAATGTACTAAAATAAAATATTTAAATCATTAAAAATATATTTAGTCAAATATAATAATAAAACAGGATAAATTCAAGTGTTATACATATTTTAAAGCTTTACATAATAGTTTAAACCTAGTTTACCTCTTTTACTAAGATGAAAACTCTTTACCAAGGATACTATTTGTAACACCCGAGACTTTTATGTTATATAAATCATCAAAGGAATCTTTTTCTACACAACACTTGCTTGGCTTTCTTTACACGCAATCGCGACCTTCCTCGATAGCTTGCGTCGTACGCAATACCGAGTTTCACCAAACAACGATATGCTATTAAAATATTATTAAAACTAGCCGTTATGAATAGTAATAACCACTTTTTGAAATTTTATAAATTTTATTTTTTAAAATGGACTTCATTTTTGGATTCGGAACACCGAAATTAGCCTAGGGTGAAATTTTGGTATTTTTCTGAAAACTTTCAATTTTTGATGAATAGTGAAACCACTAAGTGGTAGGTTAAAAATTGAATTTTGCATAAAACTTAATTTTACCGCTTCTGTGAATGGAATTTCGAAAATCCGACAGACACGGTTGATATCAGTAAGTAAAATGTGGTTCAATGAGATAAAAATAATTTTTTGGTGAATAGTAACTTTTTACTTTTTTTACCGCGGTTAATAGTAAATAGGGTAACTAAGGGTAAATATGATATTACTATTACCCTAACACATGTCCTAATTCTATTGGATAAGTGTAATTCGACCAAAAACAACCTTATGAATAAAATATGACCATTTAGGCCCACTTGGATTAGATTAGGACATTTATTATTAATTTATTTAAAGAAGGGTTAAAATAGTTAAAATCAAAGTTTAATAAGTAAATCATTTTTAATATGGGGTTATACATAAGATAAATTCGACTGTAAATATTCATTAGAAAGATAAAAAGATTTCCTACATAATGGTATTTTATTTGTAATTTTTAGACATTAAATAATTTAATTTATTTATGACACAATGATGATGCAGTAATTATCTTATTAATGAAATATTGACATAATTGATGTTATAAACACCAAAATAAATGTAATTTGAGACTTTTTATGAATTAAACTAATTTTATAGATTACTATGATATATTATTGTTGATTTAATCAACTTGTTTCGAACATATAATTCTGTTATGACTTTCAGAAAAATCATATATCAAATAGTGTCAAAATTGACACAAAATAGTTTTTAAATCAAATATTATATTATTAATTGTTATTTTATTCCTAAAAATCTAAGGTTCGGCCAAATGACTTAGATAAGGATATATATATTAATAATAAAAAATTTGGGGTTCATTTTCCATGTTATAGTAAGTGTATTAACCATATAGTGAAAGAAAACAAAAAGACACGGTAAAAGTTAAATTATTTAACTTAGAGTTAAATCTAATTGATAAGGTTAAAATAATATCCTAAACTTGTCTAAATCCTATTGGTTTATAGGATTTAGACCCATCCCCACTTTATCTTCTAAATAAGACCCTTTGGAACCATTATAAACCGATTTTGACTTTAATATAAAATAATATTTTGAGATATTCCTAAGGTGCCCCTCTCCTCCCTTATAAAAGGGCACCTCCTCCCCCTCCTCCTCACACCAAATTGAGCACTCAAGCTCGGCCAAACCCTGCCATTTTCTCCTCTCCACTTCCCTAGAATAATCCTAGAGGTCCTGGTCTTCTTCAAAGACCAATCTTAGTTCCCTAAGTGGAGGATTCAAAGAGGCGTTCCAAAGAAGAGGTAATATCCATTACCGATCTTTTCAATTTCTTTCTTCTTCAACTTCTTCTTCTTTAGTTTTTTCATGATAAAGTAATAACAAAAGTATTAATTACATACTGATATGTTATTATAAATATGAAACAACCCTAATTCACCTTCTATCCATCCCACGGAAAAATGAAATCACCGCGCGTGCGTACGTACGGAATACCGTCTCCACGCCGTGGTGTAATCTATTTTCCACCATCACTTTACAAGGTTGGGTATAATGGTGTAATGAGTAACTATTTATGATTATTATAAAGTAATATTGATACTGAAATAATATATATACACTCCAATACAATTCCACGATCATAGGAACGATATCATCACTCGTGCGTACGTACGGAATACCGTCTCCACGATGTGATGTGACTCTTTCTACATGATCATCATTACATAGTAGTTATATAAATGAATTGAATGAATAAATATTATATATGTTACACTAATACCATTCTGGATATATGTTATATATAACCTTAAAATAAGAATAAGAATTTATTCGGCAAAACACGCATAAAAACAAAAGGCAATAAAGACCCGAGTAACAAGTAACAATGAAATATTACTAACAAGAAGATAAGAATATGACCATATATGATATCATATCAATATGTATGACTCTGGAATAAGTCAATAACATTATTTAAACCATTATACAGGAGCTTCGGACACGTACAAAGCAAATCGGACCTAAGGTAAGGGAAATATCACAATCTCATTTTTATCCGAGATTGATTATTCGTAAGTATTTACTAGGGTGTATTTTATCATCCACATCCATGTTTCATCAAAATGTAATATTATTTCCATCCACCTAAAATTGTTTAAATCCATTTTTACCCTTCGGTGAGTTTTTAGTAATATGTATGAAAGGAATCTTTTGTCGTACGAGGTACTTTTTGACTTTTCCGACAAAAGTACGAAGAATGTTTTTTTTAACTTATACGGCATGAATGGATTTTTAAAACATTATTTCAAAGAAGCTTCCTTTACAAGTTTTCAAGTTTATTTTTAATCAACTTCTTTTATTTTAAAGTTATATGACATGTTATGAAAGGAAAAAATGTTTTTGAAGAAGAAAGGATATTTTCCTCAAGAATGGAGTTCAAGTGTTTTATCAAAATTATTTTCCATCTAAGATAATAAAGGGTTCTGTTTTTATCCCTATTATTACATTGATTTGATCATGTTGTGATGGAATTATTTTTATGAATTCCTTTATCTTATATGAATTGATTTATGATGTCATGATGTTTCAAGAATCCCATTTTTGTTACATGTGTTATGCGATGATGTATGTTTTATGATTATGTGGCACACATAAGAAAGAATTCATTATAAGATGGGTGGGACCTATATCTCCCTCCAATGCATTGGGTAAAGATTTTATATCTCATTAGATAGACATGGCTGGAACGGTAGGTTATACCGGTTCAGTAAAACAGGACTGGAACGAGGGTGACTCGGTTCCGAAAGGGACTTTTTCCACTAAGATAGTCTTGGCAATGAGTCATGACTAACAAGAAATGATTTTCCATGATTATGTGTGCATGCCACAAAGTTTCAAGTTTTATGTTATGATTATGGGGATCTCATTTTCACTTCTATGATTTATTCCATGTTAAGATATTATGATCTCTTTTGCAGGTTTTGATTTTCAAAAAGATATGATATGATTTTTATTTCCTTTATTTGCCCTTGCTGAGCATTTGAGCTCACCCTTTTATGTTTTCTTTTCCCCGGGTCAGGAAGATGGATATTAAGTAGAATATGCTAAAAGGGACCCTAGATGTGATGAAATAAATGGGAGACACTGTAGAAGATTTATGAACCAGTTGTTTATGTTTCCCAGTTTCTAAAGACACTATACCTATACGGTCCTTTGTGGTTTTGTCACATGTTTTAATAAGTGTGCTTCAATTTTTAAGTATTAACAATGTATGTAAAGTATGGGTCGTTATAGTTGGTATCAGAGGAAAGTTATAGTCAACCTTTGGAAACTAGGATGTGAAAGCCTTAGTAAGAACCCTAAGGATAAGTCTAAGCATAGAACACAATATTAGTGTTTTAGAAATGGCCATGAATAACCTAAGATAAGACCTTAAGCATGAAAATTTTATTCTTGAATTATGTGGTTTCCTATTATAATTAGTGTTGCTCACACTATTCTTCTTGGTTTTAGTCAATGGCTGGAACCCGAAGGAACCGTGTTAATCCGGAATGCGATGGGCAATGCAATGATTGTCCCCCTGAGAAACCAAAAAATATGGGAGCTGGAATGCAAAATCTTGTAGCCATGCTCACACAACTTTCTCAAGCTATGAATCATGCAGGACTTCCAAACGAGCAAAGGAAGGAGAAATATTCTGTTGAATCCTTCATGAGGCAGCGTCCACCTTCTTTCAGCGGGTCTACTGATCCATTAGTTGCTGAACAATGGATTAGTTCTACTGAAAAAGATATTTTCAGTTCTTCAATGTTCTGAACATGATAAAGTCATCCTAGCAGTGTATCATTTGGAAGGAGATGCTGATCAATGGTGGAATCTTATTAAGAATACGAGGAAAAGGGATGAAATTGAGTCTATAGAATGGGACGAGTTCAAGAACTTATTTTTCAATAAGTACTTCCCTTGTATTCTCCGAACAAAGATGGAGAAATAGTTTCTTGAACTGAAGCAAAGGGGTGATGAATCTGTTGGTACCTATGAAGCAAATTTTACAAGACTTGCAAGGTACGCTTCTGGTATTATTATCCAACCTGAGAGTAAGATCGATCGATTCTTTAGTGGCTTAAAACCAAGTCTTAGAAGGGCGTTAGCCATAAGGGACTTCAATAGCTACGAGGAAATCGTTCGATGTGCTCTCAAAGTCGAGATGGAGATTGGAGTAACCCATCAGTCACATGGGTTTGATAAGAATAGGAAGATGGAATTCAAAGGAAAATTTAAAGAGCACACTGAAAAGAAGATGAACTTTCCCTTATGCTCAAAGTGTGGAAAGAAACATGGAGGGAGTTGTCTTAAAGGGACAAGTAAATGTTTTAAATGTGGAAAGGAAGGTCATCGAGTATTTGAATGCCGCGATAATGGGAAGAAGATGTCTAATGATGCAAACAAAGGAAGGGATACACAGAATGAACCTACTACACTTCAATGTTTCAAGTGCAAGGAGATGGGGAATTATGCCAATCAATGCCCAAATCCAAGGGTTGATGATGATGGTCGACGTCAACAAAATCTTAAGGCTAAAGACAAAGGAAAGTCACATGCAATTTCTATCAGCGATGTGGAGTACGATAACGAAGTGGTGAAAGGTACACTTACCATCCACTCTAAAGTAGCAAATGTTTTATTTGATTCTGGATCCACCCACTCTTTTATTTCTAAAGAATTTTCTAAGGGTATCACCGTATTACCTCAACAATTAGATGTTGAGTTAACTGTGAAAACACCTAATGGCACAACAGCCGCATCAAAAGTCTATAATTCTTCTCCGATCGAAGTTTGTGAGAAAGTGCTTCCTACAAATCTTGTGATCCTTCCTTTAGTGGAATTTGATGTGATTCTTGGCATGGATTGGCTTTCTCTACATGGAGCTCATATCAATTGCCAAAGAAGGGAAGTCACATTTCATATTCCAGATCAATCTACGATCGTCTATCAATGCAAGGATGAACATAACCTTCCAGTGGAAATTCCTTCCATCTTATGGGTCTTGATTCCACTAAATGAAGGTTATTTATCTCAAATGGTTGGTGAGAAACTCACGATTAAGAATATTCCCATTGTACGGGAGTTTGATGATGTCTTTCCAGAGGAATTACCGGGTCTTCCACCAAATCCTGAAGTTGAGTTTTCAATAGAACTCGTACTGGGTGCTTTGCCTATTTCAAAGACACCTTATAGAATGGCCCCAATTGAGTTGCAGGAATTGAAGAAGAAACTCCAAGAGAATCTTGATAAGGTATTCATACGCCCTAGTGCGTCACCTTGGGGAGAACCTGTTCTATTTGTTAAGAAGAAAGATGGATCAATGAGACTCTGCATTGATTATCGAGAACTTAACAAGATCACTATCAAGAACAAATATCCTCTCCCACGCATTGATGACTTATTTGACCAACTACGCGGAGCTCAATACTTTTCCAAGATTGATCTTCGTTCAGGGTATCATCAATTAAGGGTCAAAAGGGAGGATATACCAAAGACGGATTTCCGTACAAGGTATGGACACTATGAATTTATAGTGATGCCATTTGGTCTTACTAATGCCCCTGCTATCTTCGTGGATCTAATGAATAGAGTCTTTAGAGACTATCTTGATCAATTTGTGGTAGTCTTTATAGACGATATTCTTGTCTATTCAAAGAGAAAGTAAGAGCATGAAGATCACTTGAGAATTATATTGAAGACCCTGAGAAAGGATAAGCTTTATGCCAAATTTACCAAGTGTGAATTTTGGTTTCAAAAAGTTGCATTTTTGGGTCACATAATCTCAAAAGAGGGGATATCTGTGGATCCAGCAAAAACAGAGGTTATCGAAAGATGGTCAAGACAAACAACAGTAACTGAGATCCGAAGTTTTCTTGGTTTGGCTGGATATTATCGACGTTTTGTAAAATATTTTTCACGATTATCTAATCCACTCACCAAGTTGACTCGGAAAGGAGTTAAGTTTGTCTGGACAGAGGAATGTGAAGAGAATTTCAAGGAGTTGAAAAGAAGGTTATCCAGTGCACCTGTGCTCACACTGCCTTGTAGTGGAGAAAGGTTTGTGATCTACAATGATGCATCCAAGAAGGGATTGGGGTGTGTTCTTATGAAAAATGATATGGTGATAGCTTATGCCTCACGATAGTTGAAAATCCATGAGCAAAATTACCCAACACATGATTTGGAGTTGGCTGCGGTAATCTTTGAATTAAAGATTTGGAGGCATTACCTTTATGGTGAAAGGTGTGATATTTATACTGATCATAAAAGTTTAAAGTATATTTTCACACAAAAGGAGCTGAATATGCGTCAAAGAAGATGGTTGGAGCTGATTAAGGATTATGACTTCTCAATCCATTACCACCCTGGGAAAGCAAACAAGGTGGCAGATGCATTAAGTCGACAAGACCATGCTAGTTTATCCATGATGAGGATCACAAAAGATCCAATATTTATGGATTTACAAAGGATGGATCTTGGAATTATAATGGAAGGGGGAAAATCTTATCTTTCTCAAATGAATGTTCAACCATCTATACATGCGAAGATTAAGGAGGCACAGAAAGAAGATGTCGAGTTACAAAAGAAGGTCAGAAATGTTCCTGAATTCAACCTTGATTGTGATGGGATAATAAAGTTCAGGAATCGGGTTTTTGTTCCTCCCATCCCCGAATTAAAGAAGGAGCTGCTGGATGAGGCTCACAGTTCTTCATTCTCTATTCATCCTGGAAGCACGAATATGTATAGGGACCTGAAATAGTACTTCTGGTGGGATGGCATGAAAAGAGATGTTGCAGAATATGTCTCTCGATGCTTGGTTTGTCAACAAGTTAAAGCTGAGAGACAGAAGTCTAAGGGGATGTTACAACCATTACCCATACCCGAATGGAAATGGGAAAACATCACTATGGACTTTGTCACAGGACTTCCTAAAACATCCAAAGGCAATAATGCTATTTGGGTCATAGTTGATCGTCTTACAAAGTCTGCACACTTCATTGCTATTAGAGAGGATTTCTCTCTAGATCAGCTTGCCAGGATATATGTAAAGGAAGTGGTAAGATTGCATGGAGTACCACTTTCTATTATATCTGATCGGGATCCGAGATTTACCTCGAAGTTCTGGAGAAGTCTTCAGCATACTATGGATACAGAGTTGAGTTTCAGCACTGCTTATCATCCTCAGAAAGACGGTCAGTCTGAGAGAAAAATTCAAACCCTAGAAGATATGTTGAGAGCTTTCTCTATGGATTTCAAAGGAGGTTGGGATCAACACCTACCTTTGGTGGAATTTTCTTATAATAATAGCTTTCACTCCAGTATTCAGATGGCTCCTTATGAAGCTCTCTATGGAAAGAAATGCAGGACTCCAACTTGCTGGGATGAAGTTGGGGAAAGAAATCTATTAGGACCTGATCTCGTTGATGAAATGGCAGAAAAGGTTAGATCTATTCAACAACACATAAGATCATCTCAGAGACGACAGAAAAGTTATGCCGACAACCGAAGAAAAGACCTAGAGTTTGAAGTGGGTGATAAAGTGTTCTTACGAATATCTCCCTGGAAGAGGGTTATGAGATTTGGAAAGAAGGGGAAGTTGAGCCCTAGATATATCGGTCCTTTCGAAATACTGGATCGTGTTGGGAAGGTAGCTTACCGATTGGCGCTTCCACCGAATCTCTCTTAAGTTCACGATGTGTTCCATGTATCTCTCCTGAGAAAGTACATACCAGATCCTTCACATGTACTCAGCTCAGAAGTTGTACCGCTGGAGCAAGATCTTTCTTATGAAGAACAGCCGATAGAGATTCTGGATCGTAGCGAAAAAGTCCTACGAAACAAGACCACTCGATTGGTGAAAGTTTTATAGAGGAACCACCAACTTGAAGAAGCTACATGGGATCTTGAGGATATGATGAGGGAGAAGTATCCTAATCTGTTTGTTACAAAGTGACGAATTTCAAGGGTGAAATTCTTTTTAAGGGGGGTAGAATGTAACACCCAAGACTTTTATGTTATATAAATCATCAAAGGAATCTTTTTCTATACAACACTTGCTTGGCTTTCTTTACACGCAATCGCGACCTTCCTCGATAGCTTGTGTCGTACGCAATACCGAGTTTCACCAAACAACGATATGCTATTAAAATATTATTAAAACTAGCCGTTATGAATAGTAATAACCACTTTTTGAAATTTTATAAATTTTATTTTTTAAAATGGACTTCATTTTTGGATTCGGAACACCGAAATTAGCCTAGGGTGAAATTTTGGTATTTTTCTGAAAACTTTCAATTTTTGATGAATAGTGAAACCACTAAGTGGTAGGTTAAAAACTGAATTTTGCATAAAACTTAATTTTACCACTTCTGTGAATGGAATTTCGAAAATCCGACAGACACGGTTGATATCAGTAAGTAAAATGTGGTTCAATGAGATAAAAATAATTTTTTGGTGAATAGTAACTTTTTACTTTTTTTTACCGCGGTTAATAGTAAATAGGGTAACTAAGGGTAAATATGATATTACTATTACCCTAACACATGTCCTAATTCTATTGGATAAGTGTAATTCGACCAAAAACAACCTTATGAATAAAATATGACCATTTAGGCCCCCTTGGATTAGATTAGGACATTTATTATTAATTTATTTAAAGAAGGGTTAAAATAGTTAAAATCAAAGTTTAATAAGTAAATCATTTTTAATATGGGGTTATACATAAGATAAATTAGAATATAAATATTCATTAGAAATCTAAAAAGATTTCCTACATAATGGTATTTTATTTTTAATTTTTAGACATTAAATAATTTAATTTATTTATGACACAATGATGATGCAGTAATTATCTTATTAATGAAATATTGACATAATTGATGTTATAAACACCAAATTAAATGTAATTTGAGACTTTTTATGAATTACACTAATTTTCAAGGTTACTATGATATATTAGTGTTGATTTAATCAACTTGGTTCGAACATATAATTCTGTTATGACTTTCAGAAAAATCATATATCAAATAGTGTCAAAATTGACACAAAATAGTTTTTAAATCAAATATTATATTATTAATTGTTATTTTATTCCTAAAAATCTAAGGTTCAGCCAAATGACTTAGATAAGGATATATATATTAATAATAAACAATTTGGTGTTCGTTTGGCATGTTATAGTAAGTCTATTAACCATATAGTGAAATAAAACTAAAAGACACGGTAAAAGTTAAATTATTTAACTTAGAGTTAAATCTAATTGATAAGGTTAAAATAATATCCTAAACTTGTCTAAATCCTATTTGTTGATAGGATTTCGACCCATCCTTACTTTAGCTTCGAAATAAGACCCTTTGGAACCATTATAAACCGATTTTGACTTTAATATAAAATAATATTTTGAGATATTCTTATGGTTCCCCTCTCCTCCCTTATAAAAGGGCACCTCCTCCCCCTCCTCCTCACACCAAATTGAGCACTCAAGATCGTCCAACCCCTGCCATTTTCTCCTCTCCACTTCCCTAGAATAATCCTAGAGGTCCTGGTCTTCTTCAAAGACCAATCTTAGTTCCCTAAGTGGAGGATTCAAAGAGGCGTTCCAAAGAAGAGGTAATATCCATTACCGATCTTTTCAATTTCTTTCTTCTTCAAATTCTTCTTCTTTAGTTGTTTCATGATAAAGTAATAACATCAGTATTACTTACATACTGATATGTTATTATAAATATGAAACAACCCTAATTCACCTTCTATCCATCCCACGGAAAAATGAAATCACCGCGCGTGCGTACGTACGGAATACCATCTCCACGCCGTGGTGTAATCTATTTTCCACCATCACTTTACAAGGTTGGGTATAATGGTGTAATGAGTAACTATTTATGATTATTATAAATTAATATTGATAATGAAATAATATATATACACTCCAATAAAATTCCACGATCATAGGAACGATATCATCACTTGTGCGTACGTACGGAATACCGTCTCCACGATGTGATGTGACTCGTTCTACATGATCATCATTAAATAGTAATTATATAAATGAATTGAATGAATAAATATGATATATTTTACACTAATACCATTCTGGATATAAGTTATATATAACCTTAAAATAAGAATAAGAATTTATTCGGCAAAACACACATAAGAACAAAAGGAAATAAAGACCCGAGTAACAAGTAACAATGAAATATTACTAACAAGAAGCTAAGAATATGACCATATATGATATCATATCAATATGTATGACTCTGGAATAAGTCAATAACATTATTTAAACCATTATACAGGAGCTTCGGACACGTACAAAGCAAATCGTACCTAAGGTATGGGAAATATCACAATCTCATTTTTATCCGAGATTGTTTATTCGTAAGTATTTACTGGGGTGTATTTTATCATCCACATCCATGTTTCATCAAAATGTAATATTATTTCCATCCACCTACAATTTTTTAAATCCATTTTTACGCTTCGTTGAGTTTTTAGTAATATGTATGAAATGAATCTTTTGTCGTACGAGGTACTTTTTGACTTTTCCGAAAAAAGTACGAAGAATGTTTTTTTTAACTTATACGGCATGAATGGATTTTTAAAACATTATTTCCAAGAAGCTTCCTTTACAAGTTTTCAAGTTTATTTTTAATCAACTTATTTTATTTTAAAGTTATATGACATGTTATGAAAGGAAAAAATGTTTTTGAAGAAGAAAGGATATTTTCCTCAAGAATGGAGTTCAAGTGTTTTATCAAAATTATTTTCCATCTAAGATAATAAAGGGTTCTGTTTTTATCCCTATTATAACATTTATTTGATCATTTTGTGATGGAATTATTTTTATGAATTCCTTTATCTTATATGAATTTATTTATGATGTCATGATGTTTCAAGAATCCCATTTTTGTTACATGTGTTATGCGATGATGTATGTTTTATGATTATGTGGCACACATAAGAAAGGATTCATTATAAGATGGGTGGGACCTATATCTCCCTCTAATGCATTGGGTAAAGATTTTATATCTCATGAGATAGACATGGATGGAACGGTAGGTTATACCGGTTCAGTAAAACAGGACTGGAACGAGGGTGACTCGGTTCAGAAAGGGACTTTGTCCACTAAGATAGTCTTGGCAATGAGTCATGACTAACAAGAAATGATTTTCCATGATTATGTGTGCATGCCACAAAGTTTCAAGTTTTATGTTATGATTATGGGGATCTCATTTTCACTTCTATGATTTATTCCATGTTAAGATATTATGATCTCTTTTGCAGGTTTTTATTTTCAAAAAGATATGATATGATTTTTATTTCCTTTATTTGCCCTTGCTGAGCATTTGAGCTCACCCTTTTATGTTTTCTTTTCCCCAGGTCAGGAAGATGGATATTAAGTAGAATATGCTAAAAGGGACCCTAGATGTGATGAAATAAATGGGAGACACTGTAGAAGATTTATGAACCAGTTTTTTATGTTTCCCAGTTTCTAAAGACACTATACCTATACGGTCCTTTGTGGTTTTGTCACATGTTGTAATAAGTGTGCTTCAATTTTGAAGTATTAACAATGTATGTAAAGTATGGGTCGTTATACTATTAATAATGAAAAAAAAAATTATATTAAAATTTTTAAATTATATTAATTATTCTGATTAAAAATATGGAGAAATTTTTAATGTCTAAATTTATATAATTGGAATAAAATAATTTTAAAAAAAATCACACAAAACGTAGTGAAAATAGTTTTTTAGAAAAATACATTTTTAAGAATAAAACCAGATTTATTATTATTAAATGACTTGAAAAAACCATTAGGTTAATATTCAAGAATTTAATTTACTATATAATATTTACATTTCATTAAAATAATTTATCAGTACAGATTAATTTAACTTATTATGATAAAATCACATTGTACGAAGAAAAACTTTTTTTAGAAAAGAATCTCTTTACCTTGAAGTGCTTTTATTTTCATTTCTAACCAATTGATAATCAATGAATTAATTTTATACATGTATAAATAATAATTTTTCATAATTTAGTTATTTTTATTCATACACTCAAATCCAATGGTTAGGTGATAACTTCCCCATTAAATACTTATATTTAAATAGTATATTGTGGTTCGTTAAAAATCGGTGTTGTGTGTAAAGAAATTTATCAAAAAAATTAGATGTTTTAAAGAGAAATATTTCATAAAATCTTAATGTGTTAAATTTAATATAAAATTTAGTCTATTAATAATTAAATTTTATTTTCATGCAAACTTATACCAAAAATCCCGTCAAAACTTCCAAATAAGATCTATGTGAAAAATAAGTGGTGGTGGTTTTCTCGAGCAGTGGATTAGCTAGTGTTAATCTTGTAGTGGTTTTCATTACCTTGAACATAACCCACAACAGTTTTCACTCAAGAAACACTTATTTAAGTTCATATTTATCTTGGTATATGGAAAACCCAAGTGATATTACCTCCATTCCTATATCTGATAAATGAGCCCCATAAGGAATATTTTTACTACTTGATTCCATTTCCTCTTCATTTTACATAGATTTCATAATATGGTCACTTCTTTTTATACCCACCAATTTAAAAACATTATTATAAAAATCTTATTTAATACTTAAAATTTTATCTTAATAAAATAAATCATGGTTCATCTTTGTTTGGTGTTGCATGTGAAACAAGTTATTCAAAATAATATTTATATAATGTGAAATTAATACTAAAATATCAGGGTGTTACATTTACCCCCTAAATAAATTTTATACTCTTAATTTTAATTACCATTCACTAATTAAAATAGGAAAGTTCATCTATAAGATATGAAATATTCAAGACATAATTTTCAACTCACTATCATGGGTAAGACTATAGAACTCGTAGGTTTCTTTATAATAGGTATATATTGATATTCTCAAACATTTGTTACAAATTTTCCTCATTATCTATCTACATATATTATCAGTTTATAGATACATAACTTTGATAAATTCTTTTCATTTTCATGTTTCCAACCAAATATTAAAACCAAAATGTTTATGATAGCATCCAATATGATCAGGTTAAGTGATCATATGAATATGAAAAAAATAACATTGGGTTAAATGATCATATGAATATGAAACCCTAATCCAATGATGTCTTCTCTTATGACATATTCATTTCATCCTATGATACTTTTAGTTCAAATATTGTAGAATTTGATCAACATATTTCTCCTTAAGTTTAATATATGTTGTTTGTGGTCATTTTACTACAAGTTTCTATTACCTAAATATATTCAAATCCATCGTAATTGTTCATAAAGAGAAAGTGAATAATCTAAAGAATATACACTCTGAGTGAAAAACAAGGTGTGTCCTTAGGCCCACTTGTCATGAACCTAGTTAAGATTGAGTAAATACTAAACCAACCTTTTTTAGAGTTATTAAATCAAGCTTCATCTATGCCAGATCCTTCATCCACTTATTGGTGTCCATATAGGGATTTTATTTCTAGGAAGTCACACTACTTTACCAATATTTTAGGATGTGTTATTAAATTTAGGATTATCCCAAATTGTATTTTTTGATGTTATCTAGTCCCAATACCCAAAAATAACAAAAAAATCCCAAAAAAAATACTAAATCCTGATCTGATACTAACTAAGTCACACTAGATGTGTACTCCTAGGTTCTGTTCTAAGAAAACATACTTTAATTTCCGGATTACATACAAAGTAAGATGACTCAAGACTATCATACATATATTTCTAGAATTTAAAAATTACATCTTATAAATGATCTCACAATCCCTTAACCCAAAGGTTTAGTGACATTAAAGATTATCTATATAAAAGAATATTGTGAACATATGTCCATAATCACAATATACTATGTTACTTTCTATACATCTCCTTTTTTATACTCATCTTCATGACCTAGGTAAAATAAAACATTATAAAGGGGTCACCTCAAACATTTAGTAATGGAAAAACATATCAGTAAGTCATAAAGGGTTAGATCATAAGCATATGAAAAACTTGATCATGGTATAAATATCTGATTAAAAGGTTTATAGATTCATAAGAGTTATCCTTGTTAAATTATATAATGTAATATATCCCTCAAATATTCAAACATATATCATATCATAAGAGTGAAAAAAACATGAGATAGAAATCAAGAGACTTGGATCATATCATAGGCCTGTAGAATAGAAATATGGAATAAGCATAAGCATATGAAATCATAACATTTTGGGAAAAGTTAAATATAACTAAGTCTATGTATAAAGTTTTTAATATAATAGTAATGTCCATGAATCATTTTGTGAACATAAAAATTATATCCATGCCTCACATCGGGAATATAACAATAATGTACACACATAATGTTGTGAACATAACAATAATATACGCACATCATGTTTTGAACATAACAAAAATTTAACACTTCATGATGTGAACATAATAATAATTTACATGATTCATGTTGTGAAAATTATAATAATGTACACCCATCATGTTGTGAACATAATAGTAATGTAAATTCTTCATATTGTGAACACAACAATAATGTACACACTTTTTATTATGAACATAATATTAATGTGTGCACTTTATGTTGTGAAGATATAAAAAATTTAAAATATTCATATTATGATCATAAAACTAATAAACTCACTTAATGTTGTGAAAATAACCATAATATACATTCTTAATATTTTGAAAATAACCATAATGAACACACCTCCTATTGTGAACACAACAATAATCTGCATGCTTCATCCTTATCTCATGAGACATAAAACCTTAACCAATGCATTGGAGGGAGATACATCACCCCAACCATCACATAATAATAAAACATATGCATTATTTTATAAAAATAAATCTTATATAAAATATTTAATAACCCATAGAAATAAAATGTGTTTTATAACATTTCCAAATGAGGTCACATAAAATGACATCAAGAGTTAGATCAGTTGATACTAAAAATTCAATCACCCAAAAAGAGTATTTATTTTAGGAATTTATAGGTTATTTCATGAATAATAACTCTCAATTAGATAGTTATTTTTTATAGAGATATATAAAGTTTAAAATTGTCATGAAACCATATAAAATAGTTTTCTTAAAACATTCTTAGCATTGTAAAAACTTATGGGTTCCTTTCAAAAATTTATTTTGAGAATTTGACATGAAAACCCTTTTCAAACATTATTTGGAATGAAATATAAATAATTTTTCCTTGAAAAATTAATAATGTTTTTTCATAGTAAATATGGAGTGGTTGATAAATCATACAATCAAGGAAAAAACCATATAAATGTTTAAAATCACCTTTATTAAAACCCATAATATAAAAATATTAATAGAGATTATTTATGAAAAAGGCAAGGAAAATATGAATATCACCAGAGATAATACATATTTTGATTTCAAAATAATAAATTAAGACATTTATGGAAATAAATAATAAGGATATGGAAGATAAATAATCTTTAAATAGGATGAGAACTATAGTTAACAACGTTATACTTCTATGTGAAAAAAAATCATCAAGGAAGAACATTTAAATTAAAATATTCATTTTACTAGGAGATAAATAAAAATTTCCATATAATGAAACCTTAGGGTGGAATAATCTAAATATATAAAAAGTAATTTCAAAAAATAAAGCTTATAACTTAATGGAAGGGAGTTGATTTAACAAAAATCCTTATAGATTTAGTCACTTTTGAATCAAAATCCATTGAAAAATTGAACTTGATATGAATGTTTAAATAAATTAAAATTACTTAAAGTTATAAAATGGAATCCATAGGGTATTATATACACCACACAAAGAAAAAAAGTAGTGAATATGGTATATGTATCAAAGAATAAAAATTAAGAAAAGAAAACCCCTTACATTAACTCTTGAAGTCCATGAAAGTGATTTAGCATCATATATAATAAGAATCAGAATTTTAATAAAATATTTAATAACCTTATTCATGTATAATAACTTTTATATAATTCATTTATAATCATTTTATACATGTATATTTGTTAGTTATAGTTTCCTTTTATCATTGTATGTTAATAATTTCATTAGTTTTATACAAGTTTCATAATAATGATGTTGGTTGATATTTATTGATAAAAATTTCAACATTACCGTGATATTAAAGGTAATATAATATAAGTTCTATAATGATTTATAATGTTCTATTATCATTCCATGTGAGATTAATTTATGATATGTGAAGTTGAAATCAGTGATGATCTTTTTTATTGTAATTTACTGATATCAATAGGTTACTTTACAATAGTCTTACATTTTTGTTTAAACATTTTAGAAACATGTTCAGGATATTTAATAATATTTAATATCATAAAAAATTCATCATATATTTTTTATAACCATTCATGTAAGGCGGTGATGATAAAAAAACTCGGCATCCATGGAGGTTGTAATCTACACATGTGCACTAGTAGTGTTATCATTTTCTAATGAATGGGAGAAGAGGAAGGTGGATTATAATTTATCATTAAATAATATTAATTATTTAAAAAATATAATATCCATTAATTAAAAACAATTCTTATAACCATCCATTTTATGTGGTGATTAGAAACAAAATACATCGTTCATGGAGGCGGTAGTCCATAAGTACGGGTGGGCAACATTTTCATTTTTTGAGCAGTTAGGAAATAAGGTTGAAAATGAGTATTCTATTAATATAATAATATTTAAATATACTTATGATACATATGTAATTATTATATCATGGGTAGAATATATTTATAGGTTATAGAAGGATGAAAGGAATACAAATGAAAAATGGTGTGATTAGTAATTTTTACCTTAATCCTAGGAAAAACTCCTTTCAAAATTGGATTAATCCTTCTAAGGGAGGTAATTTAATGATATAATGACATATAAGATGTTTCTCTGAGTTTTGGGGGTGAATTTAATAAAATATTGGTTGAAAAAATAGCCTTATGGTTTGAGGAGAAGTTTGGTAGTGAAGGGATTCTTTTATAATTGAAAAGGGTGGTACTTTGTGAATATTCATAATGTTATATTATTGGCATGTCACTTTAAAATAAAATTAGCTCCAAAAATTAAAAAAAAAAGAGAGTAGGTTACCCTTTGTAGATACACATCTCATATACATAAATAGGTTATAATGTTTTTGATATTTTAGTTTTTTCCCTTGATTGGAATTTTTGTTAGCCCAACTGGGTTAAATACCCTGAGAGGGGGTAAATCAGGGTATTATATATTAAAAACATTATCCATTATGGATCTTATTTTATAATTAAATAAAACTCTCTTTTCTCTCCTTCCTGTAGCATATAATAAATTTGAATTAAAACATACACATGATACAAAAAAATTTACTTGGTTCACCCTCATTAAGTTATGTACAAGGATCATATAATAGAAATGTGTTGATGTACCAAATCCATTTAAGTGCACTTATGTTACAAGGTTAGTTATGGACTCATTTTCCTTTCTAGTTTAAAACCAATCATAATTTGAAATCTTACTACTCTCTTAACTGAAGTTTGCTCAATGCTCCTTTAAAAGATTCTTTTTTTGATTACTTGAATCAATATTATTTATGTCTCATATGGTGTGTCATTAAGCTATAATTATATCCACTTTATGAATACCTTTTTGGAAAATAATGTTTGAAAAAAACCTTTTAGTTTACATAATATTCACTTTCATGAAACTATATCCCAACTTTTGTGAAACTTTCCAATTCTCTATAAAAATTATATCTTTTTCAAAACCACAATCATTCAAGAAACTATGTTATTTCTAAAAACTCCAAACCCTCACAAAACCCAAAACATTTCTTGAATCTCTATAAACTTTCACAAAACTACATTAGTCTTATGAAACTTTCATGTAAGTAAATCCTTCAGGAAACTTCTTCATGAATTTAGATCCCTTGAATCAGCATTAAATCCTTCTCACCTCAAAGAAGTGGAGTGGCTGCCAATTTATGGATATTTTCACCCCTTCATGAAACTATATCTCTCACCACTACCTTTTCATGAAACTATTTAATTTTTTCACAAAACTCATCACCATCATGAAACTTTCTGTAGAATTTTCATAGTCATGAAACTTACAACCATTCACAAAACTTTCTTCTACAGATTACCAATATTTCACAAATAACTAATCATTCATGAAATATCAATATTTAAAAAATTCCATGCCATTAAAATATTTTCATGAGGGATTAATACAAATCCATATTTCATGAAACTCTTCCCGTACACAAAATTTTAGACCCCAAAAATTTGAAAAACACTGGGAAACAACACCACTATGTACACACAGTTTTATGTGATACTTCTAGAGCTTCTATATCTCTACCTTAGAGATTTTTTAACATAATTTGTCAAAACTAATCCTATAAAATCACAAATAACCTTGATAACCTACTTTTTCAACAAACACAATCATCCAAAAATCACTATAAACTCACCTTGATGGATTTTTTCTCAACACTTTTTCACCATAATTTACCTTTACCATGGTAACAAAGTATTTTTTACCTTGGTAACTAATTTTTATTCATAAAAATAAAATTATCCTTATTATATAATTTAGATATACTAATTCCAAATACTAAAATCATTTTATTAGATTTAATTTCTAGATATCATAAAAAATTATGTTTAACAAAACCACACCGAACATGAAAAAAGCAGTTTAAATAATCTCATTTAATCATAAAAATGAATCTACACCAAAAACAATTATATTATTAATTCCTAAGATATTTTTTGGTTTATTTTTAAACAAGGAAGAGTTTTTTGATTTTATAGGAAAACCAAAACCAAATGTTGAATTATTAATATTAAATTAAATATAAATGAAATTATTTTTTAATTAGAATAAAATATAACTTAAGTTTAAAAAATATTTAACATCATTTTTAAATTTAAAATTAATTTTTTTAAAAGAATAATTTTAATTATTAAATACATATTTGGTCAATAAAATGGTTTTATAAAATTTTAAGCCCTTATTATATACTATTAATGTCACAAAAGTTGCGGTATTTAATAGTATTTTTTACTATTCGCCTAAAACTCAATCTTTTAAGGAGAATCCATAAAATTCACCCTAATATAATTTTTACAAGCTGGATCCAAAAAGTGACATCCACTTTAATAAAAATAATTTTATAGATATGAGAAATTTAACTTTAAAAAAAAACATAATTTATATGAAAAATAAAGAGATTTTATAAAAAATAATTATCCTTAAAAAATATTATGTAACACCCCATCTCAAATAAATTGGTACAAGACAAGGTGGTATATAAACTCATAAAATCCTTCCCATATAAAATATGATACCTACTAGTAGTGAGCATCTAAGAATAATTATGGGGAGATTATGCCCTCTGTATCAAATTTCCACCAGAGTGACACATAAAAATATACAAAATAAAGAGAAAAAACAATAATTTGAATCACCAATAATCAAATTAGTAATAACATCATACCATGTGATAAAAAATGACACATAATATCTATATTCATACATAGTAGTAAGAAAAGATCCCCAAAAGTGAGATATCCATGTGTAGAAGAAGAAAAAGAACAAAATAAAACAAGATTAGGCATAACTACTAAAGATCCTACCCTGTGTCCTAATATCACCTCCAACCCCATCCACCAAAAACTGCTTAAAAATATGTTAGAGGTTTATTTCCCTTGGTCTTATCCTTGGTCATGGATTCAATATTTGAATCATAATTTCTATGTAGGGTGTGAGAATAAACTCAAAAGGACACCACCAATGAGCCCTTAACATAAATACAATAGGATTTTAAAAGTTTATTCATCAATAAAAAATAAAATCATAATCAAATCAAAACCCTGCCAAGTAATTTTCCACTGAATGGGCCACCAAAACATCAACCTTACCTACATCAACTTTATATCGTATGAAAGTTGTATCAAAACCATTATATCAATCATAACCCAAGGTCTGTTTTTTCCCCATAGGTTGTGACCTCAACAACACTATGACCCATCCCAAAGAAACCAAAGAGGTCAATCGCATACACACTTAACTTTCTATAGGGTTCTCGGGTGTTCATCACATCATAAAAACCCATCCTAAGGGTTCCTGATATGACAAACATATCGCATCAACCTATATTTAAGGTTCATGGGAAGTCATCATAATCAACAGTCATAACAACATCAATATGAACCAAGAATAAAATAAAAATCCATGGGAAATGCTGCCCCATCCCATTTATTATCTCTCGGGACCTAACTAACCCCAAATAATCCCAAACTACTCCATGAGTTTACAATTCCTCTATGTAAATTCCCTACATTGCCCACAATTTTAAGTGTAATTTATGCTCGATCTAAGAATTTACCCATAACTCCCCTTTAAAGGTTCAACCATGTCTATAGAGGCCTACCAAGATTCTTTAACACCTTAGGAAAAGGTATCACGGGCTACAAAAACACTCATACACAAAACAGTACATAAAATATTATTTAAATTTCATAAAATAGTAAGGGATTTCCTACCTTATAAATTTCAAGACTTAGCCACTAAAAATCATCATCTGCAATATGACATATAGTGACCCAGGCTTTTTATGCATAGATATTATGTCTTTTAGATGAATATTCAATAAATTACATCAATATGTGCCTAAGAACCCTAATAGTTTAGTGTATTTGGATAATAAGTACACAATATTCTAATTGGGTTAATGATATTCAATATATCCCATAAAGAAATTTTTATTTAGTACTCTTCACAAATATACCCTACTTAAAACCTTTTTTTATAACCATGGGAAATTAAACCTAAGAAAGGGTGAGCTCAAATGCTCGATAAGGTTAATCAAGGGATATATGTAATAATAACATGAAAATAAGGGTATGAGAATATGATCATAACATTTAATAACCATACCCAACATATCAATGATTATAATATTGTTTCATGTCATAAACATTGAAAGTTCATAAGACATAAATCCTAAGGGAATCAAAGAACACGAGCCAAGAGAGAATAAAATTGGCATAAGACATATATTTTGGGCATATACATAATCATAGAAAATAATTTCTATATTGGAATGGGTACACTCCCCAAACCATCATGGTAGTCAAGGTTCACTCCCAAGACCATCATAGCAGAAAAAGTCCCTTACATAATCAAGTTCACTCCCCATTTATTTTTATCTATATCATGAGATGAAACTATTTACCCAATTAATTTGATAGAGATATATGTCCCCCCAATACATAATTAAATTCATACATATGTGTTCCACAATATTTTAAAACATTCATAATATCATAACCCATGAAATAAATGGTTTTCATAAATGTTTCAACATATCATAACCTATAGAAAAGAGACTGGTTTCATAATCATTTCGTCGTTCCATCATAAAATAACCCATGGAAAAAAATTAGGTTTCATAAAAATCATTCCACCATAATCATATACAATTCATAGAAATAATCATAATGGTTGGTGTTTTCTTTGGCTGGAATCAGACTCAATGGTGGTTGTTGATCTTCTTAGATGTCGGTCTGAGGATATCCCATGGGTGATGTTACCTTATTGGATTGAATTTTTGAAACTTCTTTCTAGTCTCACCCTTGATGTGAGACATTTTTACAGGGAGTCTAATCAGGTTGTTGATGCGTTGTCAAATAAGTCTATTGTGGAATCTTCTTCGGAATCATCTTTTCTTATCCCGAAATGTTGCCCGAAATTTTTTGAGGAAGATGTGAGTGGAACATTTTTTACTAGGCTTTGTAAACCTCCTTTGAAATTCTGACTGTCTTTTCCTTTTTTTAATAAAATAGGTAGGAGTAATCTTGACTTTCTCCTGGTTCTTTTGTGTAAAACAAATATTCCTTTTACATTTTGTGTAAAATCCAAACGAGCTTTTTTATAAAATGACATGAAAATTAATTTCAAAACATTTTGTAAAAAAAATATAAACATGGGTAAAACTATCTTTAATAAATAATTTTAATAATTATAAATAAAATTTTTAAAACATTTTTAAAATACATGGTTTTGGAATAAGAAGGATTTTCGACCGAAGAGAGAAATAAGGTCGTAATTTTTTAAAAACACTCCTTTGAACTCTTGGGTACATAGAGAGAGGATAATGAAGGAAAAACATGTATTATTATGACATAACCATATGACAATAAAATTCATGATTTTATTTATATATGTGTCATAATATTTTATTAATGGAATTATAATCATAAACAACCCTAATTACAATGATTTTGTAACATAAAACCCTTACCATTATGGTAACTTTGAATCATAAAACCCATGAAATAATAACATTAAATTAAACATAGAATATCATTAGAATAAATAAATTTAAGACATTAAATATAAAAGGTTATTTATATACACATCATAAAATAATTTGTGTGTTTAACATATGTCCTAAATAATCCAAATTGAGATAAAAATACACCACAAATTTAGTAACTATTGAATCGTAAACCCCATGAAAGAGATATACTGAAATGGATATGTAAATAAACATAATTTTCATTATACTAATCATAAAATACATTCATGGATAGTATATACACCATATAAAATTAATATTTAGTGAATATGGCATGTGTCTCATAGTAGTAAAATGTGAGATGGAAACACCTTACTGTTTTAGTAATCTTTTGAATCGTAAGACATGATAAATTATAACATCAAATAAAACTTTAAATATCATTAAAAGGATGATATTCATGATATGAAATGTAAAAGGGGAAGTATATACACAACAAAAAATAAACAAGTGTGTAATTTTCATATGTCTCCGATAAATAAAAGAGATACTAGAAATTCCTTAATTTAAGTCTCTAATTCCTTCTTACACATTCAAACCTCCTATATAATAAAAATAAGTTTATTATACATATATTATAGAACCATAATTATATAAATTATACCATATATTATTTATTTATGATCATTTATTACCCATTTAATACCAATTTCTTATTAAAATCATGTTTTGAGTAATAACTGCTTTGTTTTCTGTATATGGTTTGATTTTTTATTTTCAGTCCTCTTACTTTGATTATAGTTACACAATATCCATAATAATAATCATGAAATAATTAAAATACTTATACATCAATTATACTTTTAATATTAATCATGAACGATGGTTTTGAGAAATTAAGTATGTTAAGATCATGGAGATGATAGGTCATACATATGAAAACCCTGTAGGTTTCGGGCACAGTGGAATCATGTGATGGGAGGTGCCCAACTTTAATTTTTACTATAATTAAATATCAATCTGAAATCTATATGATGATGAATGCCATGATCCACATATTTGATTCAAAGAAATTGATAAATAATAATTTTTGTCAGAACTGATAGGGGAGGATCAACACATATTTTTTATAATTAATTTAATTTGATAAAGAATTGCCTATGAGGAATTATTTATTTGTTGATGTGTTCGGTGATAAATCTATGGTGCATCATTGTTGTGTGGTTGAAACCAAGTGTAGATTTCCTTTAGCGGTGATCCACACATATTCCTAGAATCTCCAAATGTCGCTTGAATGAGTCTCTGAGTACTATCACAAGAGATCCTTGTGCTTGAAACCTCTTCCTTTATTGCCTCAAGAATCACTTCCAAAGAGTTTTCCATGGTTCGGTGGAGGAGGACTGCCCACCGTTTTTAGGATCATTTTTATAGAAGGTATCTCTCTAGTCTTGAGATGATTCTCCTTGAATCGTTGTACAAAACTGAATAATTATTTGAGAAAATAATATAATTGTGTATTTATATTTCTAGGGTTAAAATAAAATAATTTCACAAATGACTTTATTATTATCTAACCCTAGAAAAAACCCATGTCAAATAATAATATTATTATTATTTCTTAACATGTGCTTAACTTGCAAATTATAATTAATTATTATTTAATTAAATAATATTAAATATTATCATTTATCATCAAACCATTAAACTCAATCCATAATTCCTCCACAATATTTATCAGGCCTTGAATAATGTTTATTTATTTTTTAAAAAAATATAACTACATTATTAACCAATAAATAAATAAATTATATTTACTAAACAGAAAATAAATATTTATATGTGATCAATCATACATGAATAATTATCAAATCATGTATAGTAATAATGATTATTCAACATGTTAAATAATAAATAAAAATATATTATTTGACTGAGATTCATGATACAAATAGTTTGTAACCCTCTAGACCTCTTTCTTAGTGGCATTAGGCAAAGCAGCCTAAAGTCCAAGGTTGGAATCTTGCAACACGCTAAGTCACCCATAGAGAAATAAGTTAATACCACAATGACATTTCACCTCATACGAACTCTTACCATGTAATATAATCCCTTTATCACAATATCTCAAATCAAACAGGTTGTATGCCAGTTCCATCAACCTATGTGGTCGATTATATCTTTCTCTGAATTTTTGGAAATAAAACTTTCCTATTGATCACTGTGTCCATGGATTTATTTAGGCTATATCATTTCTATCAAATAGATTGAGATATTAACTTCTTTTAAATAATATAAGGGATAAATACTTTCTCACATTATTCATTAATGCAATATTACTCATGATGCACCCAATGTATCCTACCTCGCCGCAAACATCTATCACCATGGTTTTTTGTCAATACATCTAAGTAAATGACTCATAATACTCATTAATAATAATGTTAAAGTCTAAATACCAATACACACATCCAAAAAAAGGAACATCCAATGACACGTATGGATGTGGATTTTCTACTGGTGAGTCTCGTTCTCATGATATTCATACTGGACATTACCAAGAGTGTACACCATGAGAAGGTGCCTCAAAGTCCTATGATTCTCCACCCTTGATAGCCTGTATCATTTGTGTGCCTCAAATGATATCTTCCATCTATAGAACATATATTCAAAAATAGTTTCATAGTACTTCTGAGTTCTAATCATAGTTGGGAACGGTTATGACCATTTTGTTTGATAGCGACTCTTAAGACATTATCAGATACTATGTTACATAGAATAACAATCATGATGTGATAAGAAGTTTATTCATATTTAAAAACCATGAATAAAAGTTTATCATAAAGTAAAGAAAGAATATTTTTATAGGGAACCAACTCTAACAGACTCCCTCTTGCACTAGAGCCAACTGCTAACAACCTTCAGTCTATTAGCTCTCACATGATACTCATGCTTATGTTGACATAGGCCTTTAGTCAATCAATACTCTGCATTCTCTTATGTGGGTACTATACTCACTACAACTTTACCCATATAATAGAAATCCCTCAAGAGATGATACTTCTAGAGTATATAATTTTTCCATTGATGTGACATTGGATATTTTGAAAGAGCCACCACTAAAGTATTATCACAGTACAATATGATAGGTTCTCTACATCTAGGTACCACATCAATATGCTGGGCAAAGTTTTGAATCTATATTGATTCTTTGGATGCATCATAAGCCACTATATACTCATACACTATTATAGAATCAGAAACAACTGGATGCTTTGAATTCTTCTAGCTTACATCTTCTCCATTGAGATAAAAAACATATCCTGCCTATGAATTTAGATTATTCTAATATTTCAAAAAATCAGTTTCAGCATACCCTTTGTTGATAAGATCCTTGTCTCCTCTATACACCAAGAATATATATTTGGTTCTTATCATATACTTAAGGATAGTCTTAACAGTAGTCCAATGTTGTTCTCCTAGATCTTCTCGATATCTTCCTACCATTCTCAATGCCTTGGAAACATCAAGTCTAGTACATAATATGGCATATATGACTGATCCTATTGCTGAAGTTTATAGGGTCTTACTAATTCTATCATTCTCTTATAGTTTTTGGGGACACATTTTCTTATAAATATGTAAACCATGTTTTACTGAAACCAATCTCCTCTTAGATTGTTCTATACTAAATATCTTTAGTATCTGGTAAATATATTTACTTTGGATTATTCCAAGAAGCCTCTTAGATCTATCATGAATGAACCTGATCCCAAGAATGTAGGCTGCTTCACCTATGTATTTCAAGTAGAAACACTTGTTTAACTAGTTCTTAATATATTTTAAAACTGGTATTTCATTTCCAATAATTAATATTTCATCAACATAAACTACTAGGATAATGACTTTATTCCCATTAAAATATTGTAAATGCATTACTCCAATTCATTCTTAATGAAATCAAATTATTTTACGGCTTTATATAATTGAATATTCCATGACCTAGATGATTGCTTAAATCCATAAATGGATATACATAACTTGAAAATGTTTTTGGAATCACTTGGTGTCACAAACCCTTCTGGTTATGTCATATAGATATATTTATGAAGGCTCTCATTAAGGAATGATGTTTTGACATCCATCTACCAAATATCATAGTCAGGGTAAGATAAAATTTCAAGTATGATTTTGATAGATTTATACATGGAAACTGGTGAAAATGTTTCATCATAGTCAATCCCATGATGCTCTTTAAACCCTTTATCCACTTTCCTTACTTTATAGGTACTTTACCGTCCATTTCCAGTTTTCCCTGTAATACCCATTTGTATCTAAAAAGATTTACATCAACCTGCACATCGAAAAGAACCCCAACTTGGTTTTGATACATGGAATTCATCTTATAATTCATAGATTTTATCCATCTTATAGATTCTACACTCTCTACTACCTCCTTGTAGGTGAGAGGTTTATCATTGTCTACCAATAATAAGTCACCATCCTTGGTGACTAGAAAAATATATCTCTCTAGTTCTCTTACCTCCTATATTCTTCTATGTAGTACTTGTGTTTTGGGAACTACTTCTTCCATGGGGGCCTATGGAATCTATTCTTACACCAACTTCTATATATCTTGAGCATAAACTTCATTGAAGTCAATCTTTCTTCCACTATCTATTTTGAGGATGTTCTCCCTCTCAAGAAAGATAGCTTGTTTGGAGACAATAACTTTCTAATCTAAGGGTTTTTATAGGTATTATCACTTTGTTTCCTCGGGATACCCCATAAAGATGCACTTCATGCCCTGGATGCTAGTTTGTTTCCTGATAAGGCCTTAACAACTTTCTTGCAACCCCATTTATGTGTATACAATAAAATGAGTTTCTTTACACTCCATAGCTCAAAGGGAATTCCATTTTTCACATTATTTGGTACTCAGTTTATTGTGTATGTAAAAGTTTGTAATGAATATCTCCAAAAGGATAATGGAAGATATGCATGACTTTTTATTAACCTTACCATTTCCAATAGGATATGGTTCTTTATTTCACTAACACCATTCCATTATAGTGTTTAATTTTTAGTGACTTGAGATAGAATCCCAAACTCCCGTAGAAAGTTAATGAACTCTTGGTTAAGATATTCACCACCTCAATCCGATCAAAATTTATTTATCTTATTACCAAGTTGATTCTCTAATTCATTCTTGAATTCATTGAATTTATCAAATTAAATATAATTATACCTCATTAAGTAGATATAACTGTATCTACTCAAATCATAAGTAAAAATTATGAAGTAATAATATCCACCGCTAGCTTCTACTAGAAATGTTGCACACACTTTAGTGTGTACCAATCCTAGAAGATCTATGGCCCTTTAACCTTATCCACCAAATGGCGGTTTTTCCATTTTCCCTTGTAAAAAAAATGACATCTATCATGTGGTTTTAGCTCAGATGATTCTAAATAACCATCTTGATAGATCTTTTTCAAGCGCTTCTTATTTAAATAACCAAGATAGTGATGCCAAACCTGGGTGATATATGAGTCATGTGAACTTTATTCGTTATCAATTTCCAACACTTGGTTTTTCTAATTTAATACATATATACCTTTATTTAAATGTTTCATACCATAACATATGTTTTCCTTATAAAAGAAACAACTTTTATTTCCAAACTTGAAAATAAACCCTCTATATCTAAGATTGATACTGAAATTATGTTATCAATAATTCTAGGTACATAATAATAATAAAGTAAAACCAATATAATTCTTTTTGTAAATTAAATATGGTAGTCACCAATGGAAACAGTATCTAGCCTCAGAGAATTGGTAGCTCACAGATCCACCTTACCTCTAGAAATTTTTTGGAATCTACTTGGTTCCAATATTTGGATACAGTTGTGAGCACCACATGTTGTATCTAATACCCAATGTGTAGATATGGAAATATTTCAATTGATAATGAACGCACCTTTAGTTTCCCCATACTTTTGGGTGAAATTATTCTTCCAGTGGAATGGCTTGCCACAGGAAAAACACACTGCCTCCATTTCCTTACCCTACCTCTAGATCTTCTTTTTTTTGGTAGGATGATGCTTAGGAGCTTTAGACTCTTTATAATTCTTGGACCACTTTTCCTTGTCCTTCCACTTCTTATTCACCATAAGGAATTTGGGTTTTTATGCCCCACATCCTAATCATCTTATAAAATCAAGGTCAAATTTTTAGAAAGACTATTCTCATTATTTCTCATATTATAATTCACAATATAGTTGTATAATATCTTAGGGAGTGATGAAAGTATGAGATCTATACACAAATCATCTGGGAATTTAATCCCTGATATTTCTAGGAATTTAATGTATCCAATAATCTTGACTACATGAGGCCCAACTAGAACAGACTCTCCAATATTAGTGTTAAACAAAGCACTGGAGTTCTCATACCTCTCTTATCTCTCCTCTTGATATAGATGCTAAAGTTGAGACATCATGTTATATGAATCCATTTACTTATGTTGCTTTAAAATATCATTGGACATGGATGATAACATGAACCACTAAACATCTGTAGCATCATTCATATGTTTCTCATAGAGAGATAGTTCTTTATCACTTTCCTCATTTCCAAGAACAACTGGTAAAGGTTCTTCCATCATATATAATTTTCTTTCATGTTGAAGGATGATGTGTAAACACCTCTACCATTCTTGAAAATTCATACCAGTGAGAAGGTTTTATTTCTTGAGTATGGATTGTAATGAAATTTTTGATGTCATATTTAATTTTGTTTCTAAAAAATGGATAATCATAATTCTTTTACTTTATCTGATAAAATTTAGAAAAATTAATAAATATTATATTTATTTGTATCCCACTATTTTATCGAATACTAATATCCCTCACCATTGGATTCGAAATATCCTATTGCTTGTATATTCAATTTTTAAGCATCCATATTCCCTTTATCATTACACTAAATTTGGTTGGTCAAGAAACTTGAATGTTTTTAGATAGGCATTCAAAATTCCAACTACATTAACTTACATTTCCTTGATCTGCTGAGTCAAATCCTCAATCCTAAAATTATTAATTTCAAATTTCCTCAACATTTACCTCTCAGTTACACTAATTCCTAATTTGGTAGTCAACCCTTGTTTTCAACCAAGATAATTCACCCCAAAACCTCATGTTAGAATTTCATGATAATTAAAATCACCCCAACTTTGTTTGGTCAAGCACTTTGAACTCTGGTTCGATTCTAACCGAAGAAACGGAAGGTTATACCAACTTAATATTCTATTAAGGGATTTTATCCTTTATATGTAAATTTCCAATTATTATCTTTATTATATGATTGTTAATATTGAGTGGTACTAATTATGTGTTTAACCATGTCTTAGATAATATTTATGCATAAGCCGGTTTATTTTAGTTCTATCTTGTATTCTTGTTAATTCATTAATTATGTGATCATGGTAAGACCTCCAAAATGAAATTAATCTACAAATAATAGAAATAAAATAAATGGTATGATCATGGTCATATACTAATGGTTAGTTTATCTAGTGTTTTATAAACAAACCATCAACCTAGGGAAGAAATACCATTAACCAATTCAGGTTCATGTTTACAGTTTTCCACTTGTACACCATTGTGTCTCCTTGGATTGGTTTTTCCTCGTCTCGTCACTTGAAATGCCCCCACTAGCTTGGGTGGTCCATCCATTACATAAGAATTTACTCACATGGGTGAGGGGTAAAGGGGGTTTACATAAAATAAACCATGGGCACACATTCCCAACATATTAATGAGGTGGGAAGGCATGTTGACCAAAAATTTAATTTAATAAAAAATTAAAATGAAACCACTCACATACAAAGGTCTGGTATATATCATGACCATATATTATCATGGAATGAATTACGCATTTAATAAAAATAGAATTAAATTATTAATTATTCTTATTTAAGATAAATCACACTAGAATCAATATTATATTTAGTTAATATATCGTTTTATCTTAATCCTTATCTAAATTTCCTTGAGATTATCATCCTTTATAATTTTAAAAAATTAAATAAATTCATTTAAAATTAATCCTCTACATAAATACACATTGGAGGAAACAAGGTGAATACTTGTCCAAATCTACCCAACATGTATTATACTCATATATTATTTTACTCCTATCACATATGGAATACATGACATATCACGTAATTTCAGGACAAGTACTTCATGAATGATTACACGAATTACATGATTTTTTTGTCATGTGTTATGCTATAATGTACATAGAGTAACAACTTGTAATATGACTCATACATGATATGTAGATCTTAAACATTACACAGATATAAATTATAAATTTAAATATTTATGTATATTAAAACCTATCACATGGTGTGTCCTATCTTTATGAACACATTAAAGTACATGTCTCATGGTTTTCATAGTAAAATAAATAAATTTTAAATTTGTGTAACTTTGTATAAGTACACGACATTTAGATCAGATATACATGGAATGTATACCTCTCACCTTTTATTCAAGACACACACCTAGATACTAGGTGTGTAGTTAGTGCCTTGTAAAATTTCGAGTACACGGCATGTCCAATGGGCCACATTCCATGGAGACTCTATGTTACATGGTCACCCTTCTGGTAGGTTGGGTATTTAATACACATCCCATCTTTGACGCAAAGGAACCACATGACATAACTAATCGGCCACACAGCATGTAGTCTGGCTGACCATGTGCCACTCTGTCCCAGTCAACACATGGTGTAAGAATTAACTACACCGCGTGTCATTAATGCACATGGGTTGAGTAATTACAAAATTAACTTCCAGTGCATTGAACATAACTACACGACGTGTAATGTTTGTCACACAATGTGTACTATTGTGTTATCCAAGTTTAATCCTTTCCTCCTATAGATGAGTTCCACGATTTTATTTTAATCAAAAAATTAATCGTTTTTATTAGATCTGTGAGAAATGATAAAGGATGAAAGAGATTTCATAATTTAGATTAAAATAATGATTAAAATTTAATTTAAAAACTAAATTATGAATGTGTAAATAACCAATGAAACTAAATAATTACAATTTATTGTGTTCCCCTTATAATACCAATTATAGGTTATGGGAATAGCAGAAGTGTGTGATGGGTGGTTCCCAACTTTAATCTTTTCCATAATTAATGATTAATCTGAGATCTATATGATGATGAATTTTGTGATCTATAGAATTGATTCAGGTAAATAGACAAAAGAATAATTCCACCAGAACCGAGAAATAAGGATCAACATATATTGTTTATAATTAATTTAATTAGATAAATAATTACCTCTAAGTAATTAATTCTCTGTTGATGTGTTCAGAGATAGATCTATGGTGCGTAGTCCTTATGTTGTAGAAAACTAGTGTAGATTTTCTCTAGAGGTGATCCATGCATGTTCCAGGAATATCCAAACGTCACTGAAGGATTCTTCAGGTGCTAGCATGGAATATCCTTGCTCGTGCGTTTTCCTCCCTGATCACCTCGAGAATCGCATCCAAAGCATTCTCCTTGATTCGGTGGAGAAGGATTTCTTGTCTTTCTTGGGATCGTTCCTAGAGAAGGGAGCTCTCTAGTACTGATAGAATTCTCCTTGAATAATTGTACACAACCAAATAATATTATGTAAAAATAATATAATTGGTTATTTATATTTTTAAGGTTAAAATAAAATAATTTCACAAGTGCCTTTATTATTATTTAATCCTAGAAAAATCCCATGTCAAATAATAATAGTAATATTATTACTTATCTTGTGAATTATAATTAAATATTATTTTATTAAATAATATTCAATATTATCTTTTATCACTAGATATTTAAAATCTTTCCTCCATTCCTCTACAATATTTATCTAGCCTTAAAAATGTCTATTTATTTATTACATAAATATCACCTCATTATTCACCAATAAATAAATAAATAATATATTTACTAAACAAAAAACAAATATTTATATGTGATCAATCATACATGAATAATTATTAAACCACGTATTGGAATAATATTTATTCAACTTATTAAATAATAAATAATAAGATATTATTTAACTGAGATTCGGGATGCACTTAGTGTGTGACCCTCTAGGCCTATTTCTTAGTGGAATTGGGTAAAGTAGTCTAAAGTTTAAGGTTAGATTCTGGAAACACACCAAGGAACCCGTAGAGAAATAATTTAATGACACAATCACATGTCACCTCATATGAACCATTACCATGTAATATAATCTCTTTATCACGATATCTCAAATAGAGCCGGTTGCATTCTAGTTCCATCATCCTATGTGCTTGATTATCTATTTCTTTGAATTTATTGAAATAGAACTTTACTGTTGATCACCATGTCCATGGATTTATTTCGGCTATATCATTTCCATTAAAGTGCCTAAGATATTAACTTCCATTAAATAATAGAAGGGATAAATCCTTTCTCACATTATACATTAATGAAATATTACTCATGATGCACCCAACATATCATACCTCACTGCGAACATCTTTCATCATGGTTTTCATCAATACATCTAAGTGTGCGACTCATAATACTCATTAAAAATAATCATAAAGTCTAAGGACCAATACACACATCTGCAGATACGAACATCCAATGACACGTATGAATGTGGATTTCTAACAAGCAGGTATCGTTCTCATAATATCCATACTGTACATTACCATTGTTGTACACCATGAGAAGATTCCTAAAATTCCTATGAGTCTCCACCCCTAATAGCATGTATCATTTGTGTCCTTCAAATGATGTCATCTGGATATACAATATATATTCATGAATAGTGTCATAGAATTTCTAGGTTCTCCTCATAGCGGGGAAGTGTTGTGACCTTTTAGTGTGGTAGCTACTCTTACAACATTATCACATACTATGTTACACAAAATAACAATCATGATGTTATTATAAGTTCATTAATATTAAAAAACTATAAATACAAGTTTATCATAAGGTATAAATAATTTGGTTCTGGGCACCAACTCTAACAAACACTTGTCTTTATTATACATTAATTCACGATTTATTGCATAAGAATACATATAATAAAACCCATAATATTGATAATTATACTGTATTTGGGTAATTAGGTACATTAAATAACAACTTTAAAAAAAGTGGCATATCAACATTATTGAAAACTTCTTTTACATGCTCTTAATTTTCCATCCTTCTTAAAATTTCATAGGATAACATGAGGATATACATAATGAAGGTGTGATATATAATTCCTATTAAGAGAATAAAAAACCAAGATGTGAAGAAATTATTACATTTTATAAAATAGCCATTTCAATGGGCCATAAAATGGGTGATAATCGTAAACATTAACAAAGAGGCATGATATACCATGATTACATAAAGGAAACATGGGAAAGTGGAAACAAATTTAAAAATGGAATCATAAACATTGGTCAAGGATAAAAAATAATAATTCCTAACATGATGGAAAAATTCTCATAATGGATTAGGTTCACTCTATAATCCCATACGTGATATATCATGAGACTAAAACATTTCCCAATGCATTGGAGTGGTATATAATTCTTGGTACACCCACCGCTTTCATATTATGTACATACAGAAGTATTATACAAATATCATTCAACATAGGATCATATTTCATCAAATTTAATTACATTATTAGAGTTTGGAATAAATAAATTGGATTTCACAATAAAATAAGTATAATTATAACACCCTGAGATTTTGAGAATAATTTTTTTCGAATTAATTTATCTTTTCAATATTTTTCATTTCACATGACACTAGAAATAGTTCTATATATATATATATTAATAAACTAATTCAAACATTACTTTCACACTCAATAACAACCTGGCTTATTCTACACGCAATACCAACTTGTCTTGCACTATAAGCAACACGGACTTGGCATACGATGCACACAACACTGAATTTCTATAAAACATATTTTTATATACATAATTAATTAAATGAGATAATTATAACCAAAACATTAAAAATATTTATAGTACTATTAATAACTAATTTGTAAATATTTTTTATACTTTTTTTATATAAATAAAACATATTTTTAATGAAAGATGTGATTTTTGGTAACGTCCATTTATGTTAGAAATACCATTTTCTTGAATGCACCGATTTTTAATAATAAAATTAATTTTAAACACATTTAAAAATTTAATTTGATAAAATAAAATTCATTTTTTTATTCAAAATTTTGAAATTATCCTAGGGTGAATTTTGGGATTTTTTAAAGAAACTTCGTTTTTTATGAATAGTGAAAAATACTTCTTTTTAGTTAAAAAACTACCTTTTTATAATTAATTATTAATGATAAATGATATTATAAATATGTTTTAATGTCACATTAGATAAATATTACATCTATTAAAACAATTTAATTCATTATAATTAATTTCAATTTGAAACTGAATATAAAATCTTAAGAAACTTTTGAACTTATTTCCAACATTAAACCCACATTATTTCATCTCGTCTATGGAATTAGCACTAATATTAATTCTACTCCTTCTGTGAAATGAATTTAAAAAATCTGATATAAACCATTTTATTCAGTCTAACATTTAGATTCTAATAATACCATGTTAATTTTTTACAAAAATTATTTGTAAAAGTGATTAAAATTAATCACAATAGTTAAGGCCAAATTAAGATTAATTAGAGACTACACCTTAAAATTAAGGGCCCAAATGACCACGAAACTTTTCTAACACCCATAATATGTCCATATTTCGGCCATAAACCTTCCATTATTTAGTTTTTTTGGTTTTTTATGACTTTTTTTGGGAACGAACATGTGCACACCAAACTTGTTTCTAAATATTCCAAGTAACTCATTTTCTTTCCCTATAAAAGGCCACCACCTTTACTCATTCCTCACAACTCTAAAACCTATTAAGTTCATAAAAAATATAACCAAGTAGCTTTCCAAAAATATTTTCTTATACCTTGAATCATACCATTGGTCATAAAGCTTCCCAAGTAATCCTTTTGGCACAAACCAAATGGAGTTACTCGATTTAGAAGTAACGTCTTCTCTCATGATCATTTCCGGTATTTCCCCTCTTCACCCCTTAAACTATATTTATTACATTATTGTGTGAAAAAAATGGTATCATCCATATAATAGGTTTTTTTATGAAACTTTTATGACCTACACTTACACAAACCTCCATCTAATAGATGTTGAACATATTGTTTCTGTGTACAGTGAACTACTGCCTCACGGAATGATGATTGTTCATTTCTCCTTTACCACCAATCATGGTGGCCATTATGATAGAAAATATATTTATATATGTCCTATATTATATTTAATGTTTATTTAAGTCTATTTATTCTTTTTATAATGCACATATCTTTACTATCCATTTCATCTTAATATGATACTCTCGTTTGACGAAGAGTGGACTATCGCCCCCTCAAAGCGATGTGATTTTTTCATACACCATATGGAATGTATTAAGGATGGGTTTAGTGAAATTATATGATATATATATGATATAGTAATACTAATAGAATAATTATATATATATATATATAAACATATAAATATTTGTGTGTTTTTACATACTTTCTTTCAATACGATAATAAATATGGAAACAACACTACTACAAAGAGGTATTTTAAAAGTGCTAAAAATAGCCTTTAATAGCACTAGAAAATCATTTATAATCACAATGAAGATAAAGTGGAGGTGCCTTTAATAGTTCTAAAAAAACACTAATAAAGGGTTCCCTTTATCTGTGCTAAAAAAACACTGATAAAGGTCCACCTTTATCAGTGCTATTTTGAGTTCTAATAAATTCCCCATTTATCAGTGCTATTTTGAGTGATGATAAAGGCACAATTTATTATCACTAAATTAGTGATAATAAAGGCCATGTTTCCTAAGAAAATCCATAACCTTCACAGTGCTTGCACACCTGAGACAGAACCTACACACAGCACAAAACAGAACCTGCACACAAAACAGCTGCCCAAAACAACACCTACACACAAAAAAAGCATATAAAAACAAAACAGGAATAAGAATTTTGCAAAAAATGCTATATAAATTTACTTGAAATCATGAATACAAAAAAATACACTTCTATATATATTTCAAAAAAAAATATGTTTAAAATTACAATTATCCAACAAATAGTTAAAAACATTAGTGTTTCATCCTTTTAGTATCTATGATCCCCTCTCAAAAATTTTAGTCCCTGGTATTAGTTTTCAAACAAAGCATCCGAACTCAGAAATAAAATTCCACCTATATAAGAAAATAAATATTAAGTTATTAATACAATAATGAAATAAATTAAACATTAATGTGAAACAATACATTAATAAAGTGTCATTTTTTAATAAAAAATCACATTTGGGTAGGTATGGGGCCATAAGACTAGATGATACTTGATACATGACCATGATATGGGTAGGTAAGTGGACATGATAAGATACTTGAGTAATGAAAAGGATAAAATTCCAAAAATTACAATAATTAATGATTTTTAGAGGTTTCTTAGTGTATGGACTTTCCCACTTTCTCTTCTTAGTCCTCTTAGAGGAAGGAACTTCAAAAGATAACTTGAGGTTCCCAAGGTGGTGTTGATGGAGTCACAAATGGTGTTTCCTTTAGATTAGAAAAAAACACATCCATGAGATCCATTTGACTAAGATAGCCTTGATCATCAGCATCTCAGTCACTTTTTGAACCAACTTTGGCCATCGTGTCTCTGGGAAAGTAAACTAGAGAGGTGGGAGGTGACCAAATTTTACCAACCTCTTGAAATATCTAAGAGAAAATAAAGTTCACAATAGTCCTAACAATATCAAATAATATATGAAAGTGATTATAAAACTTATCTTACCTCTTCACTGGATCCATCCTAGTCTCCCTTATCTTCACTAGTTACTATTGTGCTAGGAATTATCATTCTCTAAGCTAGGGGTGTGTAATGGACTTAGCCTTTGACAGAATGAATCACCACACTAAGTTCTTAGAGAAGTTATTTTACTTCAATGTTTTGTTGTTCATAGAAGATTTCTTTGGGAGTGATCACACTCCCAAATCCCTATAGCTCTATTTCCACTTGACACAACACTCTCCAGACCTCTATGGTCAATGTATTCCTCCTCTAGTTGTCACATTATTGAAATGTGATGGTAAACACAACCATAATTAGATCATATCCCCCACAAAATGGAACTTCTTTCACAGGAACCCCATACATTGTTACCAAATCCTTTGTCACCCTCCTTGTTGATGGTTTTGGATATAAGTGTCTCATTTTCTTTTAAGACATCTAGAGAGATATGGGTCTTATAGAAGATGTTTTTTTGTTTGGAATATAACTTCTTGATGATGTCAGAGCCCATGTGTCCTCATCCTAATCCACTGTTAGAAGATCTATGTGATTTATCACCAATGGATCCAATTGACCATTCGGGTATGATCAGACCAGGGTATCAATATAAGAATTAGAGAGTCCAAAACCCACACTATCTAGAGGGAAGGTCACCCGAACCTAATTTTTCTATCTGGTGAACATTATCCACAATTTGTGAGCCACCATGGGATGCATTTCTGAACGGATGTGGGGAGGAGTGGGGAATTTTATCTGAATGCACTGAACTATCTCCCCTAGTGGTATGATGCATACCACTCATAGAATATCTTTTAGTTAATCCAAGTGGATAAAACACCCTCACATATGGCTAAAACATAGGCTTAGGCTATATTATCACCATTTACATTATTGGTAATTTCACAGGTTGGTGCTCCATATGGTATAAAAAACTGATCATATGGGTTCACTTTTCTCTTGATCTATTAGTTCTTTAGTTTGATTAGCCAGAACCCACTAATACTTTATATAAATTTCCTGAACTGGTAACTTGTAATGTTGTGATTATTAAGTAAATCATATCCACCAATGTTGTCCCCCATCAAACCCCACCGTAGTTGTAAGGGGATGAATATTTTGAACGGGGCATACCTCTATAGATGTAGTGAAGTTGGAAATATAACTTAGACAACATGTGAATAAACAAGATGATAACCATACCACCTGCAATCACCGCTACCATCATTAAGGTGGAGACCATAACTCCACCTTTTTGCATTGTGAATAAGTACCTGCTTAGGTACATTGCTAAGAAGCTTACTAGATGAAGAAGATGATGGTCCTAGGAGGTGATTGACCATCCTTAGTCATTGAATTGACACTCTTAAACTATTTTAAAGTGATACCCCTCTTCCCAATAGGATTATCATGATGTAAAAGCCTTGGGATCTTTATTCAGACACTCTTATTGAGTCCTCTTGATGATGAAACAATCCCACTTCTTGAAGGGGATGTCAACCCATGGATATGGGTCTTTCCCAAGGGATGTTCTGGCCAGATTGATGAGATCCTTCATAATGGTAGGATTCTATTCCATGTCATCCCGGGTATATGGGGGATGAATTTACTCATCATACTTGTCTCCTAAAGTCATCACACCATAGATCATCTTAATGTCCCATATAATGGTGTCGAAATCACCAAACATAAAATGAAATGTGTTGATGTATTGAATCTATAAACTAAACAAGTCTACCATTGGAATTTTGTTGCAATAAGTAAAGGTTTGGTAAGCCTAAATAGATTCATAAAATCCTATATTTTTTAGCTCAACCTCAAACTTTGTAGAAATACACTGAACCAAGAACGGACAACCCCGGTCCATCCCAAAGCTTCCACCTGATTGAATAACCCATCCAAATAACCACCCAAACTTCTAATTTGATATATAATTCTACATTTTTGATCTATGAATATAGGTTTTAAGCTCCAAATCATGTTAAAACCCTTTAAAATCAATCCACATAGGCTTAAAAATTAAGTACATGACTTTTTCAAAGTCATGTGATCACATAACCATAATAGGATCACATGATCAAATGAACCTGGGAGATTTATACGATTACATGACCCTTGAAGATTTATGTGATCACGTAAATAAGACAAGATTACATGAATCATGTTTCAAGTGAATTACTTTGATTATGTGATTTTTTTATGTGATTTGATCTTGTGATGAGATCGCATGATCAGTTTACATGAAGCATTCATACAAAGGAGATTATGTGACAAGATTACATAAAGAGGCTTATGTGAAGTAGAGAAAAAACCTAAGAGTTCTCGTAAAGCTGTGAAATATTGAGTTATTAATGAAATAGATTTCCCATTACTCTTATATCTATTTTAAATTTCATGGAATACCGATAGTATCTTATAATACTAAAAGAAAAATAGAAGCCCAAGAGAATCAGTTAGGTATTCACTTCTTTATAATAAAGTCCTTTTTTCTTCTTCTGGAATTTGTATGTGAGGTGTGTATGCATCTGGGCATTGATGTGATGTAGGTTCTATAAGAGGTGCATAGGCACCCATATTTTGATAGGCATGCATATTTATATATGATGAGAGTTTATTTGAGAAATTGTTGAGATGCAAGATCTATGGACAATGATTTCACTATAAAAACATCAAGATTACATCTGTGATTGAGCATACACAGCGTCGTTTCTCTTCATACAAAGGCATGTCACATGGATATAAATCTTCTAAAATAAACTAACCCTATAAGAAATAATGATAATCAAATCAATGTTTTATTATATAATTTTTCGTTAAAATAGATATATTATATCGTAACACTACCTTTACATCTTTCCAAATAGTTTCTTTGTTCTAAATATAAGATAATAACAAAACTAAGTATTCTTTTTTTACTTTACTACTATTGGTTAACTACCTATTTGCATATCATCTGATCTGAACTTCGGATCGGGCTTCCCCATGATGCTCTCATCAGACACCATCTATATGATATCATCATCCAGTGTTCACTTTTTCTTCTCTTTCTATACCCATTTACCAAGTAAATGGGTGTAGGAAGAGAAGGAAAAGTGAACGTTGCATGATGATATCTTATAGATGGTGTCTGATGAGAGAATTATGGGGACGTTGGATCGGAAGTTCAGATTAGATGTTATGCTAAGAAGTGGTTAACCAATAGTAGTGAAGAATACATAGTTTTGTTATTAAATTTGTGAGTAGTGCACAACAAATATTCTTCCAACACACTGCATAAGTAGAAACATTTTCATAAATGACCAAAATACAGAATATAAATGATCCATGCCATAATATTTTAGGTCTAGTGCTTTTAGAAACATGGAAACCTAAATAACTAGTTCATAAGAGTCTCTCATTAAGTTATGATTGAATTGAAAGAAAAATAATTTCTAAAACTATTATTCATAACCTAAATATATAAAACATAATAAATGGTGATCATATATGCTCAATAAATGTAAACTAGGGAGATATCAATGATCATATAAGGATAACATAAGTAGTAGGAATTCACCTTTATCCTATTTGTGTACAATCTTCCATCAGGTATACTGCCCATTCATTTCTAAGCACTTATATATCATTTTATGAATATGAATTTTTACGACAGTCATGGTAGTACTGAAAAAATATAAACACACAAAGGATTAATAAATATTTTAAATGAACTCGAAATTATTTTCAAAAATACCTTTTTAGGGATGCTTATTTGTTTATGAAATAAAATCTCTTTCATAAATTTAAAAACATAATAACCACATTTCTTTCCATTTGTTTGTTTTGGACACTACAGAAGCACTGATAAAAATAAGTAATTTGTTTTAATATGTGTTTTGATAGTGAAATATTATTATATATAACAGAATATTTTTCCATTTCTAGATCTTGTAGTTGTTCTTTTCCTTAGGACTTGGATTCATTCCATGTAGTACAAGATATTGATAAACCCCCCTATTATAAAAAATTCCTCATTAAAAGAAAATATAAATTATATAAAAATATGTTTAGTTATAAAATATTTGATCTAGTGTATTAAAAATTGACAAACACTATCATGTGTGGTCATTTTGTTGCATATCCATCCATTGAACCCAAAAAATAATTCTTTGTAGTATCAAAATTGGTGGAAATAAGCATCCAATGCTACCTAAAAACACCAAAAGGAGTAATTAATTACAGAAATGAAAATATAGTGGATATGATTAAATTGTAGAGTTTTACCCCCACGTCATTGGTATTAAAAAGATTTTTTCATCCGTAATTTTTTTTCAAACAATTTAAGCAGGGATGAAATTATTTCAGCCTATTTTATCAGAATTTATTTCTTTTTTTAATGTGGTTATGTGAGGACTAATGAGTCCAAATAATTGTTCATGGGAAAATCATTTTAGTTTTTCTTCATATATATGCCTACGAAAAATATGAAATGTATTTACTAATAATTATCATAGTATATCATCTTTTGTAAAATAAAATCATAAAAACATACCTCATGTATACATTTAAAATTGAGGCACCTAACCATTTATTCCTGAGGATTTCATTAACATTTTCATCACTAATGAAATCTGATTTTTCCTCTTCGTACATATTTTTTTAAAATCAACTATGTGAGCATTTTCATCCATCATCTTTGTATCCACATGATCCTGCAATGATATTAAATGTGGATATAGAATGGGTGGGGTGAAGGTGCTCTTAGTAGATCATTTCAATTAGTTAGTTGATTCTTGAGATAGTTATGAGCTGATATTTTGTTTCACCCCTTCTCTTTTTCATTTTGTAATAACATTCATTAGTTTAGACCTTTTTCATTAAATTTTAATGGTTCAGGTTGAAAAATAAATTGGAAATGCATACCTCCTTGTCAACATGTTCTCTTACAAGAATTGGCGGCCATTCAATGAATGTTCCAACAGCCTTTTTGATTGTATGATTGTCTTCATCGTCATTTGGAATAGGTAGCTTGGCACTCGTCTCATTAGCTATGTTGATCAACACTCTAACATGATCTTTTGGAAGTTGTTTGTTGTTTAGTATGTCGTTCTGCATGTTGAACATCATAGCCCTCACTACAAGAAGATAGGTGGGAGTAGATAGATATAAATAATAGTCATTTTCACCCTATAGAATATTAGTACAGTAAACTTATATGTGTCTATGTGATTCACATTTCACAGAAATAATTATTATAACATTTATTACCTCAACTAAGTTAGGTTTTTTATTGGAATGGATCACATCAAAGCTAGGGGTGGGGTGGGATCTTCACGCACATGTTTTTATTGAGTTGTTACTTCTCTTTGCCTCCTCCCCATGAAACTTTCTATCATCTCTCTTTGGTATTGTAATTCTTCTTGAAATATAGCTATTTTTTCTATCATCTTTTTCATTTCCTCAGTTTGATCCTCCACTTATTTTTGTTTCTGAAAATATGTTTGGGGTGTCACCCCAAAACCCGCACCTCTGACGCAGCCATTATATTCTGGCTTCTTTAAGGCCATTGAAAGTATGTATACATCTGGTGTGGGTGTTGTTGATTCCTATGACTATTTCAGATTGAAAATATAGGAAAATAAGTAGTCGTTGTTATGTAATAGTGATTTAAATCAAATTAAATTTATATTATGTCATACTTACACATGTTTCCCACACTTTTTTGGTGTTTTCATCTATCATTATACCCTATTTATTTACACGATCCTCCTTCCATAGCACATGGAATAGGATGGAAGTGGGTTTCAATTTCGATTCATCAATTTGTATATAAAAAGAGGAACATGGTTATGGTGTTGTTTTATGTCACATAAAAGTATTATGATAGATTTAATATACATACTAATTTATCTCATGTGAAGGATACCACATCCTTGATTTATGGTAGGGGTATGCTGGTTTTGTTGCATGTTCTTTATTTCCATCACTCAATTTCTATTTCATAAATAAAAACATTTCAATCAAAGTGATGAATACAAGCAATGTCAAACAATGTATTACCAGACACAATGTACCTGAAAATTATACTCCCCACGACAGTTTCTAAATGCATCCCATCCTCTCTGGGATATCAAGTGTGCATAAAGATGAGGTGGGTGTGGATTTATTTTCACTTCAGTTTCTTTAAGATGATATTTTTTTTAAATTGTGTGGAAGCCTCAATGAATACTTCCTGAAACTTTTAATATATATTCCTTGTGTGAGACATCTACTATAAATGAACTCTACAATGGATGATGAAGAGTAATTCAATGTTTTAGTATTTTATTTTATTTTAACAAATTAAAGAAATTATATCATAATGTTGCCATAATCTCTTCCCGCATTAGTGTCCTAAGCCCGGGGACAACATGGTTCCATGACTGTACATCAATCGGCACACGTTTCTAAGTCATGATTCCAATGTAGCTACTAAAAATGGCTTTGTTAGAGTTAGCATGTTGACCTCTCTTATTCTATCCCACCTCATATTTGATGGCTTTTGATTTTTCCTTAATGATTTTGGCTAACACTATCAAACCATGGAGCTCTTGTTTTTTTTGTGGCATCAGGGTTTCATTTCCTACCATTTCATCATAATAATCATCATTATGTTCCTCTAAAGATATAACATAGACACTAGGACTAGCAGAAATAGGTTGAGAAACCTGTTGTACCCGAGCACTGGGACCAACAGCAACAGGTTGAGAAACCTTTTGTTTCTCTGCACTGGGACCAGTAGTAGCAGGTTGAGAGACCTGTTGTGCCTCAAGATTGGGTGCATCAGTAGGTGTAGAAGTAATTATCTGAAAAAGTAGTTTAACATTTAATTTAGATTATATAAAACCAGCAAAAAAAACATAATAACATAATGTAACACAATGTATATTACAATAAACAAATAACCTGATTATTGAACTCTATTTTTAAAATATGGAGAGATTTGACCCCTCTATCAACTATGTAAATCCCTTCATTGTGGTCTCCTCTGACATAAAAAATATCGTCTACATTGGGACCACTATGAAATGATTTTGAAGTCCCAATGAAAGGGTCATCCTCTATTGAACTTTCATCTGACCCTTATGTTATTTTGGTCGATAACAGAATAATTGACCAGTTTCGTTTGGGGGATCTAGAACATAAAATACTTGTACTGCCTACAATTCCATTATAAATGGTTCATCTTTATTTCCTTCCTGACAGAAATCAACTTTCACAAATCTCAATTCATCTATTTTAATAGGACTCCTATTATCAACCCACTTGCATTAAAAAATCGGCACTTGGAATTTTGTTTAATCCAACTCCCATATTTGTTTGATGATGACAAGGAATGACATATTTGCATAAATTGGATTTCTTTTCTTATCACTGAAAACATGCATCGCTTCATCCACAAGTGTAACCCCACTATTCCACATGGTACTATCTTCATCATGTTCATTAGTATAAAATATATAACCATTAACTACATAAGAATTATAAGATAATAAAAACACACTTGCTCCTCCGGCTAGCCATCAAATTCATTATGAAATTGAGTCTAAATTTTCATCTAACTTCTTAAAAATATGGTCCCAAAACCATCCTATAAACTTTCGATCATGTGTATCTGATATCCATTTTCCAGCCCTATATGGGTTCAAATGCCTAAGAATTTTTTTGTGGGTTTGAACATATGGGTCAATGTAAAAACTTTTATGAAAAACATAAAGGTGGTCCTGCTTCTGATTTTTAATATTGATTGTGAAAACCTATTCCATAAATTCCTTCACCCTCAAGCTTCCCAATGTGACTAGATTTAGGAAGGCCAATGATTTCTACACCAGACAGGTATTCGGTACAGAATTCAACAGCTTCCTCAACAATATATTTCTCCGCAATAAAACCCTATAGCCAACGTTGATTTTTGACATACCCTTTCAAAATATTCAAATACCATTTAATGGGGTACATTAATCAATAAATTAAAGGACCACATAGTTTAATCTCTCACACCAAATGAACCATCATATCAAAGAATGTCAGTGGGAATAACATTTCCAATTCACAAAATATGACTGCAATTTCTCTTTACATAGTTGGAAATTTCTCCAGGTCTATAACTTTGTTACATATATTATTGAAGAAGAAATAGAGATTAATTAATGTATGGAAAACATTCTTGGGAAAAATTCAATGTAAAGCTATAAGAATTAGATCTTGCATCAAAACATTTAAGTCATGTGATTTCAGACCCTTTAACTTTTAATCACTCATTGACACGATGTTCTTGATATTTGATGAATACCCCTCTAGAAACTTTATGTCATAAAATAAGTTTAAAAATGATATCTCTCCTACCTGGATAGAGTGTAATCAGTAAGAGAAAGAAATGTTCATTTTTTCACCCTTCACTAGTGCCAACTCTTCTCGTATTCCCATCTCAACCATGTCCAATCTAGCCTTAATTCCATCCTTTTTTTCAGGTGCATTTAGAAACGTGTCGATGACACTATAACAAACATTTTTTTCAACATTCATATCATTATGAAAATGTATGACATACAGACAATTTCATTATGGTAATTCAAAAAAACTGATCTCTTTTTTCAATCGGTTTTCAAAATGTTTTTCAAAAATGGTTTACCAAAATTAGTGTCTGCATCTTTTACTTTCGCACACAACTGATCACCTGTTAGTAGAGACAATATTGTACATTATTCTGAACTTCCATCGAATGATGTTGTCCAAGATTGGTACTTATGTCATTGGGGTACAAATATGTGATGTTCTGGAAACATAGTTTTCGATGAATGTTTCAACCTAATTGATTGTGTACCTTGTTCACAAATGGGACACCCTTGAGTTACTTTAATGAAATATCCTGAAAAATTTAGATAAGCAAGAAAGTCATTTATTGTCCCATACAATATGGTTCTCAAAGTGAAATCTTTATTTTTGTAATCATCATACAACGTAACACCTAAATCCCACAATAATTTCAAATCTCAGATCAATGGAGCCAAATAAACATCAATAACATTACTCGGTTGTTTTGGTCCTGATATAAGCATAGATAACATGATGTATTTTTGTTTCATGCATAACCATGGTGGTAAGTTATAATTTTCTAACATAATCGGCCATGTATTGTGACTAATACTTTAAAAACCAAAAGGATTCACTCTATCTGTAGATAATGAAATACTAAGGTTTCTCGGCTCGTTTCCAAATTCAGGATATTCATGATCAATTATCTTCCAATGAGGAGAGTCTATCAGGTGACATAGTTTCTCATATTTAATTCATGTATCTACATGCCATGTCAATTTTATTTCACTCTCCTCACTTCTATATAGGCACCTAAACCTTGGAATTATTTGAAACTACCATACAAGTTTTATAGAACTGGATTCATCTTTCTTGTATCAAGAAGCACCACACTTTGGTAATTCTTTAATTGATTGGTGGTCCTTGAAAAAAACAGTCATTCGAGTAGGCATGTAATCTTTCAGAGATCATACCCATCGAGTGTAGCATTCTTTTTGAATTGTATGTTCTGATCGGGATCTCATTATCTTCGGGAAGCATGTCATTTAAGAGAGAAATTAGTTCCGTAAAAATGGCCTCACTCCACCCATTTCCTTCTTTCAAATTATAAAGCTTTAGTACGGCTGACAATGTTGTATATTTAGTGTAACTAGTATACAATGTCATCTTTTCACAACTCGTTAACTTCTTAAACAATTTTGGGAAATCATGAAGTTCTTATTCAATTATCCTTTTCATTTCCTCAATAAGAATTTCATCATCATTCACATTTTTAATCTCATCCTCCATAAGATCATCTTCATGGTTCATGATTTTAATCATATCATATGATCTATAAAACATAGTGTTATCCTATCCACTACCTATATTTGTTTTTTCCCAGTGTTTATTCCAACATGTATGACTTCGATCTATTCTGTGACAAATCAGGTGTTCTTCCAACTCCTCTGGACTAATTTTTCTTGAATAACAACAACGTAAACATGGAAAAAGGATTTGACAAGGGTCATTTGCATGATCTTTTGAAAACATGATAAACTCTTTCATGCCATCTTCATACTCTTTTGTCAACCATTTGGAATTCATTCATTCTTTATTCATATTCATCCTATTTGATACAAAAATATTAATATTTAACAAAATAATTATGAAAAAGATGTTCAACTAAGGTCATCATCCAACTATAATCAATGGAACTAGCTATGTTAAACAATACCCTTACCTCTCCATGCATTACTTAAGACCAAAGTAGATTACACCCATCTTCCCTACCACCTGATCAATGGAACTATCTATGATAATCCCTTACAGTAGAATGTTTTATTATCCCACGTGTGATCTATATGCATTGTTGTAAACTAGTTTTTTAGTGTTTATCTAGAAATATAATTTCTCTAGTCAATAACTATGGTAATAAACTAATATATGGTATGATTTTCAAGAGTTCTTGTGGGGGGAAGGATTAATTACATGTGTAGTTATGGTTATTTGACTAGGGTGTCTCATAGATTCCTCTAGTGAAGAAGTTTTCTAAGATTCAGTGGAATTTCACTAGTAACAAAGTGGTGGTTCCATTTAAATGGGTAAATTTTGGATTGATATTCAATGGTGTAAGAACTACAACATGGAAAAAAATGGCATACCAATCATGCCAACAACCACAACACCATACAAACACACAATCGTGCTCACAATTGCAACACCATACAAACAAAACAATAACAATTTTAGATTTTAAAAAGAATCCCTTATTCAATTATGTTTGTTAATTCAGGGGTTATATCAGATGTTTTATCATCTTAGGGAATTCATTAGTTAGTCAGTATACATAAATTACCAATTTTTATATTCAAATGTTCAACAAGAACCAACCAACATGAAATTCATTTAATGCGCAAATAAGGACTACAAACGGCCATGATTTTCAATGGGGAATTTATCCCATACATTTCACAAAATAACCATCAATATCAAACATTAATAACATGTGAACAAGAGTAAACCAATGAGTAAGAGGAGAAAACTCACCGCAAAGGTGTTGTTCAGTGTGCGGAAGAGCTGCGTTCGCGGTAGAGGAGAGGCATGCGGTAGAGGAGATTTACAACTGAAAAGAAAACATAAAATGAGAACTCACATATTAAAAAAAAAATATTGTTCATTAGTGGGATTTTATTTTTCATCTATGATATCTGCTTCTTGTTTATTTATTTAATATATATATACTATTTTCCAATATATTCAACTTATTAATGGGACATGTCTGCTTTTTAGAAGAAATGTCATTTTTATTTTACTCTATGTTAGTGGTAAAATATTCCACATTAATTGCATTTTTTCTGAGGATTATTGTTATCCCGTAGGGATCATAAATTCCTCTTAGGTTAATGGAAATTTAGGTCAGTTGTTGGTTATGATATCAGCCTTGTCCATATCATTACATTTCTAAATATAATTGAACCATGTCCATTTAAATATCGGATTTTGGGGGGGTGGGGTATACACTAATATATAGAAGGAATAAGAGAGGTAAAAATTATCTTAGTCTCTCCAATACAAGTGATGAAAGATGAAACATACACTTGGTGAGGGAGAACCACACAAAAGAAGAGGAGGGGGAGGTTGGCGTAGCGCAGAGGGGTTCTAGATGAGAAAAGAGGAAAATACATTAAAACATAAAAGGTTCAAAGGGGAAGGGGTGGGTTGTCCGATGGGGGTAGGGGTTGTAGGGGTGTGGGGGAGGGGTGTGGGTTGTCCAAGTGGGGGTTGGTTGTCCAGGTGGTGGGTTGCAGGGGTGTGGGGGAGGGGGTGTGGGTTGTCCAGGGAGGGGGTGGGCTATCCACTATGAAACAACAATTAGAGATCCTAAAGAGTGAATTATGAGAGTGGAAAATTATGGGGAAAGGGTTTTGGGTGATGGGGTCAAGTGACTAATAATAAATAAGGTAACCTCATTAAAAAGACTAGAAAATCTCTTTTCAATTCAATAATAGGGTACATTATGGTGTATCCTAAGGGTCTATTGCATAGTGCACCCAATGACATCACATTATTGAATTACCACAAGGTATACACTACAACACTCATCCCCTAGGAAGAACCATTAAATCTTGATCATGAATTTGATGTGACTATATGCCTCATGGAATAACATCCACCCCCCAAAAAATAGTATGGAGGGCATAACATAGCCAACCCTCTACATGATACAAACCATTAACATAAGGTGGGTCCCATAGATAAACTCACATACATAAAGGAGGACCTAAAGATGAATAACCAATCTAACCTCTAACACAATCTGAATCAATAATACAAGGTATTCCACATGGATACTAATATATACAAAAAGTGGATCATGAGAAGGTCATAAAATAGAAAAATTACTTCCTAATAAGGACAACCAATGTAAGACAGATCCCTTGGCTAAATGAACATTAATTAAAGTAGATAAAAGGGAGGTATAATATATCCAAACTTCAACACAATCTGAACCACAAAAATAATTTACGTCTTGTGGAAAATTGCATATACTCCCTGATGTATAGCCAAACATAAACTTTAAAATACTTGAAAGAATGTTCACCATGGTGGAGTATCTCTACATTTCAATCTCAAGGTCTCTAGGCCTCATCCTCATCATAGATATACAATAATGATTAAGATATAATGAACAAGCATGTAAGATAAGCCTCATCATAGATCTTAGCTAGCCAGTGATTGATACCTAGCATCAAGGAGGAGGAGGATGGTCTTGGTGGAGGAGGAGGAAAAGGCATTGGCGGCGGAGAAGGAGAGGGCATCATTTCCCAACACTAAGTTATAATTTCTCTAGTCATGGGCTCACCATAGAATGGGTATATAATCCCTAAAATGCATTCATTTAAGATATCAATAATATTGGGAAGTGCATCTCAAACCTTTTGAATATTTCATAATTGGTATAGCATCTCAGATCACATTATTATATGGTAAGTGGGAAATGAAACTCATACAACACATCATAGTATCACATCAAGTATATCATCCCATTATTTTGTCATCTTCAACATGAATTTTCATATCATCCCATTCAATAGACCATGTCGAAGTGATTAGGTAGGTCATCCCACACCCAAAAAAATATATTAATCAATAGGCAGCACTTCCACCACATAAAAATAGAATTACCAATCGGAATAGTGTCATATTGTACATAAAAAACATAAAATGTTGTAATAAACATCGTAGAAAATACTAAATAAACCATAACAAGGTTTTACTAACATATTACTCATTCAACCTTTAAGATTAGTTGATCTGCACATGTCGAACACATATCCAAATCAAAAACTATGCTATAAGCCACTTGAATATTACAGGTCAGAAGGGGGAGGAACACTCACCCCATAAGTTAGTCAAATAAGTCAAAAATTCTATGAGGAAACACTAAGTTCCATTTGGTTCAAGTCTCACACTGACCTCACATAATCCACACATCTCTTATTCAATAGAGGCTAAGGGAACCTATTTTTTTCCCTCAATGTTATTTTATATCAAGGAGGAATACCTGTTGGTTATATAGAACATAATTACCATTAAATTAATTTTAAAGCATAGAACATATTGTCCATTGAATCAATATACATAACATGTAAGGATAGGACATAGCCCAAAAAGAACATACCTACTCTTAGGTGGTGAATTTAAAACATCCTAGTAGAAAACTCAAAATGCAATCTCTCAATTATACTAAATACACAACGGTGTAAAGACTACATATCACACAATGCATGAAACAATACATAAAACATTGGTAATGGTTTGAAACCACCAAACTCAAAGTGTATTTAACCCCTTAATAATTCTCATCCACTATATCCTAAGCTCATCCAGGCTCCATCAAGATCCATCATCCATTTTTGAAACACATGAGGAGGCAGTCGCGGTGGAGGAGGATGATTAGGCGGCGGGAGGAGGAGGAGGAGGCAGTGGCAGCAGAGGAGGAGGAGAATCAGGGTAATGGCGGAGGAGGTATCACAGCAGAGGAGGAGGAGAAGGAAGTGGTGGTAGAGGAGAAGGAGGACAATCATGGTGGGGGAAGAAGACAAGGCAGCGGTGGTGGCAGCGGTGGTGGCGAAGGAGGAAGAGGAGCAAGAGGAGCAAGAGGAGGGGTTATGGCACAAGGTTCAGCTTCTGCGAAGGCTTGAATGGGTGCGATGGATGAGGTGAATGTTAGGGATATTTTATAAAAACCATTGGAATCTTTATCAAATCTAGTTAAAACTTCAGATAAAGCTATGTTTTATCAGCGCTAAAATAAAAGCGCTGATACAACATACCTTTATCAGTGCTTTTTGAGCGTAGATAAAGTTATGCCTTTATCAGCACTAAAAAAGAACTGATAAATGACCTATTTATTAGAACTAACATTCAAGAACTAATAAATAGCTATTTTATTTGCGATTTTTAGTGTTGATAAAGGCACATCTTTATCAGTACTCAAAAAGTGCTAATAAAACAAATATTTATCAGTGCTAAAATTAGAGCACTAATAAGTACTTGTTTCAACAGCCCTTTTTAATTATATATATATATATTAAAAAGTATTATATATTTATAAACGGAAAAAATATATTAAATATAATAAATACGATGAATTAATCTAATAAATCCAATAAATCTCTAATAAATATAATATATCTAATAAATATATTTATTATTTTATATAATTTATTATAATCTTATAATTATATATAAAACATTTATCAATGCTTTCGGCTTAGCAATGATAAAGGGCATCACTTCCCTTTCCTTATTTTGGATTGTTTTAAACTAAATATCTTTAGTATCTGGTAAATATATTTACTTTGGATTAGTTCAAGCAGCCTCTTAGATCTATCATGAATGAGCTTGACCCCAAGAATGTAGGCTGCTTCACCTAAGTATTTCATAGAGAAACACTTTTTTAACTAGTCCTTAATGGATTGTAAAACTGGTATTTCATTTCCAATAATTGATATGTCATAAACAAAATCTACTATGATAATGAATTCAATCCCATTAAAAATTTTGTAAATACACGGCTCACATTCGTTCTTAATGAAATCAAACTCTTTTATGGATTTATATAATTGAATATTCCATGACCTAGATGATTCCTTAAATCAATAAATGGATATGTGAAACTTGTAAACCTTTTTGGAATCACCTGGAGTCACAAACCCTTCTGTTTATGTCATATAGACATCTTTCTGAAGGTTCTCATTAAGTAATGTTATTTTGACATCCATCTACCAAATATCATAGTCATGGTAAGCTTAAATTGAAAGTATGATTCAGATAGATTTATACATGGAAATTGGTGAAAAGGTTTCATCATAGTCAATTCCATGACATTATTTAAACCCTTTATCCATTATCCTTTCTTTATAGGTACTTTACCTTCCATTTCCAGTTTCACCTGGAATACCCATTTGTATCAAATAGGATTTAAATCAACTGGGGCATCAAATAAAACCCAAAATTGGTTTTGATACATGGAATCAATCTTAGAATTCATAGCTTCTAGCCATCTTACAACTTCTAAGCTCTCTATAGCCTCTTGTAGAAGATATTTTTATCATTGTCTACCAATAATGTGTCACCAGCCTTGGTGACAAGAAAACCATATCTCTCTAGTTCTCTTACCTCCCATATGCTCCAATGTAATACTTGTGTTTTGGGAACTACTTCTTCCTTGGATACCTATAAAATCTATTCTTGTACTAATTCTTGTGTATCTTTATCATCAACTTCATTAAAGTAAATATTTCTCCCAATATTTCTTTTGAGTATGTGCTCTCTCTCAAAAAATACAGCTTGTCTGGAGACAATAACTTTCTTATCTGGGGGGTTTTATAGGTAGTATCACTTTTTTTCCTTGGGATACCCCATAAAGATGCACTTCATATCCTAGATGATAGTTTGTTTCTTAATAAGGCCTTAACAACTACCTCGCAACCCCATATATGTGTATACAATAAAATGGGGTTTTTTACACTCCATAGCTCGAAGGGAATTCCTTTTTCCAATTTAGTTGGTACTCAGTTTTATGTGTATGTTGCAGTTTGTAATGCATATCCCCAAAAGGATAATGAAAGATATGCATGACTCAATATTAACCTTACCATGTTCAATAAGATATAGTTCCTTATTTCACAAACTTCATTCCACTATGTTGAATAAGGTGGAGTGACTTGATATGGAATCCCAAACTCTCGTAGAAAGTTGATGAACTCTTGGTTAAGATATTCACCACCTCAATCTGATCACAGTTTCTTTATCCTCTTACCAAGTTTATTCTCTACTTTATTCTTGAATTCATTTAATTTATCAAAGGACTGGGAATTATACCTCATTAAGTAGATATAACCATAAATACTCAAATCATCAGTAAAAATTATGAAGTAATAATATTCACCACTAGATTCTACTAGAAATGGTCCACAAACGTCAATGTGTACCAATCCAAGAAGCTCTATGTACCTTTCACCCTATCCACCAAATGGTGGTTTGGTTTTTTTGACTCGTAAACAATCATGACATCTATCAAGTGGTTTTACCTCATATGAGTCTAAATAACCATCTTGGTTGATCTTTCTCAAATGCTTCTTGTTTACATGACTAAGATAGTGATATCAAACCTGGGTGATATATGGGTCATGTGAACTTTATTCCTTATCAATTTCCAACACTTGGTTTTCATAATTAAATACATACAGACTATTATTTAAATGTGTCATACCATAACATATGTTATCCTCATAAAAGAAAAAACTTTTATTTATGAAAATAAACCCATATGTATCTAAGCATGATATAGAAATTATATTTTTGATAACTGTAGATAAATAATAACAATATAATAAAACCAAAATCATTCATGTTGTAAATTAAAGGTGGTAGTCACCAATAGAAAGAGTATCTAGCCTCGCACAATTGACAGCTCACAGATCCACCTCTCCTCTGGAAATTTTCTTGAATCTACTTGGTTCCTACATTTGCATGTAGTTGTGAGCACAAAAATATGTATCTAATACCCAATGTATAGATATGAAAATATTTCACTTGATAATAAATTCACCTTTAGATTCTCCATACTTTTTGGTGCAATTCCTCTTCTAGTGTCCTGGCTTGCCACATGAAAAACTCACTACATCATTTCCCTTACCTGATCTATGGGTCTTCTTTTTCTTGGTAGGATGATTCTTATAATCTTTATACTATTTATAATTCTTGGACCACTTTTCCTTGTCCTTCCACTTCTTATTCACCATAAATAACGCGGATTTGTTATGCCCCAAAACATTATCATCTTGGAGAATCAAGGTCAGAAGTTAAGAAATACTCTTATTGTTATTTCTCATATTATAATTCACAATAATGATATAGAAAGTCTTTGGTAGTGATAAAATTATGAGATATATATGCAAATCATCTTTGAATTTAACCACTAATATGTCTAGGTGTTCAATATATCCAATAATCTTGACTACATGAGGCACAGCTGGCACAGACTCACTAATATTAGTGGTAAACAAGGCATTGGAGTTCTCATACCTCTATTGTCTCTCCATCTCTAGATAGAGACCCTGAAGGTGAGACATCATGATATATGAATCTATTTACTTATGTTTCTTTAATATCTCATTTGACATGGATGATAGCATGAAGCACTGAACATCTGTAGCATCATTCATATGTTTTTCATAGAGAGATAGTTCTTTATCACTTGCCTCATTTCCAAGAACAACTAGTAAAGGTTCTTCCATCACATATAATTTTCTTTCATGGTTAAGGATGATGTTTAAACACCTCTACCATTCTTGTAAATTCATATTGGAAAGAATGTTTTCTTTCTTAAGTATGGATCGTAATGAAATTTTTTATGTCATTTTTAATGTTGTTTCTAAAAAATGGATAAGCATAATTTTTGTACTTTATCTGATAAAATTTAATAAAAATTAATAAATATTATATTTATTAGTCTCCCACTATTTTATCAAAACCTAATATACCTCACCATTGGATTTGTAATATCCTATTGCTTGGACATTCAAGTGTTAAGCATCCATATTCCCTTTCTCATTACCCTAATTTTTGTTTGTAAAGAAACTTGAATGGTTTAAGGTAGCCATTCCAAATTCTAACTACATTAAATTATAGTTCCTTGATCTGCTAAGTTGACTCCCCAATCCTAAAATTTTTAATTTTATATTTCCTCAAACTTTTCCTCTTAGTTACACTAACTCTTTCTTTGGCAGTCAACCCTTGATTTGAACCAAGATAATTCACCCAAAAACCTCATGTTAGAATTCTCTGATAATTGAAATCACCCCAAATTTAGTTGTTCAAGCACTTTTAACTATGGTATGATTCTAACCAAATTAATGGAAGGTTATACCAACTTAATATTTTATTGAGGTATTTTATCATTTATATGTAAATTTCCAACTATTATCTTTATTACATGCTTGTTAATATTGAGTGGGATTTATTAAGTGATTAACCATGTCTTAGATAATCATTATGCATAATCTGGTTTATTGTAGTTCTATCTTGCATGCCTGTTAATTCATTAATTATGTGATCACAATAAGATATCAAAAATGAAATTTCTATTAAACTAATAGAAATAAAATAAATGGTGTGATCATGATCTTATACTAATGGCTAGTTTATCTAGTAGTTGGTAAATTAACCATTGACCTAGGTGGAAAACTCCTTGAACCAATTAAGGTTTTTGTTCACAGCTTTCCAGTTGTACACCATTGTGTCTCCTTGGATTGGTTTTGCCTCATCTCCTAACTTGAACCGCCTCCACTATCTTGGTAACTCCATCCATTACTTAATATTTTACTCACACAAGTGAGGGGTAAAGGGGGTTTATATAAAAGAAATCATGATCACACATTCCCAACATATTAATGTGGAGAGAAGGCATGTTGTCCAATAATTTAATTTAATAATAAAATAAAACCAATCACATACAAAGGTCTGGTGTAGCTCATGACCATCCATTATCATGGAATGAATTATGCATTTAATAAAACTAGCATTAAATTATTAATTGTTCTTATATAAGATAATTCACACTAGAATCAATATTATCTTTAATTAATCAATCCTTTTATCTTAATCTTTATCTGAATTTCCTTGAGATTCTTATCCTTTATAATTTTAAACAAATTAAAAAAATCATTTAAAATTAATATTCTACACAAATTTACCTTAGGGGAAACATGGTGAATACTAGTCCAAATCTACCCAACATGTATTATACTTGTATACTATTTTACTCCTATGACATATGGGATACATGACATATCACGTAATTTCATGATGTGAACTTCACGAATGATTACACAAATTACATGATTTTTTGGTCACGTTTTATGCTTCAATTTACATAGAGTAACATCTTATAATATGACTCATACATGATATGTAGACCCTGAACATTACACAGATATAAATTATAAATTTGAATATTTATGTATATTAAAACCAATCACATGGTGTGTTTTATCTTTATGACCACATGAAAGTACATGTATCTAGGTTTTCATAGTAAAATAAATAAATTTTAAATCTGTGTAACTTTGTATAAGTACACGGCATGTAGATCAGATATACATTGAGTGTATACCTCTCACCGTCTATTCAAGACACACACCTAGAGACTAGGTGGGTAGTTAGTGCCTTGGAAAATTTAGAGTACACGGCGTGTCCAATGGGCCAAATGCCATGGTGACTCCATGTTATACGGTCACCATTTATGTATGTTGGGTATTGAATACGCATCCCATATTTGATGAAAAGGAACCACACGAAATTAATAATGGGAAACAAAGCTTGTATTCCGGATGGTCATGTGCCACTCTGTCTCAGTCAACACATGGTGTAAGAATTAACTACACGACGTGTCATTAATGCATGCAGGTTGAGTAATTACTGAATTAACTCCTGGTGCTGTAAACATAACTACACGACGTGTAATATTGGTCACACGATGTGTGATTCTCTATTATTCGATCAGAATCCTTGTCTCCTCTGGATGACTTCCTTAATTTTATTTTAATCAAAAAATTAATTATTTAGGTTAGATCTGCGTCAAATGATAGATAAAGAAATATATTTCTTACATTCGATTAAAATAATGATTAAAATTTAATTTAAAAAATAAATTATGAATGCATAAATCACCAATGAAACTAAAAAATTATAATTAACTGTGTGCCCTTATGATACCAATTTTAGGTTCTGGGCATAGAAGAATTTTGTTATGGGTGGTTCCCAACTTTAATATTTTCCATAATCAATGATCAATCTGAGATCTATATGATAATGAATGTTGTGATCCATATAATTGATTCAATGAAATATACAAAAGAATAATTCCACTAGAAATGAGAGAGAATGATCAACACATATTGTTTATAATTAATTTAATTAGATAAATAATTACCTCTAAAGAATTAATTCTTCGTTGATGTGCTCAGAGATAGATCTACGGTGCATCGTCCTTGAGTTGTAGAAACCAAGTGTAGATTTACTCTAGCGGTGATCCACACATGTTCTAGTAATCTCCAAACATCACTGAAGGATTCTTCGGGTGATAGCATGGAAGATCCTTGCACTTGCGTTTTCCGCCTTGATCACCTCGAGAATCGCATCCAAAGCATTCTCCTTGATTTGGTGGAGGAGGATCGCTTGTCTTTCTTGGGAGCGTTCTTGGAGAAGGGAGATATCTTGTCTTGAGAGTATTCTCCTTGAATCATTGTGCACAATCGAATAATATTATGTGAATATAATATAATTGGGTATTTATATTTTTAGGGTCAAAATAAAATAATTACACAAGTGCATTTATCATTATTTAATCCTAGAAAAACCACATGTCAAATAATAATAGCAATATTATTATTTCATGACACAAACTTATGTTTTGAATTATAATTAAATATTATTTAATTAAATAATATTCAATATTATCATTTATCACTAGATAATTAAAATCGTTCCTCCATTCCTATATAATATTTATCAGGCCTTGAATAATATCTATTTATTTGTTAAATAAATATCACTTAATTATTCACCAATAAATAAATAAATAATATATTTACTAAAAAAATATTTATATGTGATCAATCATACATGAATAATTATTAAACCATGTATTAGAATAATATTTATTGAACCTATTAAATAATAAATAATAATATATTATTTAACTGGGATTCTGGATTCACATAGCGTGTGACCCTCAAGGCCTATTTCTTAGTGGAATTAGGCCAAGCAGTCTAAAGTCTAATGTTAGATTCTGGAAACACACAAAGGAACCCATAGATAAATAAGTTAATGACACAATGACATGTCACCTCATATGAACAATTACCATGTAATATAATCTCTTTATCATGATATCTCAAATCGAGTAGGTTGCATGCCAGTTCCATCATCATATGTGCTTGATTATCTATTTCTTTTAATTTATTGAAATAGAACTTTCCTATTGATCACCAAGTCCATTTATTTATTTAGGCTATGTCATTTCCATCAAAGGACCTGAGATATTAACATCCATTAAATAATAGAAGGGATAAATACTTTCTCACATTATACATTAATAAAATATTACTCATTATGCACCCAATGCATCATACCTCACTGTGAACATCTTTTATCACGGTTTTCATCAATAAATCTAAGTGTGTAGCTCATAATACTCATTAATAATAATCCTAAAGACTAAGGAACAATACACACATCTGCAGATAGGAATATCCAATGATATGTATGAATGTGGATTTCCAACTAGCGGGTCTCGTTCTTATAATATTCATACTGGACATTACCATTGGTGTACACCATGAGAAGATTCCTAAAATTCATATGAGTCTCCTCCCCTAATAGCATGTATCATTTGTTTCCCTCAAATGATATCATTTGGATATAGAATATATATACATGAATAGTGTCGTAACATTTATGGGTTCTCCTCATAGTGAGGAAGTGTTGTGACCTTTTAGTGTGACAGCTAATCTTAGGACATTATCATATACTATGTTACACAAAATAACAATCAGGATTTCATAATAAGTTCATTAATATTCAAAAACTATAAATACAAGTTTATCATAAAGTATAAAGAATTTGGTTCTAGGGCACCAACTCCAATAAACACTTGTCTTTATTACAAATTAATTCATGATTTATTAAATAAAAATACATATAATAAAACCCATAATATTGATAATTATACTGTATTTGGTTAATTAAGTACATTAAATAACAACTTTAAAAAAACCGGTATATCGATATTATTGAAAACTTCTTTTACATGCTCTTAATTTCCCATCATTCTTAAAATTTACTAGGATAACATGGGGATATAGATAAGAAAGGTGTGAGATATAAATCCAATTAAGAGAATAAAAAATCATAACATGAAAAAATTATTAAAATTTATATAATATGCATTTCAATGCTCCATAAAATGGGTGATAATCATAAACATGAATAAAGAGGCATGATATACAATGATAGGATAAAGGCGACATGGGAAAGTGGAAACAACTTTGAAAATGGAATCATAAACATAGGTCAAGGATAACTAATAAGAAGTATTAACATGGTGGAAAAACACCCATAATGGATTAGACTCACTCTATAATCCCGTACATGATATATCATGAGACTAAAACATTTCCCAATGCATTGGAGTGCTATATAATTCTGGGTGCACCCACTACCTTCATATTATGTACATACAAAAGTATGCTACAAATATAATTCAATATGGGATCATATTTCATAAAATTTAATTATATAATCAAGTATTTAGTAATAAATACATTGTATTTCACAATAAAATTAGTATAAGAGTAACACCCGAAGATTTTGAGAATTATATTTTTCTGAATTGATTTACCTTTTCAATATTTTTCATTTCGCATGACACTGGAAATAGTTCTATATATATATATATATATTAATACACTAAGTCAAAAATTCCTTTCACACTCTATACCAACTTGGCTTATGCTACACGCAATACCAACTTGGCTTGCACTATAAGCAAAATCGACTTGGTGTAAGATGCACGCAACACAGAGTTTCAATGAAACATATTTTTATATATATAATTAATTAAATGTGATAATTATAACCAAAACATTAGAAAGAGTTATAGTAATATTAAAAACTACTTTCAAGATATTTTTTATAATTTTTTATATAAATAAAACATATTGTTAATGAAATATGAGATTTTTGGTAAAGCCCATTTATGTTAAAAATACCATTTTATTGAATGGACTAATTTTTAATAATAAAATTAATTTTAGACACATTTATAAATTCAATTTTATAAAATAAAATTCATTTTTCGAATTAAAAACGTCAAAATTAGCCTAGGGTGAATTTTTGGGATTTTTTAGAGAAACTTTGTTTTTTATGAATAGGGAAAAATACTTCTTTTTAGTTAAAAACTGCCTTTTTGTATAATTAATTATTAATGATAAATGGTATTATAAATATGTTTTAATGTCATATTAGAGAAATATTACATCAATTAATACAATTTAATTCATTATAATTAATTTTAATTTGAAACTGAATATAAAATCTTAAGAAACTTTTGAACTTTTTTCTTACTTTAAACCAACGTTATTTTGTCTCGTCTACAGAATTAGAACTAATCTTAATTCTACTACTTTTATGAAGTGACTTTAAAAAATCTTAAATAAACCATTGTATTCAGTCTAATATTTATATTCTAATATTACCATGTTAATTTTTTTCCAAAATGATTTGTAAAAGTGATTAAAATTAATCATAGCAGTTAAGTCCAAATTAAGGTTAATTGGGAACTACACCTTAAAATTAAGGCTCCAAATGACCAAGAAACTTGTCTAACACCAATTTTATTTCCATATTTCGTCCATAAACCTTATATTATTTAGTTTATTTGGATTTTTATGTCTTTTTTTGGGTAAGAACATGTTCACACCTAACTTGTTTCTAAACATTCTGAGTCCTTTTCTTTCCTTATAAAAGGCCAACACCTCTACCCATTCCTCACACCTCTCAAACATTTTCAGACCATATAAAATATACCCAAGTAGAATACCAAAAATAATTCCTTATACCTTGAATCCTACCATTGGTCATAAATATTCTCAAGGAATCCTTTTGGCACAAATCAAAAGGACTTACCCGATTTAGAGGTAACATCTTCTCTCAAGATCATTTCTATTATTTCCCCCATTCACCCCTTAAACAATATTAATTACATTATTGTGTTAAAATGATGGTATAATCCATATAATAGGTTTTTTTATGAAAATTTTATGACCTACACTTACACACACCTCCATATAATGGATGTTGAACATATTGTTTCTCTGTATAGCGAACTACTCCCTCACGAAATGATGATTGTTCATTTCTCCTTACCACCAATCATGGTGGCCATTATGATAGAAACTATATTTATATATGTCATATATTATATTTAATATGTATTTAAGCTTCCTTATTCATTTTACAATGAACATATCTTTACTTTCCATTTCATGTTAATATGATAGTCTCGTTTGAGGAAGAGTGGACTATCGTCCCCTCAAAGTGATGTGATTCATTCACACACCACCTGGAATGTATTAAGGATGGGTTTAATGAAATTGCATGATATATATTACATAGTAATACTACTAGAATAATTATATATATATATATATACATACATATATATATATATATTTGTGTGTGTGTGTGTGTTATTTACATACTTTCTTTCAATACGATAATAAAGACAGAAACAGTGTTCATGCGTATGTTCGGATTACCGTCTCTAGTAACATTGTATTAGAATTTGTAATCATATATTTTATAGATTATTATAATACACATATACTGTATATAACTTATATTTATATCATTTTTTACATTTTGGAATCATGATATAAGTATAATGACCAAATATGTAACAAATTAAGACACGTCCGAAGAACAAAGTAAATTTTACCGAAGTAAAACCTTATCATAGGATCATTAACAAGTGAGTAATATAAGGTTATAATAAAAACTTATATGGTAATATATATAATAATATTATTCTGTAAAATATGTATAATAAACTTATATTTATTATACATGAATCTTGTATGAGTACGGAGAGAGTTAAGAAATAAGGTAAAGGGATTTCATCTCACTTTTATTTTCTATGAGATAAATGTTATGTTCGCCACTCTTTTATTTTGTGTGTTGTATGTAGATAAAATTATTTTATTATATGTATCTTATAATTAAATTTATGGTTATTCACATTTCCATTTTATAATCCTTCTTTCATGGGGTTTATGTTTCAAAAGTTACCAAATCGGTAAAATAGTTTTGTCTCAATTTTTCTTCTTTGAGACTCATGTTTTGTTATGCTCCTAAACTCTTTATTAAATATGTATATAAATATATTTTACATGTTATATAATTAATATGAAACTTTTCCTGATATTTTTAGCTTCATTTAATTTCATTTATTACATGGAGAGTAAGATCTCAAGTTAACAACTTCTAAGAGTTTATTGGGGAAATCTCATCGCTTTTGGAGGTTTTTTGTGTTTATGTTTCATTTCATGAAATATTATGATTAATATCTCAAGGAAATTAATGAATTTTATTATCCTCTACTAATATATTATATACTCATTTATTGGTACCATTTTTTTACTCTTTGGTACAAAATATAGTTAATAAAGTGTTTTTATAAAATCCTGACTTTACCCACCCTTCAGTCATAAAACTATGTTTTATAAAAAGTTTTTCTAAGAATATTATACCATTATCCTATATGATTTTAAATAAATTTTTACCCTTTTTTTCTTTTACCGGTATCTTCAAAGGAATATTCTTGTCAGTTTTTAAACTAGGTATTCCTTCTAACTTTTTACCATGAAAAAGGAATGATCTTTTTTACTTCATACAATATGTACGGATTTACCCACCATCATTCCTTTGAAGATTCATTTTCATTTTTTTTAATATTAATATTTAATAAATATTTTTAAAATTAATTTTCAAGTAAAAAGGTTTTCAAAATGGTTTTAATTCTTTTTTATATGTTTTCAAGGTATTTTATGAGAAAATGATTTTTTGTATTAAAAAAAATTTTTCAAATAATAAAGGATATTTTACTCAAGAAAATATTTTGAAAGATATTTTAAAACTATTTTCCATCTAAGATGACATATGTGGATGTTACTCTTGAAATTTCTGTAAATTCTCTAAATTTTCTATTCATATCCTTTCTATGAATGGGTTACGCTTAATTTCATGGTCGTTATGAAAGTTGTTTCTCTTTCATGGGTTATATTTTTATGAAATATATTTATATTTCATGGGATATGATTCAATGAAATGGTTATTAAACCAATCTATTTTCCAAAGGTTATAATGTGATAAAATGTTAATGATACCCATTTAATTTTATGGGTTATTATTTGATTCTTATAAGACCTATATCTTTTTATGGGTCATGATATGATGAATGTTTTATTATCTTGTGAAACACGTGTGAATGATTTCACTATGAGATGGGTGGGACCTATATATCCCTCTACTTCATTGGGTGATGATAATTTTTATATGAGATCAATGGGTACATGTGTTATAGCACATGCCCGAAAAGAAATAGGGTGTATGGGTTATATCCCAATCCCAAAAAGAAAGAGGGTGTAAGGGTTGTAGCCCAAGACAAAATGGAAGAGGGTACATAGGTAGTATACAATGACCAAAACAAGAAGCTAAATGGGTTATATCCCAAGACTAAAGGAAATAGGGTACATAGGTAGTATCCCAATCTCGAAAACAAGAAGGTACAAGTGTTGTAGACCAAAAGAAAGAGGGTACATGGGTTGTATCCCATGTCCGAAAACAAGAAGGTATATGGGTTGTAGCCCAAGCCTAAAATAATATGGATACACAGGTTTCTATCCCAAGCCCTAAGTAGGTACATGGGTCTTATCCCAAGCCTAACATGTTATAAAGGTCTTTGTAGGTAGCCCTGACATAAAAGTTTTTATTCTTATATGTATGCCACAAATCCTATGTCTTATTCCTTATTTATTATTTCATGGCTTGTGATGTTTATTTTTTTAAGATTCATGTCTTATGAACTTCCAATATTTATCCCATAAATCATTTTTATGACCTTTGATATGTAGGGTATGATCTCTTAATGTTACAATCATGTTATCATACAATTATGTTCATTTTTATACTTATATGTCTCCCTTGTTTACCCTTACTAAGCATCTAATCTCACCCCTTACTTATGTTTCCTTTCTCCAGGTTATGAAGAAAGGTTTTAGGTAGAAGTACTAAAGGTGGATATCTTTATGCTAGATGTTGAATATATTTCACCAAGATAGAAGATTTTGTTTTCATGTTTCCAAAGACACTAAACTATTACGGTCCTCTGGCATGTATTTTTTTAATGTACTGAATATTCATCTAAAAAGATGTAATATATATGTATTTTAAGCCTGGGTTGTTATAATAGGAATGTATAATTGAATAACCTTTATTTTTTATAGTGATGTTATTCAAGATACAAAGGTTTTACATGTAAAATTTCAATAAAGGTTTAGTAATATAACTCCAGTAATTAAAGATTCATAAAATTGTATAATGAGATAAAATGGGTCTATAATAATTTTGAAATAAAATATAATTAATAGGTATGTTTAAAAACATATTCCAATATTATTAATTATAAATGAAAGGGATAAAATGAGAAATATTCTTGAATAAAGATGAGAAGCAAAGGATCTCATACTAAATTTCACTATAGTAACGGATTAGTTAAATTCTATAATAAGAGGGGATAAATTATATTTCATTGTTATAAAATTAATATCATAGTATAGGTAAATTTATAAATTCAAAATAACATAAAAATTTGAGATTTAAAAGGCTAAATACAAATAATTTTCTTGAATGGAAAAGAAGAGAAAGAGGTCCCTTACCTTGAGAGGGTGATTCTCAAAGCTTGGCCTTCTTGAGATCTTGGCGCACCTTGGGAGGACTCTAGATAGGGGAGAGTAGAGTATGGAAATGATATTATGTTTTTTAATGAGGAAGAGGATATCAGGTGGGTTTATATAGGAAAATATAGGGGAGTTCTTTTTTATTTCTCAAATTTGGGTTTTGGACTTTATAGAATAATGTAATCAAAACCACAAACTTTAACAGGGTTTCATCCCATGGTTTCTTCAAAATAGTATTTTTTTCATTTATTTTATAATTAAAAGGAAAAAAATCCTTAAAATATTAACTTTGGTGAAGTATAATCTAGTCATGTTCAAAAAGAAATGATTTTAAAACCATAAAATATAATAAAGGTCTGGGAGGATTCATAATAGCTTTATAATGTTAACAAAATAACCTAAAAATCGCATTATTTTACATTTGAAACATATATATCATCTTTTATAACTTTTATATAATTATTTCATCACCATTAGGACATTATGATGTCATAATATATATCATATATTTATACTGTATTTAATTTTTACCCGAAAATTCAACTGCCTTAGAAAATTATGAAAAAACACTATTGGATAATTTAAATATTATGATTCCAAAAATGATATTTATTTTATAAAAATAACTAACTGAATATGTTAACTTCCACTTTTAAAATAATAATTGACATTTATTGAGAAATATTGGGTTTTTTGACAATAACGATTTTCAGACCCTTATAAAAATTTACATTTGACTTAATAAAATGTATATCATAATTTATATTTAATAAGAATTTTTTAATTGTATTATTTTATTAAAATATAATTTATTTTTAAAATTCATGAATTCCTCAAAAAGTAATATCTTAATTGAAATTCCATATTAAACAAAAATATAATTTGTGTTTTATCATTTCAAAATAAAAATAATTTAGAAAGTAACAACAATAATAAGTAAACATAATAATTATTATATTGAAAATAAAATATACATATTTATATTATTATTAAATTGATATATATTCATTTATTACACCAGAAAACTATATAAGGTTAAGGTTCGCGATGGTGATATTTTCATGGGGTGGTTCGGTGTAAATGGTTTGGGCCATGATTTTGATGAGCTTGAACTTATCCCATAAGCAGTTTAACATGTTCTTAAGTTATTGGATCTTGGTTTGGGATACTATCTTTCTCAAAATCTTTGATAAATGGGCTTCATAGGGTATGATCCTACTGGTTGAGACCATCACTTCCTTGGTCTATGTTAATTGGATTTATCAAAACCCTGTATCTATACTAATCATATGATCACTATTCAGTGGATATATTATCACTTTTTATGATGATTAATGGTATTTCAAATCATATATGATATAATAAAACTAAATAAGTTCATATATTTTCTATAACCATAATACATAATAGGGTATTTAATTCAGTCACAAAGAAAATTTTATTTATAAAAGTTTGGGTCATTATAATCTCCCACATTTAGAAATTTCACCCTAAGATTTTTAGTTTCACACACTAAAATAGATTTGTATAATTTTTTTCATCTCTTATTCTATCTCTCATGTCACTTATTCAAGCTTGTGGTTTCTCTATAGCACATTTACTAGGTGAATTGTCTTATTTTGTACAACTTTGTCTCTATGATCTAAGATCTTCACCGAATGATCTTCATATGGAAGATCATTCTCTAATGGTACCACCTATGGATTCAGAACATGTAAGAGATCTAGTATGTACTTACATAAGATTGATAAATGGAATAATTCATGTACTTTTGATAGGTTAACTGTGAGTTCTAGTCGATATTCCACTGCTCTAATGCAATCAAGGATCTCAAAGGGACTGATGTATCTTGGACTAAGCTTTCACTTCTCCCTAAATCTCATGACTTCATTCCATGGATATATCTATAGGAATGCATTATATCCAACCTCAAACCCCTATCATCATCAAATATTGTTTGTAAATCTCTTCCATAAACTCTGATCATCCCTGATGTGCTGCTAAATGGTCTTTAATTCTCCATTATTTCCTTAACCATTTTAGGACCTATTAGTTTTTGTTCACCAACTTCATCCCAACATGTAGGTGTTCTGTATCTCTTCCCATAAAGGACTTAATAATGATACATTTGTATGATTGAGAGAAAACTATTATTTTATAAGAACTCAACTAGAAAATTATATTGATCCCATCCTCATTTTAATCCCATTGAGAATGCTCTAAATATTACCTTGAGTTTCTGGATAATCTACTTAAATTGGCCATCATTTTGAGGGTGAAAAGATATGATAAAGTTCAACTCAGTATTTATATCATGTTGGAGAGTCTTCTATAACATAGAGGTAAATCTTGGATCTTGAATAGATACAATCGATAGTGTTTTTTCATGCATCCCTATCACTTATCTAATGTATATCCATTCAATTTGATCAAGTGAGAAATCCTCTCAAATTGAAATTAAGTGCCTAGTATTTGTAAGATAATCCACCACAACCCATATAGAATTATTTCCTTTTAATGTCTTAGGGAGACCAATGAAAAAATCCATGGTAAGGTTTTCTATTTTACATGTAGGTATGGGTAATGGTTGAATCATCCCCCTGTATTTTTTCCTTTCAGCCTTCACTTACTGACATAAAAGACACCTTGATGTATATTTCATGATCTTATTATTTATATTGTCCCACCAATAGTGCTCTCAAAGATCTCAATATATATTTTTTCTCCCTAGATGTATGGAGAAGGTTAATCTATGTGCATCATCCAATGGATCCTTCTTTAACTCAAGATTTTATGGTACACATAGTCATGGACCAAATATTACAAATCCTTCTTCATTAATTTTGAACACTAAGGATTTACATTTTCTTATATTTTCTATATTCTTCTAAATTTTCATATCGCTTCTTTGATCATCTTTTATATTCTTAATAAGGTATGGTTGAGTAATCATTTGTGAAAGGATTGATGATGTTCCTTCTTTTATGATTCCCATGTTCATCTTTATCATATATAAAAAGATGAGATCCTTCTCAATTCTCATCAATGATAAAATTGTTGGATCCTTTATACTTAGAGAATATTACACTTTATTTTATTTCCTATGAGGGCAGTGAATTGGGAATTCATAGTCCTTAATCATCTCTAACCATATTTATTGGAACATATTCATCTATTTTTATTTGAATATATACTTGAGTCTATTATTATTCATATATATTTCAAACTTCAACCCAAAGAGATAATTTCACATGGTTTTCAAAGAAAATATTACTATGTCCAACTCTAGATCATGTGTTGGGTAGTTATTTTCATGAACATTCAATTTTATTGAGGCATAGGCTATCACCTTATCATTCTGCATTAGTAAACATCTGAATCACTTCTTTAAAGAAAAGTTTTATACCCTAAAAAGTTCCCCACTTTTGGGTATTATAAGTATAGGTGTAGTGATAATCCTATTTTTCAACTCATTGAATATCTCTTTATATTAATTTTTAAAAAAAACTTGACTCCCGTCTGAGTTAGTTTGGTTAGAGGTTTTGACAATTGTGATAAGTTACTCACAAATCGATGATAATACCCAACCAGTAAAAGGAAACTATAGATATATATCATAGATTTTGGACTCATCTATAATTCAATTGCTTCTATTTTTGAAGGTTTGATAGATATAAAATTTCTTATGATCATGTTCCCCAAGAATTATAATTCCTTCAACTAAAAATCACAATTTTCTATACTTTTCATAAATATATCCCTTTATAAGTCTCTTAGTATAGTGATATATTCTTCTCATTTTCCTCTTTAATTTTAGAGTATAATAGAATATAATCTATAAATACTAGTATAAATTTTTCTATGTAATCTATAAAATCTATATTCATCATTTCCAAGAATATTTCTGGATCATTCATGAGTTTGAATTGAATTACTATGAACTCATAATGTATGTACATTGTATGAAAATCAGTCTTCGGGATTTTCTACTTATTCACCCTTACTTGATAAAACTCTAACCAAAGTTTCACATTAGTGAAGTATTGGTATTTACATAGGTAATTGAACAAGTTGTAAATCCATGTTATAGGGTACTTTTTATTTATCGTGATCTTTTTAGCTTATGATAATTAATGGAAAGGAACATTCTCTCATCCTTCTTCTTGATGAAGAGGACTTGTCCACCCCATTACGAATCACTTGGGTCTATGAAAACTTTATATATATTCTATTTTTGGTGTTTCTTCAGCTCTTAAAGTTCCACAACTACTATTCTATATAAAATCTTGGATATTATAAAATCCCCAGGTATAATCTTGGCTAGAATTTAACCTCTCGGTTAGGAGGAATACTATACAATTATTCAGTAAACACATCATTGTATTCTCTCACAATGGGAATGTATTCAAGGATTAAAATTTCCTTATAGTCAACCATTTTATCTAGATACACTAATTCGTGGGGAAATAATATCCATGCTTAAGATATTGGTACTAAATAATATTCATCCTCCTCCTTTCACTTGTACAGAATTGGAGGACGATTTCCGATATGTATAATGATTTCATCCTCACAATAATTTATGTAGGCTCTATGTATGTAAATATATTACATACCTAGAATTGTATCAAATTAAACTAAAGTAAGTATCACTAGGTTTACTGGTAAGTTCATCCCATAAGTTTTGATATGGGAGGAGTTATATAATTGGGATTCAACAATTTCCCCATTTTATATTTTCACTAATATCTCTACTTCCATGCTTTGTGTGGGTGTTTTAATAGTTTTAATAAACTTTATTGATATGAATGAATGCATAGAACTATGGATGATAACCCTACCTTTCACTTTTTGATTCTGGTTCTAACCATTTACTTCATCAAAAATACACTTAGGGATGATAATTTTCAAATTATTAAACACATAAATGGGGAATCGTGATTATTAAAGGGATAACTCATAAATAACCTATATTCCTTAAGATATTAATTTCTATGATTCATGCTAAGTAATCCATGATCTATTTCCTAACGTACAATCTTATGGGAATTTTTTTTCCCTTAATAATGTTTCATAGTGATCTTGTGAATTTTCTAAAGCATGTCTCCTAGGAGTTTCAAACCAAGTGTGCAAGAAGACTCATTGTCATGCAAAAATTCCTAATCGAGTCTAACTTAATAAAAAAATTCACGTTTTACCCCTAGGTACATCTATTCCATAGACACATCCACTTGTAGTATCTATATAGGGAAGTATTTTCCTAGAAACCACTTACTCTATAATTTACCAAAATTTAGGGATGTATTCTTATATCTAGTCTTATCTCAATGTATTTTTCTAGAGTTTCCTAATCCTAATCCAAGAACATAACAAAACTTTATTTTGATATCAACTATGACAACCCTTGTCTTTATTACACATTAATTCGTGATTTATTAAATAATAATACACATAATAAAACCCATAAATAGAAAAGTATAAAGTCTTTTGGTAATTAGGTACATTACATAACAACTTAAAAACAAGTGGTACATCAGAATTATTTAAAACTTCCTTAACATGATCTTAATTTTCCATTGTTCTTAAAACTATATGGGATAATCTAGGGATATACATAAGAAAGGGGTGAGCTATAAAGCACCATAAGGAAGTAAACAAGGAATAATATGAATAAAGTATTACATTTTATAAAATAGGCATTTCAATGGTATATAAAAGGGGAGATAATCATAAACATGAACAAATTGGCATGATTTAGCAAGATAATATAAAAACAGTAGGGGAAAGTGGAAACAACTTTATAGATTAAGGATAAATTAAAAGATATCATAAAATGGTGGAAAAATTATCATATTGTATTAGGGTCACTCCCTAATCCCATAAATGACATATAATGAGACTAAAATATTTCCCAATTCATTAGAGATCTATATATTTTGGGGTGCACTCGTCGCTTTCCTGTTATGTACATCAATAAGTTTGTCACATAGATCATTCAACATAGGATCATATTTCATCACATTTAATTAAACGATCAAGGAGTTTAGAATACATACATATCAGTCCCTAATAATAATTATATGTTTGTCTAGGAGAATACCTTTGAGTGGAAATAGCAATGGTATTCACAATATAAAGGTTTGACATGGAAAAGTTTTAGTGAAATTTAGACAGTATAATGGAAGTACTTAAAGATTCATAAAATAGTTTAATGAGACCGAAATGGGTCTCTCAAAATTTGAAAATAAAATTTAAAATAATAGGTATTTGGAAAAAATATATTTCACATTAGAAATTAGTTATAAAAGTCATAAAATGAAGCAGATTCTTGACTAAAGAGGTTAAGGAAAGGATACCTTACTAAATTTTGGCATAGTAACGACATAGGTAAATTTTATAATGAGAGGGAATAAATGATATGTCTTTGTTATGAGACCAATTTTATAGTAGTGGTAACTTTATATATTAATAACAAGATAACCAATATATATTCAAAATTTTAAATACAAAAAATGTGTTTGAATGGAAGAGAATAGAAATTGGTCCCTTACCTTGAAAGGGTGATACCAAAATATTAGGAGGAGATCGTTGAGAGCTTAGGGGAACTGTGGGAGGACTCTAGATAGGGTAGGTCAGAGTAATAAAGTGATTCATGTTTTTTGAGTGGTGATTAAGGGGATTTAGATTGGTATTATATAGAAAAAGATAGGGGAGTTCTATATTATTTCTCAAACTTATGGTTTGGACTCTATATAATAAAGTAATAAAAACCAAAAACCTACCCATGGTTTTTTTCCATGGTTTCTACCAAAGAGGATTTTTTTTCTTTTATTTTATAAGACCAATGTCTGAAATAATTAAAATATTACCCTTGGTTATGTGGAATTGATTCATGTTCATAAAGAAATGATTTTAAAACCTTATAATATAATATAGGTTTTGGAGGATTCATAAAGTCTTAATAAAATTAATCAAATAAACTCAAAAAAAATCATTATTTTAAAGTTGAAAAGTATATTTTCTGTTGGATACCTTTTATAGAATCTATTATATCACTTTTTGGTCATTATTATTCCAAAATACACACTGTATATTTATACCATATTTAATTTTTACTCAAAAATTCAACAGTCTCAAAAAATTATGACAAAATAACCATTGGATAATTTTGATGTACTGATTTCAAAGTAGTATTTATTTTATCAAAATAATTTTCTATATATTTTAAATTTTTAATTTTAATACAATAATTGACATTAATTGAGAAATTCTGGGTTTTTTTACAACAAAAATTTTCAAACCCTTATAAATTTTTACAATTGTATTAATAAAAATTAAAATATAATTTATATTTAATAAAAAATGTTTAAATATATTTAATATTAAGATATAATTTATTTTCAAAATTTATTAATTTTTCAAAAAGAAATATCTTAATTGAAATTTCATATTAAATAAAAATATAATTTGTGTTTTATCGTTTCAAAATTGAAATCATTTATAATGTAACAATAATAAGAAGTAAATATAATCATTAATTATTCAATTTAAAATACAATATAAATTTTCATATTATTAGGGTCATGATAAGAATCTATTTATTACACCAACAAAAACCTTAAGGGTAAGGTGCGATATGGTGATACTTTCATGGGGTGGTTCGACTTATATTGTTTGGGTCGTGATCTCGATGAGCTTTAACTTCTCTAATAAATGGTTTTGTTCATGATTTAGATATTAGATATTGGATTTGGATTATTCAATGTAAATATCATTGATTATATCTCTATCATAAGATTAGATAAATGGGATTCAAAGGGTATGATCCTACTGGTTGAGGTTATCACTTTGTCTATGTTAATTGGATTTATCAAAACCCTGTATTTATACTAATCATATGATCACTATTTGACGGCTATATTATTTATAGTTATGATGATTAAAGATCTTTTAAATTTGATATGATATGATAAAAATAATAATTTCATATATTTTATATAACCATAATACATAATAGTGAATTTATTTCAATCACATAGGGAATTTTACTTATAAAATTCTAGTCCATTACAATACGTATGCATGAGTAACATTTCCATTTTTCAAATATCATTTTGAAAAAGAAAGAAAGTAATATTTTATATTTATATAATTATCATAATATCATATTATTTATTTAAATATACATATAAATCTCATCCATGTTTTTTGGTGATGAAAATAGAGAGTTGCATCGCTTTGTGAAGGTGGCAGTCCACACGTACACAAATGACATTATCATCTTTCAGTGAGTGGAAATGTAAGAAATAGAATGAAATGTTTTCATTACATAATGATAAATATGTTAATAATATAATATTTATTCTATTTATATCACATATATTCACCAAAATTATCCTTATTACCTTCCATTTGAAGTGTTACTGAAAAATAAATTGTATCGCTTCCCGTGATGGTACTCTGTTGTACACATGAGCGACGTTATCATATCCCCTATGAAATAGAAATTAAAAAGGTATATTTGATATAGTGACTCCATAGGTATAATTATGTTATAAATATCATATATATATATATATATACTTTATATACATCATCATACTCAACTGTGGGAGGTGGTAATGGAAAAATGAATGACATTGGTTTGCGAGGCGGTAGTCAGTCGTACACACGAATGAGGATTTCATAACCCATTTGATGAAAGAGGATATAGTTATAGTTCATAAAATTATCATAAACAATTATTAGAATATATAATAAATTTATATTATTATATAATCATTTTTTAATAATAATTAAAGGATCTTAAGGAATAAATAAAATAAAAATGCTCAATGAAGAACGTTACCTCTTCTTCGGGTATCATTATTAGGTTTGCACCAAAAGTATTACTAGGTTGGATTTATGCCAAACATAAGGATTAAATTATTAAAAGAGCTAATTTAGGATGGTATTTGGGTATGTATTTTTCAATCCAATTTGGTTTTAGTTTCTGAATAAGAGAGTAGAGGGGTGGCCTTTTATAAGTGAGGTGAGTAGCGTACTTGTAATTTTTGAAAAAAAATAGGTGTACCCACATTTCCCACGTACCTTAGACTCCAAAATAGAGTTTTATTGATCCTTAGACAATTTTTAGTCAACATATATCCATAAAATATATTTAATAGAATTTTTGTTTATTTTAACCCTTATATTTTTAGTTTTACCCCAGGTAATCCCATTTTTACCTTAACCGCTTTAAACCATTTTTATTATTTTTCATATTCATTATGGTAAAAAATAATTTCAAAATATTATATAATATAAATTATTATTATCATAAATATTGAATCCACTTTTAAAAATTTCATTCACATAAGTGTAAATTTTAAATTTTAAATTTATCTTACAGACGAGATGAGAATGCGGGTTTTCAAAGTGAAAATATTCAAAGGTTTACAAGGTTTTTATATCAAAATATGAAATGAAATGATTAAAATGACCTAAATTTTATTAATATATATATATAAAAGAACTAGTTTATATTTAAAACTAATTTAAAATAAAATCAAAATTTATAAATAATTTAAATAAAAAGGAAGTTTTCAATTAAAATTCAGTATTTTTTCACTATTCATCAAAAAAATAATATTTTTAAGAAATTCCAAAAAATTCAGCTTAAAATAATTTTTAAATGATGATTTAAAAAATGGAAAAATAAATTAAAAATAAATTTTCTAAAATTTATAATTTTAGTTTTATATAATGTTTGCAAAAAATGTGACAAACATTTTTTTAGAAAAATGCATTTTTTAAGTGTAAAATTGGATATATTCTTATCAATTGTCTTGAAAATGTATAAGGTTAATGTTAAATAGTTTATTCTATATATAATATATATATTACATTAAAATAATTTACTAAAAGTTATTTTTAAAATTTATTAACATAAAATGTGTTTTTTGGCATAAAAAATTATTCCAGAAAAAAATTCTTTTATTTTCAAATTGTTTTTATTTTAAATTTTAATTAATTGGTAACCAAATATTACATTTTATATACATGTTTAAACTATATATTTTCATAATTTAGTTAATCTTATACATACCAATCATTCCAAAGACTATATGATAACTATCATATTAAATAATAATTTCTTAATATTAAGTTATGTTTTATTTAAACTTGGTCTTGTGTGTAACGTATTCTAAACTTAGTGTTTCATGTAACAAAAGATAAAAACAATTTTTAATGTAATGCAAGCTATCTAAAATTTAAATTAATTAGAAATATATATATATTTCATAAAATCTCTAGATGTTACATTCTACCCCCCCCCCTTAAAAAGAATTTCACCCTTGAAATTTGTCTCGATCATTAAAGGTTAAACAATTGAAAATTATTTTTTGAAACCCACATCATAAAAAAGGGTTTATAAAATATACTCTTTAAAATTAATAAATTGATGTGTGAAAATCATATATAATAACACATAAGAGGTTTCCAAATATGGTAACATAGGTTGGAAGTAAATATTTATACATGAGAGAAAAAATAAATATCCAAATAATAATGGAGATTGAGAGAGATCATTCATCACAAGAAAGTGAATTATCATGTAAAAATCAACAACCAAAAAATCATAAACAAAATAAGAGTTAAAATGGTCATTTATATCATCATAAATTATGGTAATATAATAAAATTTAATTTCAAGATAATTCTCCTAAAGATTAATAATTTTCATGAGAAGATACACTTACTTGATTTCATTTTATTTCCTAAGCACAATCTCATCTTTTGGTTATCCTCAATCAATTTCTACTTCATCTATTACTATATGAAATGAAGAATAATTTTTTATGAATAAAGAAAACAATGGATCATAAGATCCATAATATAATGATAAATCATTCCTTCTATCTCTAGTTATCATCATAACACAATAGTTATCACTTGTTATTTATATGCATAAATATTCATATGGTGAGGTAATGAATTAATCTCTAAAACCTCATATAAATTTCAAATTAATCTATTTCATAAATGGTTAAAATTATAACTCTTTTATGGTTAAAAATATATAAATAAGGTCACCAAATTTTTCAAACTCCACATTAATCCTCCAAATATCATTAATAACCTCATAATGGTCACATGAAAAAATTGTGAATACCATGGTCATATATTCTCCTAAAGATTGTTAATAACCAAAATTACAATAAAACATAAATTAAAACATTCATACTTTCTCATTCCATGAAAAAAACCACATATTGTTGCACATATTCCATAGATCCAATAATGTTGTAAACTCCCTCAATGATAACATAAAACACTTTTTCAAAAATTATTTTATCAGTTCTGAGGCCATAAATACTATCCAATTTACTTTATCCAAATAAATCATCTCTTTGTCTAAAATAAACACAATTTTTTAAGCCTTAGGAACATATTAAGGGCTATCTTCTGTTAATATTTTATTTTCCAAAAAAAATATTACATTTCCTTTAAATCACTTTTCTAGTTCATTAATACTATTCAACATTTTATTTCATATCTATAAAAAAATTATACTAAAAAATATTTATATATTTCAGGTGCATATAACATAATTATTTAATTATAATAAATAGTCACTTCAACAATCCCACTTCCTTATTAATCCATTAACTAGGCTTCTTCATTTTATTCCTTAATACTTCTTTCCTTTCATATGTCATTTTTAATATCTTTATAATCATAAATATAACCATTAATCATATAACCTTTTTGATTATCTTCATGAGGTTTCCTCTTATAAAATTGATTTTTATAATTCTCATACTTTCCACATTTGAAATATTTAACAGTCAATGATACCTTAGAGATACCATTATTATCATCCATTTCATTAACCAAACTTTTCATTTTTTTTCTTTGTAGATAGTTACATTATGTCTTTCTTTTTCACACCCAAAACTCTCATTGAAATCTGTATTTCTCTTCATCGGTGAGTCCAAGAGTGGTTTAAGTTGCACGTTGTTAATCATGTTTTTTGATAACTAATTAGGCATAATAACAATATCCTTAACTCTGGTCATTATCTCATTTGGCTTCTCATCAGCAAATTGTCTATCGCATTCAATGTTAACCCAGTTCCTTATGGTTCCCACCATTGACTAAAACTAAAATCATAATGTTAATATGCATAGTTTAAAACCACATAATCATAAAAAATCACTTATATAATGTCTAAATAAAGAAACCTTCTTTTCAATCTATGACACTTTAGGTTTATCCATGGTCATTTATGGTAATTTTTTATTTAAATCAATCATGATGGTTCGCAAAGAGTTTTTTAATTTTTATAGAATATCCCCAAAGAATTTCATACCATAAGTGCAGTAAAGCCAGTTGTCATGCACCAGGTGATGATCGAGTTCATCTCAATGTTCAATTTTTCAAGTTATTGCCCCTAGGTACCTATGTTCTAGAGAAACATCCACTTGAAGTATCTAGACATGGATATAATTACTTGGAAACCACTTTCATTATCCTTTACCAAAATTCCATGACATATTCCTACACTTTGACTCATCCTTGGGATTATACTTAGAGACATACCTAGAAATATCCCTATGGATCTATCTAAATTTTTTTCATCATATATTCAAAAGGTTGAATACACCTTTCCTCTGATATAAACTATAGAAACTTAGGCTTTTCATGCATATATGTTACAACTTTTTAGATTAATATTCAATTAATTACACAAACATGTTCCTGAGGACTGAAATAGTTTAGTGTATTTAGAGACTAGGTACATAGTCTTCTAATTTGGTGAAATATCTTCAATATAACCCATAAATATCTTTACCTTTATTACTCTTCACAAACTACCATACTTAAAAACTTTATTCATAACCTAGGTAAATAAAACATAAGAAAGGGTGAGTTCAGATGCTCAGTAAGTGTACAAAATGGATATATATCATAATAACATGAACATAATGTTTTGATAACATGATAATAACATTTGAAAATCATACCCTGCATATAAAATATCATACTGTTGAGTCATTCCATAAATATTGGAAGTTCATAAGACATTCATCATAATGGAATCTAAGAACATGATCCATGAGAGCATAAAATTGGCATAAGACATAGATTTTTGGAATACACATAAGCATATAATATCATTTCCATAGTATTCAAGGCTTGTTACTAAGGTTATCACAGTGGAATGGGTTCACTCCCCAAACCATCATAGTAGTCAAGGTTTACTCCCACAACCATAAAATCGGACAAAGTCCCTTACTGAACTGGGTTCACTCCTAATTCCATTCCTATATATCTCATGAGATATAAATATTCACCCAACTCATTGGAGGTAGATATAGGTCCCACCCATCACATAACTAAATTCATACATATGTGTTCCACAGGATCCTAAAATATTCATCATATCATAACCCCTGAAATGAAATGGGTTTCATAAACATTTCATCATAGCATAACCTATAGAGAAGAGATAGGTTCCATAATCAATTCATTATTTCATCATATAATAAAACATGGAAAAATAAGCGGGTTTTATAAACATATAAAATTCAGGGAAAAATATAGAATGGTATCCTTGGATCATATCCCTAGTAAAGAATAAATAGCATCAAAGGATTTCACCTTATATGAAGAATTATTTTGAAATATCACTTGAACATTTATTGATAAAAATAAATTTTCATTGAAAATAACTTTTTAAAACTAAAAATTCATAAAGAATATTGTAAATTATTTTCATCGAAAATAAAATTTGAAACTTATAAAAAAATTGAAAAATAATTTAAAATATTTCTTAAATAAAATATAATTTCCACTTTAAAAAATATTTTTAAAACATATTGAAAATCATTTTAATTGAATATAACATTGAAAATTTATAAAGGAAGATTTAATGAAAATAATATTCATAATAGTGGGAATATTCATTCATTCCATATACATTAAAATAAAAATTCATTTAAATTTTTTGGTAAAATCCAAACGAACATTGTTTGGAAAACAACGTGAAGATTTATTTCAAAAAATATTGTAAAAAAATTAAAATGTTTAAAATGAATTTAATAAATTATTTTAATAAATTATTTTAGTAATTTTAAAACTTTTTTCATAACTTTATTAGAAAACATGGTTTTGGAAGAAAAATGTTTTGGACCGAAGATAAGAAAAGCTCGTATTTTCTTATAAACATTATTTTGAAATATTGGGTACATAGAGATAGGAAAAATTGAGAGAGAAAATTTATTCTTATTACATGTCTATAGGAGGATAAAATTAATGAGTTCATTGAGATATTAATTATAATATTTTATCATTAAAATCATAATCATAAATAATTCTGCTAAATGATGAGATTGTAACATAAAAACCTTACCACTTTAGTAACTTTTAATTGTAATATCCATGAAATAATAACATTAAATTAAACTTATAAAATCATGAAAATATATAAATTAATGATATTACATATAAAAGGATATGTATATACACCTCATAAAATAATTTAGGTGTATAACATATGTCTCAAAGAAGGAAAATTGTGACAAAAATCCATTACTGATTTGGTAACTTTTGAACTGTAAAACCCATGAAAGAGAGATACTAAAATGGATATGTAAATCCAAATAATTTTCCTGATAATAATCATAAAATACATTAATTTTAATTATATACAACACATAAAATAAATTGGTGGTGAATATGGCATGTGTCTCACGGAATTAAAAAGTGAGACGGAAATCCTTTATGTTTTAATAATCTTTTGAATCATAAGCCCCAATAAAGATAAAAATTAAATTAAACTTTAAATATCATCAAAATAAGGATATTAATTATTTTATATGTAAATGGGGAAGTATATACACCACACAAAAGAAATTATTGGGAAATTTTCATATGTCTCCCAGAAATAAAAGAGATATTGGAAATCCCTTACCTTAAGTCTCAACATCCCTCATACACATTCAAACCTCCTGTATAATAAATTTAATTTTATTATAATTATATTATAAAACCATAATTTTATATATTATATCATATATTATTTTCTAATGACCATTTATTACCCTTTTATTACCAATTCCTTGTTAAAATCATGTTTTTAATAATAACTGGTTTGTTTTTCATATATGTTTTGATTCACTATTTTCGATCCTATTACTTTAATCACCATCCCATAATATCCAGAATAAAAATAATGAAATAATTATAATATTTATAAATCAATTATAATTTTAATACCATTCATAAAATATGGTTTTGAGAAATGAAGTACTTTATGATCATGGAGACGATAGGTCGTACGTTCTGTATGAGTAACGTTTCCATTTTTGAATGATCATTATGGAAAGGAGGTAAGTAATATTTTATATTTATATACTGATAAAAATTTAATATTATTTCTTTAAATATACTTATACATCTCATCCATTTGGTTTGGTTTTGAAAATAGGGATTCATATCGCTTTGTGAAGACGGTAGTCGACACATACACGAATGACGTTATCATCTTTCAGGGAGTGGAAAGGTAAGAAATAAAATAATATATTATCTTTAAATAATTATAATTATGTCATTAGTATCATAATTATTTCATTTATATCACATATATTAATTAAATTTATTCTTATTTCCTCTCATGTAAATCCTTAGGGAAAAATGAATCACATCGCTTGGTGAGGCGGTAGTCCGCCATATACACAAGTGATGTTATCGTATCCCCTTTAGAATGTAAAATAAAAATGTTATATATGATATAATGAATAAATAGGTATAATTATTTTATAAATATAATATATATTATTTATATATGTAACCAAATCCAACCATGATATGTGGTAATGAAAAAAATGAATGTCATCGGTTCACGAGGTGGTAGTCCACTATACACGTGAATGATGATTTCATAACCCATTTGAAGAAACTAGAGATGGTTGTAGTTAATTACCTTAAAATAAACATATATCATTATATATAATATTTTGAGGCTATTATATCATTATGTTTTAATAATAATTGAAGTTTTTTTAGGAATAAATAAAACAAAAAAGATCATTGAAGAACATTACCTCTTCTTCAGGTATCCTTGTTAGATTTTCACCAAAAGTATTTCTAGATCATATTTATAACCAAAATAAGGATTATAAGATGATAGAAGGAACTTTTTGGAGGTATTTTTATAGTAATTTTCTTTAATAAATGGTTTTTATGGTGTGAATAAGAGAGTATAGGGGGTGGCCTTTTATAAGTGAGGTGACTGGCACACTTGTAATTTTTTAAAATAAAATAGTGTACCCGCTTTTTTCACATGAAAAACAAGATCCAAAATATATTATTCTAGATACTTGTACATTTTATGGAAAAAATATTTCCATAATATATATTTTTTACATGTTTTTCTGTTATTTTAACCCTTATCTTTTTAGTTTAACTCCCTATTAAACCCATTTTTACCTTAACTACGGTAAATAATTTTTACTATTTTTACTATTAATTATGTTTAAAATTTTAGTTGAACTTATTAGATAATATAAATTATTATTAATCCAAATATAGAATAAATTTTTCTATATTAAATTCACATAATTTTAAAATTTTAATTTAAAATTAATCTCGCAGACACGATGGGAAAGCGAGTTTTCAAAGAGAAAATGTTTACAAGTTTACAAAGTTTATATATCAAAATTAAATATAAAAAAATATTAAAATGACATAAATTAGATTAATAGATATATAATTTGACAAATTATAATTTAAAACCAATTTAAAATATATTTTATCTTTATAAATAATTTATACAAAAATGAATTTTTCAATTAAAATTCAGTATTTTTTCACTATTCATCAAAAAATTAATAATTTAGAAAATTATCGAAATTTCACTCTAAGATAATTTTGAAATTATGGTTTCAAAAATTAAAATTATTTTTTAAAATAAATTTTCAAAAATTTTTTAAAAGAAAATTTTAATGTAAGTACACAAAAAAGGAGACAAAACTTCTTTTTAGAAATATACATTTTTTAAGCGTAAAATTGGATGTATTCTTATCTCTTGTATAGAAAACACATAAGGTGAATTCTAAAAACTTCATTTAAAATATAATATATATATATATATATATATATCATCAAAATAATTCCCTTAAAGTGTTTTTTCTAATTTATTGTGGTAAAACTTATTTTTTCACATAAAAATATTTCTTTAGAACAAATTTCATTTATTTTAACTTTATTTTTTATTTTAAATTTTAATTAATTGGTCAAAAAATAATTAATCTTATATACATCTATAAACCATATATTTTCATAATTAGATAATAATATTCATACCCATAATTCCAACATCTAAACTCATTATTGAGTTTAAAAAAATCGAAACTTGGTGTTTTTTATAACACAAGCTATCTAAAAATTAAAATTATTTTTAAAAAAATGATTTTTCATAAAATATAGGGATGTTACATGCCTGAAATTACAAAACCCTAAAAATATCTCTAAATTCATAGCATTAGGGCTACAAAAAAGGAACCAAGTAGAAACAAGGGTCCAATGCTAGAACGATGTGAGATTTACTTGGAAAAAATCATTGTAATGAATTAAGTTGAAATCGATGAATAGAGGAGGTGCAGAAAGCCAAATCCTTCCATTGGAAGTCTCCCTAGTTGGAAAATTACATAATTAATTATGGAAGAGGAGGGGGATTGTTTAAAAGTAATTCTTGGGAAAAACATCCTTTTATTAAAGTTCTTCCTAGGTGCCCACCATCTAGCCAGTCTAGATTAAATGACTTGTTGGTGGTACAAGACCACCTCTATGGAAACTTCCTTGGACATTATCTTGTTTATGGCCTTGCATCAGCTAGTGGTTGGCCTTATGTAGTTCATAATTTTGTTGCAGGATAGCCTCATTCCTCATGATCCCAATTTTGATATATACAGAGACTTTAAAAAACCGAGATTTGATAAAATACCCCCAATTAATATTAAATTTAAATATTAAATCACCTAAAAAAGTCAAGGTGTATTAAAAACTCACCCGATAAGGACTTATCATCCTCAAAATGAATTGATTATGGTCCCATTTTAATAGATTTGGCCATTTCAACCAGAAATATGACTTTGTTATCAAGGTTGTACCTAGTTCCACCCATGCTTCCATAAAACATAAATGATATGCATTGTCTTTCCACGAAAAAACTTCTTGATGGGTTTCTTTTGATAATATAATGGTAATTTGAAGATGAATTCAACACAAAAACATATTCATATCTATCTTTAAGAATCAACACATGAGTAATAAATAATAGAGTACTTGGTATTAGAAATTACAATAACTATTTCTTCTCTTTGAAAGATAATTCTTGAAGTAGATCATGGGGATTAGTGAACAAAACATCCCTACCTATGAGGTGATACACCAACCAATGGATCCATGATCATATAATGAAGATACCCAAGCAACTGAATGGGTGTATCACCTTCTTGTATGAGATGAACAGTGCTTCAAGAACAAGAAGGGTTCGGCATATACTTCACACGTATTTCACAACACATCCATCACATGATAATGGTTTATATAATAAATCATGGATGATCCTTAATTTTCATCAAATTTATTCATACATGAAATATAAATAAATAATATGAATTCATCATATGAATACATAACCTCCTTTATGTTTCATCAAATGAAACAATATATAAATAAATTCCAAGAATTAAAAGAAAATCATTCTGGGAGAGAGATGAATAATATATATATATATATATTATTCATTCATTGAATACATGATAAATATATAAATAATATACATATATTAATTTCATGTTATATATAATATTATATTATATATATATATATATATTTCATACATCATATGCATGTGTGAATGAATCATATGCATGTGTGAATGCATCTCATGCATGTACATTTTTGGTTCACATCCAATAATCTCTCACTTGTACTAAAATCACAAAAGGACTTTATTGAAAACTTATTAACTCTTTGTGAATCTATCTAAATTATTTTTGGATACGTTTTTTCATTAAAATCTTTTCATTTTTGAATAGAAACTTTTTCCAAAACATTATCCTTATACAAGGACCAAATTATGTGAACATATGGGTCTTAGCAGTGTTGAAAATAAATATGAAGTCACAATTTCATTTATGTAAGAAAAGAGAGACCTATATAAAAGTATCAGTTCTACTCAAGATACTAAGGGGTTTGGTGTGATCTCCATCAAACATAATCAAATATCTATACAAACATATCTACCATAAGGTGTATCAAATACACCATATATATCCTATATAATACCTTTCTACATTATATCAAGTTACCACTAGACATAGAACATGTCAATTCAGTATTATTCTCTCTTCATTTCTTGATTATCTAAAAAAGAATTACCAAGTCAATGAATACATCACATGTCATTCATTTGTTTGATATTTACATCACATGTCACTTATCTAAGTGGTTAAACACATTATATGTGAAACAACTGAGCATGGACATATATTTCCTCAGTATGATTCAATCAAGGGCCAGATGTTTTTAACTTTTTGTGCAAGTGGAGAAATTCCATATTGGTTGCACTCAAACCATTGAAATGATCTCCGACGTACCCAATCACCTCTGTACTATATAAGTTCATATGTTAAATTATGTAAGTAAAGTATCAAAGTATGATGGTTATCATGATATGAATCTCGCCAACCACATGTAATATATATTGATAATAAGATACAAGACTAAGTATATATATAACTATGTGACATTAAATGAGATATAATTCCACATACTAGTCCAAGTAATAATTCTTTACTTATTACCTTAAGAATATATTCTTCATATATCATATACAACCCTTTATAGTGAATATAAGATTACATTAATTCTATCCTTTATATATCATCACAGCCCATTATACTCCATGATGATCATTTATTAGGGTCAACTCAAAGTTTTTAATTTAATGGTATATTTATTATTCGACCATTCATGTAAAGTAAACTTTAGCACACATTAATGAATAAAAAATGGATATTTATTTTATTATAAATACATGATGTGTTTACAGCCATTAAAACCAATATATTAAGTGTTAAATATATAGATATTCTACATGACTAACATATTTTTACTACAGTAATGGTTTTTAAACACTACATCCATATGTAATTCCTGTCACATCCCTATTTGATCATATGATATAATACTCCCACTAACCTTTTAGTGAGTAACATTTATGAAGAAATCTATTTTAAATAATGGTGAGACTTAATAATCATATTACTCTTTGAACATATATTCAAAATACTTAATTTTATAACATCAAATGTTATAATGTTATCTTCTTTTTTCATCTTAGTACCCTTACTAATTACAACATCATCATACTTGGATCCCTTTATATGAAACTTTTTCCATGAAATATTTTTTAAATAATGTAACTATTTACATTATCACTTTACAATTAAATGCTAAAATCTTTTAGGATAAATTGATATCCACTTTGTTATGGTAACTAATATAACCTTTTATGTTTTTCTTTACTTCCATACCCTAAACTATTTTAGGATACTAATTGAACAATTTTTTGTATTGGCTAGTATAAACATTTAAAAATTATTTATTTCACTTGTTATGGTAACAAAATGTAACTATTTTAATTTTATTTACCATCACATATCATAAACATCTTTAGTATATTTAGTGAAGAATCTCTATAATATTATACTGGTATAATCCTTTAGTTTACTGAAAATTATATTTTTATTGAATGATGAGAAGCATAGACCAAATGAGGGGGTGTAAGTGGTGGAGACCAAAGGAGTATCCCCTAACAATGATCTTACTATCATTTGAAATGGATTCAGTACCAAAATATAAAATTATGGTCATGCTAGAGTCCCCTTTATTATCCAAAGAATCTTCATCATGTTTTCCTTTACTCCAAGTGTGGAAAACCTCAATACCCTGATCAATGATCATCATGTACTTCCTGATGAAGTAATTCAATTCCCATGGAGCGATATCCTTTTAATGGAGGAGCCTTACCAACACATTGGAATCTGATTCATCCTTCATAATGTTAATTTTGTAAAGTCTTCACATCATGAGGACACTAACCATGACCCTCACTTCCACTCCAATAGAGTTTCCATGAACATAAAAAGTGATAAAACCAAAAATTAAAGAGACTATACTATCATACAAAAGATATCATCCTCTCATAGCCCCAACCAAATGGGATCCATCAACATTAAGTTGTAGCCCCATCATTGGAGGTTTCTAGGTAACCCAAATCCCCTTATTATTCTATTATTTTTCCTATTAATTAAGGACCACCCATGGAATAAATATTTGAAGAAAAACTGAGGATCCCCCACCATAAATATTAGATCCAATTTTTACCACCAAATATTTAACTTTGGAATATATTATTAGGTTTGAGTAGTGTCTGCCTTTCCTTTAATTGTTTTTTGCCTCCTATATGACCCAGCAAACTATAAGAAAGATCATATTGCGTTCATTAACTTGATCACTATTATTTCCAACAACCTGAAACCAGGCCTTAAAGAATTCTAAAATGAATTACCCTTTCCCATAAACTTCAATGAAATGATCGAGGATACTCTAAAAAATGTGAGCCCAATCCCCTCTGAAAAAAAATGCCAGGATGATTCTTGGCTTAGGGAAACACAACACCAGCATCAGGATTCCAGTAGTATAGATACCCTAGACTTTTTCACAAATCATTACATGATTTTAATCATAATTAAACATCAAATTACAAGACTATGATCATAAAGTATAGTGTCTTGGAGATTAGGTACATAATTAAACATCATGATTCCAAAACTATAATATCTTTTATTTAATATTCATAATAAGATATTAACATCCCTTGATCCCTTACATCTAAATAGGATAAACTGGAGATAACATGAACAAATTTATGAGCTAAAAATCCAAGTAAGGGAATAAATATAAGAATAAATCTTAGCACATGGGTTAGAAGTCATAACATAACAATATAAAAAGGCATGTAAAGTGATTAAACATAACGAATAATAAAATAAAGAACATGGGATCATATAATCATGGAATCATAGTAATGTGAAAGAAACATAAAATGTGACTTCATCATGATTCAAGGATCATTTCACATAGAGGATCATGAGTCAAGGCTAACCACCAAGACAATTATACATGGAGCATGAGTCAAGTCTTACCACCAAGACCATTGCACATAATGTATCATGAGACTAAACATTACCCAATGAATTGGATCACTATATAGGAACACCCATCATATAATTTTTATGATTTTTTGTTCCCTATTAAGAATTATATATAATTAATCAAACATAAACATAATGGTTTCCCATGATAAGAATTGGGTATCATAATCTTGTCAAAAAGCCATAACATAAGGGATTATCACAGTGGTGTCCATGAAATAAAGTATTTAAATAATACATGGACATTTATAAGGGAAAATAGACATATATCATGATAAATTATGTCAAAATAAAGTGATAACATGTAGAATAGTATTTAATAAACTTTAGAATTGAAATATTTTAGTGCAGTTTAAGGAAAATATTAAATATCATTTAAAGAAGAAAAGGGGATAATATTTTTTATAGAAACATAAGTGAAATAATAATTTTTTCATAAAAAAATAATCTATTTTATAAAAATAATGGTGGATTAAAAAATATTATGTATCAAACTTTAAATTGTTTAAGAATTTAGAAAGTTCCCTTAAATCGAGCTTTCTTATCGGAAAGAATTTAGTATGGAAAATTTTAAAAACATTTATATCCCCAAAAAATAAGTATGAAAGGATATTTATACATTATTTTTAATAATATAAAAATAATTTATAAGATATATATAAAAATAAAATAGAATTTCATTTGGGTAAAAAGAGATAAAGAATAACCCAAAGGAATAATAGAGGTTCGGGTAGAATCCCTTACCTTGTGTCTGAAATGATTCTACAGTTGATCTTAATTCCATGAATAATCAAATTAAATCCATTAATTAATTAATTAATAACCTTTTATAAATTTATTTGATTTATTATAACTTTATTATGTTCATTTATGGCCTTTTTATAGGTTAAGAGATTGAATTTCATCTTTCGGGAGCATTAGTTTCCTTGGTTTTCATGATTGGTTTGCTTGTATATGTGTATGTAAAATCATGTAGAATGAAGATATTTTTTTAGAAATGAACATATATGTTATTAATGAACATATAAAATATTAAAATATGATTTTTTTCTATAATTTAGGATTATTTATTATATAAATAATTAATGAAATTCGTTTAGGTTTATTTATCATTTTTTATCATCACAAAATAGTTTTGTTATATAATTTGATATCATGTATATAAACTAGTTCAAGAACATTAAATACATTGTAGTACATAAAATATAATCTATTTCAACCATAAAAATAGTTTCTTGACCATCCTTTAAATTTTAATTGAAAGATGAAATCATGTCATCCACGAAGGTGGTAGATCGGCATATCACATATAATGTTTTCATTCATAAAATAAAATAGAAAGAAGATGAGATTTGATAAAGAATTATTCCTTAAACATAATAAAAATATATTATATGTAATACAATTGAATTTTCATGCCACTTATACAATGGTAAGTGAGGATAATATAAGAAAATAATGTAACTTGAAAATAAATTAAAATAAAAGGAAGAGGGTTTTACCCCTTGATTTCTTCTTCTTGAGATCCTCCTTATGGGATTGGTTTTGGTATTTTGTTAAGAACAAGATCTAATAGAAATGGGGGAGAGGTTTTGGAAGAGTATTTGGTATAATTTGGACAAGTCTCAAGGATTTATATGTGTGAGGAAAATAGGTGGTGAGGGTTAGTATTTATAGTGGAGGATAGGGGTGTTTTCTCAATATTTTAATCATTAGTTTATTATTTTGGATTAAGACTATGAATAGTTTAAGATTTAACATAAAAATGTTAATATAATGATGTATAGTTAAATTTTTTGGTCTTAAATCATCCATAAATCATCTATGACTCCATAAAACATGTACTCAACATGTCTTTTAGTGTTTGAATAGTCTGCTCAGATTGGCCATTAGTTTGAGAATGATAGGTCGTACTAAGGTTCATCTAAGTGTTAGATCATGTTGGAGACTTGTCTAGAACATCAAGGTTAATCTAAGATATAGATCATATATAATTGATAGTGCTACTATATGCATCCTTAACACTTATTTTATATATATCCGTGCAAGATTATCTAGTGAGAAGTCCTCTCGAATTGCAATAAAGTGATCCATCTTTGTAAGTTGATCCATAACAACCCATATATCATTATTCCCTCTGGATGTCTTTGGAATTCCAATGAAAAAGTCCAAGGTTATGTTCTACCACTTCCATGTTGGTATGGATAATGGTTTCATTATCCCTTTATCATTTTGTCTTTTAGCCCTCACTTGCTGACATACCAGACACTTTGATGCATATTCAGTGGTCTCATTTTTCATATTGTCCCACCAATAGTTATCTCAGAGATCTCGATACATCTTTATGATCTGTGGATGAATATATAAGGTTGAGCTATTTATGTCATTCATAAGTTCTTTATTTATCTCTATATTGTATGATAGACATATCCATGACCCAAATATTATGACTCCATCCTCATCTATCATGAAATCGAAGGATTTGCTATTCTTAATAGATTCTACCCTTTTCTGAATTTCCACATCATTTATTTGAGCATTATTTATTTTCTCCATAAGGGATGGTTGATAAATCATTTGATAAAGGTTTTATGATTTTTCTTCCTTAATGATTCTCATGTCGATCCTTTGAATATCTAAGAATATTGGATCTTCTCAATTATAATCATTAATAACGATGAAGGATATTTTCTACATAGAGCATCTGACACATTATTTTCCTTTCCATGATGGAAGTGGATTGAGAATTTGTAATCCTTGATGATATCTAACAATATTCACTGGCACATATTAAGATAATTATATGTGAATATATACTTTATACTCTTATGATAATTATATATCTCATACATCTCCCCATAGAGATAATGACACTATATTTTTAACATGAAGATCATAGTCACCAACTCCAGATCATACATAGGATAATTTATTCATGAATTTTTAACTTCCTTTAGGCATAGGCTATAACTTTACCATTTTTATTAGTACATAGCCTAATCCTTTCTTTGAATCTTTTTTTTACACCAAAAATAGTTCTCCACTTTTCAAGAGTGTGAGTAATGGTGTAGTGATAAGCCTCTTTTTTAGATCTTTAAATCTTTCCTCGCATTCTTGATCCTATAAAAACTTCACTCCCTTCCGTGTCAACATGGTTAGTAGGTTTAATAATCATGATAAGTTCTTTTCAAATCACTGCTAATACCCATCTTGGCTATGGAAACTATGGATCTCTATTACAGATATTGGCATGGGCCACCCTTTGATTGACTTCGTCTTAGAAGGGTCCACAAATATCCTTTTTATGGTGATTACATATCACAAGAATGATACTTCCTCCATCCAAAACTCACATTTACTGTACTTTTCATATATTTTATCCCTTTGAAAAGTATTTATAACAGTATTCAAATACTCCTCATGATCCTCCTTACTCTTGGAGTATATCATAATATCATTAATAAAGAATACCACAAATTTTTCAAGGTAATCTATAAAGCCTCTATTTATTAAGTCTATGAATATTATTGTAGAATTAGTGAGTCTGAAAGGAATCATTATGAACTCATAGTGTCCATACCTCATTCAAAAGGAAGTCTTGGGAATATCTTCCTTCCTCGCCTTTAATTGATGATACCTTGACCAAAGGTCCACCTTAGAGGAATAACTAGACCCACGTATTTGATCAAACAAGTCAACTATCCGAGGAAGAAGATAATTTTTCTTTATCGTAATTTTATTAATCTCACAATAATCAATGTATAGGCTCATTGATCCATCATTATACTTGATAAATATTACTAATGCACCCCATGGTGAAGCACTCGATCATATAAAACCATTGTCTAGATTCTCCTATAACTTATTATTTAGTTCTTCTAGCTCAATATTGGCTATTCTATAAGGTTTATTTGATATAGGAAGAGATCTTGGAATAATTTCAATTTAGAACTCAACCTCTCAATTAGGAGGAAGAACAAAAAATTCTTTAGGGAATACATCCGTATAATCCCTCAAGATGGGAATCTCTTCGAGCATGATCATCTCTTTTGTCTCAATCATTTGAGTGATATATGCTTAACAATAAGGTAGTAATATCCACACTTGAGATGATGATTTTTAAGGAGAATAAACTTTCTCCTTACACTTTTAAATAATTGGAGGATGCTTTGGGACGTGAAGAGTGATATCCCTTTCTTGATGGTTTATATAGGATTTGTATAAAGATAGTCAATCTATGCCTAATATAGCATCAAACTATACCAAAGGGAGTATGAAAAGATTTTATGGTAGGTTCAGTACACAAACATTAACCAGGGAGGAGTTTTATACTTTGGATGAAATAATTTTCCAAATTTAGGTTCTTACAGATAACTCACCCTCTATATTTTAAGGTAGTGTTTGAATAGTTATACTAAACTAGGAAGGTATAAAAAATGTGTAGATCCAAAATCAAATAGTATGTTCACTATTCTTTAATGAATAACCAGAATACCTATCACCGCATCTGTTTCTAGATCCACCTCAATAGTAGTGATAGAATATGACCTTTCTTGTTTCCTTGGTGGTTTTTATTGATCTCCTCAGACAACCCTTGGTTTATTTCATTGGTTCAAAAAATGCCAATGTTATTTGTAGTTGAAACACTAAACTACTGGTTGAGTATTAATAAAAACCTTCCTTTATTCTTCCACGTTAGTGGGATTATTCATATCCATTCATCATTTCTTAGCCATATTCCCCATTCATTCACATTTAAATAATTTCCTAGTTCCCTTTAAACAGTTTCCAGGATGACTCTTCCCACAATTTTGACATGTTGGGTATTCATTATTCTTTCCATCATGCTATTTATTTTCTGATTCACCCATATTATACTCCATTTTCCACTTGTTTTCACTGATCCTTGAAGACCATTAAGAGTCTCAGATCTCTATTTCAACCTTGAGGGCACAACGGATAATCTCCTAATAACTGTCTAAGTATTTAATCACCAATTCTTTTTGTAGAATTAGCTTTATACCATGAAACAAGTGATAAAACTTTATTTAAGTGTTCATGAAAAAGTCATAGGAATATCTTAAAAACCTTTTAATGTTTGATTCATACATCCTGATAGACTCATGTTCCTTGTTCTTAAGTTTTAGGAACTCTCTTTCTATATTGAGATGGAGGGTTCGGGGAAAATATTTATTGAAAAACATCTTCTTGAATTCCTCCCAATCAATGGAACCAATATCCTCTTTGGAATCCCTATTTTTGATCAGTTTCCACCACTAATCAGCTTCCCCGTCAAAACTATAGACCAACAATACAACTTTATCTTATTATAAGCATTAGAGGGAAGATAATATCTTTTCAATGGAGGTAATCGATTATTCTTTGAGGAGGCAATCGTAACATCAACTAAACATGGGAGGACTTTTCCACATTAAGTATTATATGGAAACTTTCTATTTCCTTGGAGAATGATGGCGTTAAATATGATTTCAGTTATTATTCATAACTTAATCCAATTGAGAAAGTACTATCATGAAGTTTTGAGCACCCATTCCCATCATATTTGGAATTTTACTAGGGAAATATTTACATTACCTATCACATTGATTGTTGGAAAAAAAATTATATTTCCCTCCATTAACTAAAAAAAATAGAGTGAAATTAGGGGCTTGAATACTTAACTAATAAGTATAAAAAGTAAACTTTAAACATTAAAGGACAAACTATTAAAGGAAAATTATATCCTAACTTGTGATTCCCTAGGTTTAAATCTAGGTTATCTATGATTTTTTTCCTAAAAAATATTCTTATGGGAATTTTCTTTATTCCCTTAATAATGGTTTGTAATGAGCTTATGAATTTACAAAACCATATCCCTTTGGAGATTCAAACCAAGTGCATATTAAGGCCTAGTGTCATGTACCAGGTTACCCCGAGTTGGGCCTGAAACACCTTGTCAAAGTTGTTACTCCTAGGTAAATCTATTCTATAACCATGACCACTTTTATTATCTAGATATGGGTGTATTTTCTTGATAAACCACTTAATCTGTACTTACCAAAATTTTGGGATGTTTTCTCATACTTAGTCTTATCCCTAGGGTTCTTACTAAAGTGCTCTACTCCTAGTCTCTAAAAATAACTAAATTATTCCTCTAATACCAACTATAGAAACCCTAATCTTTTTCAAATATCATTATATTATTTTAATCATAATTAAACATCAAATTACAATACAAGGATTGTGAAGTATAGTGTCTTGGGGATTAGGTTCATAATTAAACATCATGATTCCAAAATAAGAACATATTTTATTTAATATTCATAAAGATCTCCTAACATCTCTTGAGACCTTACATATTTATAGAATAACCTAAGAATAACATGAAAAAATAGACGATCTAAAAATATTAGTAAGGGAATAAACATAATAATAAATCTTAGAACATGGTCTAGAAGGTATAAAAATGATATAAAAAGGCATCGAATATTATTAAGCATAAGGAATCACAACATAAAGAACATGGGATCATATAATCATGGAATCATAGTAATGCGGAAGCAACATAAAACATGACTTATCACGATTCAAGAATTGTTGCACATAGAAGATCATGAGCCGCAGATAACCACCAAGACCATTTCATATGGAGCACGAGTCAAGGCTAACCACTAAGACCGTTGCACATAACGTATCATGAGAATAAACATTACCCAATGAATTAGAGCTCTATATGGTCACACCCATCATAAAATTTTCATTAATATGTGTACCACATTAATAATCATACATAATGAATCAAACATACACATAAGGGTTACCCATGATAAGAATTAGGTATCATAATCTTGTCAAAAATGCATAACATAAGGGATTATCACAATGGTATACAAGAAATAAAGGATTTAAAATACAAGGACATTCATAAGGGAAAATAGACATATATCATGATAATTAATGTCAAACTGAAATTATAACATGTAAAATAATATTTAATAAACTTAATAATTGAAACATTTCAGTGCAGTTTAAGGAAAATATTAAAGATCATTTAAATAAAAAATGGAATAATATTTTATATAAAACTAGAAGAGAACTAATAACATTTTAATAATAAGATAAGTGATTTTATAAAACTAATGGTGGCTTAAAATATATTATGGAACACACTTGAAAATGGGTAATAATTTAGGAAGTTCCCTTAAATTGAGCATTCTTATTAAAATAATTGAGTAGGGAAGATTTTAAAGACATATATATCCCAAAAAAAGGATGAACAGATCTTGATTCATGATTTTGGAATATATAAACATCACTTATAAGATTTACATGAAAATAAAATATAATTTTATTTGGGTAAAAAGAGCGGAAGAATAACATGAAGGAATAATGGAGGTTCAGGTAGAATACCTTACCTTATGCCTAAAATGGTTTTGAACTTGATCTTAATGTCCTAAATAATCAAATAAAATCCATTAATTAGTTAATTAAGAACTTTTATACATTTATTTGATTTATAATAACTTTATTAAGTTCATTTATAAATTTTTTGATAGGTTAATAAATTGAATTTCATCATCCATGAGCGCTAGTTTCCTAGCTTTTCATGATCGGTTTACTTGCATATGTGTATAGAAAATTATATATAATGGGGATAGTTGTTCAAAAATAAACTTATATTTTATTAATGAACTTATATAATATTAAAAATCCATTTTTTATAAAATATAGGATGATTCATTGTAAAAATTATTAATGATGTTCGTTTAGATTAATTTAGCACTTTTTTATCATCACAAACTAGTTTTGTTATATTATTAAATATCATGTATATAAAAAGGTTATAGAACATTAAATATGTTGTAATACATATAATATAATATGGCTCAACCATATAAATGGTTTCATGACTATCCTTGAAGGTGGAATTTAAAGATGAAAGAACATCGTCCATGAAGGTGGTAGATCGGCACCCCACGGACAATGTTTTCATTCTAAAAATAAAAGAGAAGAGAGGAGATTTGATGAAGAATTATTCAATACACATGGTATAATTATAGTATTTTTAAGATATTGGAGTTTTCATACCACTTGTACAAGGGTAAGTGAGGAGAATATTTGAAAATAAAGGAACTTGAAAAGAAATTAAAACAAAAGGAAGAGGGTTTTACCTCTTGATTCCTTCTTCTTGAGAGCCTCCTTGGGGGATTAGTTTTGGTCTTTTATTAAGACCAAAAGCTCCTAGATGTGTGGGATAGGTTTTTAAAGAGTATTGGGAAGAATTTTGAAAAGGATAAAGACTTGATAGGTGTGAGGAAAATATGTGGTGAGGGGTGGTATTTATAGTGGAGGAGAGGGGTGTTTTCTCAATATTTTAATCATTAGTTTATTATTTTTTCTCAAGACAGAATAATTTGATAATTTTCACCAAAAATATTAAAATAATTAATTATAGTTCTATATTTGGTATTAAATCTTCCATAGATCATCTATGACTCCATAAATCATGTATTGAGCATTTATCGTAAATTATTATATTTTACTATTCACCAAAAATTCAAGTATTTCAGAAAAATACCAAAAATTTACAAGAACCATTTTTCAATTTATAGAATTAGAAAATGAACTCCCTTTTATGAAAATAATTTTCTAAATACGATAAATTTTAATTTTAATTAAAATCATCATTTACTTGGAAAAATCAGATTTTAAAATTATAACTAATATTATAACACTTTGAAAAATTACTTAAGGTTTTATAAAATTGTCTTAAAATCATAAGACGTAAAAATATTAATTTTGGAATATATTTTAAAAAAATTAATTTTATTTTAAATTATTAAATTAATAATAGAATTGTAATTAAATATTTATGACTTACAAAAATACCAACACTTAATTAATAATTTTTAAAATATTTATTTACTTATACTATGATATAATTATATAAAAATGTCCCTTATAAGATGGATAAATTTTATTTATACTTTCATTTGTGAGGTTACTATTCAATTTTGGTTTTACTATTCATAAGTTTCATGTTACTATTCCAAATTTCAAGTTATTATTCCTTTGGTATATATTACTTAACTTCTAGAAATGCCTTTTATTTCATTCATTAATTATTTATAAAGTTTTTATTGTATTATTTAAGTGATTTTATGTGATTATACTATATGACATAATTCAAATAATGGAATTTCCATTGATTAAACTTTGGTTCATTACAAGTAGGATCCCCTTACTCTGGAAATTACATCAGTAGGCAAGACTTGATTCCTCAAACACCATACCAAGAAGTTCATCTTCGCTGGGATATTTTTTCACTAGAGCATCATCACCCACTCATCATTTCCATAACATACATGAACCATCTCTAAAAAATATAGACCATTGAAACAACCAGATGTTGACTTATAAAACACACACTTGTCAGGAACATTAATCATACTGATATTTTTAAATGTGATCCTTTATTATTGTTCAAGAGTTATGTTGATAAAAAATTGGTACATAGTTTCTTCCCAAAATGAAATATTCAGAATTGGAAAACCTAGAAATAAAAAAATTTCACCATCCCAGTTCTCCCTCTAGGATTTGATCTTACCATAACCCATCACCAACTAAACTTTTTCCTCCAATGTCTCAAAATGATCGATCATTCTCTTTGAAAGACATGACAGTATCCCAGTACTATTGGCCCACTCTTTCCTGTCTTCGCCATACATGTTTCTCATGAACCTTGGCCCAAGAATTTTCCCTAAAATAATCTCCCATTCCATTTTAGGCTACATTTATTTCATAAATTCTGAAACATCACATAGTTTAATTCATCCATCAGTGATTGGACTTTCCATTATATTTCAAGATTCATCGTGGAATCTTTCAATCTAGTAATCATCCTATATGAATATTTTCATGGTTTCTTCATGTCAATTGGTTGTCCCTTTTGGTGCATTAATGATCGATAGAACATGCATAGGGATAAAGGTGATAACGTTGTTCACCAACATTATGCACCATCCAAAAGATAGAAATTGATTTTACCACTAACAAATGTGACTTGTGATCTTATTTAAGATGCCTTAAATTATTAAATTCTTGATTATACAATTTGAAATGGGTGAACCCAGATACATCTTTGAGAAATTATTCCTTTGTATACCCAACCTCTTAGAAATTATATTCTCTTTAGAATATCTTTCTAAGAAACATTTTTATTTAGGAAATAATATTTTTATTTCCATTTAGTAGGAATATAAAAAAGTAAAATATTTTTTCTTTATATATGTTATTCTATGTATTTAGAACATTTTTATTTAAAATAATCATTTTTAAAAATATACCACTAATGGTTTGTTGGAACATATTCTAACATATTTTAAAAAATACATGGGTAAACATTTTAACCTGGGTAAAACACTTTTATCCATATCTTCTTTTTAAAACATGTTATTGAAATTGATGAATCATAAACCACACATATATATTTAATCATCTCAAGATTGTTCATAATAACTCTTTGTTAACACATATTATCATATAAGAGAAGTGATATGAAGCTACACATACTTTACATTCAAATTTATGATATAATAACTGTTTACTTCATCCCTTGAATGAAAACTATAAGATTTTTTAATTATTCCTATGATTTTGAATTCATTTATATTTACCAAACTTATAAAAAATAGACATGTTATTATATACCCTTAAAAATTAAAGAATCAGTTTCTATAACATTAATACATAACATGGACAATCCATGGAGTTCCCAAACCACTTTGGTATTATATATAATCTCATCATATGGAATCAATATTCCTTCCTGATAATACCTCCAGGTTTTAAATAACTATAACTAGATTCTTGAAATATTATTAGGTTTTCCAACTTTACCTCTTGTGGTTTTGAACTTTTAGATTCACATACTATTTGTACAGTACCATAACTTAGACCTCATATGCCTAATTTATCTATTCTTAACACTTTAATAAGATCATGTAAACTTTTCTTGAATTCATTCATCTTGTCGAAAAATATCCATAGATAATAACAGAATGAATTCCTTAACCAAAACAATCCTTATAGAAATTATTTAGTCTCTCAAAACATTATCATATTAAATTATATTGAATATAATTTAAATACACAATCATATTGAGTATATGATACTATAATTACTTAGTTCAATTAGCACCTAGTGCCTTTGAAACCATGAATGAACCATTTTATGATTCCATAAGCATCCATATTCACTTGTTGAGCTATTTCAACTATTGGTTACCCATAGAGAAACTATTATAACACATAAAAACATTTCTATTGCTCAAGAAATTTTCTTAAGCTACCAATCTTAAGAATTCATTACTTTTATATCCTTATTTAAATGATTAATATAAATTTTATTTTTTTGATGATAATGAATTTTTCTACAACATAATTTTTACCAAAAGAATATTGTGTCTTATATATTTTCATTGAGGACTTTTAATGAATGTACCCACACTAAAATTGATTATTCCATACATAAAATCCATTCAGTGATCCAAGATCCATATTTTAGCATAACTTATATCATTTATCACTTAAGTAAGTAATGATTAATTATGTAGGGAAAAATACCAATCATAATAGTTATGATTGTTGGATATTTAATTAGATAACCATTTATCTAAATCCATAATATGGATTCACTTAACTTTATTACTCTAGTATCCTAACTGTTAGGGATTTCTGGTTTGTATAACCAAAAGAAAAACCTAATAACAATCTAACTAAGACTATCAAGGGATACTCATGTTGTTCTCGACAATACACAACATGAAAATTCTGAGTTACATATAGCTTTCTTTCCTAGCACAAGATAGTCCATGGGTACTCATGTGGTCCTTGAAAATACCTAGTTGGATTCCTAAGGTCTTAAAAAGTTATTCATTTGAAGGTATCATAAAATTAGTATTTATGGGGTTTTCTTTTAATGTTTACACCAATTTAATATATATAATATGCATATTAAATTCATAACTATTACATCATATGTAATAATTACCATATCATGTTTTATTCCATATTTTTTTATACACACTTCTAATGATTTAGTTCTGGAATCCCTATTCCAACCACCAAATTAATGTGTTCAACCCATATTAATGTACAATATTTACACAACCCAAAATTATATGTTAATCACCCAAAAAAATAAGTCAATTATATTTATACATATTCAAATTCATTATATGCATAAGCTACATCAATGATTCATGTAAAGTCAAAGTGCTATATGAGATTGGAAAAGTCCACATGAGTAAGCCCGGATTGATGGATAACAAACCTAGTTTTCTTTCCTATCCAAGGAAAACCTCAAATAAAGTAGGTGGTCCAACCCTAAGTACCTTTACCCTGGGAGACATTACTCAAGAGAGAATTAAAATCATAAAAACACTAACACCTAATATTCATAAACTATAATGATCTATATTTTTATAAATAAAATTCCCCTTGTGATTAATTTAAAAGAATTATTAAATTTTAGGGATATAGAAAAAACATATACTTATTTGGTTTTATTATATCCTATTAGTTTTAAAATACCGTTAAGCATCATTACCTTTGATAATATAGTCATTGAACTATGATCACATGATTAGTATAAATATAGGGTTTTAAAAATCTAATTGACACAGATAAAGGAAGTGATGGCCTCAACCAGTAGAATCATACCCTATAAAGCCCATTTATCAACAATTCTGAGGGAGATTACATCATTTGTATTTTATTTTGACCAATACTAAGTTGAGATATAATAAATTAAGAAAGAGTGAAACCATTTATGGGAGAAGTTCAAGCTCATTAAGATCACATCCCAAACCATGTACATTGAACCACCCCATCAAAGTCTCACCAACACACACCTTACCCTGAGGGAATTTTCTGGTGTATTAAAGGGATATGTATCAATACCATAATAATATGAATATGTATATTGTACTTTAAATAAAATAATGTTTATATTTTCTTCTTATCATTAATTTATAAATGACTTTGATTTTTATACAATAAAACACAAAATGTATTTTTTTAATTAATATTTAATTTCAATTAAGATTTTTATTTTGATAAATTAATGGATTTTTTAGATAAATAATAAAATATTATTAATCAGTATTGTTTTTTAAATATAAATGATCATATAATTTTTATGAAGCTGAATTTGATTTTTATAAGGGTTCAAAAACTGTGTTTGTCAAAAACCCAGCATTTCTCAATAAATGTGTAAGAACCCAGTTCTTCCTTTGAGGTATGGGTTTATTTTTCTTTCAATTTTTGATTTTTTTTGAGAAAACTGGGAAAAATGGTCAATTCTGGAAATTTTAGGGTTACACGTCGTGTACTCCAAAATATACGCCATATACCCTTGGCAGTGTTTGGATTCTATACATGGCGTGTGGGCATATTAGATGGGTATAAATGTTAAACCAAGTACACACGTGTACTCCTAGTACATGACGTGTAGTCTAGCCATGTATGAGGGATATACATGGTGTGTAGGGAAGTCAGCAAGGAATAGAAGAAGAACCAAGTACATGTTGTGTACTTCCTAGTACATGTTGTGTACTGCCTAGTACATGTTGTGTAGTCATGTCTTTAAGGTTTGGAAAGTTTTTAGGAAAAAATTGGCCCTCAAATGAATAGTTAAAGAATCACACGACAAGTATATCTAAGTACACGTCATGTATTTTATTTTTTTCACATAAAATTGGAAGTTGCTTTGTTTATCATGTTTTGGATAGAACCCTCAAGAAATAGGTAGTCGGGACTTCAAATTGATCTCGTTCCTTCATCTAAAGTCAGATTCAAACACCGTTCAATCTATTAGAACCCCCTTGGTAAGACCTTGATTCATATTGAGTCATTCGTATTTTTTTTTGTTCTAAAAAAATTATGTGGGTTTTATTGTTTTTGTTTCTTTTGTAGATCTACCTCAATTTAGAAATAATTAGAGGTTATTGCCGAAGGAGGACCATCGTATGTGTATGATTTAGGTGGTGCATACTTCATTTCATTTGTTCATAGACTTTTGGGTGGCACCAGCTTTAGTGTGTATTTGGGTATTTTGAGCAGGACCTTATTTATTCTACAATTGCATGTTAAATTGATTATTAGACTTGTGGGATTCCCTTGGGTATGTCCTTTACCTATTTTTCTTGAATGGGGTTGGGTGAGGGGTTGTCTCTCAGTTGGGGCATTTTAGCATGGTATGCCAAAATTTGTTAAAATGAATTGTTTTGATTTAACTACTGAGTTTAATTTGTTAAGGTATGATATGAATTATTAGAGGATTTAAAGACCTTAGTGCTGGTATAGGACAGTGCTTGGTTAGTGAATTTCAACTATTTTGTTTGGTTTACCAGTTTAAAATTGATTCTTTTTTATCATATATGTAATTACTGAATTGCATGTGTTGGAACCCCTTTGGGTTGTGTTGGGAATGGCCCATATATTCTTGAGTGATGTTGATCACAGGTTGGGATTGACCCAGATTACTTTGGGTATTTTTGACAATGGGATTGGTTGTTGTGGATTTCGGGATTAAGGAAGTGAGATTTTCAGGTTGGGCATGGCCTGGGTAACTTGGATGGTAAGGCCATCAGATACTGAGTGACATGGTCGTAGGGGAATGAGGTGCTAGAGATGTTGTGGCTTGGGTACTATTTCAGTGACTACATCTCACTCATGATTTGAGTAGTGTGCACACAGAGAGACTTTGTGATGAGGTGTTTTTGACCACTCATGTGGGTAGATGCCCCTGATAGTTGTGGTTTAAGTACCATTAGTTTGGGGGTGATTGTCATAGGAAGCCACATGGAAGACAAGGAGCCTTCGAGAGATAGCGATGGGGCTATCAGTTTTGGGGATAAGGCTCTCTGTGATTGAGGTTGTGGGTCGGGATACTTTATTTGAGGGAAGACATCATTGTCCCTCCAGTTACTTTATTTGAGGGTAGACATTGATGTCCCTTCGGTTACTTATTTGAGGATAGGTATCATTGTTCCTTTGAGTTACTTTTTTTTGGGTGTGGCTTTGGGACATCGGAACCTTGAGACACGAGGTTTTAGGAGGCACATGGTGTTGGGTTATGTGATTGAGGGGAACCAGAGGGTTCACCAGGGATTTGGGATGACAAGGGTTCTTGGTCCATGGTCCAAGCACTCTATTTACGTCAAATATTTCGGCATTGGCCAAAGCAAGTGGCACTCCATACTTCCTGTTGAGTATCAGTGGATGTTGTGTTTATTTATTTCATTGTACTGCTTACTTTACATAGATATTTATGCCTACTTAAACACTTATACTAGGTACGCACCATCTAGGTGGTATATTACTAAGATTTGTCTCACACCCTAAAAAGGCCCTTCAGGACGCGTGTAGACTTCAAGAATTTATGTACATGTAAAGGATCAGCCTCAAGATCTAGATCATAGTACCGTTTGTCATGAAGACTGGTATGGACCTTGAGGTCATACCTAGCAGAAGTTTACTTAGTTTAGTTTCCATTTCTTGTATTAGTATGCTTACATGTTTTGTAGCTACTGTTGGTTAGACATTGGCTCCATTTTTATATTGACATGTATGACATGTCTGTTTAGTGTTAGTTGCAAGTGGTTTTAGTATGTTGTTCTATTTACTTTCTTCTTCAGTTGTTTTATATATATTACTTCCACTGTTTATTGATATTGAATGTGCTTCTACTCTGCGGGTCTGGTTCGAGTCTGTTGAGTCATTAATTTATACTACATATTTATTATTATAATCATACCAGTACCATTTTATTCATCTAATAGGTTATATCCTCCCCACTATACTTGTTTACACACTCACTACTAGTCGACAGCCTTTGGCATTTTGGGAGGTGCGGCTAAGGTAGTAAAACTCGACCCGTTTAGCACTTTTCAGGTGGCTGTTCGGGTCTGGGACGTTAAAAAATGTCAATTTTTATTTTAAAAGTTAAAATTTACATATTTAGAATATTATTTTTATAAAATAAATATTGTTTTTGGAATCAAAATATCAAAATTATCCAACGGTAAATTTTCCATAATTTTTGGAGACAGTCGAACTTTTGGGTAAAAATTAAATACTATATAAATATACGGTGTGTATTATAACATCATAATGACCCAAAAGGGATGTAATAAATACTATAAAGGGTATCCACAAGCAAATATATTTTTACCATTAAAATAATGTGATTCTATGTTTATTTTATTAATATTATAAATCCTTTATGAATCCTCCAAAACCATTAATATATTTAAAGTTTTTAAAATCATTCCTTTAAGTGTATGACTCACTTCCACATCATCAAGGGTATTATTTTATTAAGTTCGGACTTTGGAATTATATAATAACTAAAAAAACTACATATTTTTAGAAACAATGGGAAGGTTTTTAGTTTTGGTTATTTTATTATATAGATTCCAAAACCTAAGTTTGAGAAATAATAAATAATTTTTCACTCATTTCCTATATAAACCCACCCAATATCCCATTTATCTTTACTTAAAATCTTTATATAATGTACTAACTCTTATTTACCTATCTATAGTCCTCCCATGGTTCCCCCAATATCTCAAGAATCCCCTCCCATGCATTTGGTGCCACACTCTCAAGGTAAGGGATCCTCTGATTCTCCTCTTAATTAAAGTTTATTTATTATCTTATGAATTATATTTCCAATTCCTAATATTGGGATATTCCTTTCAATTCCCCTATTAATTCCCATTTTATATCCAAATTATTAGATACCCCTTTCTCTCTCATCAACCCATTTTTATGAATTTTTATGTGAGATGTTGTTATGCTGCCGAAATTTCACCGCAATTTTCCATGCCAAGACAATTGTGTAGTGATTACCATACCCTTTTCTTACCAAGGCTGTTCACATTTATACACTTATACTTATTTTAATTTCGACTTAAATATATTTATTATAAACTCCTTGGTTTTGGAATAAAATATTATGATGAATGAATCCATGTTGTATGACTTATGTAGAACATTTAAGCATGAGAATGAAATGAAATTGACAGATGCGCCTGGAATTATATAGCACTCCAATGCATTGGGTAATGTTTAGTCTCATGAGATGTCAAGTTGGGATATGGAGTAAACATGATTTTTGTTTGGGTATTTTTTCAAATATATGTCTTTGCAGTTATCCTTGACCAATGTTTATGATGTGTTGTTTTAATTTTTTTTCACATTTCCCATGTTCCCTTTATGTTATCATGTTATATCATGCCTCATTGTTCATGTTTATGATTCTCACCCATTTTATGTCATATTTATATGCCTATTTTCTAACATGTATTATTTTATTTATGTTCTTCCATGTTTATTCCCTTACTATGATTTATATCTCACCCCTTTCTTATATATGTCCCCAGTTTATCCCATTCGGTTTTAATTTCGAAGGAATATTATGAACATGTTAAGTAGGTTTTCAATAAAGATAATGTATTCCTTTTTTTAAGTTATTATGTAATGTACCTCATTCCAAAATACCCTAGTTTTCTTGATCTTCCATGTTTTATTATGTGTAATATTATGTAATAAATCAATAATTAATGTGTAATAAAGAGTAGGATTTTTATAGTTGGTATCAAATGAAAAGTTTAGTGATTTTTGAGATTAGGATTATAAAAATATAGTGAATGCCTTAGGTATAATACTAAGTATAATAAAACATACCTCCATTTTTTTAATTATATAGTAAGTATTTTTTCTTGAAAATACATCCCTGTTTGGATACTACAAGTGGATGTGAAACTGGAACAGATGTACATAGGGGTAAAACCAGAAAACATCATGTTGAGCTAGACTCAACTAAGAACTGGTGAATGACAACGGGCCTTGTTGTACGCCTGGTTATACACTCTTAGGGGATATAATTTGGAAAATTCATAAGCTCATTATGAACCATTATTAAGGGAACAAAAAATCTCATATGAGTCTATATTAGAAAATAGATCATGGATAACATAGATTGAAACCTAGAAATTCATAAGTTAAGGAAATAAATGTAATTTATAAGTTTTATCTTTAATGTAATTTGATTACATTGTATGCATTTAATATTTTAAAAATACTCACATGTATTTTTTCCTTTATTCTAGCCAATGTCCAAAAATAGGAGAAATCGATTAAATAATCAATGTGATGTGTAATGTGAAGACTGTCCTAATGAGATGCACAATCTGATGGGATTAGGAATCGTGAACTTTGTAATGATACTCTCTCGGTTTAATTGGGTTATAAAAAGAAACCTAGATTGGTAGAAGCATCCAAATCCCCCTAATAAATAACAAGCTACAATTAAGACCTTTATGAGACCAAGGAATTTGAATTTCAATGGATCATCTGATCCATTAATCATGGAAAAATGGATCAAATCCATTGAGAATATATTCTCTATCCTTCAATGTTCTGGCCAAGAGAAGGTTACACCAGCTATTTATTGTATGAAGGGAGAATATTATAAGTGGTGTATATTGATCAATAATACAAAGCCTAAGGAAGATATCAAAGCAATGGGGTTTAAGGAATTTTAGAAAAAATATTTCAAAAAATATTTTCCTCATACTCTATATCATAAAATGGAAAGATATTTCCTTTTCCTTAGGAAAAATGACAATGAATATATTGGTTAATAAGAGGAAAACTTCACAAAACCTTCACAATACACCTCTATATTTGTTTTAATCCCTGAGTGAAAAGTTGACAACTTCTTTTGTGGGATAAAACCTAGTATATAAAAAGACCCAGTGATCTAAGGCTTTGATAGATATGATGAAATTTTCTAATGTTCCCTCAAATTAAAAAATATAGATCAGATAATATCAAGGGTATCATGGGGATAATAATTATAAAGTGGAGTTTAATTTTGGTGGTTTTATGGAAAAATCTAACGATTATAAGAAATTTTAACATCCCAATTATCAAAGGTGTAGAAAGAATCACCCCAGAAATTTCCTAAGGGGGTGAGGAAATGCTTTGGTGTAGGAAGGGAACCTAGCTAGTGATTGCTGATAATAGAAACTAGCCAATGCGATGTAGAAAAGTAATGATCTGGTAAACCCCCAGTGCATTTCTCATTTATTCAATTACAAGTTACTAGGGAACATTTCAAACCAATGAACTAATGCAAGGGTTTTTAGAGACAACAGATAACCTCCAAGGCAACAAGGATGATATTTTTTCATCATAACTACTAAGGTGGATCCCATAAATGAAGTGGTGATAGGCATTATAGTTATTCATTCAAGAATAGTGAACGTAATTTTTTATTCTAGTTCTATTCATTCCTTCATATCATGAAAGTTTATTGGAACTATTAAAACACAACCAAAAATCATGGAAGTTGATCTATTAGTGAAAATTGAAATGGGGAAATTATTTTATCCCAAATATATAACTCCTCCCCTATCAAAATTTGTGCACTAAACTTCCCAACGAACCTTTCCATACTCCCTTTAGTGTAATTTAATGCAATTCTGGGTATGAATTGGATTTCCCTATATAGATCCAATATAAATTTCCAAGATAAAGAAGTCACTCTTCATATAGCGAATCGATCCCTAATTTTATACAAGTTAAAGGAGGAGGATGAATCTTATTTAGCACCAGTATTTCAAACATGGATATTATAACCCTAATAGAAACAATATCTAGTCCAAATGATTGAGTCTAAGGAAATAATCATCCTTAAAGACATTCCCATTGTGAGAGAATATGTTTATGTGTTTCCTGAGGAACATTCTAGTATTCCTCTTAGCTGTGATGTTTAATTTTCAATCGATCTTATACCTGGGGTGTTACCATTATCCAAAAATTCATATAGAATGGTTTTCTTGGAACTTAAGGAGTTAAAGAAACAACTATATGAGAATCTAGATAAATTTTTGACACACCCAAGTGCTTCACCATGGGGTTCACCATTCCTCTTCATCAAGAATAATGATGGTTCATTGTGCCTTTACATTGATCGTCATGAGCTCAATAATATCACGATAAAGAACAAGTATCCTCTACCATGGATTGATGCCTTTTTTAATCAGATATGTGGATCATAATAATTTTCCAAGGTGGATATGTGGTTGGGATAATTCCATGTTTGGGTAAAGAATGAGGATATACCTAAGACTACTTTTCGTATAAGGTACGGGCACTATAAGTTCATATTAATGTCATTGGGACTCATTAATTCTCCATAAATATTCATTGACTTTATTAATTGAGTATTTATATATTACCTTGACAAATTTGTGGTAGTATTATTAGATGATATTATAATATACTCTAGAATCAAGGAGGATAATGAGGAGTATCTTATCACTCTTCTAAAGAACTTATAAAAGGATAAGTTTTATGCCAAGTATAATAAATGTGAGTTTTGGTTGAAAGAAGTCTCACTCTTAGAGAGCATCATCACAAGTAATGGGATATTTGTATACCCTTAAAAAACATAAGCAATTGAAGGGTGGATACAATGAGCATGTACCCAAGTGGTATAGGATTCTTCTTGGCATCCAAAAGTCCTAGGATCAAATCCGGGTAGGGACGAATTTCTGGTACTATAGAAGTACTATAGAAGGGGGCACTATAGTAGTATTGTAGCAGCGGTGGAACTATAGCAGCGATGACACTATAGCGGAAGAGACTATAGCAGGGGAATATAGTGGTGGCGTACTATATCAAGTACTGTAGCGGTGTGGGTACTGTAGCAGCATTGTTCACCGAGGGGTCTTTTGGGCCAAAAAAATTGGTTTTCAAGCCTTGTATTCAAGCCACTTGGCCTTAGGACTTCAGGCTATGTAATGGGTCTCCCTCTACCCAGTCTTAAATAGGTCTTTTCTTTAAATAATAAATTGAGGCTTCATCCCAAACCTTTAAGAAAAGAAATTGAAGGATGGTTATGGCTGAAATTTGTTACATATATCTATAATTTCCTTGGATTAGCTGGGTACTATCATCGATTTCTGAGAAATATTTCACAATTTTCAAACCCTAAAACCAAGATAACTCATAAGGGAGTCATTTTTTCTTGGAATTATGAATGTGAAGAGAGCTTCAAAGATTTTGAAATGAGGCTTATCACTACACCTATACTCACATTACCCATGAGCGGAGAACTTTTTGTGGTATTCAGTGATGCTTCGAAGAAATTATTGGGTTGTGTGTGAATGAAAAATGAAAAATTGATAGCCTATGCTTCAATGAAGTTGAAATTTTACAAAAATAAAAACCCAACACATAATTTTTAGTTGGATTTAGTGATATTTTCTTTGAAAATATGGTTTCATTATCTCTTTGGGGAGAAGTTTGAAATATATCGGATCAAAAAAGCCTCAAATATATATTCACATAATAAGATCTGAATATGCATCAATGAAGATGGATAAAGATTATTAGGGACTATGAATGCTCAATTAGCTACCATCCTGGGAAATAAAATAAAGTGTAAGAATCTCTAAGTATAAAGGATTTAGAAATTTTATCCTCGTTGATAATTCATATGGATTACATCTTCATATATTTGGAAAGGATGGACCTGATAATTATAAAGGAAGGAATATCATCAATACTTTTATAAATTATTTTTCAATTATCCCTCCTGAAGAGGATAAAGTATTCTCAAATAGATGATGTGGGAATTCATAAAAAGTTGGAAACTACAAAAAAGGGAAATCCTTTAAGTTAAATGTTAATGAAGAAGGAGTTGTGAGACTTGAGTCACCGCTATGTGTACCATAAAATCCTGAGTTAAAGGAGTTATTGGATAATGCATATAACTCAACCTTCTCTATCTATCCTAGAAGAAAAAATATGTATCAAGATCTATGAGAGAACTATTTTTGGGACAATATTTAGAAGGAGATCATGTAATATACATCAAGATGTCTTGTATGTTATCAAGTGAAGGAAGAAAGGAAAAATATAAGGGGATGATGTAACCATTAACCATACCAACATGGAAATGGGAAAACATCACCATGAACTGTGTCACTAGTCTTCTTAAAAAATCAAGAAGAAATAATTCTATATGGGTTGTTGTGGATCTTCTTACAAATACTTCTCACTTCCTTCTGATTCTAGAGGACTTCTCACTTGATCAAATCACAAAGATATACAATATAGAATTGGTGAGGAAACACATAACACCACTATCAATTGTATCTGATCAAGATTCAATATTTACCTCTATATTCTAAAAGAGTCTCCAACATGATCTAAATAAATAGTTTAATTCAATAATTTATTATCACCCTCAAACTAATGGCCAATATAAGTAGACTATCCAGACACTTGAGGACAATGTTGAGAGCATGCTCAATTGACTTCAAAGGAGAATGTAGGATCAATGTCTTACACTGGTCGAGTTCTCATACTATAACAATTTCCACTCAAGAATCCAAATGTATCCCTATTAATCCATTTGTGGGAAGAGGTGAAAAAAACTTTCATGTTGGTATGGATTTGGGGAACAAAAAATGCTAGGTCATGAAATAGTGGAGGAAATGGTGGAAAATTTTAGGACCATTCAGCGACACATAACGGTTACTCAGAGTTGATATAAGATCTATGATGATAATAATTGATGAGACCTATAGTTTTATGTTAGATATATGTTATTAATCCACATATATCTATGGAATAAATTAATTATATTTTGGAATAAGGGAAATCATAGTCTAAGATATATCAACCCCTTTGAGATCCTTGATTGCATCAGAGTAGTGGCCAATCGACTGACACTCCCACCTAACCTCTCTCAAGTACATGATGTATTCAATATATCCCTCTTAAAAAAGTACATACCAGACCCCTCACATGTACTCAATATAGAGGTGACATGATTGGATAATGATCTTTTCTATGAGGATCAGTTGGTGAACATCTTAGATCATAGAGAAAAAGTTCAATGAAAAAAGACAATTCACCTAGTCAAAGTGATGTGGAGAAACCACAAATTTTAAGAAGAAATGTAGGAATCAGAAGAGGTGATGAAACAAAGTTACCCTCATCTATTTTAGTGTGGTAAAATAAAATTTCAAGGGAAGTCTTTTTGAAGGGTGGGTATTATAATGACCCAAACTATTATAAATAAAATTCCCCTTATGATTTAATTAAATGCATTATTATATATTATGGATATGGAAAATAAATGAAATTATTTGGTTTTATTATATACTATAATATTTAAAATATTATTAAGATTCATTACCATTGATAATATATCCACTGAAAAGTGATCACATGATTAGTATAAATAAAGGGGTTTCACAAATCCAATTGACACGGACAAAGGAAGTGATGGCCCCAACCAGTAATATTGTGCTCTATGAATCCCATTTATTAGAGATTTTTAGGGATATTTCATCATTGTTATTTTTCGTTGACCAAGACCAAGATTATATCCAACAACTTAAGAATGAGAAAAAAATTTATTAGAGAAGTTCAAGCTCACTGATATCACGAGCCAAACCATGTACACCAAACCACCCCATGAAAGTCTCATTGTCACGCACCTTACCCTTAGGGAATTTTCTATTGTATTAAAGGTATATGTATCAAGCCATAATAATATGAATTTTTATATTTAATTTTCACTATAATAATTTTCATATTTTATTCTAATCATTACTTTATAAATGACTTTGATTTTTATACAATAAAAAAATATTTTTAATTAATATTAAATTTAAATTAAGATTTTTATTTTTATGAATTAATGTATTTTTAAAATAAATAATAAAATATTATTATTAAATAATTTTTATTAAAATTAAATGATCATATAATTTTTAGTAAGTGAAATGTAACTTTAAATAAGGGCTTGAAAACTGTTTTTGTCACAAACCCAGCATTTCTCAATAAATATAGATTCATATTTTAAAAGTAAAAATTCACATATTTAGAAAATAATTTTGATAAAATTGATATTACTTTTTGAATCATACTGTCGAAATTTTCCAACGGTGGTTTTTTTATAATTTCTTGAGAGTCAAATTTTTTTGTGAAAATCAAATAAAATATAAATATATGTTGTGTATTATGACATCATAATGTTCCAAAAGTAATGTAATAAATACAATAAATGGTATACAAGACCAAATATATGTAATCTTTTTGAAATAATTTTATTTTATGTTCATTTTATTTATTTTATAATCCTTTATGAATCCTCCAAAACCATTAATATATTTTTACGGTTTTATAATCATTCCTTTAAAATTATAACTCACTTACACATCATCAAGGGTATTATTTTATTAATATCTCCCCTCGTATTTATAAAATAATTAAAATAACTCCCCTTTGGTAGAAAATATGGGAAAATACATGGGAAGGTTTGTGGTTTTGGTTATTTTATTATATTGATTCCAAAACCTAAGTTTGAGAAATAATAAAGAATTATTCAATCATTTCCTATATAAACCCACCCAAGATCTCATTTACCTTAAATAAAAATACTTTACACACGTCCTTAGTCTAACCACCCCTCCTTGAGTCCTCCCAAAGTTCCCTGAAGCTCTCAATAATCCCCTCTCAAGCATTTGGAGTCGCACTCTCATGGTAAGGTATCCTCTTATTCTCCTCTTTATTAAAGTTTTTTTATTATCATATGCCTTATATTTCAAATTCTTAATGTTGGAATATTTATTTCCATGTCCCTATTACTTCCCATATTATTTCCAAATTATTAGATACCCCTTTCTCTCTCATTGACTCATTTTTGTGAATTTTTAAGTGATGTCGTTATGCTACTGAAATTTCACTACGATTTTCCATGAAAAAAAATTATATACTGAATGCCATACCCATTTACTATCAATTTTATTAACCTTTATACACTTACAGTTATTAAACTTGGTACTTACATGTATTTATTACATTCTCCTTGATCATAGAATAATATATGATGATGAATGAATCCATATTCTATGATATATGTGACACACTTAAGACAGTGAATGAAATGAAAGTGACGGGTGCACATGGAATTATATAGCACTCCAATGCATTGGGTAATATTTAGTCTCATGATATTTTATTTTTGGATAGTGAGTAAAACTTATTCGTTTATGGGAATTTTTCCATCATTATGTCTTGGCGGTTAGCATTGACCAATGCTTATGATGTAGTGTTTTAAGTTGTTGTCACATTTATCATGTTCCCATTATGTTGTCATGTTATATCATGACTGGTTGTTTATGTTTATTATTATCACCCCTTTTATGTTCCATTGATATACCTATTGTCAAAAATTTATTATTTTCTTCATGTTATACCATGTCTATTCCCTTACTGGGCTTTATAGCTCACCCCTTTCTTATGTATGTCCCCAGGTTCTCCCATATCATTTTAAGCATAGAGGAATATTGTAAACACATTAATGATGTTTTCAGTAAAGATGATGTATTCCTTGTTTTATGTCATTATGTAATGTACCTAATTCCCAATGAAACTGGACTTCTCAATTTTATGGGTTTTATTATGTGTAATATTATATAATAAATCAATAGTTAATGTGAAATAAAGATTAGTGTTATTGTATAAATTATTCCCAGTAATTATTCTCAAGATCATAACTAAAAATAAAAACTGAGGTTAGGGCAGATAAAAAAAATTCTGATATAAAACCTATCATGATATGCAAATCTCTATCCTAGATGAAATTTATCATAAAAATTGGCATAAAAATATTAATATTTTATAAAAATATTACTAAATAAGAATATATAAAGAATTTAACAAATAAATAAATGCTTTATTTATTTTTTAAATCATGAGACATTTATTTACTATTCATAAATAAATACTAATTATAAAAATTTTATAAATTAATAATAATACAAACATTTTATATTCATTTCAATATGATTTTATTCATATTTTTTATTAATTGGAATTTATATGGTATTTTATGAATTATAAACACTACATAATTTAATATATATTATATAAACATTTTATATAATCTAAATATCATATAGTTTTTAATTTATAAACAATTTATAAATATCCTCTTATGATTTCTAAATACTATTTATTTCTAGATCATAAGGCTCCCCTTTTAATTTTTCAAATGGTGTTTTAAAATATTAACCTTTAATGTTTTGGATTAATGTTTCATAACATTTATTTAATTAATTATAAATTATTTATAATTAATTAATTAATATATAAATTTTGTACAAATTAAAATTTCCCAAAATACCTTTTAACATGTTTATAAACAATTTATAAACTATTAAAAACATTTGATATGTTAAATTTCTTTAACAATTTTTGTTTACCATTACGTAGGAAACCTATTCTACATAAGGGTATTCCCTTATTACCCTTATGTGGATTCTTTATTTAAGGGTAAAAAGTGAATGTAAAGGTTACTTAATGGTTTCCTATATATAGCTCGATTGAACTCTATTTCGTAAAGGTAATGCATAGATTACCTCTATGAAACTCTGATACATAAATGTATTACCCTTATGAAACTCGTTTAGATAAGGGTACCTTTAAAATTTCTCATGTTGCGTAAATGTAAAGTTAAGGGACCATTACACAGCATCTCAAATACCTTTATGCATAAGGGTAAAGTGTTGAAGACTTTCAAGTAAAACTTATTGTGTAAGGGTACTACTATTATGCAACCTATTTGGGTAAAGATTATATAGAGGTTACCCTTAAATATACCTTTTTTATAAGGGTATCATGTATGGGTAAATCATATTTACCTTTAACCAAGGCATATGTTTTTAGAAGACATTGCGTTTCATTTTTTTCAAAAAAAAAATTGATCAAAACAAATTTAATTCTTTAAGAAATAGGATTTAATACAACTAATGGGATTCAAATCATCTAACTTTTATGTGTAGTGGAAGACAAAAAAATACATGTAGATCTATATTTAAGAATCAATTCATAAAATAATACAAAAATAGAGTACCTGGTATTCAAAAGTTATAGAATCCATTTTCTTCTTTTCAGAAGAGAATGCTTGAGGGAGATCACTACGAGTAGTGAACTAAATCAACCTACCTCTAAGTTGATACATCAGTCAATGGATCCATGATTGTATCATAATGATACCCAAGCAACCAAAGGGGTCCTACTGCCTTTTTTAGTGTAATGAACAGTCCTTTGGGAAGAAGAAATATTTGATAGAGGCTTCACACATATTGCACACCATATACATCACATGGAAGTGGTTTATTTATGAAATCAAGGATTCTACTTAATTTTCATCTCATTTCTTCATACATTACACATGAATAAATACTATGTTTTTATTGTATGAATTCATAACCACCTTTACATTTCATCTCAATAAACAATTTCTGAGTAAATTCTAAGCATTAAAAGAAATCCATTTGGGGAGAGAGATGAATTATATAATATATTTATATATATATATATATATTATTCATCCATTACATAAATGATAAATACATACACTATAAACATATATTAAATTCACACTATATATATAATATCATATTATATATATATATATAATGCATCATATGCATTTATACATGTATCTCATGCATGTAAATTTTTGTGTATATCCAACACTTCTCACTTCAATCCACAATGCTCATTGGATGTCCCTCAAATAAAGAATTTTTCTCCAGCTCAACATCATCACTATCAATCATGTGCATAGAAACTAGCTCATACCTATAGAGTTTTGACACATGAAACAGATCATGCATACCTCAGTGTCCCGAAGGAAGGTCTGATTTATAAATCACCATCCCAACCAATTCTAGAATCTTTAACTGAAAAACAAACTGTGGTGTTAGCTTCCCTTGTTTCTTCAAAAGTTTATACCCTAACTGAGGTGGAACTTGCAAGAATACTAGTTTCCCATGGTGAAATCTATGGTTCATATCCTCTAGTCGACATATGAACATTTCCAAATATGAGTGGTAACCAACCACTTCTAAACCAACTAAACCTTCTTGAAATTTTCCTACATTAGTCTCTGTATGATCACTAATGACTTACCCATCTTATGAAAACATAGAAGGAAATGGAATGGTTGACTGTAAAGAGCCTCGAAAGGTTCCATATGAATTGAAAACTGATAGCTATTATTGTTCATAAAATCTTCCAAGGATATGTGGTTCTCCCATGACCCACCAAAATAAAGAAACAATCTCTGATCATATCCTATAAAATATGGATCATCCACTTAGACTATTTTGTTTTTGGGTGGATGGTATATTGTGCATGGATTTAACTGTATTCCCAACACCTTCTATAGGTTATTAAAAAATCATGACATAAAACATGAATCCCAATCTGACATGATTCTTGTACACGCATCATGAAATTGAACTATATCTTTCATGTAAATACAATCTAACTCGTCCACTAACTGGGTCTCTCAAATGTGTAAGAAGTGTAAAACCTTCATTAAACAGTCATCTACTACTCACACTGCATATCAACTCCTCGAAGACCAGGGTAACCCTATAAAAAATCCATCATCACATCATCCCATTTCAATACTAACACTAGAGGGTTTAAGAAACCCACCTTGTCACTAGTACTACACATTCACCCTACAATAGGTAAGGAAATGAGCGATGAACCCCACTATGTCCATATTTATACCCAACTACCAGAAATGAAATTTCATATTCTAGTATATTTTGTTTGATTCAGGATACACCATCCACTATGTAGTGTGAGTGCCTCTCATAAAGTCCTTTCTTGTGGATATGGGAACCTCAACCCTCCCATGCACATGATGTATGAAATTTCTATCCATGTACCATCCTACAAAAGGATAATCTCTAATCAATCGATATCATATCAATTGAAAATTTAAATTAGATTCTTGGTTGGACTTAACTCGATCCACCAAAGGTGATGAAGTAACTAATTGAGAATAAACCACAGCTTCATTTCATCCAAAATATCCATCTTCCAATATGCTTGAAAACTTGTTACCTTACACTCTTCTTTAGCTAGTCACATCCCTAGTTCTTGTGATTTTCTACTGAGTACATTAGTGACAACATTACCCATCCTCATGAAACATACCATCTCAATGTCAAACATAGGTAAGTACTCAACCCAACATATCTTGTCAAGGTTCAGGTCTTGTTGAGAAAAGATGTATCATAATATTTTTTGAATAGTGTAAATAAAAATCATATCACTAAAGAGATAATGGTTCCAACACTTCAAATCATGAACCATGATATCTAATTATAGGTCATGATTAGGGTAGTTCTGCTCATGGGGTTATAGTTAGTGCGATCCATGAGCAACTAACTACTCACACTGCATCAATACATCCCCAATTCCAACTCATGAAAAATAATTTTAAACAATATACCAAACCCTTGGGTCTAGATGAATTAGGACCATATCAGACATTAACCTCCTCTTTAACTCATGTAAATCCTCCTCACACCTACCAGTCCACTAAAACATGAACCCCTTCTTGAAAATTTCTATCATAACCACTGCCAAGCTAGAAATTTCATGAATTAAATTCCTATAATACTCATATAAACTGAGTAAACCTCATATCTAAGACACATTCCGAGGTTGATCCTAAGTTATAACAACCTAATCTTTCAATGGATTGATAATAATCCCCACTTCAAAAATCATGTGCTCAAGGAAATGTACCTACTTAATCCAAACATGGCACTTTGATAGATTGGAATAAATTTTTTATGATCAAAGTGTTCTTGAGAAACAATCAAGGTTCTTGGTATTCGTCTTATGGGTCCATGAGTATACCATAATATTATCAACAAAGACCATGAAAAAAGGGTCCATTTAGGAGTGGAAAATATAGTTTATGTGGTCTATAAAAAATACTGGTGAATTATTCAAACTGAATGGAATCACAAGATACACATATAACAAAAAACATCTCCTAAATGTTTTCTTTGGAACATCCTTGAATCTAGACCATAGCTGATAGTATCATAATCATAGGTCAATCATGGAGAACCATTGGGATCCCCTCAAATAATCAAAAAAATCATTGATCCTTGGAAGTGGATACCTATTTTCACCATGAATTTGTTTATATTTTGTTAATACACATAAAATCAAAGGATGTTATCCACCTTATTAGAGAATAAAATTAGATTTCCCCTAGAGAGAAGTGATTGAGATAATAAATCTCTTTGCCTCAAGGTCATCAAGTTACACCTTGAACTCTTGAAAATCATTCAGTTAAATAAAATATAAGAGAATCAATATGGGTTGTTCACCTCACAAGAATTTGATCACAAAATAAATCCCTCATTCATAAGGAATTCCTAAAAATCAATCAGAAATACATCTTGGTAATGGTACGCCATAGGAGAAATAATGTTTGGATCTATCACCCAGTATACTATGAGAACTATACCCACCAATTTCACTATAATGGGCCAAATTTGGATAAGGTATATCCCTACTCTACCTGCCTATGGGTCCCACTCTCTGGTAAGAATTTACTCCTCTCCCTTAAGAGAGGTAAAAACCACTTGCCTCTTATAACAATCAATGTGATCTTGAAAATTTGTTAACTAGTCTATCCCAAATATTACATCAAAAATCATCATATCAAATACTAATAAATACCACAAATGTTCATAGTCTCCAACCACTACAGTACTTGTGATACACCTCCACACATGATATACCCTTTTCTCAAGAGGTGTATAAAGTGATAAAAAATCAGGGTACAACTATACTAAAAACTCCAAACCAGTGATAAATCAAGAATAAATAAAGAAATGTGAATCCCTATTATCAAATATAGAAACTGAAAGCATTAAGGTATTCAGAATTGTACCTCTCACAATTTATGGTCCCTCCCCACCATCTCTTGGAACCTGATCCAATTCATACACCTAGCCAGCCTCAGATCCATGGACCTTCCCCCATGATCCCTAGATCACTAGATGAACTAAACTATATGGAAACTACAAATGACACTATTGAGATCCCTGGCCTCTTCTCTGTCCCAATCTCTCCAAATAAGCCTGACTATCCACTTGAGTCCATCCTAAAAATACCCTCAAGGATTAAGTCTACCCTTAATCTCTTCCCACACCAAACTGTGGAAACCTCAAACAATATAGTCAAATAATCCTCATCCTACCATGAGAATGGAACTACATTGGATGAATAGCACATAAACTATGGTAATTCTCTGATATACTACATTGTAATCACAATAGAGGAATACATCCTAAAGCTGGAAGAAATGAAATCATACCCTTCCATGACTACCTCTCTTCAGACTGGAATATCTTATCTGATCATCTATTCCTACCATATAAATAAAACCCCATACCACCTAGAACACTACTATTAAAATATTGACTAAACCCCTTGTTTTTTTTATTCAATCCCTACTCAATGGTAAGACCATTGAGAACCACTATTGAATAAGTGGTTAGGTAAAATATATGAACATGATGCCTCACCTCTGGATGAAACCCAATCTCAAACAACATATACTTATAAACTTCATTACTAGCCAAAAATATAGGAATACAAATCTACCCCCCAAAATGTATTGCATACTCAGCCACTGATTTCATCCCCTGTTGAAGCTCTATAAACTCCTGAGTTACATCTAGCCTCGAAAACTCAATAAATAATTCATTAAAAATAAATCCTTGAAATATTTTCATGTTAGATACTCATGTATCCGAGATTATATTGTCACACCCCACCCCCTCCTTGTAGGTCCCTAAAACATAAAAGTTTCTAACTTCATTTGATGATCAATAATATTCTCTACTAGTTCAAAGATCCTCCCAAATATCTCAATCAAATATTTTATATCCTATGGACCACACATACCCTATAATGTTGAAGGATGATATAGCTAGAGGCCTCTAGTGAAATCTACCATGGTCTATCCACCTCAGTGGACACCTCCCCTCCTATTAGCATGATGTGAAATACCACCAACTAGACGGGTTCTTCCACCTGATCCACATGAGTTTCATCTAGAGAATTATCATACTATACCTCTTAAATATATTGTGTTATAATAGTAATATTCATTTCTTTAGGAGCATCCTTACCCTAATCCATATGCAAAACCACTAGACGTAGATTAAGTGACAATATCTAAAATGAAAAATAGATGCTCATGGTAACACCCCAAGCTACCACGGTACGCTTCTCTTTGAATAATACAGTAGCGTGTGTTGCACGCAACTTCGAGTTCTAACACACCACAACCAATAAAACTAGCCGTAATGAATAGTAATACCCAATTTTTATAATTTTATAAATTTATCTTTCCAAATAGACTTCATTTTTGGATTCATAATATCTATATTAGCTTAGGGAGAATTTTTAGAATTTTTCTAAAAACTTTCAATTTTTGATGAATAGTGAAAAACACTGAGTTATAGTTTAAAATCAAATTTTTATTTAAATAATTATTTATTTTATTTAAATTTATTTTAGGTCAAAATAGATACATAAAACCTATATAATTTCAATGAAATTTATTGCAGAGAATTTATATTAATTTTAGATATATAAAAATTTTATTGAACATTTTACCGTCTTTTACCCACCTCCTAGGAGCATTTGCAAATTTACATAAAACTTAATTTTACCACTTCTGTAATTTGAATTTAAAAAATTTTGGAGACACGGTTGATATCAGTAAGTAAAATTTGGTTCAATAAGATGAAAATAATTTTTTGTGAATAGTAACATTTTACTTTTATTTACCACAGTTAAAAGTAAATAGGGTAATTAAGGGTAAAATGATATTATTATTACCCTAACACATGTCCTAATTCTATTGGATAGGTATAATTTGACCAAAAACTACCTTAGGAATAAAATATGATCCTTTAGGTCCACTTGGATTAGATTAGGACATTTATTATTATTTGGTTCAAAGAAGAGTTAAAAGTGTTAAATTCAATGTTTAATAACTAAACCATTTTTAATATAGGGTTACACGTAATATAAATTTGATTATAAATATTAATTAGAAAGATAATAATATTTCCTACATAATGGTATTTTATTTATATTTTTTAGACATTAAATAATTTAATTTATTTATGACACAATGATGATTCAGTAATTACCTAATTAATAAAATATTAAAATAATTGATATTATAAATATCCAAATAAATATAATTTGAGACTTTTTATGAATTAAAATAATCTTATATGATTATATAAAATTTTAGGGTTGGTTAGATGAATTTTTTTTGAATTATTAATTTTGTTATGAATTTAGCAAAAACAAAATACCAAATAGTGTCAAAATTGACATAAAATAATTTTTAAAACAAATATTATATTATTAATTGATATTATATTCCTAAAAATATAAGGTTAGGGATAAATACTTATAAAATTATATTTCTATCATTAATTAACCACTTGGAGTTATCTTAGAAGTATATAGTGATTTTATTAACCATATAATATAAAAATACAAAGAGATATGGTAAATGTCAAACTATTTAACTAAGAGTTAAATCTAAAAGATAAGGTCAATATAGTGACCCAAACCTATATAAAACCTATTTTTTGAGTTTTTTTAGACCCATACCCACCTTATTCTTTAAATAATTTATTTTGGGGCCATTATAAACCGAAAATTATTTTATTGTAAAATAATATTTCTAGCTTTTCATAAGGTGACCCTCACCCCTCTTATAAAAAGGAACTCCCCCTTCTCTCTAATTCACACCATAAAAGCCCTTTTTCTTGGCCAAACCCTGCCCAAATACCCTCTCAAATATCCTACCTTCATCCTAGAGTCCTTCCTTTAGTCATCAATCCATCCTAAGGATCCCTTTTGATCAAATCAAAAGAAAGAACCCGAAGAAGAGGTAAATATTTCATCACCTCTTTCAAGTTCCTTTCTTCTTCCACTTCAGTTTTCTTTGTTGTTTCCATTATAAAATAATAACTCCAGTATATTATATATATTGTGATGTTATTATGAATATATTAAAATAGTATTCATTATTCTATCCATCCTTTGAATGACATGTCACCATATGTGCGTACGTACGGCTTACCGTCTCCACGTTGTACTGTAATTGTTATTCAATACATTATTATTTGGATGGGTATAATAATGATGTGTAATTGATGTAAATAATAAATATAACATGATAATTATTCTTTATATATGATATAACATCTAATTATATATTATTTTAATATCAAAAGAATGATATTCTCGCTCGATTACCATTTCTACGAACGTGGTGAGATACATTCCCCATCATATCCATTCAAGATTAATTTTCATTAGATGATTAAAAATAATGTTAAAATACTTAATATCATTCAGAATATTAATAAGATACATCCTATTCATAACAAACATTACATGCGTAACAAATCATATAACGGAAAACGAATCAGTTAACACCCGAAACGACGATAATACTAAAATATTATTAACAAAGCAATATTAAAAGATCATATATGATATCATATTAATGTATATGATTATTATATAATTTAATAACAATTCTTTTACCATTATAAAATAGTTTAACCTACCCTCAACCAAGGAAAAGTACAAGGTAAGGGTTAATTTTACAATCTCTTTATTATCCGAGTTGTCTTTACGTAAGTATCTAGTGGGACCTCTTTATCATCAACATCCATGTTTCTTAAAATTTTATTTCAAAACATTTTTCACTAGAAAATGTTGTAAAGTCATTTTTACCATTATTTGAACTTATATGTTTTGAAAGTAATCTTTCGGTCATTTTCCAAACAAGGTACTTTATGACCTTTTCTACAAAATTAAGGTAAGAATGTTTTTTTAACATATACGGTGGGTGTGGCTATTTTCCGCTGTAATAACATCGTAGAAGCTTCCCTTACAAGCCTATAAGAATATTTTCAAAATAAATATTTTATTTATAATTATGTGACTCTTAAATCACTTCAAAATAGAAAGGTATATTTCTCTAAAAAAGGTTTTTATTTCATCTATGTCAACATCCTTTGATGGATTTTAAGTTTAATTGAAGTTGATTTATTATGATACAAAACGTCCATATTATATTAAAGGTTTTGTGATATGTTTGATTTTGGATGTGATATTTTTATACCATTCATGGTTTATGGATAAATTATTTACATTTTGTATGCTAGTTTTAATACGAATGTTTATGTTATGTTTAAACCTTTTCATATGAGGAATGTATTGGACTTAGTAAGTGACAGGTGGATCCCACTATAGCTTCTCGATGCATCGGTAGGTCTCATGAGACAAAATAGTGTCTTGGAACAAGTCCTTGAAAAAATATTATTTTTATTCTTGGCACAAGGCCTTGACTATGTGGTTATGAAGTTTGGAAATATGAATTCCATCATTATGAAAGTGGCTATAGATATTGCATGTAATTATTCCACTAGTAGAATATCCATGTGATTAAGTAAATGGAATTATTTTGATTTATATTTTCCATATTATGATGAAGATTATGTTTAAAAGGCTTTTGTTTTAGTTCTATACATTTCCTTAAATGTTTGTGCTTATTTATAAAAGTTTCTGCTATATTGTTATCCTTACTAAGCATTTGAGCTCACCCCTTTCTATGTTTTATTTTTTCCAAGATGTGGCGAAGTATATTATGACTGACCTGCAGGGATAGTCTATAGGATCTCAGTGTTGTCTATGGAATCAATATTGTTGTAGTTTTCCATTTTATGATGTAATGTAAACCTTATGAATGTATCTAGTACTTCCAAGGCTACTAAACTAATCGGTCTTTCGAGACTTGATCTTTTGTGATCATGCCAATGATACGTAATAATGTACCGACTATGGGTTTCTAGGGTTGGGGCATTACACTCATAACTCCTCTACAAAATTAAATATTAAAATAATCAAGCGGTTAACAAGAATGCACAGACATATAATACCATATGGAAACACACCCTATAAATACCCACAACCACTATGAATAAACCAACTAGGACTTATCTAAGGCATGAGCTCACATCATGGTACCTGTATGTTAGTCACAATCCTATAATAATAAAATCATAGGCATTATTAGGTTAAATTAATTATATATCATCAAAATTGTATTTGTAAAAACACTAGATATATTTTTTTACTAGAATTTAATTAATATAAATCTATATAAATCCCAATAAATTGGGTTTATAACATGTGAACTAAACCATAACATCACAATAATTCCCAAGAACAACATGAAAATGTAACATCAAAACCAATAGAATCAATCCCATTTTCCTAATAACTCATAGGTCCACTACACAAGTGTTGGCCACACATAAGTTTATCTCCCCTACCCAAGTCTCATAAAACATATCTCCATTCTACCAAATCCCAACCAATAAATCAACATTTGATACAAATTTTTAACACCCAATCCCAAATAACCTCATTCTAGGTGAGGTGGAATGTAACATCATGCATTCTTCCCTATATGTAAGAGATTATTGACTAGTAATAGGGGAATAAGAATAATTATGGGGATATTATACCCTATGTAACATATTTCCATCAGAGTAATGAATCTAACTATAAGAAATAAAGTGAAATAAACAATAGTGATAAATAGAAATAACTAATGTAGTATTCTCATCATAACATGTGATAGAAAAATGACAAAAAATATACAGAGTTGTATATAGTACTAAGAAAATATCTCCACAAATAGTAGATCCAAGTGTATAAGAAGAAAAAGAATAAAAGAAATCTAGAAGAGACACAAAAACTAAAGATCCTAGCATGTGTCCTCATATCACCTCTATCCACATCCACTAGTACCTACTAATGATATTTTATAGGTACCTTTACCTTGGTTGGATCCCTAGTCATGAAGTTTTCCCGTGCATCAAAATTCCCATGTAGGGTGTGAGAATAAACTCAATAGGACACCACCAATGGGCCCTTAACATAAATGTAGCAGGTGTATAAAGGTTTATTAATAAACATAAAATAAATACATAATAAAATCACAACCCTATCTAGTCTTTGTGCACTGACTAAGACACCGTAAACTCTATCCTTACTGCTTCAGCTCTATGCTAGAAGGAAAGTCTGTAAAAACCACCATAATAAAACATGACCCACGACTCGCACCTTTCCCATATATCATAGACTCAATAGAAATTTGATCTATCCTGAGGAAAATATGGAGTTCAATATCATATATTCCAAACCATCCTAAGGGTTCTTGGTTGTTCATCACATCACACCAACCTATCCTAAGGGTCCTTGGGTGGTCAAACATATCACACGGATCCATCCTAAAGGTTCTCGAGAGTTCATCATAAGAAAAAGGTATAAAAACATCAATATGAGTCAAAATAATATTAAAATAAATGGGAAACACCACCCCTATCCAATACATAATCTATATGGGCCTAAATATCCTCAACCTAGCCTGAAAGTCTCCCCCGATGTCAAAATTCCTTAGTGGAAAACCCCAACATCACCCACAATTCCAAGTGGAATTTTCTCTATGTCCAAGAATTAACCTATTTCTCCCCCGCTAAAGTGTGTAACATATCTATAAAAACTAATTTAATGATATTATACCCTAATAATAGGTCTCACATTCTACATGTATACCCATAAAAGAAATTAGTACATGTAACATTATGTAAATGACATAAAATGGTAATAGCTTTCCTACCTTAGAAGTGGTGAAACTAAACCACCATGAATAGTCATTTGAAATAAGCCTGAAACACCAAAAACCTAAAACCAACACCATTTCATAAAACTATGGTTACAGAAAAAGGAACCAAGGATAAATAAGGATTCAAAGTTGTAATAGTGTTAGGTTGACCCTAAGAAACCTATCGTAATGAAAGGCATTGAAATTTGTGAAGAGATTAGGTGAAGTGGGAAAAATATTGTACAAGAAAGCCTCCCTGACTGTAAAATTGTGTGATGAATTAGAGAATATTAGGGGGAATGTGTAATAGGTGTTCTAAAAAAATTATAGAATAATACTTTATTAAAATTCATCCCAATATCCCACTGGTTGACCGGTGGCCCACACCGTCTAGCTAGTGGTCCAAAATAGCCTCCATGGCTACTGTCACAGACACCAGCTAGATAGTGGTCCCTCACCAGTAATATAGTGGCCTCCTAAAGCTTCTAATTCAACTTTAGTTCATCCTAGTTACTCTTAATCCCATTCCCTATCTATCTCGAGACCCTAAAAAACCAGGATAAGATAAAATACACCTATTTAGAAAGATTTTAAATCATAAATCACCTAAAAAATTAGGGGAATTACATATTAATTTTTCATCATTTAATAATTTAAAATGAGTGATTATATATTTTTTAATACTCTAACATTTAAAGTAGTCCATTAAAAGTGATCAATTTAGTTAATTAAGAAAAAAATACATAATATATAGAAAAAAAAAATTCATTGAAAATAGATCTAAAATTATTTTATTCCTATTTATTTAAGATTTATCAACTATATAATAAGTATTAATTAAATTTCATCAATAAATTTGTATTAAATAGAAAAAAAATTATCTAGTTAAAATTATTCTTTAAAAGTAAATTTTATGGAAATACCAAAGGTATAAAATACATGTATTAATATAAAATTTATTGCATTAACAATAAAATTTTTATATCATCCTAACATATACTTAAAAATAACTTCAAACCTTCCATATAATATTTATGGATAAGATAAGTGGTAATGGTTTCCACGAATATAAAATCAGCTAGCGTGGACTTTATAGTGATTTCCACGAGCATGAAATTATCCTACAACAGATTTTTCTCAAACTAAACTTGTCAAAGTTCAGATTGAGATAGGTATGGGGAAAACCTATTGATTTTATCTCCCTTACAAACTCATATAAATAAGTCTCATAAGAAAGACTTATACTACTTGATTATATTTATTTTTCTTTATATATAGATTTCATAATACAGTTTCTTCTATTTATAGCCACCAATTTAATGGCTATATTATAAAGGTCAAATTTAATACTTACAATTTTATCATAATAAAATATATCATGTTTTATATTATTTCAAAGTTTCATGTGAAACATGTTATTTGAAATACTATTTATTTAAATGGAAATTAATACTAAAATCATCCAGGTGTTATAATCCTAGTCAGCATACACTTTAAAAAATTTCATCTGTTTTTCCCTCCATGCCATTCCACATGAAATGTTTTAGCCAAAATATTATTGTATAATCCTTTTCAAAAGGGATAAAATAACATAGTGGTAGGTCCTAAACATCTAAACAATAACATCTAACACAAATTTAGTATCCAATGATGTATGATCCTATGTCATGTTAGGATGCATGAAAGTATTAGATGCATCAATATTAGAAATCATCCACAGTATAAGAAAAATTTTAGGAATCTCCTTAAAGTGAAATCTACCATAATAACCATATTTGGAACATTTTATGAAATATTTTTTCATTTTGAATCCTCAACTAAATATCTATAGTTTCTTTCTATATAAAATTGTTTCATTACACTTTTCAAGTTAACTTTTCTTGGAAAATTTCTTTCAGCGTATAATTTTTTCTCTATTGAAACAAAAATATTCTCTTTAACTCTAGGAAACACAGTTACATGTGTGATAATATTCTATAAAAATTAAGGAAAATATTTCATATCTTTTAACCAAGATATGAATAGTGGTGGATTATTTATCTTGTTTTTAGTCTGGTGTATAACCATTTTATTTATAAAAACTTATTCACCTTCCTCATTATCATCAAAATTTTCTCATTATGTTCCATAATTATAAACTTCTTAATCATAAAATATATCTAGAATTATATTTATGTTATCATCTTGATTTTCTTCTTATTCATATTATGTAATACTCATAGAGTATTGGTATAGAGCTTCTTTGATGACTCTTGTATAGCTCTATCATTATAAAAAAGTAGGCTACTACTAGACAATGGGAATATCCATGTATAACTCCATTAAAAAATTATAAAATAATTGGTTGAATAATATTTTTATAGAAATAATTCCTTATCATTAAGTAATGGATAAGACATATATCATTACATATCTTGGTATTACAAATATCTATAGCTAATGGACTAGATCTCTTGATCAGGTGTTTGAATAACTTTCCTTGAATTCTTGCATAATGTTATCCTAGAGAACACAATCTATTATGATAACCACTCATGTTTTTTTTATACTATATGATTCTGCTTCACCGGTTTGAATAAAATCATCCTAGAAGTACAAGTAGTCAGAAATGATTATATAAATGAAATAAATTTTTATCATCATGATTCCAAAAGTTTAAATAATATACTATAGTGAATAATCTTATAGGGTTTCTAAAAAAATAATTGTGTAAAGTTATTTCAAGGTAGTGAAATATAATTAGTAAATAGTAATTGAGTAAAATAATTTATAAAGATCATGTGAAATAACCAGAGCATATCCACCGTAAGTGTCAAACCAAGTATGTAGTTAGGACTATCTGTCATTCACTGCGGTAAGATCGATTTAATACTAAAATAGACTTTTTTGGGGCTATTACTCATAATAACATTAGTACTAGAGCCCACATCCACTTGTTTGTATCAAGACTAAGATGTCATTACTTAGAAACCACACATTTTTTACTTTATTAATTTATTGATAATTAATTAATAAATATTAACAATAAGTTATAATTTTTATTAATCACAATGTGATATTAAATAGTATTTAACATAAAATAATTAATAAATTATTAAATAATACTAATTATTATTAATGACAATTGAAATAAAAAATTTAATTACCTTAAAAATAATTAATTATTATCAATGATTACTAATTATTAGTAATTATCTATAATTATTATTTATTAATAATTAATTAGTACTAAATACTAATTAATTATATATTAATAAATTACCTAATAATAATTTTTGGATATTGTTAGTAATTAAGTATTAATTGCTATTAATTAATAATTTATCAATATTTTTAAACAATTACTAGTTAGTAACAAAATAATAATTTTAAACATGAATTAGTACATTTTTAGAAATTATTATTCCAATTAATTAATTGATTAGTAATTAATTAATACATATTAATATCAATTAACTAGTAATTTTTATTATCTACGAAGTTATATTAAATAGTAATTAATTCATAATGATTATTAAATTACTAAATAAGTTTAATTATTAATTAATTACTTATTACTATTCGTTAAATAATAATTAATTACTCACTAATATTAACTATAATTAACAAATTACATCTAAATAATTAAACAACTAAGTTAATAAAAAAAATTAAAATAAATAAGAAATTAAACAACAAATAGTTAAAAAATAAAAAAAATAGAAAATATGTATTTAAATGAATCTTGGAAAAAAAATTACCACTTGAAAGATATCACAAGAGAGTCACTACATAATATACTTCAACACCGAAGATAATGGGATAAAAATTTGGGAGAAGAGTGTGAGGGAGATGGAAAATCATGAGATAAGTGAGTGAGAAGTGGGGGAGGGGTGGGGATTATTTTTTAAGAGTGGTGGTGAAAGGCATTGATTCCCTCAACACCTTTTTTTTATTACAAGATAATCAGTTCCACCCTCAATGCATTTTTTGTAATAAAATGAAAAATTCATTGAGTTAATAAGGAATTTTCCATCCAAAAGGCATTGATGGAATCAAAGAAGTTTTTTTATTTAGGCTTTAGAATATCTTTTTTAATAAGTTAGTGTTATGTGTATTTTTCAAAATAGGTCACAAAATTCATGAACCTTGTTCATGAATCTTGCTTCAGTGAGGAATCATGAATGAGTTTTATGCTTCCTTTGATCAATATATGAAGTTTGAACCCCATTCATGCTTCTTATTCTTTCGCAACATATGAGGCATGAATAGGGTTTACACTTCTCTTATGATGATGCTCATCGAACATGTGGTAGCTAGATCTGGTGTGCCATCATCCTAGATCTACACAAGGAACCACCCTATGCTTGTTCTAGAACAATTTGGTGTCAATTTTGATGTGCCCTATATTGATGATCATCATTTTCTTTAGCTTCTCCTCTCATGTCGGTGCTCATCGGGGTCTGATTGGAGTGAAACTATTGATCCGATTTTTGACTTTTATTATGGCTAATGGTTTACAGACAACCTATTTCGATATAGAGGTGGATATTTTCCTTAGGTGTTTCACATTTGGTGGGAATGTCAATTTTAGGTGATGGTGGCTATCTAAATTGGATTTAGAGGTGGTGACCATGGCTGATGTGGGTTACGATAGAGCATTGACGTTCATGGATGGCGGTGATGATGTGTTCTCTTGGGGATGGGGTTAGAAAGTTTTGATGGTTTGGTATGAATTTTAGTCTAAATATGTTGTAGATGACTTATTTTATAATCTATGTTTCTAAAACTCATGGAATATTGTCACCTATCGACCGGTCAATGTTCTGGTGCTCTGCTAATGTGTATAGCAGCACTCGGGTCGAATCCTCAGCGATAATACTTTGTAATAGTCGTTTGTTTTTAATTGATTGTATTTTGATTGGGGGGGTTTTTTGTAGAGATTAACTGAAATGATTTATTGATTAATATTGATTTCATAATTTGAAAAATATTGGGATGAGTTCATCAATAGGTAGTTAAGCTTGTGATATCCTTGATCTTTGCTTTATATTGCATTGAATTAACACCCATGTCACAAGTTGACGTTGATTGAAATTACTAAGTGTTAAGGCTTTAATCCAAGCCTTAACTTAACTAGGATTATAATCTTAATCAGTACTTGATTTTTGTATTGTATTTATGGTTTCAATAATCCATGTAATCCATATATTAAACAAAACAAGTCATTAATCCATGACATGTTAAGTCAAACATACACAATGTTAATTTAAAGAATATTCGTCGAGAAAAATATCTCAATCACTTAACATACCTAAATTATAAATCACCCCAACTAAATATTTACTCATCCATTAAAATGATTACTAATCTATTTATAATTATTATGATGATAAATTAAGAAGATAAGATAAAGAAAGGGATAAGAAAAGATCTGTGCGCCGAACACACACACACAAACGATGATGAGAATTAAAAACAAACTTTAGATTGAATTGGAAATCAAAAGAATGGAAGGGGATTCAACTAAATTTAAACTATTTTAATAATATTAATATTAAACTAAAGAATCTGGATGAGAATAAGTGATATTTAAGAAAAAAATTTCATTAAAACAGAATTACAAAAGAAAGGACTTACAAAATTACAACAATGAAGAGCATAAAAGTAAATGAAAACAAAGAGAGGAGGAAAGGAATATCAAATGAAAATGTGAGTATGGAATGTCCTCCCAAGACTTTGTAAAGGATTTTTTCATACCAATATTATCTCCTCTCTACTTAAATTCCAACCCCTCTTAAGGAGAGAAGGGAAGAGTATTTATAGCCCATGGAGTGGACTGTTTGCATTCCCAATCTGTCCTTCCACTTTCATCACCAAGTTGGCTATTCAGACAGCAGAATCTCAAGAAATATACTTCTTAAAAGATGTAGATAATAAATTTTTCCGACCTCTCTCAAAATTTGGAGGTATTTGGACATATGGATCCAATGTTATGGCAGTTTTATTAAACTAAGGTAAATTTTCCATTTCTATCCATTATTTTTTGATGGCCAAAATGTGAATGGATGTTGGAATAGGAATATGCCTTAAAATAAAAATCATTTCTTAAAAATATTTGTCTGACCATATCTCCTATTTCACACTGCAAAATATTAACTCAAATGGATGTCCACATCAAGAGAAATGTCAATATTTGTGTGCTGATTTTATTTCTCGTCCAGAATGGTGGTCTGGATTTCAATGCATCATTTGGTCCCATTGTTTTATTATTAGGCCATGAAACTTTTATCTTGGACTCCTTATATTGTCCCTCGAACTATGGTGGAGAATAATGGAATTTGTACTTCTTTATTTATCCCAATAAATCAATCTTCAATAATAGTTTAGTTTCTTCATAGATTCTTTGGTCTTGTTTGTGAGGGTCGTATGACCCTTCAAATGGTAGAATTGGCTCATGGTACCTTCTAATGAAATGTTTTTTATTTAATGAAGAATCCTAAAAAACAAGAAGAAAACAATTTGGATCAGTAGGGTGAGATTTATATTTAAAATAGTAAACTGACTCAATTCGTATACTTCTAAAAATGCACAAAAATTATACTTAGTATTAAAACATTAATATTTCACATAAATTATGCACATTTCATATAAAATAAGTGAAGGGAGTATTTAATAAGTAATTAAAATATTAATAACATATACTCCCCCACACTTATTCTTTTTCATGTCCTCATATGCAACAAATATAAAAACATAACAAAATCATTTTCACTCACCAACAAATATTAAAAAAAAAATTCTCCAACCAGGAGACGTTTAGACTATTTCACTCATTAATTTTGAATTCCACCACAAGTTGTTAAATAAACAATGTTTCAAAACTAATTCATTTTTTTCATTCTCAAATTTAGAAATGGAAAATATGGACACTCAAAACTCACACCTCTCAAGATGATAAAATTCATTTGTGGAGGTTCACTCTTTCACCAACCAAAAGTAAAAATCTTAGAGTTTGAAAGAGATCTCAGCTTCCAATACCTATCCAAAATGCACAAGAATCAAGAGGTCTTTTAAGGGGTTTTTCTATGGCTATGGGATGGTAGGTATATAATTTCCAATAGAGATAAGAAGAGGGGTAAAACACCAACATAGAAAAAGCAATGCACATTTTTTTTTGAAATAAAACATGGAAGGAAATGAAAATACATATTTAAAATGGAATGATTGTGTGAAGAAAGACACAATAGAGGAAGAAAATATGAAGGTAATGAAAAGATGAAATATTTTCAAAACACAAAACTTCTCCCAATAAGAATATAATGCAAGTGTTCTTTTTTCTTTTCCTTTTTTTCTTTGTTTTTTCGAAAGTTGACCTTGAAACAGATCTCACACTCATATCCCAACCCATGTTTGATCTCCTCACGAAACTAATTGTAATAGTTATAACAAGATCAAAGGTTAAGTAAGCGTGATTTTTGACCTACCCAAGACACAACCCATTTTTTCAAAAAAAATTATTTTTTTCATCATTTTTTGATTTTTGTTTTGAACACTTGTCAAAAAAATTTACAAAATTACATAAATGGAAGTACTTTACATTCCCAAAAACACACTAAATTATAACCTCTCCCCCACACTGAAATGGATTCTTTCCCTCAATCAGATTATAACTCATTGGAAATCAATAATAGGGTACACAAACAATGAAATCCAATCCCCCCACACAAAAATTTCAAAAAATTATGCAATGAAAATACATGTTGATATTGGGTGGGAAAAGGTATTGAGCTTGTAATTTGGATATCAAAGAAAAGATTTTCATAGGATTGAAGGGTCTTTTAAATATAAGAGTAATTTAAGGGAAATGGGAGGCTATTTGGCTATTGTGATTCTCATGTGGTTAAGAAAATGACTTTATCATATTAATGCACACTAAGGTAGGAAATTCAGCTCGAAGGTCCACAAACTCAAGACTCACAAATGGGGGTGAAAACACACATTTTGAAAAGATATCCATAGGTGGTCGTGGTATGAAAGAAAATGTGGTGCCTCATGGTTTGGGAAAATCATTTTCCAAATCAAAAATTGAGCATTCAAATTTTGTTAATTTTGACAGAAAATTATTTATCCAAAGTCATAATGAAAATACAAAATTTTTGAGATGAAAAAATTCATGTTGACTCCCTAAAATGGTTGGACAAAATTAGAAAATTGGAAGGTGGGTAATCATGACTCTTGACTTTTCTTTTCTTTTCTTTTTTTTATTTTTTTTTATTTTTTTAGTTTTTTTAGGTTTTTTTATATTGTTTTTTTATAAAGTCACACCCACACAAAAGAGAAAGAGTAAAATAAAGGTGTTGATATAGAAAGTGGTAAAAATGAAAGAGATTGGAAGAAGAAGAAATAGGTAGATAGAAGAAGAGATAGAGAGAGAGTGAAAGGGAAAGAGGTTCCCCTGGTGTGGATTTAGCGGGTCGCCATCTCCATCTAGTGGTAGGTCGACTAAAGAAGTTAGGGATCCAATAGAAGTCGATGTGGTTCCAGGATTGTGGGATGTTACCTGAAAAATAAAAATCATTATTCATCTAATTAAAAACTAAAAAGTAATTAAAATTTCATAAAATTAAAATAAAACACGGGTTTCCTCCCAAGAAGCGTTGTATTTATTTGTCTACAGCTAGACAGTTGCAATGGAATACCCATAGTCTGATGGTGGCCATCATATTTTCTCAAATCCAGTGTGATTCCAGAAAAACTTTTTCTTTGGGAGGATTGATTATTTATTAGATAATTTCTTCCCATCCTTTTTTGTGTGCTTGTAATTTAATGGGGGTGGAAAGAGAATATTTCTATCCTCGCTTTGGTCTTCAACCTGAGGAATGATGTTATCTGAAAAGTGATGGTTTTCTATGCTTGTAAATTCCGGAATATGTCTCAATACTGATGGTTTATTTATGTAAGGATCAGATAACACAAAACCACAGTATGAGATCCCAATTGTTTTTGACTCATTTATTTCATCACCTACCGATGTAGAGTAATGAGGATCATTGGAGTCATAAGACTGAATAAAATTTTCAATATCCTTTATTTCAATGTTTTTCGCCAAAGAATGGTCAATTTAAACCTCACTAGTGATCACTTTATTAATTAGGGAACAAATCGCACAACCTTCACTCTCATTGGGACAAGATAAACACATTTGTTTAGGGTTCACCTCACATATAACAAAATTTTCAGAATCATGGATAGGAAATGATGAATGTTGGATAAACTGATCTGAATTAACAAATGAGAATTCTAGTTCATTTTCCTCATTATAATCCAAGCTGCGGAAGTGGATGTTAGAGGAAAGATGAGATTCTAAATATTTTTTGAGATCTTTGAGATCAATGGAGTTTTAATTTGTAATGTCAACATCAACATCTCCATATATGACTTGGTTAAAGAGGACACAATATTCACAAACTCCTCTATTAGTAGAATAAGAAGTACATGATGGATTGGGGTTCAACACACTCTTAGAGGGAGTTTCATAAGAATAGATAGGGAATTCAGATTCATTCTTTGATGGGTATCGCATGGATTGAAAAATATTGAACTTGACCAGTTGGTCACCAAATTCCATGGATAAGATGCCAGCATGGACATCAATTTTAGTTTTTGATGTCATGAGGAAAGGTCTTCCTAAAATTAGAGGAGATTGGAAAGAATTTGTCTCACCTTCCATGTCAAGAACATAGAAGTCAGCTGGGAAGATAAGATCATTGACTCGGACAAGGACATCCTCAATTATTCCCTCAGGACTGGCTATGCTTCGATTGGCCAATTGAATGACAACACCTGTTAGATGTAAGGGACCTAGAACAATGTTGGAGAATATGGATTTGGGCATGACATTAATTGAGGATCCTTGGTCTATGAGTGCATCATCAAAGTTGGAACTTCTAATTTGCCATGGAACCATAAAGGTCCCTAGATATTTGTACTTTATGGGAATAGACTGTTGGGTGGAAACATTTTTGAAGGTCCTAAGTTGCCTCTTGTGGGTACACAACTCCTTGAGAAACTCGGCATAATTAGGAATTTTTTTTATGGAATCTAAGAGGGGAATGTTTACTTCAACAAATCTAAACATGTTGAGAATTTTAGGATCAGTTTCAAATGACTTCTTTATCTTAGAGACAGTTTGTGGAAAAGGAATTGGATTCCTAAGTGGAATTGAGGGATATGAGGGAATTGTTTCAGATTTCTTTTCAAGTTTCTTTTTCTTTTCATTTTATAGGTCAACATTAAAAGGAGGGTTGGAGGACTTATCTTGAGGCATATAAATTTTCTTTCCCAATCTAAGTGCAATTTCACTTACATTACCCTTGGGGTTGGGTAATGTTTGAGCTGGAAGTTGGGAAGAATTGGATGGTTTCTGCTGACTAAGGTGGGATGCAAGTTGACCAATTTGGGTTTCAATGTTCTTGAGGATGGAATGGGTTAAGGAGGCAAGATCTTCCACTGCACTTTCCCATGGTTTCTTGGAAGAAGTGGCTTGTCCTGAATTGGGATTACCTTGATTTTGGATCTTGGGAAAGAGATTGTATTGGTTTTGGAATTGGGAAAGATCACTAGGATAGTGGAATCCAGGAGGAGGATTGATCCTTTGAGGTTGAGGAAGAAAAGGATAAGGTTGTTGGAAGTTACCAACACCTTGACCATATTGAAACGGGTTTGGGTTTTGAGTAGGGAATTGAGGGGGATGAGAGATGGGATTACCATACCTCAGGCCTTGGTTATAGGAAGAAGAGAAGGGATCAGAGTGAGGTTGGTTGAAGTTTCTAACAAACTAACCTGATAGTTGAGGGTTGGTGTTCCGTTGAGCATATGTTGCACTGAGAACCATTGGTCTAGATGAATCAGATTGATCCTCTTAAAGTTGTGTACATGTGTCAGTTTGATGAGATGGAGAGTTGTAGATTCCACAGTTTTTAACAGGTCCAAGAAACATTGATTGCGAAGAAGACGAGTCTAGGGATTTGGATGCCGTAGTTAGTTATCGCACAAGACCAGTGAGTTCACTCAACCACTCGGTCATCTTGTTCGGCTCAATTGATTGATTATCTTGGTCTTGTTTGACTTGATCATGTGCTCGAGTATGGAATTGTTGTGTGTTTTCAGCCATGTTTCTTATAATATCTCTTGCAGCTGCAGGAGTTTTATCAACAAGAGCACCACCACTTGCGGCATCAATGAGAGTTCTCTCCATATCCAATAACCCCTAATATAAGTATTGGATCAAGATTTGTTCAGGGATTTGGTGGTGTGGGCAGGTTGCAACAAGATTTTTTAACCTCTCCCAATACTCATGGAGTGATTCACTTGGGAACTAACATATACCACTTATTTCCTTTCGGATAGAAGCAGAACGGGAAGCAGAAAATAATTTCTCTAAGATGAGTCGCTTCTTGTCATTCCATGTAGTTATGGAACCAAAAGGTAGGTAGTAAATCCATGACTTGAAAGTTTCATCTAGGGAGAAAGGGAATGCTCGGAGTTTGATTTGTTCTTCAGAAACCCCTTGAGGCTTCATGGTAGAGCACACTACTTGGAACTCTTTAAGGTGGAGATGTGGATCCTCAACGGCTAGCCCGTGGAAATGAGGTAGAAGATGAATCAAACCCGATTTGAGTTAGAATTCATCTTCTATGTTTGGATATTGAATACCAAGTGTTTCTTAATTCATATTAGGGGCAGCGAGTTCTTTAAGAGTTTTTTCCCTTGGATTGGTCATTTCAAATTCAACTGGTTGGATGAGGACTGGTTCTTGGATGAGTTGATTATCTCTTATTTTCCTCCTAAGTTGGCAAAGTGTTCACTCAATTTTAGGGTCAAAAAAATCTGAGGGATTGTGTAACACCTGAGACTTTTATGTTATATAAATCATCAAAGGAATATTTTTCTACATAACACTTTCTTGGCTTGCTTTACACGAAATCACGACCTTCCTCGATAGCTTGCGTCGTATGCAATACCGAGTTTCACTAAACAACGATATGCTATTAAAATATTATTAAAACTAGCCGTTATGAATAATAATAACCACTTTTTGAAATTTTATAAATTTTATTTTTCAAAATGGACTTCATTTTTGGATTCGGAATATCAAAATTAGCCTAGGGTGAAATTTTGGTATTTTTCTGAAAACTTTCAATTTTTGATGAATAGTGAAACCACTAAGTGGTAGTTAAAAAACTAAATTTTTCATAAAAAATAATTTTACCGCTTCTGTGAGTGGAATTTCAAAAATCCGAGAGACACAGTTGATGTCAGTATGTAAAATGTGGTTCAATGAGATGAAAATAATTTTTTGGTAAATAGTAACTTTTTACTTTTTTTACCACGGTTAAAAGTAAATAGGGTAATTAAGGGTAAAGATGATATTATTATTACCCTAACACATGTCCTAATTCTATTGGACAAGTGTAATTCGACCAAAAAAAAAATTAGGAATAAAATATGACCATTTAGGCCCACTTGGATTAGATTAGGACGTTTATTATTAATTTATTTAAAGAAGGGTTAAAATACTTAAAATCAAAGTTTAATAAGTAAATCATTTTTAATATGGGGTTATACATAAGATAAATTCAACTATAAATATTCATTAGAAAGATAAAAATATTTCCTACATAATGGTATTTTATTTGTAATTTTTAGACGTTAAATAATTTAATTTATTTATGACACAATGATGATGCAGTAATTATCTTATTAATGAAATATTGACATAATTGATGTTATAAACACCAAAATAAATGTAATTTGACACTTTTTATGAATTACACTAATTTTATAGATTAATATGACATGTTAGTATTGATTTAATTAACTTTTTTTTAACTAATCATTCTGTTATGATTTTAACAAAAATTAATTACTAAATAGTGTCAAAATTGACATAAAATAGTTTTTAAAACAAATATTATATTAGTAATTTTTATTTTATTTCTAAAAATCTAAGGTTCGGCCAAATGACTTATATAAGGTTATATATATTATTAATAAACAACTTGGGGTTCGTTTGGCTGCTTATAGTAAGTTTATTAACCTTATAGTATAAGAACACAAGAAGACACGGTAAAAGTAAAATTATTTAACTTAATGTTAAATCTAAATGATAAGGTTAAAATAGGAACATAAACTTGTCTAAATTCTATTGGATGAGAGTATTTCGACCCATACCCACCTTATCTTTGAAATAAATCAATTTGGAGCTATTTAAAACCGAACTTGACTTTATAATAAAATAATATTTTTTGTTATTCCAAAGGTACCCCTCTCCTCCCTTATAAAAGGGCACCTCCTCCCCCTCTTCCTCGCACCACTTTGAGCCTTCAAGATCGGCCCACCCCTGCCAATTCCTCCTCTCCACTTCCCTAGAGACATCCTAGTGGTCCTGGTCTTCTTCAAAGACCAATTTTAGTGCCCTAAAAGAAGGTCTCAAAAAAGCACTTCAAAGAAGAGGTAATGTCCGTTACCGATTCTTTCATCTTTATTTCTTCTTCCACTTCTTCTTCTTTAGTTTTTTCATTATGAAGTAATAACATCAGTATCACTAATATACTGATATAATATTATAAGTATGAAACAACCCTATTTCACCATCTATCCATCCTACGGAAAAAGAAATCACCGCGCGTGCGTACGTACGGAATACCGTCTCCACGCCGTGGTGTAATCTATTTTCCACCACCACCTTACTTGGATGGGTATAATGGTGTAAATAATGACTATATATGACTATTATAAAGTAATAATTATTATGAAATAGTATACATACACTCCAATACAATTCCACGATCATAGGAACGATATCATCACTCGTGCGTACGTACGGAATACCGTCTCCACGATGTGATGCGACTCGTTCTACATGATCTTCATTTCATAATGATTATATAAATGAATTGAATGAATGAATATGATATATATTAAACTAATACCATTCTGAAAATGAGGTATCTATAACCTAAAAATAATAATAATAATTTATTTGACAAAACACGCATAAGAACAAAAGGTTATAAACACCCGAATAACAAGTAGCAATGAAATATTACTACTAAGAAGCTAAGAATATGACCATATATGATATCATAACAATAATTATGATTCTGTAATAATTCAATAACATTATTTAAATCATTATACAGGAGGTTCGGACACATACAAAGCATATCGGACCTAAGGTAAGGGAAATATCACAATCTGATTTTTATCCGAGATTGTTTACACTTTGAAATTTACTGGGGTGTATTTTATAATCCACATCCATGTTTCCTAAATATGTAATATTATTCACCTACAATTGTTTAAATCCAATTTTACCCTTCAGTGAGTTTTTAGTAAAGGATATGAAAGGAATCTTTTGTCATTTTTCGTACGAGGTACTTTTTGACTTTTCTGACAAAAGTACGAGAAGAATGTTTTCTTTTAACTTATACGGCATGAATGGATTTTTAAAACATTATTTCCAAGAAGCTTCCTTTACAAGTTTTCAAGTTTATTTTTAATCAACTTATTTTAGTTTATAATTGTACGACATGTTAAGAAAGGAAAAGTTTTTTTGAAGCAGAAAGGATATTTTCCTCAAGAATGGAGTTCAAGTGTTTTATCAAAATTATTTTCCATCTAAGATAATAAAGGGTTCTGTTTTTATCCCTATTATTACATTGATTTAATTATTTTGTGATGGAATTATATTTTTATGAATTCCTTTATCTTATATGAATTGTTTTATGAAGTCACGATGTTTAAGATTCCCATTTTTATTACATGGGTTATGCAATGATGTATGATTTAAGATTTTGTGGCACACATAAGAATGGTATCATTATGAGATGGGTGGGACCTATATCTCCCTCCAATTCATTGGGTAAATATTTTATATCTCATGAGATAGACATGGCTGGAACGGTAGGTTATACCGGTTCAGTAAAACAGGACTGAAACGAGGGTGACTCGGTTCAGAAAGGGACTTTGTCCACTAATATAGTCTTGGCAATGAGTCTTGACTAACAAGAAATGATTCTCTTTGAATATGTGTGTATGCCACAAAGTTTCATGTTTTAAGTTATGATTATTGGGATTACATTTCACTACCATGATTTATCCCATGTTATGAAATTATGATCTCTTTTGCAGGTTAAGATTTCCAAAAGTTATGTGCTTATGTATACGATGTGATTAATATTTCTTTTGTTTACCCTTACTGAGCATTTGAGCTCACCCTTTTGTATGTTTTCTTTCCCCAGGTCAGGAAGAAGGTTATTAAGTAAGATATGCCAAAAGGGACTATAGATATGATGAAATAAATGGGAGACAGCGTAGACGCTTTATGAACCAGTTGTTTATGTTTCCCAGTTTCTAAAGACACTATACTTATACGGTCCTTTCGTGGTTTTGTTATATGTTGTAATAAGTATGCTTTAATTTTGAAGTATTAACAATGTATGTAAAGTATGGGTCGTTATAGTTGGTATCAGAGGAAAGGTATAGTCAACCTTTGGAAACTAGGATGTGAAAGCCTTAGTAAGAACCCTAAGGATAATTCTAAGCATAGAACACAATCTTAGTGTTTTAGAAATGACCATGAATAACCTAGGATAAGACCTTAAGTGTGAAATCTTATTCTTGATTATGTGGTTTTCCTATTATAATTAGTGTTGCTCACACTATTCTTCTTGGTTTTAGTCAATGGCTGGAACCCAAAGGAACCGTGTTAATGCGGAATGTGACGGGCAATGAAATGATTGACCCCCTGAGCAACAAAACGTTATGGGAGCTAGAATGAAAAATCTTGTAGCCATGCTCACACAACTTTCTCAAGCTATGAATCAAGCAGGACTTCCAAACGAGCAAAGGAGGGAGCAACATTCTGTTGAATCCTTCATGAGACAGCGTCCACCTTCATTCAGCGGGTCTACTGATCCATTAGTTGCTGAACAATGGATTAGTACTACTGAAAAGATATTTTCAGTTCTTCAATGTTCTGAACATGATAAATTCATTCTAGCAGTGTATCGTTTGGAAGGAGATGATGATCAATGGTGGAATCTTATTAAGAATACGAGGAAAATGGATGAAATTGGGTCCATGGAATGGGACGAGTTGAAGAACTTATTTTTCAATAAGTACTTCCCTCGTATTCTACGAACAAAGATGGAGAAAGAGTTTCTTGAACTGAATCAAAAGGATGATGAATCTATTGGTACCTATGAAGCAAATTTTACAAGACTTGCAAGGTACGCTTCTGGTATTATTATCCAACCTGAGAGTAAGATCGATCGATTCTTTAGTGGCTTAAAACCAAGTCTTCGAAGTGCGTTAGCCATAAGGGACTTCAATAGCTACAAGGAAATCGTTCGATGTTCTCTCAAAGTCGAGATGGAGATTGGAGTAACCCATCAGTCATATGGGTTTGATAAGAAGAGGAAAATGGAATTCAAAGAAAAATCTAAAGAGCACACTGAAAAGAAGATGAGCTTTCCCTTATGCTCAAAGTGTGGAAAGAAACATGGATGGATTTGTCTTAAAGGGACAAGTAAATGTTTCAAATGTGGAAAGGAGGGTCATCGGGCATTTTAATGCTTTGATGATGGGAAGAAGATGTCTCTTGATGCAAACAAAGGAAGGGATACACAGAATGAACCTACTACACTTCAATGTTTCAAGTGCAAGGAGATGGGACATTATGCCAATAAATGCCCTAATCCAAGGGTTGATGATGATGGTCGACGTCAACAAACTCTTAAGGATAAAGACAAAGGAAAGTCACATGCAATTCCTATCAGTGATGTGGAGTATGATAACGATGTGGTGAAAGGTACACTTACCATCCACTCTAAAGTAGAAAATGTTTTATTTGATTTTGGATCCACCCACTCCGTTATTTCTGAAGAATTTTCTAAGGGTATCACCGTATTACCTCAACAATTAGATGTTGAGTTAGCTGTGACAACACCTAATGGCACAACAGTCACATCAAAAGTTTATAATTATTCTCAGATTGAAGTTTGTGGGAAAGTGCTTCCTTCAAATCTTGCGATCCTTCCTATAGTGGAATTTGATGTATTTATTGGCATGGATTGGCTTTCTCTACATAGATCTCATATCAATTGCCAAATAAGGGAAGTCACATTTCATATTCCAGATCAATCTATGATCGTTTATCAATGCAAGGATGAACATAACCTTCCAGTGGAAATTTCTTCCATTTTATGGGTATTGATTCCACTAAATGAAGGTTATTTATCTCAAATGGTTGGTGAGAAACTACTGATTAAGAATATGCCCATTGTACGGGAGTTTGATGATGTCTTTCCGGAGGAATTACCGGGTCTTCCACCGAATCGTGAAGTTTATTTTTCAATAGAACTCGTACCGGGTGCTTTGCCTATTTCAAATACACCTTATAGAATGGCCCCAATTGAGTTGCAGGAATTGAAGAAGCAACTCCAAGAGAATCTTGATAAGGGATTCATACGCCCTAGTGCGTCACCTTGGGGAGCACCTGTTCTATTTGTTAAGAATAAAGATGGATCAATGAGACTCTGCATTGATTATCGAGAACTTAACAAGATCACTATCAAGAACAAATATCCTCTCCCGCGCATTGATGACCTATTTGACCAACTACGCGGAGCTCAATACTTTTCCAAGATTGATCTTCGTTCAGGGTATCATCAATTAAGGGTCAAAAGGGATGATATACCAAAGACAGCTTTCCGTACAAGTTATGGACACTATGAATTTATAGTGATGCCATTTGGTCTTACTAATGCTCCTTCTATCTTCATGGATCTAATGAATAGAGTCTTTAGAGACTATCTTGATCAATTTGTGGTAGTCTTTACAGATGATATTCTTTTCTATTCAAAGAGTAAGTAAGAACATGAAGATCACTTGAGAATTATATTGAAGACCCTGAGAAAGGAGAAGCTTTATGCCAAATTTACCAAGTGTGAATTTTGGCTTCAAAAAGTTGCATTTTGGGTCACATAATCTCAAAAGAGGAGATATCTGTGGATCCAGCAAAAACAGAGGTTATCGAAAGATGGTCGAGACCAACAACAGTAACCGAGATCCGAAGTTTTCTTGGTTTGGCTGAATATTATCGACGTTTTGTGAAAGATTTTTCACGATTATCTAATACACTCACCAAGTTGACTCGGAAAGGAGTTAAGTTTGTCTGGATGGAAGAATGTGAAGAGAATTTCAAGGAGTTGAAAAGAAGGTTATCCAGTGCACCTGTGCTCACACTTCCTTGTAGTGGAGAAAGGTTTGTGATCTATAGTGATGCATCCAAAAAGGGATTGGGGTGTTTTCTTATGAAAAATGATATGGTGATAGCTTATGCCTCACGACAGTTGAAAATCCATGAGCAAAATTACCCAACACATGATTTGGAGTTAGCTGCGGTAATCTTTGCATTAAAGATTTGGAGGAATTACCTTTATGGAGAAAGGTGTGACATTTATATTGATCATAATAGTTTAAAGTATATTTTCACACAAAAGGAGCTGAATATGTGCCAAAGAAGATGGTTGGAGCTGATTAAGGATTACGACTGCTCAATCCATTACCACCATGGGAAAGAAAACAAGGTGGCAGATGCATTAAGTCGACAAGACCATGCTAGTTTATCCATGATGAGGATCACAAAAGATCCAACATTTATGGATTTACAAAGGATGGATCTTGGAATTATAATGAAAGGGGAAAAATTGTATCTTTCTCAAATGAATGTTCAACCATCTATACATGTGAAGATTAAAGAGGCACAGAAAGAAGATGTCGAGTTACAAAAGAAGGTTAGAAATGTTCCTGAATTCAAACTTGATTGTGATGGGATAATAAAGTTCAGGAATCGGGTTTGTGTTCCTCCCATCCCCGAATTAAAGGAGCTGTTGGATGAGGCTCATAGTTCTTCATTCTCTATTCATCCTGGAAGCATGAAGATGTATAGGGACCTGAAAGAGTACTTCTGGTGGGATGGCATGAAAAGAGATGTTGCTGAATATGTCTCTCGATGCTTGGTTTGTCAACAAGTTAAAGCTGAGAGACAGAAGTCTAAGGGGATGTTACAACCATTACCCATACCCGAATGGAAATGGGAAAACATCACTATAGACTTTGTCACAGGACTTCCTAAAACATCCAAAGGCAATAATGCTATCTGATTCATAGTTGATCGTCTTACAAAATCTGCACACTTCATTGCTATTAGAGAGGATTTCTCTCTGGATCAGCTTGCCAGGATATATGTAAAGGAAGTGGTAAGATTACATGGAGTACCACTTTCTATTATATCTGATCGGGATCCGAGATTTACCTTGAAGTTCTGGTGAAGTCTTCAGCATAATCTGGATACAGAGTTGAGTTTCAGCACTGCTTATCATCCTCAGACAGACGGTCAGTCTGAGAGAACAATTCAAACCCTAGAAGATATGTTGAGAGCTTGGTCTATGGATTTCAAAGGTGGTTGGGATCAACACCTACCTTTGGTGTAATTTTCTTATAATAATAGCTTTCACTCCAGTATTCAGATGGCTCCTTATGAAGCTCTCTATGGAAAGAAATGCAGGACTCCATCTTGCTAGGATGAAGTTGGGGAAAGAAATCTATTAGGACCTGATCTCGTTGATGAAATGGCAGAAAAGGTCAGATCTATTCAACAACACATAAGAGCAGCTCAGAGTCGACCGAAAAGTTATGCCGACAACCGAAGAAAAGACCTAGAGTTTGAAGTGGGTGATAAAATGTTCTTATGAATATCTCCCTGGAAGAGGGTTATGAGATTTGGAAAGAAGGGGAAGTTGAGCCCTAGATATATCGGTCCTTTCGAAATACTGGATCGTGTTGGGAAGGTAGCTTACCGATTGGCACTTCCACCGAATCTCTCTCAAGTCCACGATGTGTTCCATGTATCTCTCCTGAGAAAGTACATACCTAATCCTTCACATGTACTCAGCTCAGAAGTTGTACCGCTAGAGCAAGATCTTTCTTATGAAGAACAACCGATAGAGATTTTGGATCATAGCAAAAAAGTCCTATGAAACAAAACCACTCGATTGGTGAAAGTTTTATGGAAGAACCACCAATTAGAAGAAGCTACATGGGAGCTTGAGGATATGATGAGGGAGAGGTATCCTCATCTGTTTGTTACAAAGTGACGAATTTCGAGGGCGAAATTCATTTTAAGGGGGGTAGAATGTGACACCCGAGACTTTTATGTTATATAAATCATCAAAGGAATCTTTTTCTACACAACACTTTCTTGGCTTGCTTTACACGAAATCACGACCTTCCTTGATAGCTTGCGTCGTACGCAATATCGAGTTTCACTAAACAACGATATGCTATTAAAATATTATTAAAACTAGCCATTATGAATAGTAATAACCACTTTTTGAAATTTTATAAATTTTATTTTTCAAAATGGACTTCATTTTTGGATTTGGAATATCGAAATTAGCCTAGGGTGAAATTTTGGTATTTTTCTGAAAACTTTCAATTTTTGATGAATAGTGAAACCACTAAGTGGTAGTTAAAAAACTAAATTTTTCATAAAACTTAATTTTACCGCTTCTGTGAGTGGAATTTCAAAAATCTGAGAGACACGGTTGATGTCAGTATGTAAAATGGGGTTCAATGAGATGAAAATAATTTTTTGGTGAATAGTAACTTTTTACTTTTTTTTACCACAGTTAAAAGTAAATAGGGTAATTAATGGTAAAGATGATATTATTATTACCCTAACACATGTCCTAATTCTATTGGACAAGTGTAATTCGACCAAAAACAAACTTAGGAATAAAATATGACCATTTAGGCCCACTTGGATTAGATTAGGACATTTATTATTAATTTATTTAAAGAAGGGTTAAAATAGTTAAAATCAAAGTTTAATAAGTAAATAATTTTTAATATGGGGTTATACATAAGATAAATTCGACTATAAATATTAATTAGAAATATAAAAAGATTTCCTACATAATGGTATTTTATTTTTAATTTTTAGACATTAAATAATTTAATTTATTTATGACACAACGATGATGCAGTAATTATCTTATTAATGAAATATTGACATAATTGATGTTATAAACACCAAAATAAATGTAATTTGACACTTTTTATGAATTCCACTAATTTTATAGATTAATATGACATGTTAGTATTGATTTAATTAACTTTTTTTGAACTAATCATTCTGTTATGATTTTAACAAAAATTAATTACTAAATAGTGTCAAAATTGACATAAAATAGTTTTTAAAACAAATATTATATTAGTAATTGCTATTTTATTCATAAAAATCTACGGTTTGGCCAAATGACTTAGATAAGATTATATATATTAATAATAAACAACTTGGGGTTCGTTTGGCTGCTTATAGTAAGTTTATTAACCTTATAGTATAAGAACACAAGAAGACACGGTAAAAGTAAAATTATTTAACTTAATGTTAAATCTAAATGATAAGGTTAAAATAGGAACCTAAACTTGTATAAATTCTATTGGATGGGAGGATTTCGACCCATACCCACCTTAGATTCTAAATAAATCAATTTGGAGCTATTTAAAACCGAACTTGACTTTATAATAAAATAATATTTTTAGTTATTCCAAAGGTGTCCCTCTCCTCCCTTTTAAAAGGGCACCTCCTCCCCCTCTTCCTCACACCACTTTGAGCCTTCAAGATCGGCCAAACCCTGCCAATTCCTCCTCTCCACTTCTCTAGAGACATCCTAGATGTCCTGGTCTTCTTCAAACACCAATTTTAGTGCCCTAAAAGAAGGTCTCAAAGAAGCACTTCAAAGAAGAGGTAATGTCCATTACCGATTCTTTCATCTTTATTTCTTCTTCCACTTCTTCTTATTTAGTTGTTTCATTATGAAGTAATAACATCAGTATCACTCATATACTGATATGTTATTATAAGTATGAAACAACCCTATTTCACCATCTATCCATCCTACGGAAAAAGAAAACACCGCGCGTGCGTACGTACGGAATACCGTCTCCACGCCGTGGTGTAATCTATTTTCCACCACCACCTTACTTGGATGGGTATAATGGTGTAAATAATGACTATATATGACTATTATAAAGTAATACGGATTATGAAATAGTATAAATACACTCCAATACAATTCCACGATCATAGGAATGATATCATCACTCGTGTGTACGTACGGAATACCGTCTCCACGATGTGATGCGACTCGTTCTACATGATCTTCATTTCATAATGATTATATAAATTAATTTAATGAATGAATATGATATATATTACACTAATACCATTATGTAAATGAGGTATCTATAACCTAAAAATAAGAATAAGAATTTATTCGACAAAACACGCATAAGAACAAAAAGTTATAAACACCCGAATAACAAGTAGCAATGAAATATTACTACTAAGAAGATAATAATATGACCATATATGATATCATAACAATACTTATGATTCTTTAATAAGTCAATAACATTATTTAAATCATTATACATGAGGTTCGGACACGTACAAAGCATATCGGATCTAAGGTAAGGGAAATATCACAATCTCATTTTTATCCGAGATTGTTTATACTTTGAAATTTACTGGGGTGTATTTTATCATCCACATCCATGTTGCCTAAATATGTAATATTATTCACCTACAATTGTTTAAATCCAATTTTACCCTTTGGTGAGTTTTTAGTAAAGGATATGAAAGGAATATTTTGTCATTTTTCGTACAGGGTACTTTTTGACTTTTCCGACAAAAGTACGAGAAGAATGTTTTCTTTTAACTTATACAGCATGAATGGATTTTTAAAACATTATTTCCAAGAAGCTTCCTTTATAAGTTTTCAAGTTTATTTTTAATCAACTTCTTTTAGTTTATAATTTTACGACATGTTAAGAAAGGAAAAGTGTTTTTAAAGCAGAAAGGATATTTTCCTCAAGAATGGAGTTCAAGTGTTTTATCAAAATTATTTTCCATCTAAGATAATAAAGGGTTCTGTTTTTATCCCTACTATTACATTGATTTAATTATGTTGTGATGGAATTATATTTTTATGAATTCCTTTATCTTATATGAATTGTTTTATGAAGTCACGATGTTTAAGATTCCCATTTTTATTACATGGGTTATGCAATGATGTATGATTTAAGATTTTGTGGCACACATAAGAATGGTATCATTATGAGATGGGTGGGACCTATATCTCCCTCCAATGCATTGGGTAAAGATTTTATATCTCATAAGATAGACATGGCTGGAACGGTAGGTTATACCGGTTCAGTGAAACAGGACTGAAACGAGGGTGACTCGGTTCAGAAAGGGACTTTGTCCACTAAGATAGTCTTGGCAATGAGTATTGACTAACAAGAAATGATTCTCTATGAATATGTGTGTATTCCACAAAGTTTCATGTTTTAAGTTATGATTATTGGGATTACATTTCACTGCCATGATTTATCCCATGTTATGAAATTATGATCTCTTTTGCAAGTTAAGATTTCCAAAAGTTATGTGCTTATATATACGATGTGATTAATATTTCTTTTGTTTACCCTTACTGAGCATTTGAGCTCACCCTTTTGTGTGTTTTCTTTCCCCAGGTCAGGAAAAAGGTTATTAAGTAAGATATGCCAAAAGGGACTATAGATATGATGAAATAAATGGGAGACAGCGTAGACGCTTTATGAACCAGTTGTTTATGTTTCCCAGTTTCTAAAGACACTATACCTATACGGTCCTTTCGTGGTTTTTTTATATGTTGTAATAAGTATGCTTTAATTTTGAAGTATTAACAATGTATTTAATGTATGGGTCGTTATATATTGGTTGGGAGGATACGGGACATCATAGAGATGTTGGAAAAAGAGGAATATGGGTTTTTATTGGTATTTTTTTCAGTTTATGATTTTTATGAGAAGATGAGTTTTTCTTTGTGTTTTTTTTCAATTTTTTTTTTTTTAAATTTGTTTTTTTTTATTTTTTTACAATAACCAAAAACTAATGACTATTTAGTTGCACCATCCCCAGAAACGGTGCCATTCAAAACACACGGCCGATTTTTTCCTATCAACCGGTCAAAGTTCTGGTGCTCTGCTAATGTGTATAGAATCACTCGGGTCGAATCCTCGGCGATGATACTTTGTAATAGTCGTTTGTTTTTAGTTGATTGTATTTTGATTGGGGGGTTTGTCTGTAGAGATTAATTGAAATGATTGATTGATTAAGATTGATTTAATAATTTGATAAATATTGGGATGATTTCATCATTAGGTATTTAAGCTTGTGATATCCATGAGCTTTGCTTTATATTTCTTTGAATTAACACCCATGTCACAAGTTGACGTTGATTGGAATTCCTAAGTGTTAAGGATTTAATCCAAGCCTTAACTTAACTATAATTATAATCTCAATCAGTACATGATTTTGGAAGTGTATTTATGGTTCCAATAATCCATGGAATCCATATGTTAAACAAAACAAGTCATTAATCCATGACATGTTAAGTCCAACATACGCAATGTCAATTTAAAGAATATTCGTCGAACAAAAACTCTCAATCACTTAAAATACCTAAATTATAACTCACCCCAATTAAATATTTACTCAGCCATTAAAATTATTACTAATCTAGTTATAATGATTATGAAGATAAATTAAGAAGATAAGATAAAGAAAGGGATATGAAAAGATTTGTGCGCCGAACACACACACACGAACGATGATGGGAATTAAAAACGAACATTAGATTGAATTGGAAATCAAAAGAAGGGAAGGGGATTCAACTGAATTTAAACTATTTTAATAAAATTAATATTAAACTATAGAATTTGGATGATAATAAGAGATATTGAAGAAGAAATTTTCATTAAAACAGAATTACAAAAGAAAGGACTTACAAAATTACAACAATGAAGAGCATAAAAGTAAATGAAAACAAAGAAAGAAGGAAAGGTCTCTCAAGTGAAAACTTGAGTATGGAAGGTCCTCCCAAGACTTTGTAAAGGTTTTTTTCATGACAATATGATCCCCTCTCTTCTTAAATTCCAACCCCTCTCAAGGAGAGAAGGGGAGAGTACTTATAGCCCAAGGAGTGGACTGTTTGCATTCCCAATCTTTCCCTCCACTTTCATCGCCAAGTTTTCTATTCATACAACATAATCTCAAGAAATACACTTCTTAAAAGTTGTAGATAATAAATTTTTCCTACCTCTCTCAAAATTTGGAGGCATTTGGACATATGGATCCAAATTTATGGCGGTTTAATTAAATAAAGGTAAACTGCCCATTTCTATCCATGCTTTTTTCGATGGCCAAAATGTGAATGGGTTTTGGAATAGTAATATGCCATAAAATAAAAATAATTTATTTAAAAGAGTTGTTCGTAAATATATCCTCTTTAACACAGAAAAATATCAGCTCAAATGGATTTCCACATCAGAAGAAATGTCAATATTTGTGTGCTGATTTTATTTCCCGTCCAGAATGGTGGGCTGGATTTCAAAGCATCATTTGGGCCCTTTTTTGTTATTATTAGGCCTTGAAATTTTTACCCTGGACTCCTTAAATTTTACCCTGAACTATGGTGGGGAATAATAGAATTTTTACTTCTTTATTTAGCCCAGTAAATCAATTTTCATAAATAGTCCAGTTTCATCACAGATTCTTTGGTCTTGTTTGTGAGAACCATATGACCCTTCAAATGGCAGAATTGGATCATGGTACCTTCTAATGAAATGTTTTATATTTAATGAAGAATCATAAAAAATAAGAACAATATAATTTGGATCAGTAGGATGAGAGTTATAAATAAAATAGTAAACTGACTCAATTCGACTACTTCTAAAAAATGCTCAAAAATTATGCTTAGTATTAAAACATTAATATTTCACATAAATTATGCACATTTCATATAAAATAAGTGAAGGTAGTATTTAATAATTAACGAAAATATTAATAAAATCAACTCCTTCACACTTAGTCTTGTTCATGTCCTCATGTGCAACAAATATAAAAACATAACAAAATCATTTTCACTCACCAACAAATATTAAAATTTTATTTTCTCCAATCAGGGGAGGTTTAGACTATTTCACTCATCCATTTTGAATTCCACCACAAGTTGTTATAGAAACAATGTTTCAAAACTAATTCATTTTTTTCATGATCAAATTTAGAAATGGAAAATGTGGACACTCAAAACTCACACCTCACAAGATGATAAAATTCATTTGTGGAGGTTCACTCTTTCACCAACCAAAAGTAAAAATCATAGATTTTGAAAGAGCTCTCAGCTTCAAATACCTATACAAAGTTATCAAGAATCAAGAGGTTTTTTTAAGGGATTTTTCTATGGCTATGGGGCGGTAGGAATATAATGTCTAAGAGAGAGAAGAAGAGGGGTAAAACACCAACATAGAAAAAGCAATGCACATTTTTTTTTGAAATAAAACATGGAAGGAAATGAAAATACATATTTACAATGGAATGATTGTGTGAAGAAAGACACAATAGAGGAATAAAATATGAAGGTAATGAAAATATGGAATATTTATAGAATACAAAACTTCTTTCAATAAGAATATAATGCAAGTGTTCTTTTTTTTCTTTTCCTTTTTTTCTTTGTTTTTTTGAAAGTTGACCTTGAAACAGATCTCACACTCATATCCCAACCCATGTTTGATCTCCTCATGAATCTAATTGTAATAGTTATAACAAGATCAAAGGTTAAGGAAGAGTGATTTTTGACCAACCCAAGACACAACCCATTTTTTCAAAAAAAAATTGATTTTTTTCATCATTTTTTGATTTGTTTTTGAACACCTGTCAATAAAATTTACAAAATTACATAAATGGAAGTACATTATATTCCATAAAACCCACTGAATGACAACATCTCCCCTACAATGAAATGGATGCTTTCCCTCAAGCAGATGATAACTCATTGAAAATCAATAATATGGTACCCAAACAATGAAATCCAATCCCCCCACACTGAAATTTCAAAAATTATGCAATGAAAATCCATGCTGATATTGGGTGGGAAAAGGTATTGGGATTCTAATGTGGCTATCAAAGAAAAGGTTTTCATAGGCTCTAAGGGGCTTTCAAAAGGAAGAGTAATGTATGGGAAATGGGAGGCTATTTGGCTATTGTGATTCTCATGTGGTTCATAAAATGCCTCTATCATATTAATGCACACTGAGGTTGGAAAATCAGCTCGAAGGTCCACAAACTCAAGACTCACAAATGAGGGTGAAAACACACATTTTGAAACGATATCCATAGGTGGACTTGGCATGAAACCAAATGTGGTGTCTCACGGTTTGGGAAAATCATTTTCCAGATCAATAATTGAGCATTCAAAATTTGTTAATTTTGACAGAAAATTCATTATCCAAAGTCATAATGAAAATACAAAATTTTTTAGATTAAAACATTCATGTTGACTCCCAAAAATGGTTGGAAAAAATTATAAAATTGGAAGGTGGGTAATCAAGACTCTTGACTTTTCATTTTTTTTTGATTTTTTTTTTAGTTTTTTAGGTTTTTTTAGATTGTTTTTTTTATAAATTCACACCCACACAAAAGAGAAAGAGTAAAATAAAGGTGTTGATAAAAAAAGTGGTAAAAAATGAAAGATATAGGAAGAAGAATAAATAGGTAGATAGAGGAAGAGATAGAGAGAGAGAGTGAAGGGAAAGAGGTTCCCCTGGTTTGGATTTGGTGGGTTTCCATCTCCATCTAGTGGTAGGTCGACTAAAGAAGTTAGGGATCCAACAGAAGTCGATGTGGTTCTAGGATTGTGGGATGTTACCTGAAAAATAAAAATCATTATTCATCTAATGAAAAACTAAAAAGTAATTAAAATTTCATAAAATTAAATGAAAACATGGGTTGCCTCCCAAGAAGCGCTGCATTTATTTATCTATAGCTAGACAGTTGCAGTGGACGACTACCCATAGTCTGACGGTGGCCATCATATTTTCTCAACGCCAGTTTGATTCTAGAAAAACTTTTTCTTTGGTAGGCTAGATGATTCATTAGATAATTTCTTCCCATCCTTTTTTGTGTGCTTGCAATTCAATGGGGGTGGAAAGAGAATATTTATATCCTCACTTTCGTCTTTAACCTGAGGAATGATGTTATCCACAAAGTGCTGTTTTTCTATGCTTAGAAATTCAGGAATATGTCTCAATACTGATGGTTCATTTATGTAAGGATCAGATAACACAAAACCAGAGTATGAGATCCCAATTGTTTTTGAATCATTTATTTCATCACCTACCGATGTAAAGTAATGAGGATCATTGGAGTCATAATACTGAATAAAATTTTTAATATCCTTTATTTCAATGTTGTTCGCCAAAGAATGGTCAATTTTAACTTCACCAGTGATCACATTATTAATTAGGGAACAAATTTCACAACCTTCACTCTCATTGGGACAAGATAAACACATTTGATTAGGGTTCACCTCACATATAACAGAATTTTAAGAATCATGGATAGGAAATGATGAATGTTGGATAAACTGATTTGAATTAACAAATGAGAATTCTAGTTCATTTTCCTCATTATCATCCAAGATGAAGAAGTGGATGTTAGAGGCAAGATAAGATTCTAAAGATTTTTCAAGATCCTTTAGATCAATGGAGTTTTCATTTGTAATGTCAACATCAACTTCTCCATATATGACTTGGTTAATGAGGACACAATATTCACAAACTCCTCTATTAGTAGAACATGAAGTACATGATGGATTAGGATTCAACAAACTCTCAGAGGGTGTTTCAGAAGAATGGATAGAGAATGCAGATTCATTCTCTGATGGGTATCGCATGGATTGAAAAATATTTAACTTGACCAGTTGGTCACCAAATTCCATGGATAAGATACCAGCATGGATATCAATATTAGTTGTTGATGTCATGAGGAAGGGTCTTCCTAAAATTAGAGGAGATTGGAAAGAAGTTTTCTCACCTTCCATGTCAAGTACATAGAAGTCAGCTGGGAAGATAAGATCATTGACTCGGACAAGGACATCCTCAATTATTCCCTCAGGACTGGCTGTGCTTCGATTTTCCAATTGAATGGAAACACCCATTGGATGTAAGGGACCTAGACAAAGGTTGTAGAAATGGATTTGGTCATGACATTAACTGAGGCTCCTAGGTCTATGAGTGCATCATCAAAGTTGGAACTTCTAATTTGGCATGGAACCATAAAGGTACCTAGATCTTTGCACTTTATGGGAATAAACTGCTAGGTGGAAACATTTTCTAAGGTACTAAGTTGCCTCTTGTGGGTACACAACTCCTTGATAAACTTGGCATACTTAGGAATTTGTTTTATGGAATCTAAGAGGGTAATGTTTACTTCAACACATCTAAAAATGTTGAGCATTTCAGGATCAGGTTCAAATGACTTCTTTAGCTTAGAGACATCTTTTGGAAAAGGAATTAGATTCATAAGTGGAATTGAAGGAGATGAAGGAATTGTTTCAGATTTCTTTTCAAGTTTATTTTTCTTTTCATTTTCTACGTCAACATTCAAAGGAGGGTTGGAGGACTTATCTTGAGGCATAGAAATTTTATTTCCCAATCTATGTGAAATTGCACTTACATTACCCTTGGGGTTGGGTAATGGTTGAGCTGGAAGTTGGGAAGAATTGGATGGTTGCTGCTGACTAAGGTGGTATGCAAGTTGACCAATTAGGGTTTCAGTGTTCTTGAGGATAGAACGGGTGAAGGAGGAAAGATCTTCCACTGCACTTTCCCATGGTGGCTTGGAAGAAGATGCTTGTCCCGAATTGGGATTACCTTGATTTTGGTTCTTGGGAAAGAGATTTTATTGGTTTTGGAATTGGGAAGGCTCACTTGGATAGTAGAATCTAGGAGGAGGATTGATCCTTTGAGGTTGAGGAAGAAAAGGATATGGTTGTTGGAAGTTACCAACACCTTGACCATATTGAAACGGGTTTGGGTTTTGAGCAGGGAATTGAGGGGGATGAGAGATGGGATTATGATACCTCAGGCCTTGGTTATAGGAAGAAGATAAGGTATCAGAGTGAGGTTGGTTGAAGTTTATAACAAAATGACCTAATAGTTAAGGGTTGGTGTTCCGCTGATCATATGCTACATTGAGCTCCATTGGTCCAGATGAATTAGATTGATCCTCTTGAATTTATGGACATGTGTCAGTTGGATGAGATGGAGAGTTGCAGATTCCACAGTTTTTGATAGGTCCAGGAAACATCGATTGCGAAGAAGAGGAGGTTCGGGATTTGGATTCCATAGCTAATTATCGCACAAGACCTGTAAGTTCAGTCATCCACTCGGTCATCTTGTTCGGATCAATCAATTGATTATCTTGGCCTTGTTTGACTTTAGCATGTGCTCGAGTATGGAATTGTTGTGTGTTTTCAACCATGTTTCTTATAAGATCTCTTGCATTTACATGAGTTTTATCAACAAGAGCACCACCACTTTCGGCATTAATGAGAGTTCTCCCCATAGCCAATAACCCCTCATAGAAGTATTGTATCAAGAGTTGTTCAGGAATTTGGTGGTGTGGGCTGGTTGCAAAAAACTTTTTGAACCTCTACCAATACTCATGTAGTGATTCACTTGGGAACTAATGTATATCACTTATTTTCTTTCGGATAGAATCAGGAAAGAATTTCTCTAAGAAGAGTCGCTTCATGTCATTCCATGTGGTTATGGAACCAAGAGGTAGGTATTAAATCCATGACTTGGTAGTGCCAGCTAGGGAGAAAGGGAATGCTCAGAGTTTTATTTGTTCTTCATAAACCCCTTGAGGATTTATGGTAGAGCACACTACTTGGAACTCTTTAAGGTGGATATGTGGATCCTCAGCGGCTAGCCCGTGGAAATGAGGAAGAAGATGAATCAAACATGATTTGAGTTCGAATTCATCTTCTATGTTTGGATATTGAATACCAAGAGGTTTTTAATTCATATCAGGGGCATATATTTCTTTAAGGGTTTGTTCCCTAAGATTTTCCATTTCAAATTCAACTGGTTGGATGAGGACTGGTTCTTGAATGAGTTGATTATCTCTTATGTTCCTCCTAAGTTAGCGAAGTGTTCACTCAATTTCAGGGTCAAACAAATCTAAGGGATTAGTTGGGAGGCTATGGGGCATTCATAGAGATGTTGGAAGAAATAGTAATATGGGATTTTATTTTTATTTTTTTCAGTTTATGATTTTTATGAGAAGATGGGTTTTTCTTTGTATTTTTTTCAAAAAAAAATTAAATTTGTTTTTTTTTTGTTTTTTTACAATAACCAGAAAACTAATGACTATTTAATTTCACCATCCTCGGAAACAACGCCATTTGAAATTCACGTCCGATTGTCACCTATTGACCGGTCAAAGTCCCGGTGCTCTGCTAATGTGTATAGCCGCACTCTGGTCGAATCCTCGGCGATGATACTTTGTAATAGTCGTTTTTTTAGTTGATTGTATTTTGATTGGGGGGTTTGTCTGCAGAGCTTAATTTAAATAATTGATTGATTAAGATTGATTTAATAATTTGATAAATATTGGGATGATTTCATCATTAGGTAGTTAATCTTGTGATATCCTTGATCTTTGCTTTATATTGCATTGAATTAACACCCATGTCACAAGTTGATGTTGATTGGAATTCCTAAGTGTTAAGGCTTTAATCCAAGCCATAACTTAACTAGGATTCTAATATCAATCAGTACTTGATTTTGGTAGTGCATTTATGGTTCCAATAATCCATGGAATCTATATGTTAAACAAAACAAGTCATTAATCTATGACATGCTAATTCCAACATACACAATGTTAATTTAAAGAATATTCGTCGAGCAAAAGATCTCAATCACTTAACATACCTAAATTATAACTCACCCCAATTAAATATTTACTCAGTCATTAAAATTATTACTAATCTGGTTATAATTATTATGATGATAAATTAAGAAGATAAGATAAATAAAGGGATAAGAAATGTTTTGTGCACCGAACATACACACACACGAACGATGATGAGAATTAAAAACGAAATTTAGATTGAATTGGAAATAAAAAGAAGGGAAGAGGATTCAACTGAATTTAAACTATTTTAGGAACATTAATATTAAACTACATAATTTGGATGAGAATAAGAGATATTGAAGAAGAAATTTTCATTAAAACAGAATTACAAAAGAAAGGACTTACAAAATTACAACAATGAAGAGCATAAAAGTAAATGAAAACAAAGAGAGGAGGAAAGGTATCTCAAGTGAAAACTTGAGTATGGTAGGTCTTCCAAACCCTTTGTTAAGGCTTTGGTCGTACCAATATGATCTCATCTCTTCTTAAATGCCAACCCCTCTCAAGGAGAGAAGGGGAGAGTATTTATAGCCCAAGGAGTGGACTGTTTGCATTCCCAATCTGTCCCTCCACTTTCATCTCCAAGTTGTCTATTCAGACAGTAGAATATCAAGAAATCTACTTCTTAAAAGTTTTAGATAATAAATTTTTCCGACCTCTGTAAAAATTTGGAGGCATTTGGACATATGGATCCAGAGTTATGGTGGTTTGATTAAACAAAGGTAAAATGTCCATTTTTATCCATTCTTTTTTCGATGGCCAAAATGTGAATAGATTTTAGAACAGGAAGATGCCTTCAAATAAAAATAATTTCTTCAAAAATGTTGTCCTTCCATATATTCTCTTTCACACTGAAAAATATCATCTCAAATTTATGTTCACATAATGATAAATATCAATATTTTTGTGCTGATTTTATTTGTCGTCCAGAATGCTTGGGGCACAAGCATGTGGCACCCGGGTTGGGATGTTACAAAGTTGTTTCAAATGGTGTTTTCTTTTCTTTAATTTTTATTACTATTTGGGAAAGGTATAAAAGATACTAGGATGATTAGTTCCTTTTTTATAATCTCATGAATGAGATTATCTAACCCATGTATGGGAGAAAACCCAAGTACCTGAGGTGGGATTGATGTTTATGATATTGTTCTTACAGTTGAATGTTATTTCACCTTGAGTGATGAACTTTTTGTGTGATGTTATTATTTTACTATGATTTTTATTCCATGATTATTATGTAATGATATTTGGGTACACATACAACATTCTAGGAACTCAAGATTTATTGTGACTTGCATAATTTTAGGCACGCACAGAAAAATAGATTTTGGGAGAGTTGTTAAAATAAAATGGCTTTCTTTATTTGAGAAATTAAAAATAAAAAGGATATTAATAAGAAATAGAAAATTATAAATGATTCTAAATGTTAAAATTTTAAATGGATAAATGGGTTTTTAATGGGTATCTTTGGAATATGAGAAGAAGAATACCCTATGTTAACCATAAAATAGATAAGGGATGGTTGAAGGAAGTGTTAGTGCCTCTATTTTGACCATATGGTAGGGTATGGGGAAATGGCTTGTTGTGTATCTATATGAATATATCTCGTTAAAATTTATTACTTATGTGTTATGTACCCTAATATTTTTTTCTGTAATCATAGAGGTATGCCTCCATGAATATTCTTATTAATAGTATGGAAGGAGGATTTGGTTGGAAATGATCCTCTATTCATGGAACCTGAGGCTCTGATAGTACCAGATGAAGAAGTGAGAGATCAATTTCAGGAGAACTTTTCTTAATTTATTCATTTTATGGAAAGAGACACAAGGTTGGTTAAATGAAATTTTTCTAACTTGAAATGAATGTTTTAGTTGCATAACCATCTGACCATCACCGAAAAGGGAGGACCTGAGACAACTGAGTTATGTATCATGTTTTTTCATATGACCCTTCACCATTTAAAGACTCCTACTAGGAAAAGTGTCAAGTTGGTGGCTTATATATTATTTGGTCAAGTGAAGCATAGGGGTGGAATCCAGACTCTGGGAAATAAGTTATATAATATCTTGTGGAAGGAATTATAGGAGAAGTTGTTGGAACACTTTTACCTTGAGATTCTCAGGAAATTTGAGTTTATATAGTTGACCTAGGAGAGTATATCTGTGATGTAATATGTTGGATGCTTCAATAATTTTTAGCAATTTCTCCCAGTAGTGGCTGCAGATGAGGCTACTGTAGTGAAGCATTTCTAGGATGGTCTTAAATGTGAGATTAAGTCTCAGGTTAACATCAATTGACTAAAGAAGTTTTTTGAAGTAGTGAATCGGGATCTCATTTTTTAGGGAAAACTAAAGGAGGATTCTAGTGTAATATAGGTGGTTTTATCTAGATGACTATAAGGTACCTCAGTTGAGAGTAGGAAGCATCACTTTGAATATGTAAAATAGGTAAATATAAATCAAAGTAGTTTGGGAGAAGGATTAGTTACTCAGACTAGTAACTAAATTTATCGCCACCAATGTGGTAGGTTAGGTAACATTCATAGCCAGTGTCCTAAACCACCAGTAGAGTGTCAAGCCTATGTCAGAATGGGGAAATTATAGAGGTATTCTAGAAACCCTCATCCAATGGGTAGTGATTAGGGAACTATGCCAAATTAAAGGGATAGAAGGGGATCTTATACCCATTATCAGTTGAGAAGTTTGAGTTCTTTTGGATCTGGTGATCGAGGCAGTGGACATGGTACTTTTGGGAAATATTTCCCCTATCAAAATTTTGGTGAATCTCAAGATACTTGGACTAAAACATGGGTAATAGGGGAAGAATAGTTTCATTATTTTCATTCTACACTTGTGGATAGAAATATTGGTTCATCGATGGTCATAAGTACTATTCTTGTAACTTATATGCTATGTAGTGCCTAATTTTATACAAGTTCCTCTCGTTATTTTAAATTTTCACAACTTGTGAATGGTTTTAGTCTGATAGTGGAGTTTTTGAGTGGAGTTATGACATTCAACACACCGTTGGGAGTGTGGTTGAGGGACATCTATTTATGTAAGGGGTGTTCTATCAAGGTTAGGGAGTATCATTTCTATTGGGATCTTTATATACTTTATATGTCATTATTTGACTTGATTTTTGGTATGGATTGTCCGGTATCATATTGATACCATGTCAATTGTTACCATATAAGAGTGACCTTTACACCTCCTAAGGGTAACAGTTATGTTCATCGAGGAGAGTGGGATACCAAGCCAGTTTTTGCAGGGCAAGTTCATGAATAACTGGGGGATCTCACCGCCTAAGTTACAAGTAATTTTTTAGATAGTGGGGGTATAAATCATGATGTATTTCCACCCGTAGTAGACCAATTCCAAGACATGTTTCTAGAATAATTCTTAGGGTTTCCACCTATGATGGATTTTTAGTTTACAACTGAGATCATTCCAAGATTCAAACGTGTTTTTATTCCACATTATAGAATGGAACTAATAAAGCTTCAAGAGTTTAAGACTCATCTGGAATAGTTGATGGATAAGGGATCTACCTGTCAAAGTACATCACCTTGGGGTTTTCTAGTCTTGTTTTCTAATAAGTTTAATGGAACATTGTGTTTATGTTTTGATTACCAAAATTTGAACCAGATGAAATTTAAGAATTTGTGTCCTCTTCCTCATATCTATGATCTCTTTGACCAGTTGATAGGAGATTGTGTTTTCTCAAAGATCGACCTAAAATTGGGGTATTATTAATTGAGAGTTAGACTATCTGAAATACCATGTACTTATTTTGGAAGAAGGTATGGCCTATATGAGTTTTTTATGATGTCATTCGGGCTGATGAATGTTCCAAGTGTGTTTATGGCCACGATGAATCAGATTTTCCACCCGTACCTAGATTAGTTTGTGGTTTTTTTATGGATGAAATCTTGATGTAATTCAAGACTCATGAAGATCATGACCAATATCTTTATATCAACCTAAGAACACTGAGAGGGTAATATCTATATTCCAATCTATCTAAGTTTCAATTCTTAATTGACCGAGTACACTTATTGGGTCACATCATCTCATAGTAAGGTTTCTAGTGGACCTATATAAAGTTTAGGTAGTGGTTTCTTTGTAGAATGCCAAGAATGTTTTTGATATCCATAGATTTCTGAGTTTAGCAGGTTATTATCAAAGGTTCTTCTAGGACTTTTCCCACTTGGAAGCACCACTTTAAAGCTTAAATAATAAAGTAATTATTTTTTAATGGTCTGGGGAATGTGAGAATTATTTCTAGGAGTAGAAGAATAATTTTACTACCACACCAATCTTGATCCTAACTAATCCGGGTGAAGAGTATACGGTGTTTTGTGATGAATTTAGAATTGGACTTGGAGTAGTGTTGATTTAGGGGGTCTATTTGTGATGTATGGGTCACATCAGTTGAGGCCACGTGAACAGAATTTTTCAATTCATGACCACGAGTTGGTTGTAGTGGTTTATGAATTAAAGTGTTAATGACATTACCTGTTGGGAGAAAATTTTACTGTGTGTACTGATCACGAGAGTTTAAAATACATCTTTTCATAGTGATATTTAAATTTTTATTGGTGTATATGTGTTGATTATATGAATTCATTTTATTTTGAGCTATTATATACACCCATGAAGGGAAATGGTGTTTTTAACACTTTAACAGGAAAACACAGACTTAGGCAGTTCAAGAGTCTAGTTCTGAGTGGAAGATGATGACCTAGTTGAATGATATTCATGTTGGGGTTTAGGATGGATAGAATAAAATAACCCTCATATCTTTATTGGTGAATTCCAAACTTTTTGAAGTAGATCAGGGAGAGGTGGTATGAGGATCTAAAGTGTTTGGCCTTGAGGGAAATCCTTGAAGGTGTGGAGTCACATTTCGGTTGAACTATATATGAGGATGAGATCATCTATGTTTGTAACCATGTTTTTGGCCTATGTGTATTAGAAAAGATATGATGGGTGAGTTTCATGCTTTGAAGTGGGAAGTGAATCCTAGATTGACCAAAATATATCATGATTTATGTCAATAGTATTGGTGGTTTGGGATAAAGAAGGAGGTTGCAAAGTTTATGGCATAATGTTACACCTGTCATCAGGTGAAGGCCAAGAATCAGTGGCCTGGTGGTTTACTACAACTATTTCTTATTCCAAAATGGAAGTGTGACAACATTACTATGGACTTAATGGTTAATATTCTAAGGAAACCTTAAAATAATAATACTATATGGGTGATTGTGGACCAATTGATGAAAGTATCCATTTCATGCCTATCTAAGAGAATTTATCAGTGGATTATTTGGGATACTTATATGTTCGAGAGATAGTTAATTTTCACATGAAGTTATGGATCATTGTTTTACACCATGACTCATGTTTCACTTCATTCTTAGGGAAATTCTTGCAAAAGGTACTTGGTATAAAGGTGTTTCTGAGTACGTCTTTCCACCCATGGACATATAGGTAGTCAAAACATACTATACAGGTATTGGAAGATATTTTAGGGGTACACATAATAGAATTTGGTGGATCTTGGTAAAAGAACCTAGAACTCATTGAGTTTTCCTATAAAAATAGTTATTAGGAGACTATTCAGATGGAACTATATGAGGCTCTTTATGGTAGTCCATGAAAATTACCTCTATGTTAAATCGGGGTAGGTGAGTCTCAGTTGTTAGAATTGATTATTGTGTAGGAGACATCATATCAAGTCCAGTTTATTTGTAAACATATGCCTATGTATTATATTAGTCAAAAGTCATATGTTTATTGAAGTCGATGGTCCCTTGAGTTTACAGTGGGTGATTGTGTATTCCATTGGGTGTTTCCTAGATTGCATCACCATAGGATTCAGAGGTAGGGAAATTTGGAACCCAGTTTTTTTGAACCTTTTGATGTTGTATAAAATATTGAACCGGTGTAATATCGATTATATCAGGTATAGTGTTATGCATGATCTTTTTCATGTGTCACATCTTTAGCAGTGTCACCATAAAACCTTCTCATGTGATCGATGTTGATGATGTTGAGCTTGGAGATGATGTGTCCTTTGAGGAAAATATAATTCATGTTTGGATCATAGTGAGAGGGTGTTGTGGGTAAATATCATGAAGATAGTTTGAGTATTGTGGAAAAATGGCCACATTCAGGAGGAAACATGGGAGATAGAATCAAATATGCGGGCTCAGTGGACCTAAATTTTTACCTTGGAATCTTAGAGATACTTGGGAGTATATCTCAAGGATGAGTTATTATGAAGTGGGGAGATTATAAGATCTCGACCTTTCTAGATATATCTCTTTCTCATTTTTAGGTAATATTATACCTTTCTTTTGGTTATATCATGCTTACATTTTTTTTCTAGGTTTTTTTGGGTTAAATTAAAGAAATTTGGAAGCCTAAGGGGATATGAACAATAAACACATGTTTAGAGAAGGCTATGTAGTTTTCCCAGGAAATTGTGTGTTTCTTTTTGGTGGAATAAGAGGTGGTGCACGGTTTGCACATGGTTTGGCCAAACAGTGCGGCCACCCTCCCCAAATCATGCACCCAGAAACAATGGGGGTTTGTATGTTTGGCACATGGTTTGTCAGAATATGTTATACATAGGAGAAACCATGTTTTCCCTAAGTAGAGGTGTGTTATTTGTAAAACCATGTTCTCTTTTCTAAGAAACCATATGCATGGTTTTTTAATCCCTTTAAATTTTAATTAAAATTCTCGAACCCCCCGATTTTTAACCATAAACACCCCTATTAATACTGACATGATTTCCAATGTTTTTGGAGGTCCTCGATAGGATTAAAAGTCTCCTAGAATCCCTTTTTACGTGAATCAATTGTCTAATTGAAGGATCAGATCCTCTTCCAATAAGTAATCTTTTCTTGTTTGGTTTACTTTATCTCTCTCTTCTTTCTCTCATATTTTGGAAGGATGATTTTCTCCATTAGTGATGGGTTTAGATCTAGGTTTTGATAGATGATATTTCATTTGATCTTGATCCTGGTTGTTGGTCCTAGATCTACCACGTCATTATGATTTTGATATGTCCGCATCAAATTGGGGATTTCGGATTGATGAGCGCTCATCAATGACCTTGAGGTAGGTGGTCTATTTTTCAAATCATGTGGTCTTTATTTTAATTTAATGTATATAATTGTGAAATTTTAATTTCCACATTGGGTAATTTCATTCTAAATTGAATTAATTAATTGATTTCCCATGCGATTATAAAATTCATCCAACATGTGATTTTGAAATTGGGGGATATTGTGATTATGAAATTTTTGAATAACGGGGTTATGAAATTGATTGATTAATTGGATTAATAAATTGATAGCGACCCATGGGGTGTGCTGATATGATTGAAATAATGATTTATAAATTATGGAAATGAAATATAAATGGGTTGATAATGTGAAACAATGAGATGTAATATTTTTTATTGAGTCTTGGGATAGTGACCACTGATCCAAATAGACATGGGGTTCCAAACTATTACTCTAGTCCCCCAATATATATATATCACATGTGATCACTAAGTTGTGAGATAGGTACCACTACTCCAAATACTCATGTGGTTCCAAACTTCTTCTCTAAGACCCCATTTTTTTAATGAGAATTGGATTTAAATGATTAATGAAACCCCATGAAGAAATGAAATGTGATATCCTTTAGTGGATGGTTTAGACTCTGACATGGGTTGAAATAGGTATTGATGGTTTGGGTTTCATCATGAACCCAAGGATTTATGTGGTATATTAAAGGATAATTTAACACAAAAACTATTTACTTATTCTTATGCACTTTATTCCTTATAAAACTGCATACATTGTTATAGACTAGATATTGTTTTAGGTTCTGTTTGTAGTGTCCTACTGAGTTGTACTCACACCCTAATCGGGATGTCTAATTAGTACCTGAATAGACTTCATGTATTTAGGATAGGATAAGGCAAAGAGACGTATATTATATGGTTAAGTCATGATGGAGCATGTATGAGGGAACTGGACATGATTTTGGGACCCACTTTGGAGTTTTTAGTGTGTCATTTTTTTCATTTTTTATTTGACACTTGACACTTATATGGAATGACATATTTACTTATTTGGTTTATAGTCATTTATCTATGTTTCAAATCATCATGTGATGTTTGTCTTTACATGTTATGGTATTATTCTGGTTATTGTTTATTATTGTCTAGATATGGTTTATTTATGTCCATTTTTTATGCTTTGATAAAGTGGGTATAGTCTCCCATGATATATATATTAGACCCTCACTAATAGTCAGTAGCCTCTAACATATGAGGAGGTATTCTTAAAGTATTTTAACCAACTGGCTTGGGGAACCGGCATGTGGCGCCCGGGTCAGGACATTACACCAAACAAGGGTTAAAGAGGGGTTCTCTACCATGAATTCATGATGGAGATATTCAATACAAAATTTACTTGTAAGGGGGGTGTCATATCAAGAAGACTAAGATCATGATATAAAATTTGAGTGCTCGGCATGGTCTTTTGGGTAATTATCTTCATCTTTCAAGTTGTTGGACCTGTGAGATATCAATTTGTAATGGAAATTTGTGTCATTGGGCCTTCGGGTCATGATTAGGGTCACCTCTCAACCCCATTTCAAAATAGAGAATTATTTTCTTAATAAAAAGGGGGTGTTTCCCCTACCTATTTATAAAATAATAATATATTAAAAATAATGTAAATATTAATTATTAACTATACTATGAATTATTAGTTATATAATTATTATTGTAGTTAAAAATATATATTTTATTTTATTAATAATTACTATTTATATTATCAATATAATTTTTAAAAGTTGTATTTTTAATTATATATTTAATAATATAATTACCATTATGTAATTAATTAATTAATATATTTTATATAATTAGTGATTAATAATATATTTAATATAAATTGTAATTAGTGGTTTTTAAATGATGTTCAAGTAATGATTAATTATTTATTAATAATAATAATACTTATAATACTTATTATGTGAACTAATTATAATATACATACAACTGATACTTTAAAAAACATATAACATTAATCTTAGATAAAAATTTATGAAAAATAGGAAATGCATCACTCTGGTATATGTTTCTATCTTGGATAATCCTTTGTGTCACATCTTGGTGTATATATAATGTCTACACTCCATGTATATGGATATGTATTCTCTGGTGTATGCACCTCATGTGTATCATCTATTTTAAATTCATCCACATCATCATGTGTGAAAGGTAGTGGATCCAAAGTCTCTTCACATGTAACCTATCTTAGATGGATGGAAAGAAGATGCTGACAAGAAATCTCTTCTGAATAAGAATAATATGGATACTGTGTAATGGGTATCTCTCGGATGATGTAAAATGATGACTGAAATAAATTCCACTTTTTATTAAGAACTGTGACATAATCTAAAAATGTAAGGGAGAGTGAAGTAGAATCACTAAAAAATGTTTCATGGACCACTGTAGGGATAACTTGTGGTTTGGATCGTCTGTGATGGGAATGGGAGGATTATCTGGTCGATCATGATGGACAGGCTCCTCATGTGCCACATCATTTGTGGTTCATCAATTACAGGCTTGTCACCCTTTGACACGTCTATAACAGGCTCATCAACCTCAACATCACCTGAAACTTCAAATAAAATCCCATAATAAGTATCATCCATGGGAAGAAAAATCTCTTTCAATACTCTATGAAAACTGGCCTATTCAAATTCACCTATCTCTATGGGATTAAATATGTGAATAAGTTGTGTGATATGATCAACCTGTAAAAACAAATTATGTAGTTGACTAAATTTAATAAAAAAGTCTGTTAAAAATTGGAAGGAATAATTATTACCAACTAATGATAGCTTCGTATGTGTCATGTAAGATATATCAATGAGGTCATACAGTATGAGGGCCCATAATATAACTGATTTGATAGATGCATCCATACTATGTCTTACCCTCATAATCGAGACTCATGACATTTGTCTCACATCTCAATATAGCATGAATAATATCTCCTCCAGTAAAAATATCACTTCATTGACATCTTTAAGGAATTAAGTGAAGGCATCTGAATGGGTTTTATAGGGATGGGTTGATGGAAGTTGAACTACCACATAACTATTTCAATGTCGTGCCACTCAATGATGTAAAAATGAATAAGAGGTATGACTCATGCAATGGTAGCAAACATCATTGTACAGTAAGGTGGGATACTCTAGAGGATAGGACCAACATATGGTTTCCATGAAACCTATAATATAAAAATATGAGTATTAAATTAATAAATTAAATAATGTACACCAAAAATATAATTTTAGTATATAATTAATAATCATGTACGGCATCTAGTCAATGATTGTCCAACATAAGTTTGTAAGTGTGGACATCATGTCTAGTGGTATCTAAATGTCTATGGGCTTGAATCCACTTGTATATAACATTTTTTTAGTTATATTTTCAAAATAAAAATTTATAAATTTTATTTTTACATTGGAAAAAACATATCATCATCCACGCGGGGCATCCTTTAAAATGTTGGAAGGCAACGGTGCACACACATGTGGAGCGAATCAAGGGACACATTCATATACCTTAATCTAGATCTGAATAACTCATTCTCTAAAATATATATATATATATATATTGTCAATGTGACTTGAACTGAATAGTGATTTTTAGTTATAATAAAGACGTAAAAACTCCCAAATATATCACCTAATCTGGATCGGGCCCTCAAGTAACGTTAAATACAAAATATGAGAAAATATAGTAGAATGAATGATAAAGATCATGCCATTATTAAGTATTAGAATATATGAACATGAAAATCTTATTATGGTGATCTCATCAGCATCATTAGATAAATAAGTGAATTTTTTATCTATCCATGGAATGTGTAGCCGATTGTCAGCAACGGACCTACCATCATCATAGACCTCAATTCCTAGTAGTCTCTAAAATAAATAAATATAATCACCACCAACTCAGTTTTTCATGATAGCAACTTCAGTTTAGAGGCTCAATATAAAGGATATATCTTTAATGGTGATCATCATCTCTCTATCTAGTAAATGAAAAGTAGGTGTCTATGATCTCCATCTCTATACAAGGGATCTAATGAGTTCTTGATCGATGAAGGTGAAATCACACATCGCTACACCATATAACCTTGTATGTTGAAGATGCAAGATGATGGCAGGAGGGGGTCCATCATGATGGAAGTGGTGTGACCTTTATATGTTTGGACTAGGAACATGATGCCCTTCTAAGACAAGATGAGAAATTTGTCTAACCTAGAAGGTGAGAAAATTGGCTTGTACATATATAATTTTGATATAGTCATTACTATTTATTGTTAGTTTAATAAATATTGTAAGATAATTTTTAATAAGTAAAACTAATAGAATGATATACACCATTAGCATTTGTAATGAAGGAGGTTATTTGGTAAGAAAATGATGTACACGGTTATCATTTGTATATGTTTTAATTATGTAAATCTTAAGTTAGTGTAATAAATTTTATAAAATAATTTATGTATGCATATTTCACCTTTATGACGGAAGATATTATCTTTATGCAATTTTTTTTATATACACTGCTTATCAAATTTGTTGTTTACCATTGCACAAACTATGTTATACCTTTGAATGATCTTACTTGTATTTTAAAAATTAATTATGATGTTATGTTTCAATAAAATTTTAATACTTTAATTTACTATAATCCTATATGATATGTTTAAATAGTTTTTTTTTATATTTAAAATACATACATATATATATATATATTGTTCTTGAATGTTATAATTTGTATCAATCTCATCTCAAATAATAAACTATCATTAAATACCAAAATACTTTCTGGTTATGAAATGATATAGAATAAAAAAATTGGACATAAAACATGAAACAAGCTAGTGTACAATAATATTTTTACACAGCAATGACAAAATACATTGAGATTGTCAATAATGATGTGTAGTGGATCACTCCCCTTCCATGTTGGGACATTTATTACGAATATTACCTATATCAAAACATATACTACATTGTATTATCACTCCTCATTCTTGAGGCCAGTCCATATCATTTCTAATATGAGTAGACTTTGGCCACCCTTGAGGATGAAACCTAGTAATATCAGGGACCAAAATTGATTAATCAGTAGACAAGGTAAAATAAGGAAAATCACAAACAGGTATCCAAGATGCACTATAGTAGTAAACCGAAGTGATAATGTGATATATTGGATCAAAAAAGGGTTCCAAGATAAGTTCACCAATGCAAAAACTAAAATTATATCTGCAGAGGGATACATAAATTCCTAGAAATAATCACAATCACAATACATGTTCTCTAGTAATACCACTAACACTCGACCACTATTTCCTTTGAGTGGGTTGTGGTACTTGGATACCTCAAAGATGCTCCATGAACGGTCAATGATTCGAACAAAAAATGATGTCATGTCTTATAATATCGTATCAATGTATATTTAAAACTTTTGACCAAAGTTTATCCCCTGTTTCATCCCCTGATAATCCTATTGGAGTCATTCAACAAGGTACTTCACATAATAATATAATTTCTCTTTCACTAACTTGTAATTTTTATTTTTTGAACACCCTAGAATATGTTATTTATACACTCTATAATATTAGTGGTCATATGGACATATCTTTTACCACCATAATATGTTAATTACCATTTTTTACATTGCAATATGATTTATATAATCATAGACATCTTGATTATCCCTTTTAATTCCTTCCAACTGCTCATAAAAACTTCTCTATTGTGGTTTATACATGAAAAAAAGGCATCATATAATTTAAAAGGATAAAAAAAATTATTCAAACCTAAATTAGTTTAAATAAACATACCAAATTTTATGATTTCCTTTATTATTTCCTCATCATTGAAAAGCTTATAGATATTACTGGTAATATATTTAATACAATATCGATAATAACCATTAGGTTCTTTCTGTGAAAACTCATCATTGTTAACATCTTCTATAACTTCTCAATGATGATCAGATATCAAAAAACTCCTTATATTTGTGTAACATGAATGTGTGTACATTCTAAGAACTAACTCCATGATTTTAAGTTCTCATTTTCAACAATAAGAAGATCTAGTGGGAGTGGGGCACAATTTCCATCCGGTAAGGCAACAATGAGTAATACACCTATATAATTTACATAATGAAAGGTTTTATCAACCTGAATGATTTTTTGCAAGAAATAAATATGACGATACATATATTCAATTCCCATAATATCCTATAGAACTTCACATTTCTTCAATAAACCTAATTATCATTAGATACATACTAAATAGTGTCAAGATGATAAACAACCAGATTTTTGAGATAAAATAATTCTATTAGTTGTGGAAAAACATTATTTGATTCATTTCAATCACCATAAACATTTATAATATCTTTATATTTTTTACATCCAAGATTTGGAATAATAAATATTGTATTTTTAAAACTGATACACTCGTTCCTAAATGATTGACATAGAAATATCCTGACATGTTCATATCATCACAACAATAATACTCAATATAAACTCTGCATTTTTTGTGGAATGATCCTATGATGGTGTATGGTGAAAACAAGTATATGGGCCTTAAAACTTAGTAATATTATAATATGAAAAAAATATCATATATTGCACACATTTGAAATTTACATTCAGAACCATATTTGTTACACCAAATGATGTATTTTGATATATTAGAGTCATCAACTAAAAATCAAAAATTCTACTCTATGTGGTACTACTTAACCAGATTTTTCAATGCCCTTTTAGTTTTAAATTCTTACCAAAAATACAACGTATTTCTAGTTAAAATAAATGCGTTACCTAGAATTCCTAGGAATTCAGAACTTTGTGCAATGTCACCCCAATCAAACTCAAGTCCATGCGACATTCCCTTCACTAAGGAATTCAGTAAGGGAGGTTAGTTATCACTCACTAGTTCTTAAATATATTTCAAAGGAGACTCATAAGGTTAATTGGACACATCTTTCTCACCCACACCATCTCTTATTGCATCATCAGATACTTCCTCATTAGTGAAAGTCTCATTCATTAAATCCAGAGTATCAATAGGGATGTCACTTATAGTTTTGTCTATATTATTATCATCATCTTTATAATTAATTTCTGTTAATGGAGCTGTATGAGAAGACAATAAATTATAATTTTGTGAAGGATGGAATTTAATATATGTCCTATAATTGGGGTATATATTAGTAGATCACACCTCATTAATAACAGAAATATCAGTATATAATTCTATTAGATCATAGATGTATATTTTCCTGAACAATGAGGATGTTTCAACTCAATCCGTGTCATTAAGTAGAGGATACTCAGTGTTCCATAAATGGTCAACATATTGTAGATGTTGATATGTGATTGAAGTAATTACTTGATCAACTCTCAATGTTAAGTGATTGTGAATATTCCTACAAACTTCTTCCAATGACACACATTCGTGAAGGTTAACCACTTTTACAAGTGTCAAAATATATCAAAATCCCAGATCATTATAAATTACTTCACCATTTAAATATTTGGATTTAGATTTTATTACAAATAAAAAATTATTAAATCACTATATATATCACTAGATCATCATTAAATGCTTAAAAAAATTTAATCAGATAACATTTAAAAAATACTGACTTGATTTTGATACTTTTCTATGGATTAGTTTATTATTAATCGATAAACTAGTCAAATCCTAGGGGGGAGTCCTAAAGACTCCATTGTCTCATATTTCAGAAGCCTCTATTCATATTTCATTCATGGTGTATAAATCCAACATCAAACATCAATTCCTCATGTGGATCTTCCTTTTATTAAAATAATACGCACATCCAAGTGATGGGTACTTGGGGTATAGGATACATAATATCTTACTGTAGACATGTAAAATGATATATTCTTAGAGAGAGATATGACACACAGGTCATCGATAAGGAAAGAAAATTCCATTATTATAAATTATAAAACTACATACAAAATAATTACACATTCAATTACAATCATACATTGTTCAGTCATCTCAAGATCAGTCATCACTCAATAATCTTTCCAAGTTTTTTAGAATATTATTATGTTATGCATATAGTAAATATTTATTAATATTATTTTTAAATATAATTATATAAATTACTATAAATTTATGTAAGTAATGATATAATTTAAATATAAATATTAATATATTTCATACTGATAATAATAACATATATGCATATATCTAATTAATGATTTAATAAACATTAAGAATTTTTTTACTTTTAATGAATGGTTATAATAATAAATTATAACATGATTAAAATTATATATGATATAATATATATATATATATATATTTATATTTATATTTATATTTATATTTATATTTAGAAAACGTTGACTTGATCTTGAGAATTTTTTTATGGATTGGTTTATTATTAATCGATAAACAAACTAAAACCTGGGAGGAAACTTCTTAAGACTCCATTGTCTCGTATTTCAATAGTCTAATATCTTTTTTCAGTTATAGTGTATATATCAAGCATTGAACATTAACACCTCTTATATAGCCTCATTTTATTACAATAATACTCACATTTAAGTGAAGGGTTCTAGGAGTTTGGGATGCATAATAATTTACTACAAACATACAAGCCCATACATTCTTAGAGAGAGCGGTGACACACATGTCATCAATAAAGAAATAAAGTGAAATTATTATAAATTATAAAACCACATACAAAATAATTAAATAGTCAATTAAAATCATACATTGGTCGGTCATCTCAAATCAGTCATCACTCTATATTCTTACCATGTATTTTTAGGATAGTTTTGGATATAATCAACATATAATAATAATATTTATATATATATATATTACTAAATAACTATGAAATTAATGGTATATATATATATTATTCAATTAACATATTATTTTATTTTTAAATATGTTAATTTTTATAACATATATATATATATATATATATAATCATATTCAAATAAAGTTAATGCAATTTTTTTAGAAAATATTATTAATAATATATTTTTTTTAAATGTGTACTTAGAATATTTTTATTTATCTATGTATCCAATAGTATATTATAAATTTATTTCAATTTAAACATAATCTATAATATTATATATACATATAAATATAATCAAATGTAATTATTTATATTCTAAATTATAATTATAAAAAATCATTTTTTTAACCAATTATAATTTTTTAAATATAACTAATATCATTTTATAATAATTACTAATAATATTGTATGTATATAATTATTTTTGTAGAAAAATATTATTAATTGTAATTTTTTAATGTAATTAAAGAAAGTAACATTATTTACATTTATATAACCAATAATATAGTATCACTTTATTTTAATTTAAATAAAATAAATTAAGTTATGTATATCCTTTCTTGTAAGTAATTATATTTTCCAAAATATAAATACAATAATTTTATACATAATTACTCATAATATTTATTATTTATAATTATTATTATTTAAAAGATACTATTAATAGTATATTTTTAAAATTTCATTCACAAAAAAAATATTATTTATAAATATATCGAATATGATATTATAAATTAAATTAAATTTAAATATGATAAACAATATAATATATATATATATATAATTATATTAAAATAAAGTGAATAACATTTTTTAAAAAATATTTTGGGTAATCTAATTTTAAAAAATATTTAGATAAATTTTTTTTTGTTTATCCAATAATATATTTTCAAATTATTTTAATTTAAATATAATATATGGTATTATATTTACATATAAATGTATTAAAATATAATTATTAATATTATAAATTATAATTATACATATACATTTTTTAAGCAATTACAATTCCCCAAATCATTCAACATGATCTAAATCATACAAAAACATATAAATTAAATCATACATTTACACAATGTTGTAATTTAAATAAATAAATCATGCAGACAAAATAATTAAAACAATTTGAAAACCAAATTTTAAAAAAAACATATTCTAGATTCCTGGAGTCCACCCCAAATAATATCTTGAGAAAGAAAGAAACTAATTTACCAGAACTTCACTGAAAATTTAGGGAGGGGAATGTGAGAAAGGAGTGGAAAGGGTTTACTTTTTATAATTTTTCTCCAATGAGAAATGTTAACCCTGTTCACACCTCCTGTTTGAGAGTGGCATAGGAAGCGTGAATGGGGTTCACCCATATTACTAGTTATATTGATAAATATTGAATAATTTAACATATTTAAAAAAAATCTAAAATCCAAAAAAACTCTCATCAATGCCTTTTGAACTATTTTTTTTAAATTAAACCAGTTTTTATTAATTTTTTTCTAGAAAACCTATAAAAACTCATATCTTTTATCCCAATGTTATTTTAGTCCCGTTATTGTGAGAAAAAATTGTGATTTGGTTATTTGTTAATAGATATAGTTAAATTTAGTTTATTTAGATAAAATGGTGTGTCCAGTTCCAAATTAGTTGGTGTTGGCCATAATAATGGTGAGTGCTAGATCAATTATCCCTCACCCCCACCCCACCCCACCCCCTAAATCTCCAGTGCCCCCCCCCCCAATCTCCAATATATTTAATTTAATTATATATATATATATATTCATTTATTTATAATTACCTATTTATAAATATATTTATATAATTATATAATTATTATCTATATTTTTATAAAAATATATATATATAACAAAATTATATTTAAAATTATTATCTGTTTATCAATTTGGGTGGGTTCGGGTAATATTTTTAAAACTTGAACCCTTTCTGAACCCAATTATGGGGTTTCCAAACCCAAAACATATTTAAAAGAATTTATTTATTAACATATTCATAAAAATATATTTATAAATAAATATTTATAAATAAGTATTTTTTATATTCATAGATAAATATATTTATAAATGTATATTTACTATATTTATAAAAATATATATAAATACATTTTTATATATTTATATATAATTATACTTATAAATATATATTTATAATTATATTTATATATAATTATACTTAAATATATATATTTATAATTATATTTATATATTTAAAAAAATTTAAATATGTTTATAATTATATAAATTTAATTATATAATATATATATATATAATTAAAATTTGAAATGTATATTACAACCTTGACCATGATGTAGTTGATGCGACTGGGGATGGTGCGCGACCTGATTATCCTATACAGCATGTCACTGGAAGGTTGGATGAAGGATCACATGGCCTGAATAGGTCTGGTCATTCCTCTATTGATGGCGCCTCAAGCACCCCTGTCTGTAGGTTTTCTCATGGGGATGGTGATTGCTTGAGTCCCACTTAATCAGCTCATGGTGTTTCCTTACCCAAACAGTCCTGGTAAGAAATAGCAACTAAAAAGATATATGATCCTGAGTCTATAATTCAAAGAGATTTTGATGATGAATTATCTTCTAAAAGTGTCCTACTTAATTCAAATAAAAAAGGAAAGGATAAGCTGGTGGTTTCCTCTCCATATCCAACAAAGTAGGATAATGCCGCAGTGATGTATAGTCCCTCACACATGGTGAGTGATAAAAAATACAAAAGCAAGATAGATATTTTAGGTGAATAAGGGTTTCAACTGGTGCCTCTTAGGAAATCAAATACTTTTGATTTCATCCTAATGATGGAGGTTGATGATCGTAAGCAGATTAATTGGATTTTTTCTTCCAATTTTTATGAACTTATGAAGAAAGCCTGTGATAATTTTGGTAAGGCCTCAGAAGAATATTTCCTTTGTGCAAGAAAGAAGAATATGACTATCACATTTCCAGGTGACTAAGAAGGGGAACATCAAATTGAATTATTTAATGAAGAAGTGGTTTTTTGGTTTTTTCTATAGTTGGTGGAAACCTTCTCCATGATGGAGCTGGATGTATTCAGATGTCGAGACTATTTAGTCATTCTGAGGCTACTTGTAGTAAACTTTGAGGATGGATTCTGCTTGAATTCATAGATTAAATTCTGAGACCTTTCTAGGAAATTTAGAAACTTATAGTAACCCTTCAGTTCATCATCTGATGAGGATCATGTTCCACCACAAAGGACATGCCAGAGTGGTTGATGCCCTAAGGGGAGGGGTAGATATCCACGAAATATGGGAGATAGGGGAGATCTTGGGAAATGATTATTTGTATTACTATTGGCTTTTTATGTTTTCCATTACCCCTCTTTATTTAAATTTGTACTCTTTTGCTTTATTTTAATAAATTTTGGGTCATAGGTATGGCTTGTCGAACCCATGGTTAGGCCTATTTGAGTTATTAGTATTATTTACACTATTATTCATATTTATTAATGTAATTCTTGTGCATATTTAATAATATAATTAATATTTATTAATAATTTTATTAATAAAATTCAGTAATAATAAAATAATTAATAATACTTTATAATATCATAATTAATAATTTAATACTTAATATGAAATATGACCCTAAAATTTTTAAAGTGTAAATGTGATGGTTTTAAAAAATAAATTTTGTGTCATGTAAATTAGTTTTTGTTTACTATATTTTGTAATTTCTATTTATTCTTAAATAATTTATTATATTTTTAGTTAGTGTGAGAAATTTTATTTAGATAATATGTATACTTTATAATATATATGCTTTCAAGGTCACCTAAATGAAACAAAATAATGTCACAAGTATGTGACTTTGAAATTATATAAATTGTAAAGTATAAATAAAATTAAAATTAAAATTGAAAAAAAAAATTTAAACATATAAAAAATAATTGAAAATAAAAAATATTTTTTTTAAACTGTTAATCAAAAATAATTTTAAAGACACAAAATATCATTTTTTTCAAAACATAACATTTATTTCCAAAAACCTCTTATTATTTTATGTGAAAACAGTTCTAACTGGATCTCTATATTTTTACTATATCTTGATTTGTAGTAATTTGAATTTTATAATTATAGTTTTATGTGAAAGATAATAAGTATATATTTATTTTATTCAATGACATCAAAGACTCAATTAATCTATATAATGTTAGCATTTTGGCCTAAACTTGTTGCATGCTTTTGGTTTCAAAAATATTTTAGCATAAACTAATTAATAGTTTTATTTCATTATTTAATTATAACTTGAGTTATATATATAATATTCTCAAGAAACTTATTCCATTGGATATCCAATATTTTTATATACATTTCATTTAACTAAATAGAAGTCTAAATTTTTTGTTTAAGTTGGGTAAAAATTTCCTGAAGTTTATACAATAGTTAAAAAATTATATTATTTCTTGAATTCCAAATATTTTTTATTTCAATGATATCACTTTAAATATAAAAAGAAATCACACATAGTTTCTTGCATTGTAAATATGATAATTTTTTCTACATTTCATTCAACTTCATATAAGTCTAAAATTATCATTTAGATTCCTTAAAAAATGACCAAAGTTCTGTAACATTTCAGTTACTTTTTATGAATCTCTAGTTTATATATTTCATTGTTTTTTTGTGATATTTTTTTTATGTAAATTTTGTATGGAAGTGGTTTTTGATCAATTTTAATATTATACACAAAACTCTTGTGGAACAATATCTTATTCTATCATTTAGAGGGGAAAAACATTATCCAAGTATTGTGTGTCAGTATTTAAAGTAAATGATAATACATTGTTTATCATCTTCTTCCACCATAATTAACTAACCATTTTTATAAAATGGGTGTTTTAGTTTTAAATTGTTTTAATAGACTTTTTTTTTGAAAACTGAATTCAACCCCCTATTTAGTATTCCAATTTGAACAAAAAATGATCATAATTAAAAAATAATTTCATGTAACAAATTTTCATTAAATGATAGAGTACATAAATCATTTTAAATGTTTAATGACTACCGTATACCATGAATGATGAAAACCGTGTATTATAATCCATGATCCCAAAAAATTAATAATAAAAATAAATTACATAAGCATAGAAAATAGGGGTTACAATGTAAAAAAGTGGTACATGCCACCACCAAAGTAAAAGATCATTCAACAATCACCTTCTTTTGTGTCTATCGCCCCTTCTTCAGGATCCACCCTAACCTATCAGGTGTCTATCCCTCTTCTGTCACTTTTTAGCCTACTAAGTTTCATCCTGATCATCCATGTTCGATGATTCATCTTCCTCATCATGAGGCTCAATGTCTTGACCTCCAGTAAAGTCTTTTCTTGATATCAAAACAGGGCCATCGTGATTATTCATATCAGATAAAATCCTTTACTAGAAATTCTCAATATCTAATAATTGTAGTTTATCTTGAAAATATCCATGATAAATTCAAAAATACTTATTTAAAACTTCCCAAATTTTAGAACTAATTAAGATTTCAAGCAGACTAATTGATTTCTCCCTTACCTTTAGTTGGTCCTAGATCAAGGGAGACTTTCCCATCGAATCTTATGCATCCACCTCAATGAAAATTCCCTCTTGAGGATCAAAATGATCCACTACACCTACAATATCTTACCTAAGGACCAATCTATAATAATATTTACTCTCATATATGGAGTTAGAAACATCTAATATGCATGCATCCACACCCGACATTGGAGAATGACCCAACTTTAGAGGATGACCCGATGAAAATTCCAAATAAGGAGAAGTAACATGATTAATAATATTACCCAACTAAGAATATTCCCTTAAAACTATCTTTTTTTCCCATGATAGTTCTTAGAAGTCACAGTATAAGGTTGTACTTGCTGAATGCTTGGGAAAAGATCATTAGACCTGGATTTCCTGGGTGCAACCATCCAAAATACTTCATCATCTATATCCTTTTCTCCTTTATCCAATGAGTATTTTTTGAATGAATCTATAAATTCATATCCCTTTTCACCTCTTAAAACTGAATACTAGACTTTCTATGTAGAGAAGGGACCAGATTGACAGCATTCTACATTTCAATAGCCCCTAGCCTTTGGAGCTGATCTTTCTCCTACACTGAGCTCTACAATGCCTATGCATAGATATTTATAGGTTTCATTGTAATTTTCAAATAATTACTAGGACTGATAATAGTAGAGGTGATATAATAATTATCCCTATGGGAATTTCATGTGGTTACCTTGTTTGTAGATATCTCATAACCAACCCATTTACCTGAGAAACACACCACAAGAGCATTATAGATCACCCTTCCATTTCCAAGTTGATTTCCACACTCATAAATAGTATTCTGAGTATCTATATCATCTTACACATATTTTGTAATGTGAACCTATTAGGTACACTAGGTTATATACCCTAAGAAGGGGGTGAATCAGGGTATGAAATATTAAAACAAATGCCCCTATTGATCTTCTTTCGCTGTTAAGAAAAACTCTCTTTTCTCTCTTTCTTGGAGAAAAGTATAAACAAAAATTAAATCATGAACAGAACACAGAAATTCTAAGTTATTTTACCCTCACTGGGCTACGTCCAAGGATCATACACCATCAATGTGTCGATGTACCAAATCCACTATAAATTCACTGTTGTTTACAAAGTTCAGAGTGGACTCGTTGTCCCTCCTGGTTTACAACCACTCACAATATGAAAGCTCACTGCTCACTCAACTGAAGTGTGCTCACTTCTTCTTCATAATATCCCCTCACATTTTAAAGACTTTTGGGTCCCTTCATTATCACAAATTAATGCATCATTCACTGTATGTAGATGCTCTATTGATGTCCCACTTTCATCAACTAATGAATACCACTTTACCACAGTACTATTGGGTAAATACAAATATTTCGTACAACCCTTACTGTGTCTTGCATGAAACTTTAATTCCTTGCACACATGATTACACTTTTTTTTTGAAACACCACTTTCATGAAACTTCAATCTTATATGCAACTCAAATCTTACACTTAACTCTCTTATCTTGTGCACAACACAAAATATTTCGTGTAACTCCCTTTTCTTAAATTTCTTATGCGATCTAGAGCTCAGATTCTCTCTAAGTGTTGAGATTCTTTGAATTATGGGGGTCACTTCTTATTTATAAGTGTCTTTCACCCCTGCGTGGAAGATTTTAATTTTTTCGCACAAGATCCTCTTTGAGCATGAAAACTTCAATTTGACGTCGCATTGGGTGCGCAAGTTTCTTTCGCGCAGCCTCATCTTTTGCGCACATTTTAAAATATTTCATGCACATCATTAATTTTCCATTTTTCAACATTCTGACACCACAACATTCCTTGTGTGAAAGTTTCCAAACCACCTTATATCTTTCACTTAACTTCCTTTTCCAAAAACATGTTTCCCCATTTTATGATTTTGAGGCCCAAAAAATTGGCACACTGGAAAACAGAACCACCTTAGATATGTTCTTTTTGTACCACCTCCATATCTTCCATTCCATTTTTAGGGTTCTTTTTCAACATTGCATGTCAAAAATATCTCTAGAACTCGACAACTCACCTTGGTAACCCTCTTTGACAAAAAAAATCATCTTTTTCAATAAACACAAACACCTCAAAAAATGGTTCAATGTTACCTTGAGGGATTTTTTCCCAACAGAACCATTCACCCACCTCCTTCCAAATGATGAAAAATCATATCCATGGTTGTATTATGGTGGAACCCTATGTGCCCACTTCATGAGACTTCAAGATATCCCCTTGTCATTTGTGTTCCCCTGAGGATTATCATTACATGGATTCCTATCCTACTTCTTGCATTTATTTAATGGGTGTCCTCTTAACCCATAGTGACTATAATTTATTATTCTAAAGAAATGCTCAAAAGAATGTTCAATATTTTTACATCCCTTACAAAAATATCAGGAACATTTTCATATTCAATAAGCATATAAAATTAGAAAATGGTGTTATACAAAACAATCATCTTAATTAGAGGAGATCTAAGATCAACTTTAACTAGAATCCTAGAAAAGTGACCATGCCTATCCATTTCAGTCTCTTTATCCATTTTTATCAGAATAAAAACTATGGAGGAAATTTACCAAAGGATTTGAGGATTAAAAAATAACTATCTTAAGAATCATATTTGAATCCATACCTAGGTTATTGAATTAATTTTATTAAGATGATTGAATGAGGGATCCTAATCATGGGTTTTAAGGAAACCAAGCATTATATTGATGAATCCATGACCCCATGCTTTTGATTTTAGATTTTTTATAGGAGAATATGATATTGAAAATCCTCTACCTATATATTTCATCCTATAATAATGAAATCCCTAAAAATCCTTGATTCTATTTTTAATTTCTAGTAGACTCCACTTATGATGTTTTCATTCATAGATAGATTCATAATTATAGAGTGATTACAGTCATTGAGATGATCTGAAATGATTTCACAAGTAGCTTCAAAAAACATTTTTCCCCTTTATTCTTAACCTTATGGGAACATAGAAAGGACTCCCCTAAGACCCTTTCAAATAAATAAGGATTTTAAGCTTGAACAAAATCAAACAAAGTAGGATCCACAAAGGGAGTCTCGACACCAACTCTTGGTTCAAACCAAACCACAGACAACTTGAGGTTTGATGGATTGATAAATGCTCGAGAAAAGGATATGTTCTTACCAAATTTGATCCCATCCCTATAGGGGAGAGAATCTAAGACATACAAACCTGAATCACCCAAAATAGTTTGATCCTCACTGATCCCCTGATTTACACCTTCAAAATCTCCCAAGTTGTTGACAATCGAATCCATCGAAGCCCATCCCAAATAAAATCAGCATTGATCACCATTGAATTGCTCAAGCTCTACTCCCTCAGCACTCCCCATACATCTAGAGAAACATTCCTATGTGTGATAAATTTAATAATTCTTCAAAATAATTTAACTCATAATATAATACTTAATATGAAATAACTTTCAAATTAATAGTATTATTTACATTATCATTCATATTTAGTAATATTTGCATTATTATTTATATTTATTAATGTAATTATTATAAATATTTAATAATATAATTAATATTTATTAATAATTTAGTTATAAAATTAAATAATAATAACATATTTCATAATATTTTATAATAATTTGACTTATAATATAATACTTAATTTGAAATATGCCCATAAATGTTTTATAGTGTAAATTTATTGGTTTTAAACATTAAATTTTGTGTCATGTAAATTCATTTTTATTTAATATATTTTTTAATTTCTCTTTATTTTTCAATCATTTATTATATGTTTAGTCAGTGTGATAAATTTCATTTAGATAGTATTTATACTTTATAATTTATACACTTTTAAAGTCACCTAAATGAAACATAATAATATTACGAGTATGTGAATTTGAAATTCTATAAATTATAAAGTATAAATAAATCTAAATGAAATTTGAAACATTGAATAAACAGATAAAAAATAATTTTATAAAAATAGTTTGTGAAAATAATTTTAAAGGTATAAAACATCATTGTGTCAAAACATAACATTTGTACTTATAAATATTTTTGACATTCCTTTCACTAATTGAAATAGGATCTATACCAAAATAATAAATCAACTTTGATTCCCATCAGTAACACAACCCAATGTATGAACCTCATGCCCGCTTTGCATCTAACATCTAATTGGATCTGGTGTCCTAGTTATAGGCATGGGTTCCTCTACATATAGTGTTATGGGTGCCTCCTTATTCTGTTGTGTAGAATATTTCCCAACATCATATGTGGACTGAAAGATATCCAACAGGACATTGGGCCAACATGTCACGTGACATGTACGACTACTGGGCAAATAATAGTGGTTGGTCCATCTGAATGTATAAATAGTAATATATTAAATGTGATAGCTATTTAAATTATACTTGGTTTTATGGTTTTGTAAGAATGATTTTTTAAGTTTGTAACTGGTTTTTTAAATGAAGTGTGTTATTTCGAGTTACCACATATGTACTTTAAGAAGGAGTTATTTTTAAGAGAAAGGTGTGCTTGTGGACAAAAGGTTTTTGTGCATGTGCATTCTTGTATATATTTTTTTTGTTTTATTAAATTTTTGTTTACGTTTTTGAATAATATAAAAAATTATTATTATTTTACGTGAAAATTAGTTCCAACTAACTCTCTATTTTTTACTATATCTTGAGTCATAGTGATTGGAATTTTATTATTTTTCATTAACTATTTTAATGAAATTATTTTTATTTTCAATAATTTTCTATTAGTTCAATCAATTTTTTAAATTTCATTTAGATTGTATTTATAATTTATAATTTATAGACGTTAAAAATCACACACTTGTAACATTATTATATTTCATTTAGGTGTCTTTAAAAGCATATAAATTATAAAGTATACATACTATCTAAATGAAATTTGACATACTGACTAAAAATATAATAAGTTATTGAAAAATATATAGAAATAAATAAAATATATTAAACAAAAAATAATTTACATGACACAAATTTATTATTTAAAACCATTACATTTACACTTTAAATTTATAGGTACGTTTCACATTAAAAATTATATTATGAATTTCATTATTATGATGTATTATTAATTATGTTAATATTATTAAATGTTATTAATTATATTATTAATAAATTTTAATTATATTATTAAATATTTATAATAATTATATTAATAAATATGAATAATAATGTCAATAATACTAATAAATTAGTTAATAATATAATTAAAAAATAGATCTCAATTAATTTTGTAATTTGAAAAAATATAATTATTAATAATAATGTTATTATTAACAATTTATTATATATTATGGTGATTAGGTATCCTTGATTATGGAATCTTCATCGATCCAATCTCTGGTTGATAACTTTTTTGTTAAAGGATTCTTCAACTCCCATAAGTATACAGGTGCTAGAACAGGAGGTTGGAAAGTCGCATGTGGTGGGTATGATGCGGTTGATTTGGCTGATGTGATTACACACAATCATTCCTCTCTCTTCAAAGTTTTAGTTTTAGGTGACATTCATTATAAGGGAAATGTTTCACATGTAAAGGTTGACCTGGTTTCAGTCTTGGAATAGCTGTAAATTGGTGAGATCTTAATCATTGCACGTCTTGTTTTTTCAAAGGGCTCTACACTATGGGAAATTGGGGATATCATAGAGAAAATTTTGGGAATTTTCGGATTTTAAAATTGGAAATATCTCCCATTGGGATGTGAATTTTTTTCACATGTTCACCTCTATTGAGGATTTGACGATGAGGGCTTGGGGATTCATATCGATCTCTCTCAAGCTAGGATTTATGAACATTTGGGAATGGAATTAGAAATCGAACCCTCTAGAGGTAGTTAATTCCTATGATTGGCTATGGGTATAGGTTTATAGTTTAAATTGGATTATTTTTCATACTACGATCCTTTCTGATATTTCAATGTCAATCAAATTCCCTATTAAAATGAACAGGGAAACTAAAGTGGCCAGATTTGGACACTACACCTAATTTTTATTAGAAGTGTACTTTTGTTCTACTATAGTTGACAGAATTTTTCTTTCAACTGAAGATGATGATATTAAAATTATAATTTAGTATGAAAATTCCCTTAGTTTTTTATATACTATAAAGTAATAGGGCATGATATTTTGAATTCAAAGAGATCCACTTTTTTCAGTGAGAGTGAATGATGAAATTCCATGATTTTAAAATATTACATTCTTTAAATCTAGTGTTTAAGGTAGTTTTTTAAATTCTTGTCATGATAAGACACAAGATGGAGGATCACTTAAAATGTGATATCTGAGGGGAATGGGACTAGATATGAGCATGATCATAATCTGTTTGTGTGCTCAGTTGTTTTGGATGAAGGTGGACATGTTGAACCCTCGTCTATAGGTTTCCTTAGTGGTGATGGATCTATGCTTGTGTAAATTACTTCTCAATAGAGGGAATGTACATATGTTCAGGCTGCTTCAGAGCCTACTAGAGAGATTTATATTGATCTATGTGGAAAAATAGATACTAGGTCATGGGCGGATACTATGGAAAATGGGATAGTTGGTGAGACACATCCATTTAATGAAGTAGTGGTGAAAGAATTTACTGGTCAGTAATGTCTTCAAGAATATATGATCGCTTCATGAGTATAAAAATATATTCTGGATGGTTGAGAAGAAAAATGCACCATGGGTTACTCTAAATGTTTCATTATCTATGATTCAAATTCCAATGAGGTATTTGATGCCATTATTCTTGTTTTAAATGTTCTAAAAGCATTCTAGAGTCATATAGGTTTCAAGATTGTGGTGTGAAATAACTTCTCGTGAATGGTGGTCTTGGTTCGTCCACATTGATTGATTCATTCCATGCTCAGGAGGGTTGGGACACAATTTATGATGGTTTTTAGAATTAGTCTTTGAAGATTCAATTTCATGACCTGACCCAATTTGGGTCGAGCCTAAATTACACCAAGCCCACCTCTATATGCTAGTGGCAAGGGATAGGCACTGAAAGGTGTAACTGAAATGGGAGGTCTTTGCCCTGTGTACCTATATGCACTCACCCAACCATCTCCATGGAAAATTGATGAGGAATAAAAAAATCAACATCTAGAAAATAAACTATGCATGTAAAACTTATAGGGAGTAGAAGAGTACAAAAGCGTAAGCTGAGAAGTAAAGGAAAAAATAAATTCCCAACCAGAAAGATGTACCGACCTGAAAAAATGGAAAAGGAAAGTGTTAAGAGAGACCAACTATAGATCTCCAAGCCTTGACCACCGTGCATAGCCAATGAACCAAGGTATCCCTATGTTCCACTATAGTCACTTAAAATTTTCCCTCGTATTTATAAGACATGATATGTGTGGGAAAATCCCATACAGAGGTGAGTATTTACATACCAAGTAGGACTCCCCAAAAGATTAAGGGGGAGCAGTTAGAGACACGATATAAGTATACAAATTAATCTATAATAACATAGAAATGATATCCAACCACATGGATAAAAATATATATATATTCTCATAAAAGAAACCCATATGAGAGAGAAATTGGGTCTCCATCTCACATCCCATCCTAGGAAAAGATAATGCCATCAGTTCTAAGGGTCCATCAACGATGCCCATCATCTCAGGAATTTTTTCAAAGAAGCATCCATGTGAATCCATGCCTCACCATTGTACCGCATAGTTGAGGGTCTACAATATCTAGGTGGAGGACCCATGCCCTTGCAAAATAAGAGTAGTCTACTCAATATAGAGATAGATGACTTATGCCTTATTCCAATAAGAGGGTTCCACTTTATAGGTAGAGGGATCATGCCTTGTCTCAACAAGAGGGTTCCACACTGATGGTAGAGGACCTATGCCCTAAATTTATATGATATTTCAACTCTAGTGGTAGAGAACCCATGCCCTATCCCAATAGGTGGGTTCTACTCTGATGGCAGAGGACCCATTCCCTGACTCTACAGTAGGGTTCCACTCTAGTGTTCGATAAAGGACCCATGCCCTTCCCATTAAGAGTTTGCCACTATAATAATTGATAGGGGACCCTTTCCATTCCCAACAAGTGGGTTACACTATAATAGTTTATATAGGACCTATTTCCTACCTAGTAGGAGGGTTCTTCTATAATATTTGATAAATGACCCATGCTCTACCTAGATGGAGGGTGCCACTCTACTCTCTTTGATGGTCTTTCTTGATCACTACCGTCGTTGATCATCGCTTAAAGAAGTTTCACACCTGGATCATCTCATATTATAAATCAAAATCCACCATGAATTACACCATTGTGTTATATTTGGAGAAAAACTGAATATATGATACTCACAATCTAAAATCTGAGTCCAGCCAAAGGATATGTGAGTGGTAAAAGTTTCCTAAAAAAGGAGGGTACACAGCGTGTGGTCCCATCCTAATATCTGACTGTGTCACTACCAGTACATTATTCACCTATCATGTATACTTACAATGAATGTAAAGGGAATACATGACAGGCCTTATACACTCAGGGTCTTGCTCGTTCTCCTAGTCATGTTTGTGTACCCTGGTCATGTACTCTAGTTGTGCCCATGTAAATTGGTTGTGCATGTGTACATTGGTTGTGTCTGTGTACATTGGTAGTGTGTCTGGTCGTTTCTGAGTTCATGTACTCTTAGATCATACATTAGGTCACAAGCACCGACACATCGTGTGATATTTAACTCACCCAAAAACTCTATCCATCGTGGCTAGGGTCCTACATGACATGTGTTATTCAGACTACAGGGCATGTAGTTTCACTTTTCATAGAATCACATATCCACTACATGTGTTCAAGATCCACCTCCACCACCTATAATTACATCTCTAGGCCACCTAAATTGATATAATCCATCACTAATCATTGTTTTTGTCCATCTGTTGGCCTAAAAATAGATCTCGATCAACCCGCGTGAAACATGCGCATCATTTTCGCTCCTATTATGTCATTATAATCATTCTTATATCTCATATCCAGAAGAATCATCACTCATATCCCACAAAGCACCCCAATTTTTTCTTTGTTCGTCGATCTGTTCATTGTCTATAAATCTGTCACATATATGGGGGTTCAATCATGCTCTATTCTACCCATCAATGTCAAACATGGTCCACATAGGAAAATGATGAATATAATGAAGAATGATGGAGGAAATAACAATAAATAGATTTGAAACAATAATTGTTCAAGTGTTATTATCCAACGAATAAAAATGGAATATCAGGTGAGAAACATGGCATATCGGGGATAAACAAATTAAATAACCAATTTAATTTTACAAGGGCACATGCGAAGGTTCCAATTTGATTAAGATTAAAGAAATAATAATGATCATGCTCAATAATTTAATCATAAGGGTATAAATTTATATATTATGAGTTCTTCCTTGAGATTGTATTGTTCATTGATGAAGAATATTCTCACCAACTAAGGAAGAAGATCTGTTGCATTCGTTGCACCTCAATTCGCCTTGATCCAAAGGCTCATTATCATCTGAACTCAATCTACCAATGAAGATATGGTAGAACCCTCCACTCAATGATCCTAGGGTTATGTGGCTAACCCTGGATATTCTCTATATTATCATATTTATAGAGGTTTTAATAGTAGGTAAATTAAATTAAATAATTAAATTAATCAATTGATTTAATTTAAATGCACCCGATAATGGTCGCTCTATCTGAACGTCCTACACTGACCAACTTTAGGCCATACCTAGAGTAAACCTTGTATTCTAGATTCAACTGTGGAATAAAATTTTTAATTTGATTCTCTATTTAAGATATATCCCATTTTTATTGAAAAATTTTGCACGTGTAATATAAAATATTTTTAATATTTTTATAAAATTAATTCCAAGAACATCGGGCCTCAGAATCATGATTCCTCTCAATGCTCGACTCTGAATATTTTTAAAGATATATTTCAAAGTCTCACAAGGAAAAAATGGGTCTCTAAATTATTCCCTCCTTCACGATTTTCATCCTCGAAAAGAAAAAATAAATCAAAAAGGTCATAATATTGAGCCCACGTCTAGATCTATCGCTCCCTATAGATCTCTTGAATGACCCTGTGCATCCAAAACACATGAACCAGGGGGATGTTCCATCCATAAAAATTCCTCTCATACAAATCCTTGATCATCACTGGGTACTTCACAAAAGTGGCTCCATCCTCAATGTCCAACTCACCCCATCTGATAACGTGCATAGGGTTATGCACGTATCTCCTCAATTGAGACACATAGAATACATCATACACCCACTCCAATTGTGGGGGTATGGCGAGGTGGTAGGCAACCTCTCCAAACCTTTGTAAGTTCTCGAATGACCTAATGAATCTTAGGGATAGCTTGCCTCCCCATCCAAAACTTCACAATCCTCCTCTTGGGAAGACTCTCAAGAAAATGTGGTCTCCCTACTCAAACTCTAAGGGCATATGACATCAATTTTCATAATATTTTTGCCTACTATGAGCTATCCTCATCAAATTGCGGATCACTTGTCCCTTATTCATCATCACCTGCACCATCTATGGCCCAACAAGAGATACCTTACTGATCACAATCTAGCATAAGGGTGACCTGCAGGCTATCTTGTACATGGCCTTGAAATGTGAAATGCAGATAGTAGAGTGGTATATGTTTTTGTAAAAAAACTCCACAAATGACAAGTCATCCTCCCATCTCCGGCCGAAGTCTAACAATAAATCCCTCAACATATCCTCCAGCAAATAGATAGTGAACTCAGTCTAGCCATATTTATGGGGGGTGAAATGATATAATCATCATCATCATGGGTTCTGAATTTATTTTTCAAACCTCTCCACAACCATGACATGAAATGCACATCATGTTTGGATACAAATGTTGAAGGCACTCCATAAACCCAGATGATCTCCCATACATAAAATTATCTCAAACTCTCCACCGAACATTGATCCCTGATAGCAAGGAATTGTGATGACATCATAATTTTGTTATCACCCAGATGGAATCATGACCACTCACTATCCACGTAATTCCTATCACAAAGTCCATGGATATGTAATCCCATTTCCACTACGAGATATCAATGGTCTCCAATAAACCTTTTAGGACCCAGTGCTTAGCCTTCACCTACTGACTGGTGATACACCAAAATATGAACTCGTCCATACTCTACCTCATTCCATCCCACCAAAACTATCTTTGAATGTCTCTATACATTTTACCCACATTGGAATGTATATGTTAGATTTGGTGTCCTAGAACCAAATATTTGTACTTTGATTACATGAATATTTGATGTATTAAATATTACATTAAACATATGATAATATATTATTCCTTATTCTATATGAATTTAATGTAATAATTTCCTAGAGTATTTTTCACATTGATAAGGATATGATGAGAACCTTGAAGTGATATAACAATATTCTTAATATAGTTCTGCAATTGGATAAAAAACTATTATGGGACACATAGTATAAAGTCTATCAGTTGATAGTACTCATAAGAAGATGAGATTTATTCTCATGAATCACACTTGGTAATCTTTTAAATGGGATATTATGAAGAAAAACCTGCCAGTATGAATTTTTCATGTTTTGGTGTCATCAGATATTCCTATCTATGATTATCTGTAATGGTCCTTAGACTTTAATATTATCATTAATTCATGTCATGACTCATTCACTTATATTTTATGATGAAAAACATCATGCCATATGTTGGTAGGAAGTAGGGTACATTGGGTGCATCGTGAATAACATGTTATTGATGGATAAGTTAAGGAAGGATTTGTCCCTTCCATCTTTATGGAAGTTGATATCTCGGCCCTTTGATTGAAATAGAACTATCACCCTAAATTCCACGGTCATGGTGTAACGATGATTTTATTTCAGATAGTCAAAGAATATTGTATCAAGACTATTGGTTGATGAAATCATCATGAAACCTTCTTGATGAGATATTGTGATAAAGGAATTATATTACATAGTGAGTGTTTGTATGTGGTTGTCATCATTGCAACTATAAGTTCTTTCTCTTAGGTGCCTTGACCCGTTTCTAGACAGTAATCTTGGACTTTAGGCAAGTCCACCTAATTCCAATAACAAAGAAACCTAGACGATCACAGACTAAGTTTTTATATTGGTCTTGATTAAATTCTATTTGAATTTAATTAATGGAATAAATATTATTCTCAAGATTGAGGAATAATTTTATTCAAGATATATTGATTGCAAAAATTAAATAAATATTTATTCACCAGATCGTGAATAAAATATATTTATTTATTTTATTAAATATTTAACAAATATTTATTTAATATTTTTTGAATAAAATATTTATTTAAGATAATAAAATATTTATCTGGGTGTTTAATAAATGCAAGAGGAGTTCGAATAGACCAAGACTGTGTCTGGGAATAAAATAATTATTTATAAGTTAGTAAATATTATTTATCAATTTTACACAAGTTAGAACACCAAAAAATATTATTATAATTATTATGTGGCATGGGATTTCATTAACGGTTATAATTTCAATTAATGGTTGTTATGAAATTAAATTTTGTAAATAAAATCTTAGCTATATAAATAGATGGCTATGTCTATTTTGTAATTCATTCGAAACCAATTCCAAATTTGAGAATAGAGAATTGTTGCACACAATGGATTCTCTATTGAATTCTACAACTCTCTCCCTCTCAAGAACAAGAAACCCAAGAGATAATTTTTTCAAGACCGAAGAATGAGTGATCAATAATGAATAACACATGACATTTGATTCACCGTGCTTGCACTTGGAGAACGATTGGTATTTCTCGAAGACCATCAGAGCACATTTAGATCATTTTTAGAGGAATTATACCCTTGGATACTCAAAATTCAAATGAAAGAAATCTGGAAGGGCCATTTTAGATGATCAACAATCATCAACGAAGAAAATTCCTAAGACTAATTATTTATTTATTTTGATATTAAATAAATTAATTATAAATTTTACATGCAAGATCATTGCTCCTGGTTTCAGGAAATGATTATTAAAATAAATTTTAATATGTATCCCTCCACCGCAATGCTTCTGTTGTTCACATAACTAACAAATAGTATTAGGGGGTCACATTTAAATTTATAATTATTTATTTGATTATTGATCTATTCATAATCATGGTTAGATTTTTATTTCATGTTATTAATTCATTAATACGATTTGAATTAACATGTTATCGACATATTAATCATGATCTATTTAGAGTTTTATTTTCTTAGATATTTAAGAAAAAATGGAGAAAAATCAGAGATGCCATCGGGAAGTTCCAAATCTTTGACTCGTAAAACTGGGTTACACAGCATGCGGCCATAGCATACACTTTATACCCATGTTAATTTTATCTAGATGTGTCATTAAATTTAAAACATGTAATTATTTTAATGCACATTGTATGTTGACTGAGCCAACCTGGCACGCGGCAAGCAGCTATAGGGTGTGTAGTTAGTATGTACACACTGTGTAGTCTGGGTGAGTTAACATGTTGAATCCCCAGGCATGTGACTTGGATATATGGAAACTGAGGTATATGTTGTGTAGCTGGATGTACACACCTTGTAGCCTCACATTAATAGAAAAAATTAAAATTAAATTAAATTAGAAAATTTGTATCATTAAAACTTTATTTTATTGATTGGAACATCATTATGTGTTTGATAATTTAAAAATGGTTTTAAAATAATTTTAAATACTCAATTAATTTATTGTAATAATTATGTCATTAATGGTTCTTTAGTTTATTTCCCATGAATTAAAAATTAATGGGTATCTCTAATTAAGTTTGGATGATCATTAAGATGAAAGGAAATTAATTAATTTATTAATTAATTAATACAAGCACATTCATTTTAATAATAAAGAATAGATAAAGAAATGAATGCCATCCAGTTAATTTTTGCATATTCATTTCATGTACAACTAATCGTGAGCTTTACCAAGACCTATGTATGTATTGGAATTCATTTAATTAAATTTATTACATGGTATTTCAATTATTTAATATTAAACTAAAATGTGGCCTGAAAGTCATCCCTCCCTCCATTATTATGTAGGACATGCATATCCAAGGATATTTGTGTAATTACCTTTAACCAATCCTTTTGTTCCCCTCACCTGTATGTGAGTAATAAATATTTGTAATTAATGGATCATCTCAAGGCGCATGGATATATTTTAAGACAAACCCATAATGATTCCAACTCGATGATACATAGGTGGATGTGTGGAATGATGTAGCTCATGCCATGTCTGGAATAAGGAGTTATTTCCCCTAGGTCATAGGTTGATTTAATGTCTGCTCATTAAATCAACCATCAGATAAGATCATGATCGAGTCATTTAATTAATTATTTATTTTTCTATCTAATTCATTGAAATTATATTTATTGATACAATATAGCGATCATATAAATGAATTAATTAATATGAAAATGTGGAATTTAAATAAAATTTATTATGCATAAATGTTTTATCCAAACATGGTTAATTAATTAAGTAAACATACTCTTAAATATTAACAAGTCATGTAAAGGATAAAACAAGATGAAAATTTATGCATAATAAAATAAAATCCATCAATCTAATATTAAGTCAGACTAATCCTTCGGTTACATGATTAAGAAAAAACTCAATAAAACTATGTTTTTGGACAACCCTTATTGGGAAACTTACTTTTATAAGGGGAGTTCTTATGAAGGTTTTAGATTGAATTAACCATTTTACATAAATAGGAGTAACCCTTTCTAGACATGGTGAAATTTAGAGGCAACTGTTGAGAAAATATAAATCAGGATTTCTAGATTGGGGAGTTCACTCAATGAATCAAAGAGCTGCAAGCCTGTAGTTGGAAAAGACTTTCCTAGCTAAATACCTTCAAAATAGCTTAACCAACCCTTGTTGGGGTTATGGGATGGGGAGTATAGATCCTTTCCACTAGAATGTACTAGAAACTATACATTCCAAGTTTAATGGTGAGGGATATTGGGACTTGATAAAATAGTGGTAGATTTAATAAAATCAATTAATTTATTATTTCTCACCAAATTTGTAATCAATAAAAGCACTAATAATTTGATCTTTTAATTGTAGATTAAAATTAAAATCTCACTATCCCTATGATAAATATTGGATAAAGATAATCTCCTCACTGGTAGTAACTTCCAGGAGTGGTTTAGTATCCTTCAAGTTGTTCTACACCAAGAACAAAAATCTTATATGCTATAATCCTCAATTTAGGATCTTCCTGCTCAAGAGGTGAGTGATGAAGTGTTCCTAGTATATGAAAAACATATGAACAATGTGATCAACGTTCAATTTTTTATACTTTAATCTATGTTCACTGAACTCATTAAGTCTCATGAAAACATGGTTGTGTATGGCATGTTTGAGAACCTTTGTGGTTTTTACTAAAAGAGAGGTAGCTAAGAATGGTTTGAGATTTCAAAGGATCTCTTTTAGATTAATCATAGAGAGGGAGCCCAATATAAGCCTCACATAGTCAAGTTTATTGGCTATATTTACCTCCTAGATGTTATAGGTTTTAAACTTCCTAATGAACTGGGCACTAATCTCATTATGGCATCACTCCCTTAAAGATTCTCTAGTTTTTTGTGAATTTTAATATGAACAACATTGAGAATTCTCTTCAAGATCTTATTATCCTACTTCACCAAGTAGATAAAGATATGAAGAGTGAAAATCATTATGTTCTTATGGTGAACAAATGGAAAGGTAAAATTAAATATCTTTTTTTGACAAAAGAAGAATTCATTAACTAATAAAGATCATCAGAGTTACATGCACATAACACACCCAACTTTGGAATCACTGGATAGGTCATGTAAATGAAAAATTCTTGACAAAATTACATCAAGATGGATATTTATATTCTTTCTAACTAAAACCACTTGGTGTATGTCACACATGTTTACAAGGAAAAATGACCAAAGCCCTATTTATTGGTAAAGCTGAAAGGGATAAATATCTTCTTGAATTGGTTTATACCGATGTGTGTGGACCATTTCCGATTGAAGAAAGGGTGGGTACTCATAATTAATAACTTTTACTGATGATTTTAGTATATATAGATATATTTATTTAATGATATATAAGTTAGATTCATTTGATAAATTCAAGGAATACAAGAATGAAGTTGATAACCAACTTTGTAAGAAGATTAAGAAACTCTGATCATACTATGGTGGATAATATCTTAATCAATAATTCGTTGATTACTTACTGGAGTTTGGGATCCTATATCAAATCACTCCTCCTTAAACACCTCAGTGTAATAGTGTAAACAAAAGGATGAACCACACCTTGTTGGATGTGGTGAGATCAATGATGACTCATATGAATATTTCATTATCCTTTTGGGGATATGCGTTAAAAATAATGGCACACATACTAAACCAAGAACAAACTAAATAGATAAATGGTATTCCATATGAATTTTTGGTTGGAAGAAAAACCATTTTATTGAATTTACATGTGTTTGGAAGTAAAGAGTTTGTTAAGGCCTCTTCAGGTAACAAAATTTGACCCTAAGTCACAAACTATACCTTTATAGGATACCCTTAGGAAACAAGTGGATATTACCTATATGACCCCTCTGACAAAAGGGTTATAGTGGAAATAAATGCCATATTCATTGAGAGGGATCACATATCCAAAATAGATAGTGAGAGTGAGATAAAATTTGATGAAGTCAAGGCTCAAGAAACACAAGAGTTGGTACAGGATCGAATTCCACAAATCCTCATGGAAGAAGAAATTGTTAAAGAGACACAAGTACTATGTAAGATTATAAGAGAGGTTATAGAACCATAATGGTATGGTTTTTTAGTTACTGAGTATGGTGACTCATTATTAGTTGATAATAATTATCCTTTAACCTACAAGGAAGTAGTAAGTAAACATATATTTCCAAGTGGCAAGAATCCATGAATTATGAAATCGATTCCATGTACCAAAACTAAGTCTGTATTTTGTTAGATACTTCAGTGAATGTAAATCCCATTGGTTTAAAATGGGTGTTCAAGAATAAACTGGACATGGAAGGACAAGTCAGAACCTATAAGACGTGACTGGTTGTAAAAGGGTTTAAACCGTGTCGAGGCATTGACTATGATGAAACCTTTTCACCAATTGCAGTGATAAAATCCATTATAATTCTACTTTCCATTATGTCTTACCATGAATATTACATTTGGAACATGGATGTAAAAATATCTTTCCTTAACAGGAACCTTCTGAAATATGTCTACGTGACACAACCTGAAGGGTTTGTGACTCTAAAAGATGCTAATAAGATATGCAAGTTGCAAAAATCCATTTATGGATTAAAGAAATAATTCAGGTCATGGAACATTCATTTTTATGATTCCATAATGGAATTTGGTTTTATAAATAATGAATGTGAATATTGTGTCTACAAATGATTTAGTGGGAGTACAGTAATTTTTTTAATAGTATATGTTGATGACATATTACATATTGAAAATAAAATAACCCTCTTATAGTCTATTAAGGTGTGGTTGAATAAATTATTTTCCATTAAAGACTTGGGTGAGGAAGTATATATTCTTGGGATCGAGATCCATCATGATAGATCCAAGAGGTTAATCGGCCTAAGTCAAAGTATATACATTGAAAAGATACTAAAGATATTCAGTATGGAACAATCCAAGAGGGGATTGTTTCCAGCATCACATAGTATTCATCTTTCCAAGAAAATGTGTCCTCATACCCATGAGGAAAAAAATAGAATGGAAAGGATTAAATATGCATCAGTTATTGGGTAATTAATGTATGTTATGATATGTACTAGGATAGATGTCTCCTATGCATTAAGTGTATTTGGTAGATATCAAGATGATCTAGTTGACTGCTATTGGATATTCATCAAGACTATCCTTAAGTATTTTAGGCATACTAAGGATATGTTCATGGTTTATGGGGAATATGGGGAGTTATTCATCGAAGGATATATAGATTCTAGTTTCAAAACTTATAAAGATGACATTAAGTCATAAATGGGATACACCTTCACATTTAATGGAGGTGTTGTGAACTGGAAGAGCTCAAATAAGGATGTGGTCATATATTCTACATTAGAGTTAGAGTATATTGTAGCTTCTGAGAAACTAAATAATTGGTTTGGATGCAGAATTTTTTTCAAGATATTGATGTGGTACATATCAGTAAAGATCCCATCACACTCTATTGTGATAATACATCAGCACTGGATCTCACAAAAGATCCAAGGCTGCATGATGGATAAAGCACAAACTTCAAAATTATCATCTCTTGAAGGATTTTTCTTAGAGATGTGAGGTTGAATTGAGTAGTATTTACAAGGAATACAACATGGTGGACCCCTTGACTAAAGCCTCAACTTATCAGAAACATGATTATCATGTGAGGTCTAGTGGATTGAATGTCATAGGCAGTTGTCTTTAGTCCAAGTGGGAGTTTATTAGAGTCGGTGTCCTAAAACCAACTATTTTATACTTTTATTACATGAATATTTGATGTATTAAATATTAAATTAAACATATTGTTACATATTTTTCATTATTCTACATGAATTTAATATAATAATGTTCTAGAGTATTTCTTTCATTGATAAGGTCATATTAATTCTCTGCTATAATGAGAACCTTGAAGTGATATGACAATATTCTTAATATAGTTCTATGGTTGGATAACATACTATGATGGGATATGTAGTATATAGACCGTAAGGTGCGAGAATTCATAATCAGATTATCCTACATCTCCTAAAGTTCACACTTTTTAATCTCCAAGATGGGATATTATTAGAATAGACCCGCCAATATAAATTCCTCATGTTTTGGTTTCATTAGATATTCCTATATTCAAGCATGTGTAATGGTCCTTAGAATTTGAGATTATCATTAATGCATGTCACAACTCACACACCTATATTTGGTGATGAAAACCATCACGCCATATATTGGAAGGAAGTAGGGTGTGTTGGGTGCGTCGTGAATGACATGTTATTAATGGATAAGTCAAGGAAGGATTTTTCCCTTCCATCTTTATATAAGTTGATATCTCATCTCTTTGATTGAAATAGAAATGTTGGCCTAGAATCCATGGTCATGGTGTAATGATGAGTTTATTTCAGACAGTCAAAGAATGGTGTATCGAGCATATATGTTGATGAAACTGTCATGCAACCTACTTGATGGGATATTATGAAAATGGGATTATATTACACAGTTAGTCTTCATATTTTTTTTCCATTATTTCAACTTTAAGTTATTTCTCTTTGGTGACTTGACTTGTTACTAGATAGTAATCTTGGACTTTAAGAAATTATGTCTAATTCCCATCAGAAAGAATCCTAGAGGGTCACACACTAAGTGTTTTTGTTAGTCTTGATTAAATTATATTTGAATTTAATTAATGGAATTAATATTATTCTAAAGACTGAGGAATAATTTTATTAAAGTTATATTGATTTCATAAATTAAATAAATATTTATTCAATGGATTGTGAATAAAATTTATTTATTTATTTTATTGAATATCTAATAAATATTTATTTACTATATGTGAATAAAATATATATTTTTGAGAATAAAATATTTATTTTTTAGAATAAAATATTTATTCAGGTGTTCAATAAATTCAAGAAGATTTCAAATAAACCAAGACCATGTCTGGTGATAAAATAATTATTTACAAGTCGATAAATATTATTTATTCATTTTTCACATGTTTTTGCACCACAAAATAATAGCATTATTATTATTATGTGGCATGGGATTTCATTAATGGTCATAATTATATTTAATGGTCATTATGTAATTAAATTTTGTAACTAAAATCCCAAATCTATAAATAGATAGTTATGTCTATTGTGTAATTCATTTGAAACCAATTCTAAGTTTGGGAATAAAGAATTGTTGTGCATAACCAATTATCTCTTGACTCTTCCCCTCTCCCTCTCAAGAATGAGAAACCCAGTAGATAATTTCTTCAAGACTAAAGAATGAGTTCTCAAGAACGAAAAATGTAGGACATTCAATTCATCATGCTAGAACCCGGAGAATGAGTGGAATTACTCAGAGAACATCAAAGCATGTGTGGATGATATCTAGATGGATTATACCCTTAAATCCTCACAAGCGCAATGATGGAAATATGGAAGGTCTGTTTCAGATGATCAAAAATAATTAACGAATAAATTTCATAAGCCTTTGTATTTATTTCCTTAGATATTAAATAAATTAATTATAAAATTGACATGAAATATCCTTGCTCTTGGTTTCGGGAAATGATTATTAAAATAAATTTTAATATATCTCCCTCCACTGCAATGCTTTCATTGCACCCAAAACCAAAATTATATCCAAATGAGATGTGTGAAACTCCCTTATCACCTCCTCTTGCATTGTTACTAGGACCACCAACCATCCCTAAAAAGGATGACATGATTCCCTCCTTAATAATATTCATCTGGTGAGTCTTTTAAGGATATATGGTCATGTAAGACCTCACAATTGATTTGTCCCAATTGGGACTCTCTCGTATGATGGTTAAGTAGAGGATTCAACACCGTCTACTGAAGAAAATTTGGACCCTTCTCCTAAAATAGGTTCAGATGCAAGGAAACCAATTGCTTTGACACCTCTTAAATTGAACAACCTTGGGACTTCCTATTAAGCGCATCTGCCACCACATTTCCCTTCCTAAGAGTATAGACTATCTCAAAGTCATAGTATTGTAGGAACTCCAACCAGTGCCTCTATCGTGGGTTTAGGTATCTATATGTGAATATATATTTTATAATATGATGGTATAAGTAAACAAAAAATCACTCTTCTAGAAGACAGTGAATCCACATCCTCAGAGCGATGACTACCAATACCAAATCTAGGTCATGATTCATGTAGTTTGACTTGTGGTTTCTCAACTACCTTGACCCATATGCAATAAATTCCTACCTCTACATGAACAAGTAGCTGATCCTAGCTCTTTAGGAATTGAAATACACTATGTACTCCACACTCTCCTCTAGTAGTCTCAAAATATATGCACTCATCAGCCTCACCCTCTACTCCTTTAAGGCCCTTTGGAACAACTCATTATTTGTAAACGGATTCCCTTTTTTCATTAAAGTGGTCAAAGGGGATTCAATACTAGAGAAGCCTTCCAAAAACCTCCTATAGTACCCCACAAAAATATGAAAATTGTTTACCTCTAACACGGTATTGGGTGCATCCAAATAAAGTATTGCATAAATATTCATTGAGTCCACAACTAATCCATGTTTATAAATGACATGCCTTAGGAAGAGAACATCGTGGATATAGAATTGGAACATTAAGAGATTATTATAAACTTGGTTATCTTAAAGAAAAATCTAATAACATCCTCAAGTTCTTTGAATACTCATCCTCTAACATGGAGTATATGAGTATGTATTCAATGGAGACAACAAAAAATATGTCTAAGTACGGCTGAAAGATATGGTTCATGAAAACCATAAACACGGTGGGTGAATTCTTCACACTGAAGAGCGTCACTAGGATCTTATATTTATATAGCAACATTGGAATTCCAGCTTTATAATATCAGTATCATGAACTCTCAACTGGTGGAAGGTGGACCTGAGATCGGTCTTTGAGAACCTCTATTTCCTTGGAACTGATTAAATAGGTCATAAATCCTCAGCAAGGGGTAGTTTTTATTTATCGTGACCTGGTTTAGGTGATGATAATCCATACAAACACACAAGTTCTCGTCCTCCTTTTTTCATGAACAACACTAGAGCTTCCCTGGGGGACACATTGGGTATGATAATACCCTTCTCTCAAAGGTCCTAAAACTGAACCCTAAACTTCTAGAGCTCAAGAGGGGGAATCTGATATGCCACATAAGATATCAAAATGGTCCTAGGATTCAAGTCATTGAAAAACTTCATCTCCTACCTTAGAGGTAGTCTCAAAACATCCTTGAGAAATATATCCATAAAATCTTTCATGACTGAAGGAATCCAGATGCCTGAAGAGACTATTGTGCCATGATCTACACTCACCAACTGATCGGTGATGGGTTTTAACCTCCTAAATTCAAAAACCACTCATCCTTACATGAGATCTCTCTCACACACAAAGGAAAATATCATCCCATCAATACAAAGGCATTTGACTCATCTACGGTGATAGTCAATATGGTCTTGGATCATGGAAAACCAATCCATACCCAAGATGATGTCATATGGTCTCATCATGATGACCAAAAGGTACCATGATAAACTCTATCAACTAAGTGATAGCTCACATAGCTGGAATATAAAATAGATCAAAGAAGAGTTCCCCATGGGAACCTCAAGGCAAATCTGTTGGGATAATGTCTGACCTGGGAGCTCTATATCCCACACTAAGAGTAAAGAGATAAATGAATGACTCACACCTATGTTTACTAGTACTAAATAATGAGTATAAAAACATATATTGTACCTCTTATTATCTAATGAGTTGTCAAGTCATACACCTCCATAGCCTTCAGATTCCCACAGCCCCAACCGCTAGCTCCCTGAGCCTGGCATGGGCCGCCTGGTGGTGGTGGTGAAAGGAGATCATAACATCATCCACCTCAAAAATATCCTCCTCCTAGAGCCCTAATTGTACCTCTGCTATCTTTTTCTCCCTAGGGGCCACCCTAACCTTGCATGGGAGATCTATGATCACCGAGCTACCTATACCATGGTATTCAATCCACTATCTTCATGCCCTCCTCAAAATTTCTAGTTGGTAAATCACATTCCATGTGTCCTAGTTCATCACATGCCTAGTACCTCCCCTCTTTGGGCTACCATGTTCCCCTGCGTGGTCCTTGTGTCACATGACTATGTGTCTATGTCTGGTCATGAAAAGTTATCATGTGCTAAGATCTTGTTGACTGGTGCCTAATAAATACTATAGATGTCTCATCCCCATGACACCCACTTCCAGCTCCAACTGCATGGCATCCATTTGATAGGAATATCTTCATATCCAATGCCCACTCCAACACTCTAGAAGAATTGTTAATGCGTAGGGGTGTCATAATGGTACACATGTATCTATGGAGACCCTGATTAAACTTTCATGCCCAGAAGTATCCATATCGAATCATATCGTGGGAGTATCTAGTAAATCCTGTGAACCTCACAGCATACTCTAAAAATTTAATTCATCCCTACTGTAGCTCCAGAATCTCTTAAATCCAAACTAATTTCAAGCATGAGGTGTAACACCCCAAAATTCTAAAGTAATAACATTTTATTTATCACATGGATCACCAAGAATGTAAGGGAATATAATACACTAATACTTTAAAATATATTTACTATTTTAAATAAATTAAATCTATGATATATATTTCAATTAACTTGATATTGAGTTAGCATATGTTGCACACAACAACAAGTTTCTTCAAATGGATTTTGTTACTTGTAAGACTGAGTTTTACCGAATAATGATATATTATTAAATTATTATTTAATATAATAATATATAACATAACCGTTAAATTAGATGTTATGAAAAGGGTGAACTAACTTATGAAAATATATATTTTACATAAATATAAAATGATTTCATTGGTTACAAATTAATTATAAATGAATATGAAAACAGATTCAATATAAAGGAAAATATTATTATTATTATGCTCACAAAGATGTTTTACCCTAATAAATTAAATTAATTACAATTAGTGAGTGATATTAATGGGATATATATATATATATATTATATTCAATCAAATATTTTTTATATTAATAAAATATATTTGATAAGCATAATATAAGAACAAACCCAATTTTATTTATAAAATACTAATTTTTTTACCACCTTTTTCTGGAAACCCTATTTTAAGTATTAATTATGAGAGTTTTATTGATTTAATATTTCAAAATAAACTTAATTTTGAAATCAAAACATCAAAATTATTTTAGGGTGAATTTTTGGTAATTTTCTGTGAAGTTTTATTTTTTAGTGAATAGTTAAAATACAGATTTTTAATTCAAAAATGATTTTTTGTCTAATTTATTAATAGAGTTAAATTACATTTATAATTTTTTTTAAAGTAATTTTATATCAAATATATATAAATTGATGCAATTTATGTCATTAGTATCAATTTCATATTGAAATTGGATGTAAAAACTCATCAAACTTTGGGACGTTTTTACATTAAAACCCCGCATTTTCGTCCCACCTATGGGATAAATTTTAAATTAATTTATTCCACTTATGTGATTGAAATTTGAGAAAAAAATGGATTCAATATTTGTAATCATTATAATTTATAATTTCTAATAATACCAACTTTATTTTTGACCAAAAATATTAGTAAAGGTGATTAAAATTAATTACAACGATTAATGTTAAATGAAGCTTAATAAGGGACTAAACATTAACTTTAAGGCCCAAAAATGACATATACACTTGTACAAGATATATTTTATGGAAATATTTCGACCCTATCCTCCCTTATATCAAATTTTTTCTATTATTGTATCCACTCTCAACATGGAAAATGTGGTAGGAATTCCTTTGTCAAAATATTACGAGACTGTCACTCCTCCACTATAAAAGGTCACCACTTCTCTACATTCCTCACACCTCTAAAACCACTTAGGTTCGGACAATATATTCCAAAATAGATTTCCACCATCCCTAAACTCTACTTTTAATCCTCCATTTGGTCATTAATCCTTACAAGGAATCTATTTGGTATAAACCAAGAGGAGTTACCTGGTTTCTAAGGGAACACTTTCCAACGATCTTTTTTCCTTCATTTACATTTCCACCACCTCAAATATTATTCTTCCATGTTAATATAATAACACAAGTATCCTAAATATACTTATATTTTTTTATATTAAGTTGTCTATGTACACTCACACACACTTCCATCTAATGGGTAACGGACATACTGTTTATATGAACGGTAGACTACCACCTCACAAAATGATGATTATCCATTCTTCCTTTACCGCCTTTCATGGTGGTAATTATGATGGACACTGCACTTATATATGATATATATTATATTTATAATATTTTTATACTTCTATAATTCTCTTATAACACATACCTCTATACATTCCATTTTGCGTAAATACGATAACATCACTTGTGGAAGTGTAGACTACTGCCCCCTCAATGGAATATGATTCGTTCACATTATACATGGAATGTATTAATTATGATATTAATAAACATATATGAAATATATTATATAGATATGATACTTTAATTATATTATACATGATTATACATATCATTTACTTTTCATTCTTATAAAATATGACAATGAAATGAAAGTAGTGTTCATGCGTACGTACAACCTACCATCTCCATGAACGGTGCATTCCATTTTCTATATCCGATTATTATTGATTATTATAAATAAATATATACTGATTATATATGATAATTAATACATGCTTTACATTCTGGATATGATTAAACCATGATCTAATTAATGAGAACAACAAGTAACAAGTTAAAACTTACTCGAGAAAAATGGGTAATTAACACCCGAAATAAAGAAATTAATGAAAGTTTGTAAAAAAATGGGTAATTATGTATTATAATAAATTAATATGTGGTATTATAAACATGAGTATGTTTATCATATTATTTAGTAACATATTTAAAACCACTATATAATAGTCTAAATACTGCACAACAAAAAGGAAGGATAAGGTAACGGATTTTGACTCAATTTACATTTCATTGAGACTTATTTGTAGTTATGAACCTAGTTTTTTATATGGTGTATGTACTAAACTTTGACACATAATATCATGAATCTCATAATTATAATTATATTCTAAGTTTCATTTAATACCACACCTTCATGGGTATTGTGATTTAAATATTTCATAATGGTATGGGACAGTTTGGAATGTTTAAATATTATTCTCCTCAAGAATGTTCATAATGATTATCTTTTAAATCTCACTTACTTTTATGATTATTAAAATTATATTGAAATTATCACTTTATTTTAATCATTTTTAATTGTAAATTTACTTGAATATTCATATTTTCATACAATGGATATTAGTATTTTCTAAACTGTATATCATTTTTACATAGAGTGTTCACTTTGACAATTATTTGATTAACTGGGGAATTATTGATAAAACGGTATTCTTTATTAAATACAGTTATTTGATAAGTCATATTATTTATTTGATTATTTGATATGATTAATACTTTGTATTGGTAATGATGGTTGGGGCCCAGAATTTATATATCTCCTTAAAGCATCAATATCTTCTCATGAGACAAATAAGTTGGCCAAATTAAACGGGTTTCTATCCATAGTTTTAAACCATCTTGTGAAAGGTCTTAATGGTATGGGTTTTCATGTGCCTTATATATGAAGTGCATTAATAAAGTTTTTCCCTCATTTATTTTTAGTTGTTATTCATCCATTAGATTATTCATCAACATATCTATGGATAAATTTCATTTCAGTTCATTGATTAAATGGAATGTGTTTCAGTTTCTTACCTTTCCATATTGATTTTGCCTTATCTATTATTTGAATGGAATGTGTTATCAATTATTTACATTTTAATGTAATTTATTATCATTTATTCATTATTTATTCCAATTTAATTACCCTTAATGTTCATTTGATCTCTCCTTTATTATGTTTCCTTTATCCAAGTTATAGAGAATAAATATTTAAATAAGATTTTAAGGATGTAATTTATTTCATTTTATTATGTATCATGTTTCTAATTTATTTTTTCCAAAGTATTATGGTTATCATGTATGTAATTTTGATTTCCAATACTGTTAAATTGATCGATCCTTCAGGATTTGATTCCTTTTAATCATGCCAATGTAATAAATTAATGCACTGACTCTGAGATTCTAGGGTTGGGGTGTTACAACTGTTATCAAATAAAGTTTAGTAGTAATCATGAAAACTAGATTTAGAAAAATTATATTAGGGAGCACAACCCTAAGATAGATATTAAATATAAGTATACAAGAACATCCTAGAATTTTGGTAAGGTGGTGATTTTTTGGTTATTCCTATAAATACATCCCTATCTGGATACTACAAGGAGGCATGGTTCTAGCATAGATGTACCTAGGAGTAATAACTCTGACAAAGTATTCCAAGCCTGACTCAGGGTAACCTGGTACATGAAAATGTTCCTTACTGTGCACCTAGTTTGACACTCTTGGTGGATATGCTTAGGATAGTTAACATTTTATTTACCTACCATTATGAAGGATTTAAAATTAAAGATACTCCCAAAGTAACCAGAGTTTATAATTCTATAATTCACGATGAATAAATTTATGTTATGTGGTATACCATATTTAGAGTTATATAAAGTTCATAACTTTATGATCTAATCCAGTATATTACATTGTATAGAAATGGTGCCTATAAGGAAGAATGGTATCAATAATCATGGCCAATATAGAGATTGACTTGCTGAGAAATTCAATGTAAATGGTATAAGAACTAAGAAAGTTATAGATATATTATGACAACTTGGTCAGGTTATGAAAAATAAACCTGCCTGAATGGAGAAACCTATTCCATAGATAGAATCTCCTATATTGGATCACATTATAAGAAAAAGTCTCCCATCATTTAGTGGGACTACTGATCCAATGGAAGGTGGGTATTGGATTAAGTCTTTGAAGAATATATTTATGTCCTTGGGATCTAATGAAATGGAAAAGGTTACACTTTCAGTGTATTTTTTCCAAGTTTATGTTGATCTGTAGTGGTCTCTGATTCATAATAAAAGAGAGAAAGAAGAAATTGAACTCATGGAATGGAGGAATTTTAAGGATATATTCTTAAATAAATACCTCCCTTGTGATCAGAAAATTGATATGAAGAGAAATTTTATTAGATTAAAGAAAAATGAAGAAGAGAGTGATGATGGTTATGAAGATAAATTTATAAGGTTATCCAGGTATGTTATATATTACATACATAACACATAGTGAAATATTGACCACTTATTTGAAGGTTTTAATCCAAATCTTCAAAGGTCACTGGTTTCTCAGAATTTCTCATCATACGAAGAGATAGTTTTATGTGCTATCAAGATAGAGAAATAATTGTCCAAGTCCTATGGATTCAAGGGAAACTAAGATAATAAGAGATCTTATGAACACAATGAAAAAGGGAATGAGTCAAAGAAGATTAATGGAAAGAAGGATTTTCCAAATTGTGATAAATGGGGAAAGAATCACCCTGGTAAATGATTAAAAGGATTGGGGGTTTGTTATAAGTTTAGAGAAAAATAATGCAAAGGAAAGAAGGAAAACACTATTATTAAATGTTACAAATGCAAGGAGATGGGTCACTACAAAAATGAATTCCCTAGGCATCAAGGGAATATTCTTCTAAAGATTATAAGGGATCAAGGTCAAGCATATGTTATTGATAAGACTGAAGTGGAATGATTAATATAATTCTTTATTTGGATCTAAGAAACATGTTTTAAGAGTATTTTATTTATTATGTTCTCATCATATGATTTATAAAATATAAAAGGATCATACTGAAGTACTTTTTAAATAAATATTTGAGATCATATGTTGAATTGTACCAAGAAAATTTATTCAATAAAAAGTTAAATTTTTTGGAAAACACATAATTGAGGGAAATACAACCCTTAATATGTTTCTAATGTTGATATAATGATGAAGAAATAATTGATTTGGATATGTGTTGACTACCTTGTAATTGATTAAAGACTTTTAGAAAAGTGGTCTATTCTATCACTAATGGAGTTTACAAAACTTTTGGATTTAAGGAACATATCCAATAACATGTGTCTTGCTTAAGGAATAATAAAGAGTTCATGTTTCCAACAAGGTTTTCTGGTAATTTTATTTATTACAATTTTTCAAGAAGATACATGATAAAGTTATTCACATGTTTAGAATATGAAAATTTATATCCATTTCATGTTGATTAAAGGATAACAAAAAGTTAATTTTGGTAATTCAATGGTGATATTTCTAAAGTTTCAGATCATTGTCTTTTGGAATTAACCATTTATGAAATGGTTTATTATTAGATGAGATTTTAGAATTTAATTTATTACTTCACTATACAAAGCATCTTGTGAAAAGATATGAATCATAAATAGTTCAAGGCACAACCAAAGGATAAGATTGTGTTAATAAAATAGAAAGGTATATTTAATTATATTCATATAGAGTGAATGAATTCCTAAACTCTAGGAAAAGGGTTTTCAAACCAAAATGTTGTCCTAGTACCTTTGTTTCCAATGAATCAAATGGCCCCTTAGATCATCATGGATTTATGGCCTTGTGATTTTTAACTTTCTCTTAACCATGTTCTTTATCACTCTCCAGTATAACTTGATTGTTATATTTTTCTTTGGTATCCAGGTTTCCATTTTTCCACCTATTTTCTCTTATTAGAGAACCTAGTTATGTGACCATTGTACTGTCCTTTATCTCTTATTAAGAAGATGTGATATTAACCCTTTTTACAATGTGGGTCTTTCAACAATAGTTTATTTTCAAATATTAGTCCCTAGATTACTAAGATCAAGTTTAAATTGTGAGGACGCAATTTAATTAAGGTGGGTAAAATGTAAAACCCTGAAATTCTAAAGTAAGAACATTTCATTTATCACACACGTCACCAACCGCATAAGGGAATATAATACACTGAGATTTTAAAATATATTTACTATTTAAAATAAATTAAATCTATAATATATATTAAAAGGAATGTAATACTGAGTTAACATGCATCGCATGCAATAATTATTTTATTCAAATGACTTGTGTAACACGCAGGACTGATTTTTACTAAATAAAAATATATTATTAAAAATTATTTAATATAATAAGATATAACCTAGTTGTTAAATTAGTTTTTATGAAAAGGGTAAACTAACTTATGAAAATATATTGTTTACACAAATATAAAATAATTTAATTGGTTACAAATTAATTAGAAATAAATATTAAAAATGATTGAATATAAAATAAAATATTATTATTTTATGCTCACAAAGCTATTTTACCCTAATAAATTAAATTAATTAAAATTATTTATTGATATTAATATTATATATATATTATATATTAAATAAAAAATTGATATTAAACCAATATATTTTATAAGTATAAGATAACAATAACCCCAATTTTATTCATAAAATACTGTATTTTTATTTTTACCGCCTTTTATTGGAGAACCTATTTTAAATCTTAATATTAATAATTTTATTGATTTAATATGTCAAAATAAGATTTATTTTTGAAATTGACACATCAAAATTAGGTTAGGTTGAATTTTTGATAATTTTCCATAAAGTTTCATTTTTTAGTGAATAGTTAAAAATACCAAATTTTAATTCAAAACTGCTTTTTCATATGATTTATTTATAGGATTAAATTGAATTTTTAATTTGTTTTAAAGTAAAATTATAACAAATATATATAAATTAATCCAATTTATGTCATTAGGATCAATTTAAATTTTAAATTGAATGTAAAGAACTTATCAAACTTTTGGATGTTTTTACTTTAAAAACACGCATTGTCATCCCGCCTGCAGGATGAATTATAAATTAATTTCTTCCACTTATGTGATTGGAATTTGGAAAAATAGAATCTATATTTGTAATAATAATAATTTCTAATTTCTAATAAGATAAAAAATTACCAAAAAATTAGTGAAAGTGATTAAAATTAATTACAATGATTAAGGTTAAATTAAGATTGATAAGGGACTAAACCTAAAACTTAAGGCCCAAACTGACCTATAAACTTTTAAAAGAGCTATGTGATGGCCATATTTTTTCCCTATCCTATATTTTCTCAAATTGGGTCCATTATTGGATCAACTTGCAACATTAAAAACATGGTAGTAATTCATTTTTCAAAATATTACAAGAGTGTCACTCCTCCTCCACTATAAAAGGCCACCACTTCTCCTCATTCCTCACACCTCTCAAAACACTTAGGTTCGGCCAAGATCTAACAAAATATCTTCCCTAAATCTCTCCCTTGGAATTTCAATCCTATTTTTTGTAAGTAATCCTTCCATGAAATCTCTTTGGTATAAACCAAAAGGAGTTACCTGATTTCTAAGGTAACGTTTTCCAACAATCTATTTTTTTCATTTACTTTTACACCACCTAAAATAATCTTATTAAATGTTAATATAATAACACTAGTATCCTAAATATACTGATATGTTTTTATATTAATGTTTATACCTACACTCACACACACATCAATCTAATGGGTAATGAAAATATTTTTTATGTGAATGGAAAATTACCGCCTCACGAAATGATGATTGTTCGTTATTCCTTTATCGCCTCTCATGATGGTCATTATGTTTGACACTATAATTATATATGATATTTATAATATCTTTATTCTTTTTCAATTATTTTATAATACATACCTCTATACATTCCATTTTACATAAATACGATAACATCGCTTGTGGAAGTATTGACTATCTCTCCCTCAATGCGATGTGATTCGTTCAAATTGTATATGGAATGTATTAAGGATGATATTAATAAAAATATATGAAATATATTACATAGTTATGATACTAGAATTATAATATACATGATTACACATTTCATTTACTTTTCATTCTTTTAAAATAGGACAATGAAATGAAAGTAGCGTTCATGCGTACGTACGGTCTACCGTCTCCGTGAAAGGTTCATTATATTTCCTATCTCAAATTATTATAGATTATTATAAATACATGTATAATGATTATATATTATAATTAATTCATGTTTTACATTCTATATATGATGAAACCATGATCTAAATAATGATAATAATAAGTAACAAGTTAAAACTTACTCGAGAAAACTCGGCAATTAACACCCAGATGGGGAATTTAATAAATGTTTGTTAACAAGTAGGTAATGAGATATCATAATAAATTAATATATAGTATTATAAAAATTATTATGGTTAATATATTAGTTATTAATATATTTTAAACCACTGTACAGGAGGCTAAAGACCACACAATAAAAAGGAAGGAGAAGGTAAGGGATTTCATATCAATTTACATTTTATTGAGACTTATTTGTAGTTATGCACCTAGTTTCTTTTATATGGTGTATGTACTTCCATTTTACACATAATATCATGAATATCCTTATTCTCATGATATTATATGTTTCATTTAATTTCATACCTTCATGGTTATTATGATTTAAATTTTTCAAAGTGGTATGGGACACTTTGGAATGTTTAAAGATTATTATACTCAAGAATTTTTTTAATGATTATCTTTAAAATTTCACTTCCTTTTATAGTTGTTAACATTATCTTGAAAAAATAACTTTATTGTAATAGTTTTTCATTGTAAATTTACTTTAATATCTATATTCTCAAATAATTTATATTATTATTTCCTAAACAAAATATCATTTTTACATACAGTGTTCACTTTGATAGTTATTTGATTAACAGGGGAATATACTATATCTACTAAACCTGGGTGTCTCCCTACTGATGTGTCACTGCCACAAAAAACCACGTCACCACTTAATACATATCCAATTACTATTTACCCCTCAAATTTCCAATCACATCCCCCACATTACCCTTGGGATTTCGACTCCAACCTCAGCATTACCCCATCCCCAATCGAGATTCTCCTCTGGTCATGTTAGGGTTCATGTTGAACATCCTCATCTACCTCCCTCCCTCCCTGACTCCCCTCTCCCACCATGCCTCCTCCTCAGGTTTTTTTCTCCCTCCATGATTCCATCCATCACTGACTCCCCTCTTGATGTCGCCTCCCTCCCAGAATCCCCTCTCTAGTCACATCTACATCCACGCCTCACATCCACCTCCACCCTCCTCCCTGAATACCTACTCTGCCTCCGGATCACCCCCCTCTGGCTGCTCGCCGTCTGACTCCTACACCAAAAGATGCTCCTTCTTAGGCTCATCCACCTCCAGCTGCTCCGACTCTACCTAGTCCACCTCCATCTCCTCGACCTCTACCTCATATGGTTCCCGTTAATATTCCTCTTCTCCGAGCTCTACTGCCCACAATGACTCTGATTATTTATCCATCTATCATCCTATATTTTTACACATATTTCGTCGGTGGGTTGGTATTTTCTCCTTTGTAACCTATCTATATCATATTTATCCCCTTTTAGGTTTCTAATTTCACTCAATTCATAAGAAATTTGCAGGATGTAATGCAATACAATGATTCTCAACATGTGTTTTCTCATAAATTTTTTGAATTATTTTTAGTTCTCTTAAATAATTAGTACTTCAAGTTTCATATGAATTATTTTTAGTTATCCCCAATTCTGATTCACCAATTAATGCCTATACATATATTCTGTAGTAAATATTTCTTGATTAATTCATTTAAACTAACTTTCAAAACATTTTTTATTACCAAATTATTTTTCACATGTTTTCTATAATTTAGTTTATTTAGAAAACTGATTTCTAATAATTAGTATTTTGATCATAAAATAGCATAAAAAATAATTTTTCTCTAATATTTTGTTCCATTCTAATCGTTCAATTCCTTTGTCTTTGAATCCTTATAATTTTTTTAAATGAAGATGGAACTCCTTTACAAATTTACATGAGTGTGTAAAATTGGAGGGTCTTAATGTTTTCAAGGTACCCTGGTTGAGAAGATTTGTATAAATCTAGTTTTTTATTTTACCAAATTTAGATATCGTTAAACCTATTATAATTTTGTGTTTTTTCATTTGCTGATTTAAAATTTTGTTTAATAAATATATAAAATGGATCATAACACCAATCCTTTTTTTCATAGTAGGTGAATATGTAATTATACAGTGTTGATTTTGTTTTCTTTTTAGTGTATTTCCGGGCTATATAACTCTATGTTCATGGAAATGTTTTGAGCTCTTGTATTAATGGAGACTTTAATGTGTTTAGTATCATGACTCAGTGGTGTTATTTTCAGTTGGGTTGTAGGTATGGGTTTCTGGGGATATTTTCTTCCCTGAAGGTATGTTTTTCTAACTCTATAGTTATTTTCCCACTTTCTCATTCATTAGGTTATTTGGGTGTTTTTTATAATTTTTTTAAATTAATATGGATCTGCTTTACAAATATGCAGAATTGGATGTAAACATGGAGGGTCTCAATGTGTTTAAGGTACCCTGGTTAAGCAGATTTTTATGAATCAGGTATATAATTTTACCAAATGCAAATATTGTTCTCCCTATTATAAATTTATGTTTTTAATCATTTTTTGATTTCAAATTTGGTTTAATAAATATATGAAATGAATCATAACACCAGTCTTTCCTTTCACAGAAGGTGAATATGAAATTATACAGTGTTGATTTCATTTTCGTTTTGGTGTTTTTTTTTGGTTATATAAATCTGTGTTCATGGAAATTTTTTGAGCTCATGTATGAATGGATATTTTAATGTGTTTGGTGTCATGAATTAATGTTGTTATTTGCAGTTGGGTTTTAGGTCTAGGTTTCTGGGGATCTATTCATCCATAAAGGTTTATTTTTCTAACTCTGTAGTTGTTTTCCCACTATCGCATACATGTTCTATAGGGTGTTTTGGGTGTTTCTTAGGTAGATGTAGCCTTCATCGTATTTTAAAGATCATGTTCAATGTTGAAATAATCTAATAATTTTTTCTCTTTTCTATTTGTTTTTAAGCGATTTTCATTGTACATGGTTCATTCTCTGACTTACCAATTACTGCCTATATTTCTATTGTGCAACCAATATTTATCGATTAATTTTTTTTTAATATAACTTGCAAAACATATTTTCACCAAATTATTTTTCACATTTTATCTTTAATTTAGTTTATTTAGAAAATTGGATTTCTAGTAGTTATCGTTTTCAGTATATAATAGCATAAACAAATCATTTTACTGGAATATTTTTTTCGACTAACAATTCAATTCCTTTATTTTTTAATCCTTGTAATTTTTTTAAATGCATATGGATCACCCAAAAAAATTTATAGGAGTGGATGTAAACTTTGAGGGTATCAATGTGTTCAAGCTACCCTGGTTATGAAGATTTGTATTAATTAGGTTTTTAATTTTACCAAATGCAAATATCATTCAACCTATTGTCATTATGTGTCTTTTTTTATCTACTGATGGGACCTTTCAACATTGGTTGAATCAATATATGAAATGGATCATAATACCCAAATTAACCTTCATAGGTGGTAAATATGGAATTATACATCATTGATTTCGTTTTCCTTTTGGCGTATTTTTTTATATGTATCTTTGTGTTCATGGAAATGTTTTAATCTCATGTATGAATGGATATTTGAATGTGTTTAGTGTCATGAATGAATGAATTTAGATACAGTTGGGTTTCAGGTAACATATGAAATGGATCTTAATTCCCATCATGCCTTTCACAGAGTGTGAATATGGAATTACATAGCATTGATTTTCCATTTGATGTTTTTTGGTTGTGTAGCTCTATGTTCATTGAAATGTTTTAAGATCGTGTTTTAATGGATAATTGAATGTGTTTTTTGTCATTACCAAATGACGTTATTTGTAGTATGGTTGTAGGTATGGGCTTCCAAATATCTTTTCTTCCCTAAAGTTATGATTCACTAAATCGGTAGTTGTTTTCCCACTTTCACATACATTATTTGTAGGGAGTTTTGGGTATTTATTAGGTGGATGTAGACTACATCTTATTTTCAAGATCCTGTTTGAACTTGAAATATTCTAATAATTTTTTATCTTTATTAGTTATTGTTTCCATTTGTGGTAATTTATATAATCCATTTTAAACAAGTGTGGTTAAACAAAATCTAAATAAGATTGAAACAGAATGGAAAATACAAGCATCAATGATTACCGTAATTTTTAAATTTCTTAGTGTGATTAAGAACCTATGCATCACTGGACTACTCTGAAAAGTGAACAAAACCATATCATTTCTCTTCTGTCCCTAACTTTTTAATAGTAAAAACCACCTTAGTGATCTTTCCATGACGTTCAAATAATTTTTTAACTGATCTTTTGTAATGTTTTTGGGTATGTTTTCAACATAAACAGAGTTAACCTGAGAAGAAGCATAAGAAACTAAATTTCTAGGGTTAGCCCATCTCACAATATTAGAATAATTTCCAATCATTAATAGTGAATTTGCCTATTTTTCCTCGAATATTCAGCACATTCATGGTTGTAGTACTCAATAAAAGAAAAACCATGACTACAGCAGGATATCTCTAAATCCTTCAACACATGAACATCATTAACTCATTCACCAACCAATTACAGACTTCCTCACATCTATAGCAGTCCAGTTTCTTAGAGCATTACCAATGAATAATTGATGCTTTAATTGAGATGTTGAACATTTAATCTTTTTACCCTTAAATTGACTATCGTTAAACTATTTTATTGCCTTAAAAGCTAACCTATTTATTCTGAACATTACAAAAGAAAAACCCTTTCTCTTTATTGAATTTGTTCCATCTATTTTTCTAACTTTAGTTAATTCTGATATATTTCCAAAAATTCCCCTTAAATCCTCAGTTGTACCAGAAGAAAAACCACCAATATGTGCCACTAATCAATGAGGAGGGAGTGCTAGACGTTCTACATGATCCATGCTCACTTCAAGGTTATTGTTTCACTTTTTATCATTTGAAAAGCCTCCTAAAGAAATAATGGAACTGGGCACTTTCTAGAGGTATGCACCCTTATATGATTTGAAGAAATCTTAAATGTCCTGCATAATTTGTTTTTATCTTGGTATTTATTATAATTATTACACATTATATTTATAATTTTTCATTTTTTATGTACAAATATTGTTGAATGAGTCACATGATCTTGAAGTTGAAGATTCAGTGAAATGGTACAATGTGATTATACTTTATTTTTTATATTATTTTCACTATCTGCATGTTTAATCCACTTCTATTACAAAATTTTGTACCACTAATTTATAATTTCAATATATTAAATATAATCAATATTAATGTAAGGTAATGATCCTGCATACAGGGTGACAGGCAGGAGTAATACTATATTTTGAAAAAATACACCATCATGGAAGACTGGAGCAAGGGAATATTTTCAAGCAGTGGGTAATTTTATTTTGTTTCAGTTAATATTTTCTTTTACTTATATGATGTATGACTTATGATTCAATTTTTAGAGCACTAGATCATATACTCTGTTGGAGCAAGTGAATATTTTCTATTATTTAGTTTGGCATTGAATATGATTTATATACCTATTTCATTGTATACATTATGTACCCAATTATATCTATGATCCTCTGTATTTTTTTTCTTAATATCATTTTTTTGAATTACATTATTTAGGTGTTGTACATACGTCTATAGAACATGCATAATTTTTTTTTTCAAATAACTGTTAATATTATATTTCTTGTTCTCTACCTATTATTTATACGTTTCCTATTTTTGTATACCGTATAATCCCATAGTAGTCCATTTTATCACAACACCATGTTTTAATAGAAACAACATGTTTGAATGGTAACTGTTTTTTAAACAATGCAATGATGAAATAGGTCACAATTTATTTTAATGCTATGTTCGGTATAATATACAATACCAAAAATAGTCAATTTTATTGCAACACCATTTCTAAATGGTAATAGATTGTTATATTTTTAATTGATGAAATAGGTCACAAGTTATTGCAATGTTATGTTCGTTATACTGTGCGATTATAGAACAATCAATTTAATGAGTACTACAATGCTCTGTTTCATTGGTATATTTAATTATCATATTTAAAAATTCCTTATTATTTCTTAATCTACATAATTTTTATTACACCTACAAATTGGATTTGAAAGACAACTCTGAAGTTGAAGACTTATTGAAAAAACACTTTGTTCATTGTAGACAGTACAACTTCGTTTAGCTAAATAACTTCTACAAACATCAACATCATAAATTTTGTTGCAATTAAATATTGGGTTTTGTCATTATGTATTCAAATTATTCATCTACCCACATCAAATTTTTTATTGGAATAACCACTTCTATATTTTATTTCTCTTTCAATTCAAATTACACTACACGCATTACTTTTTTCATGTACCGTGTTATCATTTTTGGAATCTTTTCTATGGATCGTGTTAGCATTTTTGGTTGGCTAAAGCATGTGATGGCGTGTAGTGAAGCGAAGTTCATGTGATGATCCATTATGGCCAACACTAATTACTTTAATGATGTTGAAATTGATTCGCAATATTCCTCTAAAACTAGAAATTTCTTTTTATACATGTTTTCTTTTTACAAGTATTTTAATGGTGTGTCCATATTTTATCCACTCATATCCCATTATTATGCACCAATAATTTTTCATTAAAAAATATTCAACATTATTATTTTTAGTAACTTTTACAAATATCATTATCTTATTAAATAAAAACAATTAATCCAATATGTCGTGCGTACGAACGGGTGAGTACTAGTTATTGATAAAACTAGATTATTTATTCAATAAGTATATTTGATATGGAATATTATTTATTTGATTATTTTATATGAGGAATTATTTGTACTGGTAATGATGGGTGGATCCCAGACTTTATATATCACCTTGATGCATCGATAGGTTCTCATGAGACAAATAAGTTAACCAAATTAAATGGGTTTATATCCATAGTTTTAAACCTTCTTGTGAAAGGTCTTGAATGTATGGGTTTTCATGTGCCTTAGAAATTACATCCATTAAGAAATAATTTCTCTCATTTATTTTCAATTATTATTCATCCATGAGATTTTGTGTTGACATATCTATGGATACATTTCATTTTAGTTCATTTATTAAATGGAACGTGTTTCCATTTCTTACCTTTCCATATTGATTTTTCCTTATCTATTTATTTGAATGGCCTGTATTATTAGTTATTTACTTTTCCATGTTAATTTATTCTCATTGATTCATTATTGCTTCCACTTTATTTACCCTTACTGATCATTTGAGTTCACTCTTATTATGTTTCATTTCTCTAGGTTATGAAGAAGAAATATTTGAATAAGATTTTAAGGATGCAATTTATTTCTTTTTATTTTGTATCATGTTTATAATTTCTTTTTCCCAATGTATTATGGGTATAACGTATGTAATTTTGCTTTCCAAGACTGATAAACTGGTTGCTCCTTCAAGATTTCATTCCTTGTAATCATTCTAATGTAATAAATTAATTCACTAACTCTGGGATTCTGGGGTCGGAGTGTTACATGAGGGGTATTACACCTCATGAAATAGATGTTAGAAGTTGGTCCATGAGAGTATTGACCCATCATGCATCTACGTGATCAGACTCTACTAGTACCCAACTACTTCATGGAAAATACCGGATGTCAGTATAACCACATAATTAGTCAGTGTTCGAATAAGCTTGAAATCTCAAATCAGAGACTCTGGCCAATCCTCTACTGCTTGGGGATCTATCTCACCACAGAAACTCAGTGACCACTAATGCTCAAACTCGTGGAGTGCACTCAACCTGTGTGCATCCTCAACCTACTCTATGGGTACTATCTACTAATTTACAGGTGGGGTGATACTACCTATCCACCTAGAGGATGCATCTCATGTTATGAACCTTGTTCTAAGGCCCCATCACTCATAAAATGGTTGTCATGCTCCAAAATCAGTAACCTGGCTGGTTGTCTTCATCGAGGAATCCTGAAAATTTAATTAAGACATACCATAATCAGTTGAGTATATATATATGGGGAGATGACTCAAGAAGTATAGTCAAAAGAATAAATCTTATATGATGTGTGTACCATTGATCCTTGTAACCAATGTCTTGGCATTATGATTCAACAAGAAGGTAGTCAGAGTCTTGATGAATGGATACATCGGTCACCACACCAACATTGGATTCCCTAGAATGAAATCCACACTTGAGACACTTTGATGTTGTTTCCCTAAATCCCAACCAAATCATCATAAGGGGATAAATATAAACACTATCCCAAGGAATAAACTACTTTGATACTAATCTGTCCTGACCCGACCCAATGGGAATCGAGCCATAACTACCCCAGGCCTGCCTCTATAGACCAGGGGCTGGTTAAAAGCACTAAAATACATAACTAATATGGGAGGCCTTTTCCTAGTGTACCTGTATGCACGCACCCAACCATATCCATGCAGAAGTGAAGAGGAATAAAAAAATGAAACATCTAGAGAATAAATTATCCTTGTAAAACCTCAAGGGAGTACAATAGTACAACATTTTAAACCGAAAAGTGAAGGGTAGAAATACATGCCTAACTAGAAAGATGTCCCAACCTGAAAAAAACTGGAAAAGAAAATCATTGAGAGAGCCCGAATCTATATATTTAATCCCCAACCACTATACGAGGTAAATGCACCAAGGTATCCCTATGCTCCTCTATAGTCATCATCAGCCTGTTTGTCATCTCCATAAGACACAATATGTGTGGGTAAAGCCCGTGCAGGTGTGAGTACATACATACCCATTAGGACACCCTGAAAGCTAAATGGGGGATTTAAGAGACACACTAGAAGTAGAAAAATCAACCCATATCAAGAGAGAGACAATATCCAACCACAAGGATACAAATGTGTGTGTGTGTGTGTGTGCTCCTTAAAGAAACTCAGACAAGAGAGAAAGGGGATCTCTATCTTATATCCTAGCCTAGGAAAAGAGTGTTCTATCAGTTCTAAGGATCCATCAATGATTCCCAACATCTTATGCATCTATCCGAAGAAGCATCCATGTAGAGACACACCTCTCCATTGTGCCACACAGTCAAGGGACCATAATCTCTAGGTAGATGACCCATGTACTGGTAAAGTAGGATGGTTTTACTCGGTAGATAGATATAGGACTCATTCCATGTGCCAATGGGAGGGTTTCACACTATAAGTAGAGGACCCATGCCTTGTACCAACCGGAGGGTTCCACTCTGATGGTAAAAGATCTATGCCATGACTCTGTAGGAGGGTTTCACTCTAGTGGTAAAGGACTCAATCCCTATACCTATAGGAGGGTTCCACTCTAATGGTAGAAGACCCATGACCTAACTCCGTAGGATGGTGCTGCTCTGGTGGTCGATAGAGGACTCATGTCCTGCCCAACAGGAGGGTTCCACTGCAATAGTCGATAGAGGACCCATGTCCTCCCCAGTAGGAGGGTGTCACTCAAATAGTCGATAGATAACTCATGCTCTGCCTAGTAGGAGGGAGCAACTCTAATCTCTCTGATGATCTTGCTCAATCACTACCACTGCCAAGCATCGCTTAAAGAAGCATCATAACCGGAACATCTCGTATCATATCTCAAAAGGAACCATCATGTTCTAAATGGAAAAAACTCAAGATAGGCTAGTCATAGTCCAAAATCCAATTCCAAATGAAGAATATATCATACGTATAATTTTCCTCAAAAAAGAGGGCACACGACGTGTAAGGGGACCCAAACAGTTTGTGGTCCCACCCCACTTCTCAGTCGTGTCCCTGATAGTACACAGATCACTTCCCATATATCCCAACATGGCGTGTAAAGGGACTATACGACATACTTCATCCACCCAAGGTCATGCATGTTCTCCTTGTTGTGTTCATGTACCATGGTCATGTACATTGGCCATGCCTATTTACACTGGTCATGCCCATGTACACCTGTCATGTCTGTGTACACTAGTCGTGTGCTTGACCGTGCCTGAGTCTGTGTACTCATATAGTACATGTCAGGTCACTAGAACTAAGTCACATGGTTTGGGGGGTCCCACACGGCATGTGATATTTAAATCACTAGAAAACCCTAGTCGCCACAACCAGGATCCTACACACCATGTGTTATTCAAACTACACGGCATATAGTCGGGTTTTTTGTAGAATCCCAAATCCGCTCTACACATTTCAGATCTGCCTCCTCCACCTCAAACCGCACCTTAAGGACACCCAAAATCAAAGGCATCCATCTCTGGTCATTATCTTCGGCCATCAATTGGCCTAAAAACATATCCCAATCCTCTTGTACAAAACTTGTGCGTCGTCGTTGCTCCTCTCGTGTTGTGCCGATCGTTCCCAGATCCCAGATCCAAGTGAATCATCACTCATATCTTGTAAATCATCATAATTTGTTCTTTTTTTTGTTGATTCATTCATCGCCCATGAATCTGTTGTGTATCTGGGGGTCCAATCGTGCTCGATCCTGCCCGCCAATGTCGAATTGTGGTCCCCATAGGCCAACGACATAGTTCGCAAATAATTATGGGTAAAAGAAAAAGAAACAACGGTGCAACAATTGTTGGTCAAGTGTTCTTGGACAACAAATACAAATTAGGGAAGATTGGGTGAGAAACATGGCATATCAGGGATAAAAAAATTAAATAACAGATTTTATTTGACAAGGGTGTATGTGAAGGTTCCAATTTGACGCAGATTAATGAAATTCGAATGATCATGCTCAATAATTTAATCATAAGGGATAAAATCAACATATGACAAGTCCTACCTCAATATTGGATCATTCATTGATGAATAACGTGATCGCCAATGAAGGAGGAAGATAAGTTGCATTCGGTGCACCTCGATTCGCCTTGATCTGGAGGCTCATCGTCATCTGATTTCAATCATATATATCATGTGTATCTGTAAGTATAATTATACATATTTATATATATTTACAAAATATTATATATTAATATGCATATAAATATGTTTAGAATATATAGATGATATATATCAGTTTTTTAATACAGACACACACAAATATATATAAACACACACAAACATTATATAGGTATATAAATATTCATATATTTGTATTTTACATAAAATTTAAATTAGTTTTTTATTTAGATAAGGCTTATATATTGAGAAATATATTTTATATGTAAATATGTTTAATTGTTTATTCATAAAATTAAATTTTTATGTGTGAATATATAAAAACAATATGTTTATATTGTTATATATTTGATAATAAATAACAGTAAATTTGTGAAAAATGATAAAATTTCAAAGTCATAATATCAATATGAATGTAATCCCTCATAATAAATTCATTCCCCACTAAAAAAGGGCAAAACGACCCCCTTAAATAAGGCTGAAATTCCATCGAATGTTAAAAAATATAGATATCTCGACTAAAAGATCAGTTTTTTTAGGCCTTTTGGGCCTTTTTTGACCTTGAAAAATGTGACTCTCTTGTGTCACTAATTAATAGATATCATCTAAGGTTTTGATTTGATATGTGGTAGAGCTCAAACAGAAATCTGGATCAAAAGTTATGGTCGTTTGAAGTTTGAGTTACGTTTTCAACTTATTTTAGATCTTTTATTAATTTTTTTATTTTTTTGTTTCTTCAAATTGTTATTAAAAGATTATTACTTGATGATAATTAGAAAATTATTAATTAATAATATATTTTTTAATATTTTATAAGCCATTTTCTCTACATATCTTATATATTAAGTGAAAATGTCTATTTATACTTATCTAAAACATATTTAAAAAATATATATTATATTTAAATCAATATAAATATATTTATATATTTATATCAATAAATATATATTTATATATTTAATATCAATATATTATTTTTAATGAAATATTTTTTTGTAATATACCCTTTATCAACACTAGTAAAAAAGAGATTATAAAAACTCCCTTTATCAATGCTACTAAAAAAAGCGGTGATAAATGGAGACCCTTTAACAATGCTAAAAAAATCATTGATAAATGGGGTACCTTTATCAGTGCTAAATAAAAGAAATAATAAAGGGGCTCTTTTAACAGCGCTTTTTTAGCGCTGTTAAAAGCACCGTTTATCAGCACCTTTTTAGCACTCATAAAGGTATGTCCTTTATCAGCATTTTTTAGTGCTATTAAAGGGTAGCACTGTGAAAACCCATTTTTGTGGTAGTGTAGCTTTTATCAATGCTAAAAAAATATTGATAAAGGTGTACCCTTTATCAGCGTTATTCTTAGCATTGATAAAAAATTAATAAAAAATATTATTAATATATATAAAATTTTCATATTTATATTCAAAAAATAATGGTCGGAGGTGCCCTCATTGGATCGTATGCTCTTGCTATTGGAGGTAGAGGCCATGAATCATCTTTTGGTGGGTGCGATATAGGCGTTCACTATATTTTGTTTTATGCCCTCATGGGTGAAACACCAGATCAGATTCTCAAACAAGGTAACATTACACACTTAATTGAGAACAAAAATGTGATTGCAGAGAGGTTCGATGTCTACAAATTCTCAATCATTGGTCGACTGGTGCCAACGAAGGGCTCGAAACCCTGGAAGTTGGGTGATCTTTCAAACTAGATCTCTATGGTTTGGGGATTTCATTATTGGAGATGCATCTCAATGGGAATAGGGTTCTATCATCTTGTTTTCTCTTTCGATGAATCCAAAAGGAGAGATTGGGGATTCATATCTTTATCCCTGTAGTTGAGACCTCTCTACATTCAGGATTTTGATGCTAGGTTCAACCCTTTTTCCATCAAGAACACCAAAATTCAGGTATGGGTTCATGTTTTTTGGCTTAATTGGATTTTATGGCACCCAAAAATCTTATTCGACATAGCCTATGTCGTTAGAGTACCCATAAAGCTTGACTGAGCCAATGAAGTATAAATATTTGGATATTTCACCAGGTTTCTCATTGAAATTGATCTGATTGAAACTTTGATTGATAATATTTTCCTCTCTACAAATTAAAAAGATCTCAACCTACAAATTTTTTATGAAAAATTACCTGATTTTTGTACTAATTGCCAATTAGTGGGGCACTATAATGAGAACTACCTTAGGGACACAATCTATTCATTTTTCTCCATTAGGGGGCATAATTCAGACATATTTATGTTATTAATATTTTCATGACTTTTTATATACTATTTTTACTGATTTTATATGAAATTTTCATAATGTGTGTGAAATATTAATATTTTAATACTAAGTATAATTTTTGAGCATTTTAAGAAGTAGTCCAATTGAGTCAGTTTACTATTTTATTTATAACTCTTGAACCTACTTATCCAAATTGTGTGGTTCTTGTTTTTTATGATTACTAATTCAATATAAAACATATCATTAGTGAGAATCATGTGCCAATTCTTCCATTTGAAGGCTCATATGGTCAACACAAGAAGACCCAAATAATTTGTGATGAAATTGGAACATCAATTATGATTGAGTTACTGCTCTAACTCCTGAATCCCAAATCTTATGAAACTCCAACATATGTTCTATATTATCCAAAGGAATCATGGATAAAAATTTTAAGGTCCAACTACAAGAAAAAGGGGCCCAAATAATGTCTTTAAGTCCAGCCCACCATTCTGGACGAGAAATACAATCAGTACAGTATTCATGACATATATCATGATGTAGGCATCCAATCAAGATGATATCATTCATTGTGAAATAGGATATATAGAAGGCCTACTTTGTTGAAGAAATCATTTGGCTTTTATGCCATCTTGCTATTTAAAAACCCTTTCACATTTTAGATTTCAAAAATATTGGATTGAAATTGAAATATTAAAATTGTTTAATAAACCAGACATAACTTTGGATACATAGGTCCAAATGACTCCAAATTTTGATATAGGTCGTAAAACATTAATCTATTCAACTTTGAAGAAGGAGATATCTCTATATTAGGCTGTCCAGATGTCCAAATCGTCGAACCAAGTTGACAGACAGATTGGGAATGCAAACAGTCCACTTCCTTGGGCTATAAATACATCCCCCTCCTCTCCTTCAAAAGGGTTGGCATTTCAGAAGAGAGGAGAATCAATTAGAACAGCCAAATCCTTTCCAAAGGCTTGGGAGGATGTTCCATAATCATGTTTTCACTTTAGAGGTCTTTCCTCCTCTCTTTGTTTTCATTTACTTTTGTGTTCTTCATTTTTTGTAATCTTTTAAGTCTCTTTCTTTGTAATTATGTTTTAATGCAAGTTTCTTCTTCAATATCTCTTATTATCATCCACCTTATGTATTTTAATGTTAATTTTCTTAAAATAGTTAAAATAAATTTTAATCCCCTTTCCTTTTCTTTTGCTTCCTCATTCAATCAAAAGCCCATTTTTAATTATCATCATTGTCTGTGTGTGTGTTCGATGCACCACTCTTTTCTTATCCCTTTCTTTTTCTTATATTCTTAATTTATCATCATAATCATTATAACCAGAATATTAAAAGCCCAAATGTATGAGTAAATCTCTCATTGGGGTGATTCAAAATTTAGGTATGTTAAGTGATTGATAGTATTTGCTCGATGAGTATTTGTTAATTTAACATTGTGTATGTTGGACTTAACATGTCCTTGATTAATGCAATATTTTGTTTAACATATGGTTTCCATGGATTATTGGAACCATAAATACACTACCATAAACAAGTGATGTTAATTTTTATAACCCTAAGTTAATTTAAGTCTTGGATTAAAGCCTTAACACTTAGGAATTCCAATCAACGTTATCTTGTGAAGTGGGTGTTAATTTAAATGCAATATAAAGAAAAGATCAAGGATATCACATGCTTAACTCCCTAATAATGAACTCACCCCAATATTTATCAATTTTTTAAATCAAATATCATCCATAAATTATTTCATAAGCTCTATAAACAAACCCCCCAATTAGAATACAATTAACAAAAAACAACTGACTATTAAAAAGTATCATCGTCGAGGATTCGACCCGAGTACTGTTATACACATTAGAAGAGCATCGGAACTTTGACTGATCGATAGGTGACAATCTTCTGTGCATTTCAAATAGCGTCATTACCAGGTATGGTGCTTTAAGTATTCATTGGTTTCTGGTTATTGTAAAAAAATAAAAAAAACAAAACTTTAAAAAAATGATTAAAAAACACAAAGAAAAACCCGTCTTCTTATAAAAATCATAAACAAAAACACACAAAGAAAAAACTGTCTTCCTTTTTCCTTCCAACATCTCTCTGAATTCCCCATAGCCTCCCAAACAATCCCTTGGATTTTTTTGACCTTGAAATTGAGCGAACTATTGAACAACTTAGGAGGAACTTAAGAGATAATCAACTCATTCAAGAACCAGTTCTTGTCCAACCAGTTGAATTAGATATGGCCAATCCTAGTGAACAAACAATTAAAGAACCTGTTTCCCCTGATATGAATTACCAACCTCTTGGTATTAAATATCCAAACATAGAAGCTAACTTTGAACTCAAATCGGGTTTGATTCATCTTCTTCCTCATTTCCACGGGCTAGCCAGTGAGGATCCGCATCTCCACCTTAAAGAGTTCTAAGTGGTGTGTTCTACCATGAAGCCTCAAGGGGTTTCTGAGGAACAAATCAAACTTTGAGAATTCCCTTTCTCCCTAGCTTACTCTTCCAAGTCATGGATTTACTACCTACCTCCTGTTTCCATAACCACATGGAATGACATGAAGCGACTCTTCTTAGAGAAATTTTTTCCTGCTTCTCGTACTGCTTCTATCCGAAAGGAAATAAGTGGTATCCATCAGTTCCCAAGTGAATCACTCCATAAATACTGGGAGAGGTTCAAAAATATTGTTGAAACCTGCCCACACCACCAAATCCCTAACCAACTCTTGATCCAATACTTCTAATAGGGGTTATTGGCTATGGAGAGAACTCTAATTGATGTCTCAAGTGGTGGTGCTCTTGTTGATAAAACTCCAATAACAGTAAGAGGTATCATAAGAAATATGGATGCAAACACACAAAAATTCCATACTTGAGCACATTATCAAGTCAAACAAGCCCAAGATAATCAATCCATAGAGCCGAACAAGATGACCGAGTGGATGAGTGAACTTACAGGTCTTGTGCGGCAACTAGCTGTGGCATCCAAATCCCCAACCTAATCCTCTCCACAATCAATGTTTCCTAGACCTGTTAAAAATTGTAGAATTTGTAACTCTCCATCTCATCCAACTGACATATGTCCACAACTTTAAGAGGGTCAATCCGATTCATCTAGACCAATGGATCTCAATGTAGCATATGCTAAGCGGAACACCAACCTTCAACTATCGGGTCAGTTTGTTAGAGACTTCAACTAACCTTACTCTGAGCCCTTCTATTCTTCTTATAACCAAGGCCATAGGTTTGGTAATCCCATAATTCATCCTCCTCAATTACCTCCTCAAAACCCAAACCAATTCCAATATGGTCAAGATGTTGGTAACTTTCAACAACCTTATCCTTTTCTTCCTCAACCTCAAAGGAAAAATCCTCCTCCTATATTCCATTATCCTAGTGAGCCTTCCCGATTCCAAAACCAATATAATCGCTTTCCCAAGAACCAAAATCAAGGTAATCCCAATTCAGTACACACCTTTTCTTCCAAGCAACCATGGGAAAGTGCAGTGGAAGATCTTGTCTCCTTCACCCGTTCTAGCTTCAAGAACATTGAAACCCAAATTGTTCAACTTGCATCCCACCTTAGTCAGCAACAACCATCCAATTCTTCCCAAATCCCAGCTCAACCATTACCCAACCCCAAGGGTAATGTAAGTGCAATTACACTTAGATCGGTAAATCAAATAGCTATGCCTCAAGATAAGTCATCCAACCCTCCTTTGAATGTTGACATAGAAAATGAAAAGAAAAAGAAACTTAAAAAGGAATCTGAATCCATTCCCTCACCTCCTTCCATTGCACTTAGGAATCCAATTCCTTTTCTATAAGATGTATCTAATCCAAAAAAGTCATTTGAACTTGATCCTGAAATACTTGACATGTTTAGACGTGTTAAAGTCAATATTCCCCTCTTAGATACCATAAAACAAATTCCTAAGTATGCCAAGATTCTAAAGGAGTTTTGTACCCACAAGAGGAAACTTAGGACCTTTGAAAATGTTTCCACCCAGCAGTCTATTCCCATAAAGTGCAAATATCTAGGGACCTTTACGGTTCCATGCCAAATTGGAAGTTCCAAATTTGATGATGCACTCATAGACCTAGGAGCTTCAATTAATTTCATGCCCAAATCCATATTCTCCAACCTTGGTCTAGGTCCCTTACATTCAATGGGTGTTTTTATTCAGTTATCCAATTGAAGCACTGCTAGTCCTGAGGGTATAATTGAGGATGTCATTGTCCGAGTCAATGATCTTATCTTCCCTACAAATTTCTATGTCCTTAACATGGAAGGTGAGACAAACTCTTATCGATCTCCCCTAATTCTAGGAAGAACATTACTCATGACTTTGAGAACCAAGATTGATTTCCATTCAGGCATCTTATCCATGGAATTCAGTGACCAACTGGTCAAGTTCAACATTTTCCAAGACATGCAATACCCATATGAGGATCACTCTGCATTCTCAATCCATGCTTCTGAGGACACTTTTAAGAGTCAATCGAACCCCAATACACCATGTTCTTCATGTTCTAATTACAAAGGATCTTGTGAAATATTCACCATTATTAACCAAGTCATAAATGGTGAAGTTGATGTGGACCTCGCATTCATAGACTCCATCACTATAGTGGAACTTGAAAACTCTCTTGAATCTCACATCAACTCTGATCTCTACTGCTCCACCTTGGATAGTATTATGGAAAATGAATCTGAAGCAACTGAAGTCCCTTCTTCCATTCCTGAGTTCTCTAACCCAAAAATGAAAGATGAGACTGATCTAAAACCTCTTCCTAAACACCTGAAATATGCATTCCTTTTCCGCGATCACTCATATTCTATCATTGTATCTTCTTCGCTTACCAAAACTGAGGAGTCCAAACTTGTTAAAGTGTTAGAGGAAAACAAAAAGGCCTTAGGTTGGACCCTATATGACATACCAGGAATCAAACCTTCCCTTTTTATGCATCACATCCATCTTGAGGAGTCATCCAAACCAATTAGACAACCAAAAAGAAGACTCAATCCACTCATACATGAGGTAGTTAGGGAAGAGATCACCAAGATTCTTAAAGCTGGTATTATCTATCCAATTTATGATAGTGAATGGGTTAGTCCAATTCAAGTTGTACCTAAGAAGGGTGGGATAGTTGTTTTCACAAATGAACATGGAGAGGTAGTCACAACTCGAGTGAAGAACAAATGGTGTGTGTGCATCGACTATAGGAAATTGAATGTAGAAAAAAGAAAAGATCACTACCCTCTTCCATTCCTTGATTAAATGCTAGAACTATTAGCTGTAAAGTTACACTATTTCTTTCTTGATGGATACATTGGCTACTTTAAAATCCCAATCACACCTCCAGACTAATAAAAGACTACTTTCACTTTCCCCTTTGGAACATATGCATATAGAAGAATGTCTTTTGGCCTTTGTAATTCTCCTGCAACATTATAGAGGTGTATGATGAGTATCTTTTCTGAATTCATTGAACACTACATGGAAGTCTTCATGGATGAATTTACCATTTATGGTGATTCATTTGAATCTTTCTTGAATTCACTCTCTCTAGTCCTTCAAAAGTGTGTCAAGTGTAACCTTGTGTTAAATTTTAAAAAATGTCACTTCATGGTTGAAAATGGGATTGTTATAGGGCACATAGTTTGAAAAGATGGTATTTAAGTTGATCCTACCAAAATTTAAGTGATCCAATCACTTCCTCAACCCAAATCTATTCGAGACATCTGTTCATTTCTCGGTCAAGCTGGTTTCTATTGGAGATTCATCCATAACTTTAGTAAAATTTCCCTCCCACTCACTTGGTTGATCCAAAATGATGCCACTTTCCATTTCGATGAGGTTTTCAAGAGAGCCTTCATTGAACTCAAAACTGCTCTTACATCTGCCCTGATAATCCAACCCCCAGATTGGTCCTTACCCTTTGAGTTGATGTGTGATGCTTCTGATAGAGCTATTGGGGTTGTTCTTGGTCAAATAAGTGAAAAACTTCCTCATGTAATCTATTATGCTACAAAAACATTGTATGAAACTCAATATCACTACACTGTCACTGAAAAAGAACTTTTAGCAGTTGTTTTTGCCTTAGATAAGTTATGGCCCTATCTCTTAGGTGCCAAAATCATCATCTTCACAGACCATTTTTTTATAAAGTTCTTACTCAAGAAAAGTTATTCCAAACCGAGGCTAATAAGATGGAACCTAATGCTCCAAGAGTTTGACCTTGAAATCAAAGATAGACAAGGAAAAGAAAATCCTGTGGTTGATCACTTGAGTAGAATTTCTAATTCTTCTCATTTTGAAATCATCGATCCTAAATTCCCCACTAAGCAGCTTTCATCTCTCACTCAAAAAATACCATGGTATGACCCAATTGTAAATTGCTTGGTTTCTGGTGTTTTTCCTAAAAAAATTTCAAAAGAAAAAAAATGAAGTTGAAAAGTGATTCAAAATACTATTTTTGAGAAAATAAACTTTGGAAAACTGGGGATGACATGGTAATAAGGATATGTGTCGATGAAGATGAACATTCATCTATATTAGAATTTTGTCACTCAATGCCTATTGGTGGCCACTTTGAACCACAAAGGACCTACCGAAAGGTTCTAGACTCTGGATTATTTTGGTCTTCACTCTTTAAGGACTCGCATGAGTTCTGTCAATCATGTCCCACTTTCCAAAAATTTGGCACAATTTAAAATAGAAATGAAATGCCCCAAAAGCCTTTGATTTTTTGTGAGATTTTTGAAGTTTGGGGCATCGATTTCATGGGACCATTTACCCCTTCCAATGGATCCTCATACATCCTTCTTGTAGTTGATTATGTTTCTATGTGGGTCGAGGCCAAACCCACTAGAAAGGATGATTCACATACTATTAGTGAGTTCCTAAAGACACACATCTTCCACCGATTTGGCACACCTCGTGCCTTGATAAGTGACTTAGGAACCCATTTTTTGTAATAAAACCATGGAATATCTTTTGAAAAAGAATGGGGTTATACATAAAACTTCAACTACATATCACCCCCAAACAAATGGAATGTCTGAACTTTCTAATAGAGAAGTGAAAAGAGTTCTTGAGAGAATTGTAAAACCCACCAGAAAAGACTGTCCTGAAAGACTTGGTGAAGCACTTTGTGCTTATCGAACTGCCTATAAAACACCCATTGGGATGTCTCCTTTTAGTCTAGTTTTTGGTAAAGCATGTAATTTTCCAGTTGAAATCCAACATAAGTCATTTTGGGAAGTGAAAACATGTAATTTTGATCTTGAAAAATCTGGTGATGAAAGATTATTTCAATTGGCTGAATTGGAGGAGCTTAGACTTGATTCTTAGGATAATTATAATCTCTATAAAGAAAAATCCAAGGAACTCCATGATAAACACATCTTGAGAAAGGTTTTTTATGAAGTTGAAAAGGTAATGCTCTTCAATTCTCGATTTCGGCTTCACCTAGGTAAGCTTAATTCTTTTTGGGAATGTTCCTTTGTTATTACTAATGTTTACCCATTTGGTGCAGTGCAAGTCTAAGACCCCTCTTCCAAAAGGAAATTCACGGTTAATGGAAATCGGTTAAAGCATTACCATGAGAGGACGCACAATCTTGGATCAACATTGACTTCCATTGGATCCCCAACTTCTGCAGTCGACCCACCACTAGATGGGGATGGAAACCCACCAAATCCAAACTAGGGGCACCTCTTTCCCTTTAACTCTCTCTCTCCCTCCTCCTCCCTCTACCTCTTTCTTTTTCTTCCTCTGTCTTTCATTTTTTTACCACTTTCTTTTTCAAACCCTTTATTTTTTTCACGTTCTCTTTTGTGTGAGTGTGTCTTTATTAAAAACTAAAAAAATCTAAAAAAAATAATCATAACAAAACAAAAATAAAAAAAAAACCAAGATTCATGCTTACTCACCATCAAGTTTTGAAATTGTTTCCAACCTTTTTGGGGAGTCAATAGGAATGTTTTCATCTAAAAATTTTTTTATTTTCATCATGACTTGGGATAAATAATTTTGTGTCAAAACCAACACATTTTGAATGCTCAATTTTTTATTTGGAAAATGATTTTCCCCACCCATGAGGAACAACATTTTCTTTCATTCCAAGGCCACCTTTGGCCATCTTTTCAACATGTGTGTTTTTCACCCTCATTTGTGAGTCTTGAGTTTGTGGACCATTGAGCTGAATTTACTACTTTAGTGTGCATTAATATGATAGAGACATTTTATGAACCTCATGATAATTATAACAGCCAAATAGCCTCCCATTAACCATACATTAATCCTCCTTTTGAAAGCCCCTTCGAGCCTATGAAAACCTTTTCTTTGATATCCACATTAAAATCCAAATTCCTTATCCCACCCAATATCAACATGGATTTTCTTTGCATAATTTTTTAAAATTTAAGTGTGGGGGGAATGGATTTAATTTTGGGTACCCTTTGTTGATGTCACTATATTATCTTATGCTTTAGGGAAAGAATTATTTTAAGTGTGGGGGAGAGGTTTTCCTTCAGTGGGGTTTGGGAATGTATATATGCTTATGACATATTGATCAAATTTTATTTAAAAGTGTTCAAGAAAAAAAATTAAAAAAATTGGGTTGTGTCTTGGGTAGGTCAAAAATCACTATTTCTCATCCTTTGATCTTGTTATAACTATTAAAATTAGTGTTGTGAGGAGATCAATCATGGGTTGGGATATGAGTGTGAGATATTTTTCAAGGTCAACTTTCAAAAAAAAAGAAAAAAAAAGAAAAAAAAAAAGAAAACACTTGCATTATATTCTTATGTCATTGGGAGAAGTTTTGTGTTTTGTAAAAATTCCATCTTCTCAATACCTTAATATTTCCTTTAAATTTTGTGTCTTACTTCACATTTTCATTCCCTCGTAAATATGTGTTTCCATTTCCTTTCATGTCTCATTTCCAAAAAAACATGCATTGCTTTTTCCATGTTGGTGTTTTACCCCTCTTCTTATCTCTCTTGGACATTATATTACTACTATCCCATATCCACATAAAAACCCCTTAAAAAGACTTCTTGATTCTTGTGCACTTTGGATAGGGATTGGAAGCTGAGAGCTCTTTCAAACTCTAAGATTTTCACTTCTAGTTGGTGAAAGAGTGAACCTCCACAAATGAATTTTATCATCTTGAGAGGTGCGATTTTTGAGTGTCCACATTTTCCATTTATAAATTTTAGAAATAAAAAATGAATTATTTTTTGAACATTGTTTCTATAACAACTTTTGGTGGAATTTAAAATGGATGAGTGAAATAGTCTAAACCTCCCCTGATTAGAAAAAACAAAATTTTAATATTTGTTGGTGAGTGAAAATGATTTTGTCATGTTTTTATATTTGTTGCACATAAGGACATGCACAAGACTAAGTGTGTGGGATTTGATGTTATTAATATTTTCATGACTTATTATATATTCCCTTTACTGATTGTATATGAAATTTGCATAATGTGTGTGAAATATTAATATTTTAATACTAAGTATAATTTTTTAGCATTTTTAGAAGTAGTCCAATTGAGTCAATTTACTGTTTTATTTATAACTCTCACCCTACTGATCCAAATTGTGTGGTTATTGTTTTTTAGGATTCTTAATTAAATATAGAACATATCCTTAGAAGGAATCATGTGCCAATTCTACCATTTGAAGGATCATATGGTCAACACAAGAAGACCCAAATAATTTGTGATGAAACTAGATCATCAATAATGATTGAGTTGCTGGTCTAAATCCCTAAGACCAAATTTTATGAAACTCCACCATATGTTCTAAATTATCCAAAGGAATCACGGATAAAAATTTTAAGGTCCAAATACAATAAAAAGGGGCCCAAATAATTCCATTAAGTCCAGCCCACCATTCTGTCCTAGAAATAAAATCAGTACAATATTCATGACATATATCATGATTTAAGCATCCAATCAAGATGATATTTTGTAGTGTGAAAGAGGAGATATATTTGGCCGACTTTTTTGAAGAAATCCTTCAGCTTTGAAGGCATCTTATTATTCAAAAACCCTTTCATATTTTGGGCATTAAATATATTGGATTGAAATGGAAAGATTAAAATTATTTAATCAACCGGTCATAACTTTAGATCAATAGGTCCAAATGACTCCAAATTTTGAGAGATGTCATCCAAAATTAATATCTTAAACTTTTAAGAATAAGATATCTCGATATTTATCTGTCCAGATGTCCAAATCATTGAGCCAAGTAGAGGGACAAATTGGGAATGCAAACAGTCCACTTCCTTGGGCTATAAATACACCCCCCCTCCTCTCCTTCAAAGGGGTTGTCATTTTAGAAGAGAGAAGTATAAATTGTCACGACCAAAGACTTGAAAAAAGGCTTGAAAGGACCTTTCATACTCAAGTTTTCGCTTGAGATACCTTTCCTCCTCTCTTTGTTTTCATTTACTTTTGTGTTCTTCATTTTTGTAATCTTTTAAGTCTCTTTCTTTGTAATTCTGTTTTAATGAAAGTTTCTTCTTCAATATCTCTTATTCTCATCCACCTTATGTAGTTTAATGTTAATGTTCTTAAAATAGTTAAAATATAGTTTAATCCCCTTCCCTTTTCTTTTGCTTCCTCATTCAATCGAAAGCCCGTTTTTAATTATCATCATTGTCTGTGTGTGTGTGTTCGACGCACCACTCTTTTCTTATCCCTTTCTTTTTCTTCTTTTCTTAATTTATCATCATAAACATTATAACCAGAATATTAAACACCCAAATGTCTGAGTAAATATTTCATTGGGGTGAGTCAAAATTTAGTTATGTTAAGTGATTGAGAGTATTTGCTTGATGAGTATTCGTTAATTTAACATTGTGTATGTTGGACATAACATGTCATGGATCAATGACATATTTTGTTTAACATGTGGTTTCCATGGATTATTGGAACCATAAATACACTACCATAAACAAGTAATGGTAATGATTAGAACCCTAAGTTAAGTCAAGGCTCGGATTAAAGCCTTAACACTTAGGAATTCCGATCAACATTATCTTGTGAAGTGGGTGTTAATTTAAATGCAATATAAAGAAAAGATCAAGGATATCACAAGATTAACTCCTTAATAATGAACTCACCACAATATTTATCAATTTTTTAAATCAAACATGATCCATAAATTATTTCATAATCTCTGCAAACAAACCCCCCAATCAGAATACAATTAACTAAAAACAACCGACTATTAAAAAGTGTCATCGTTGAGGATTCAACCCGAGTACTGCTATACACATTAGCAGAGCATCGCAACTTTGACCGGTCTATAGGTGAAAATCGGTTGTGAATTTCACATCTAACAGAAGAAGAATAGGAGTTCAATGCCTCACCATGTTGTTGCACCAGTTCAAGGGGCTGATTTGCAATCTCAGATGGGCGAGCAGGGACTTGAAACACAGAACCTTGATGAAGTGGAGAATGAATTGACTGTCCAACATCTAGATCCTATTTAAGTAAGGTGAAACTCACATGAGCATACTCTTCGGCTTGCTCAGACCTCTTCCTCAACTTTGGTCATGAGGCAGGAGCTTATCATTGAGAAGAGAGAGGCTGTTAAAGAGCATAATTCTGCTAAGAGGACAATTGGGCAGTCTGTGGGATCTGACCACTTGAACAAGGGTGAAGATTATTCCTTTAAGAAGTCTCCAATCAAAGATAGTCAGATGACAGATCACTTGAAGCATGAAGATTTTGATAAAGAATCAAGTGCACAAGATGCAATTGATAGGCAATTGGCATAGGAGAAGTCCCTCTTTTCTTCTGATCATAAAGAAAAGAATATTTTTGTTGAGAAATCTATTTTATCTTTGAGACCCTCTAGGCCTTTGGTGGTTAAAGGGAAGAATGTGGTTGATGATGAAGGCTTTGAGTTGGTCCTACCCAGGAAATCTAGATCTAATGATCTTACTTTAAGTTCTCAACTCATCTCAGTTGATATGAGAACTGATCAGACTTCACCTGATGTTTCTCATACGACTTCGATCAATGTGAAGTGACCCCATATTGTGTCTGAACCTGAACATTCCTCATCTAATTATCCTAATGATCTTATTTTGACTGGTTAGGTAGATCCATTATCGGTTGGGACAATGGCTACTACACTCCCTTTATAGGTTGTTCGTCTATTTAGGACTCAATCCGGGGTTTTGGAAAATATGGAGGGGTTTTATCCATCCCTATTCTTCGACCATATGAAATCTTCTTATGACTCTTTTGGAAAGGCATCGATAAATGAATGTGAATCTTCAAGGGAAAATAACTTTAAAATTCCCCTGGAGGATTATACAGGTGAAAGGTTCTCTCAGTGTCTTAATGAAGAAATGAGAAAATTGTTTGACTTGTAGATTGAATCTACTTTCTCCAAAATGAAACTGGACATTTTTGGTTACAAAGAATACCTCATAGTCTAGAAACTGTTATAAAAAAATATTAAAGATAGATTTCGAGGCAATATGGAGATAGATTTTCAGAAACTCTCTTGGAAATATAGGAGCTGCATCATTCTAGAGGACTCCTCTAACTCAATGTCGGATGATGAGATGGAGCCACCTCAAAGGAATAAATCAGGGTGGATAGGTCAACATTCGAAGGGAAGAGGTCAACATCCTAAAAATATAGGTTATAAAGGGAGAGGACAGTATTGATTTCTTGTATTCCCTACTTTGGGATTTTATACTTTAATATATCCTGTATTCCTTTGTTTTTGTTTGTTTGTTGTACTTATTCTTTTTTTGATAAATTTTTTGGGTGTGAGTTGGATTTCTAGTACCCACTCATACCTCTTTGGTATATATAATTATATAAATATATTTATAATTATATATTGTAGGACCCTAGAACGCCCTAAGAGGGGAGGTGTGAATCAGAGTGTCAACTTTTTCTTTTAAAGTACCGGATCTTGGTCCCATATTGGTAGGAACCTATAAAACCTGTCTGATGTAATCGTGCAATTATTTAACATTTACATGCATAGATTCAACATAATAGTTTTACTTGGTTCACCACTAAGGGCTATTACAAGGAGCATACACCGACAATGTTTCAATTATACCTAAATCCACTAGGAGTCACTGGTTATTGTGGAATACAGAAGTTCAAACGTAGTAACTCTATTCTAGGAACACTGTCTTTACAAGAATTTAGGGACAACACACTGCCTCCCTCAAAACACTTATTTTGAATCCCCCTAACTCACCGCTTTGGGTGAAATCTTACTCATTTTAACGACTTGAAGTTCACCTCATTAGATTTCCATTTAAGTCTTTGTCCCTAACTAGTACGATACCATGCATGCACTGTAGTCCATGGTTGATGCACTTGAAAGCACTGTTCACTTAAACTAGATGTTCAACACTACTGTTCGCGAAGCTCTCAACCTTCATAAAACCCCCTTTATGAATCAAAAAAATTCTAGCATTCACGAACCAACACACCTTCGTGAAGCTCACTACCTTCGTGAAGCTCACAGTCTTCGTGGAGCAAACTATCATTGCGAAGCTCCCTGCCTTCGCAAAACACTAAGTCTTTAAGAAATTCCCAGTTTTCATGAAACTCTCATAACTCGTAAGAATTGTCATATGTACTTAACCAGTCATTTCATGATTCTCAAGCTTGCAAATAATTCCTGATCCGCGAAGCTCCCTCCCTTCATGAATTCAGAGTGATTCATCCTTTTCTCCAAAGCTCATTGTGTCAAATGAAGTGAGTGTGGTCACCTATTTATAGGCTCAACCTTTTGTGAAGCTTCAAAGATCCTAGTAGCCTTTTTCACTAACCTCTTCTTTCCTATTCGCGTAGTTCCTCTATTCATGATGCTCTGGGGAAATTTAACCCATTCACGAATCTTCTCATAGTCACAAAGATTTGTTGTCTTTCCATCACACGTTTGCGATGATTGTTCATGATGCTCTACATTTTCACAAAGCTCAACCTTCACGAAACTCAGTCTTCACAAAACTCATGCCTTTAACATATTTATGAAGAGTCCATCTCGGAAATCCACTTTTCTCGAATCTTGCTCCTTCCTCCTATTAAGAGCCCAAAATTTTGGCAAACATTAGGAAATGGCACCACTTCAACACTATATCCATCTTGTACTGTAAAATCACTTGTCTTTCAAACTCCTGCTCGACGGCGGGGGCGGTAGATCGACGAGCATCTATTGCAGTGTGTGGCGGCGTCGGTGTGGGGATCACACAACTTTGGCGACGTCAATTAACATTGGTGTGAGGATGGCTCGCGCTACTACGTAGGCGGTCATGATGAGCCCCCGCCCGACGACGGGGGGTGGGGGGGTTGCTCGGTCAGTGTCATCAAGGTGTTGAAGTGATGAGGGCATGTGCTACTACGCGGGCGCTGATGATGAGCCCTCTCTTGACGATGGAGGGGGGGTGCTTGGTCGGCGTCATCAAGGCACCAAAGTGATAATGGCCCACGCTGTAAAGACCCGTAAATTTCAAGGAAATTTTTTTTTCTTAATTTTCTTTGGAATTTTACAAGAGCGCAGTTTCTGACGGCACCTGATTCCGAGGCCCGGTGTGCCTGGAATCATTTTCCGAAGTTTGGCTTGGGTACGTTCAGTGAACGGACGAGCAGGTTTTTCTAACTTTTGAACCGGTGCTCGGAATCGAATTCTGAAGGCACCGATGGAATCACAGCGCCGGTACTTGCTTAGAAACGCCTCTTCCGGAGTTGCGTTTGCTCGGGTGTGGTTTTTAAATTTCGGGCTTAATGTTAAGAAATAAAATAATTGTATGACAAACTTTATTTTATTTCACTTAAGCCACTTGAAAGCCACTTGAAGCCACTAAAAGCGGCTTAAGCTGAATTGATGCCGATAGGGTGCTATCCAAAAATATCCTACCCTCTTGGTAGGATATTTGTGAGGTGGGACCCGCACGAGCTCCACCGTTTCTTTTCCGCTAAGTAACGCACCCGCGAAAACCCGTCT